>JAREIS010000120.1:2287500-2887500 GCA_030060385.1 Muscicapa striata striata
AGAAAATAAGTTAGCAAAGAAGGATGTCAGGCTATTCAAATGCGATTCACATTCAGTAAACCCAAGTTGCAATTTATCTCATTCTCCATTTTTTTAATTGTCTTTGGTTTCTTTTTCCATGGAAATATGTGTCAGGGCCCTGAGGGCAGTCATAGTACTTAATTGCCTGATCAGCCTTGCCTGAGGCCTCCTCCCACCCCTGCCAGCTCCTCCACAACTGCCAGCCCTGCTTGTTCCCTGACAGTATTTCCGTAAACTTCTCATACCTTTGGGATCAGAATAATCAGAATAATAAAAGAACCATCCCTAAATAACATCACTGGGTTTTTATACTTTCCCTGACTTGAGGTCTGTGGGGATGCACTGCTATTAGACCAATAGCTTTGTACATTCTCAGGTTTCTTTACCTTTTACAGAGGAATCTGTAAAGATCACACTCTGTCTCTGACCTGAACTCACCAATTCCACTGAAATTTTTGTGTGTGCCTCAGTTCTGGTTATTTTTACTTCTAATTCTTAATCACTATCTTATCACTATCAAGAGCTATCCTGCCTTTGCCCATATGTTGAGCATAATCATCTTTGCTAAAAAGGGAGAAGTTGCTAGTAAACAACAATTAATGCTTTATCAGAAAAGTTCCTGTGGACCCTCTCTCAGTCGGGTTGTTAGGTAATTGCCAAACTTAGAGGCCATTGAGGAAATTCAAATGTTTAAACACTTCACTCTACTGGAAACCTGCACTCAGTTGCCAAGGTTGCTGTCACAAGATTAGTGACATTTTGCACTTCAGCTCACATAATGTAGTCTTCAGGCATCTCAAGGAGCTGACACAGGCATCAAGAGACACTTTCCAAGGCTAAATATTGGAGCTTGCATTTTAATACAGTACATTATTACCAGCAAATATTCTCATCTAGCAGCCATGCACCATATGGTTATCTAGTTTCAGCAGATTGCTAACCTCAGACTGCCTTAATTCAAATAAATCATGGCATTCTTTTAATATATTGGAGACTGCATCTGTTATCCTGCACCTGTCACTGCTGCAGCAATAGAATGATTTATGGTTCTCAGCTTCAAGGTGTTATGAAGTGGCAGATGGATAGATGCACGTGCCACCATCAGTTTGGGGACAGATGGAAGCGTAGCAGTGTCATAAACTTCAGAATTCTCCTGATAATATCAAAGCTCTCTTTTCTTTTGGAAAACACACCTAGAAACTGGTTACTTGTCAACATTTGCATGATTGTTTGATAACTGGAATTGCACTTAACATCTGGTTTAATTCTTCTTATATAACATGAAGTTCACTTAAAAAATGTGTCCACAATGGAGAAATGAAGATAGCTTTGAAGTACAAATAAGAAGAAACCTCTATAATTATCTGTTGTTTGCAACTCAATTTAAAGGTGATTTTGGTGAAATTGAGAGAGAGAGAGTGTGTGTGGGTGTGTGTGTGGGTGTCTGTGTGTGTACAATACACAGAAAAAACAGACCTCCTACTTATTCAAAAACCAGCAATGAAAAATATTCACAACTAAGGAAATAAAAACTACTGCAATCCTACTTTTAAGTTCCTATTTCTTAAAGATAGGATTAATTTCACCTTGCCTTAAAAATCTAATAAAAACGTGTGTCTCTTGTGGCCCTATGGACAATGAAGGGCAGTTCCACTCAGGTTAAAAATACATGTCAAAGAGAACTACCTTTTAAGTAAATGCAGAATACCTTTTTTTTAATTGTATGCCAAAATTTCATCACTTAAAAGAAGATCAACCCCAAAACTTTTCTAAATATTAAGGTTAGGAAAATATTAAGGTTAGTACATAGTGTAACTTGCTCAGTTTAAATTACTTATTCATCTGTTTGCCCTGTATTTTTTTTCACTAGGTCCTTGCCCTAGCTTTCATCTACCAGTTGACTGAATAATCATATGTTACCAAGAACCTCTTATTGATGTCTGCTCTTTTCAAGGTATTTAAATATAAGACAACAAGAGGACAATAAGATGAGATGGATCAGAAATACATTTCTATATAGTCTTTCTTCTCTTTCACGACCAAATTGGAACAACTTAATTTCTAGTGCCATGTAATGTTACACATCAATACAGGCAGACCATTTTTGATTGCATTTTTCCTTCATACCAAGAATCTGTAAATGACACCTGAGCTGGTCCAAAATTTTCTGTAGCAAATTGTTATACATAGGTCTACCATTCACATTACTTTTTTGATGGTTGCTTACCCGGTTCCATGCCAACTTGCTTGCTTCCTCAGCAGCCACCATGGGACCTAGAAAAATTTCAGATTCCTCAGCTTTTGAGCCCTATGACTACAGAGCATTAGACAGTACAGCTAAATTCACTTTTTTTCAGAAAATTATTGGCTAGCTAATGAAAGAGCACTTCATTAACTACCTCTACATTTTGGTGCTTAAGAGCTTCATCTTGTCCCAAACTAAAAACAAACTAAATTAGAGCTCCAACTGCAGAACTCCCAGACTCCTCAGGCCACTGAGCAGAATATTGTAGAACAGGAGACCTCTAGACTCCTGGAGTCTATCTACAGCTAAATATTAAGGAATTTTAAAAATTTAAGGAATTTTTTTAAAGTTCTGAAGTATTAATTACTCATCCCTCTTCACAAAACTATTTTTTAAGATGCAGAATTTGCTTTTTCAGCAAGATATGAACTAGACACCATGCACTAACAGATGGTACTATACATCTCAGTAGACATCTCAGCTCACTAGAGTTTTCATATTTGTTTGATGCCATGCTGCAAGATTTTCAAGGTTTTTACACATGCAAATTTGCAGCTAGAGTACTTTAAAGGGTTTTCAGTACTTTAAAGGGTTTTGGCTTATAGACAGACATCTCATCCCCACTGATTTCAAACATGCTTTTGCATTATGTGTAATGAAAACAAATATTTCTGAAGTTATCATTATTGCCTCTGTGGCAAATACTCTGCAACAGGAGACCATGCTCTGTAGAGTAGAAATTTCTTTATATATTATGAGAATTACTGATGTTCTACAGTTGGGCTTTAGAGCCTAGAAGGTATTCAAAATGCAAAATTATTGTCAAACTGTGAGCGAATTAGCACTGTTTTCTAAAAATTGCATGTATGGATTTCCATTCCTGAATGGAAACTGGTCTTTAGTACAACATAAATAAAATTTAGGACAGCGGGACAAATTCTGCCTTGACAGAAACACAATAAATTCTCTGTATTTTCCTGACAATGAATAGATTTTAAATCAAGACAGATTTTCACTAGTACTGAGCAATGGAAAAGTACCAATCTTGGAGGAAATATAAGTTAATTTTTCTATTAAAACTGAGCTGGCTCAGACAAACCGCAACTCTCAGGCAACAGCTTTACCCATATGAGAAACAAATATACTATGCCAACCTTATGCTTTCAAGTGAAAATATATTCTCAATGTTATTAGTTATTTAAGGATGGATCCAAAACCTGTGGAAGCCTGCCATGTATTTTAATAGACTTTGGAAAAAGTCTTTCAGAATCAAAAACAGATTAATAGCAAATAGAAAATACTACGGAAAGCAGTCTCAATGATAATTCATTATTTTAGAATGCCTACCATTGGAAAACTACCTATAGAAGTTATAAACATATTTCTGATTTATGAAACTACATATGCAGAGAAACCTGCACATTGAAATAAACGTTATTCATGTTTTATCTTTTGTCTTCTGCACTGTATACACAGGCTCCTTCAACCTGAAACTCAGCAGCCTGAAGAAAGTCGTAAAGTTGGTAAAAATTCGGAGTAAAATAGAAAAGGCAAAAAAATCATGTCTGAAAGTCTGAGAGAAAGCCCAGTTGACTTTAAAATGTTTCTGTAGATTACCAACAATTATATACAAATGGACTTATTTAAGAAATCAATGGTTGTCAGATTGACATTCTTGAAGGAAATTACTAATGTCACCAATTTTCTAAATTTACTCATAATTTTTGTGATATTTAGTGATATTCTAATAGTTCTAGATTCTTTGAATACAGTAATAATGTAGTAATTTCAGGCTTCATGAAAAGCTAAATTAAGTTTCTAATCCCTAAAGCTAAAGCAGCATGCCAAGGCACAATACCAATAACTAACAAAAGGATCAATTAAATCTACAGGGGGGTTTTATCCCAAATGATACTTTTTAAAACTACTAGGATTTAGCAACTGTTGAGAACTATTGTTAAGAATACAAAAAAATGCTAATCTTGCATAACCTGGGGTCTTATATTCTCATTATATCATTATATTACTATATTATCATTCAGGCTTTGTTAATCTATGTAATTTGGGGGCTGGAAGTAGGAATTTGTTGGTACACCGACTTTTCTCATGTTACTGGCAGCCCTGTTATTTCCCTCCTGAGACACATACTTGTCTCAAAAGAAGACTGGAATCCCAGGCAGTGCCCCAAATCCCAGGCAGAGTTAGTCAGAGAGAGCAGTAGCAAATGTTAATACTGAGTTCAGACAATATGACCTGCTGAGGCAAGTTGGAACAATCAGGATTGTTTAGACTAAATGAAAGAAAAGACACCACATTTGTATATTCTTTCATAAAATACTGCCAAAAAGCAGAAAAGACTAACTCATTCTGCATTCCTCAGATGGACAGGATGAGAAGTCACAGGATTAAGCTGCAAGAAGGCTCATTTAGGTTAGATATTTAGTAAATGTAATTTGACATGGTTTTACAATAGCCCTTTAACATGTCCCTTACAAACCCTATCACTGTTAGGGAAAAAGCAGACTTATGGAGAGGATATTCCTTATATTAGTGGTAACAGAAAAAAAATAAAGCATTCAATTCTAAATATAAGTAGCTTCCTAGGTTCTTTAAAATGTGAAGAAAAAAGACCAAGAAAGAAGAAGAGTAGAAATTAGAGGTGACTTACAGATGCTTTTCTGTACCCTTCAAGTGTACATTTTATCATTATGAATTCATAATTATAATTATAGCTATAATAATGCAGGATTCCCCACATGCTAGAAGAATTGTTCCATCATTCCCATCCAATTAACAAAAATTAATCATTCTTTTCTTGAACCACACTAATCCAATCTCTTTTAAGACAGCAAGATCTAATATAAACACTCAATCACAAGTTTCATATAATAAGAGTTTGACATAAAGAGCTCATTATGCCAACCACTGAAATTATAAATAAACTTCTGCCAATTGCAACTTCTTTTTTAATTGACTAGAAAAAATACATTTATTTACTCTTTTTACCTGGAGATATCAAAATACTTGAGAAACTTTAATTATCCTCACAACAGTCCAACAAGATAGCAAAGTGTTAGTGTGACCTACTTAAATCATAAGAAAATTGAATGATAGAAACTAAGCCACTTTCCTCAGATCATGCAGAAAATAAGTGGCTATTAGAGCAAATTAAATCATTCTTCTTTTCTATTTACTAGATAGTGATTCCTCTCTAACCATGATGATGTCATGATTGTTTATTTATGGTAGAATCATGCAGACGTAATTCCACTGCATTGCAATAACTGATGGAAATAAAATGAGAATCTGGTCCATCAGGTGTGGCATTTCTACTTCTGCTGCATCTACTCTTTCTCTCAATTTTAACATACAAATTTGGTGTTCCATTAGAGCATCTGAACAGATCGAGCTTTCAGAACATCCAATTCACTGAAGCTGAAAGTGGAATACTTCACTAGGGAGAACAGACTCAATGCAAGTGGTTAAAGGTCAGCTGTAAGATATTCTGCTTTCTAAACTGCATGTGGAAATCGTATTACTTGTGCAGTACCATAATAGAATAGCTATTAGACAAAAGTAGCAATGCAGAAACCTTATTGTGATAATACCATCTTTCAGTAATGTAATTACTTCAGTTAGCCCTCACAGCTTCATTTAGGTTGGAAAGGATCGAGTCCACCCATTAACCCAACACTGTAAGTTCACCATAAACCATGTCCCTGAACGCCCCATCTACACATCTAACATACCTCCAGCAATGGTGATTCTACTACTTCCCTGGGCAGCCTGTTCCAGTGTCTGACAACTTTTTCAGTGAAGGCATTTTTCTAACATTTAATCTAAAAGTCCCCTACTACTGGTTGAGGCCCATTTCTTCTCATCCTGTTGTTTGTCACCTGGGAGAAAAGACTGACCCCAACCTCTCTACAACCTCCTTTCAGGCAATTGTAGAGAGCAATAAAGACCCCCTAAGCCTCGTTTTCTCCAGGCACCCCTCAGTGATGATGATCCTAATTGAATTTGTGCTCCAGACCCTTCCCTGCTCTGCTGCCCTTCTCTGGATGTGCTCCAGCACCTCAATGACCTTCCTGTAGTAAGGGGCCCAGAACTGAGCACAGCATTCGAGGTGCAGCCTCACAACCCCTGCCCTGGTCTTGCTGCCCACACCATTGCTGATACAGGCCAGGATTCCAATGGCCTTCTTGGCCACCTAGACAAGAAACACTGACTCATGTTGAGCCGCTCTTGACCAGCACCCCAGGTCCTTTTCCACTGGGCAGTTTTCCAGCCATTCTGACCCAAGCATGTAGCACTGCCTGGGGCTGTTTGACCAAAGTGCAGGGCCCAGCACCTGGCCTTGCTGAACTTCATACAACTGGCCTCAGCCCATCAATCCAGCCTGTGCAGATCCCTCTGCTGAGCTTTCCGGCCCTCCAGCAGATAACTCTGCCGCTGTCTCGGAACTGACCGAGGGTGCACTTAATCAAGATTTCGTTTTGGTGAATCCCAGTGAAACAGTCTTTACTAAGTTTATATTTAGTTGTTTTAAGCATATTTTTTGTCTCTTGAAGATTTAAAACTATATTAGGTTCCTGAATTACTGTTTCTAGGCTTCATCCATACCTATTATAGCATAGAAACTAAAAAAAATAAATGCCTTTGACTACTAATTGACATACAATAACTCAAAATTTTCTTTGTCATTCTTAGACGTTTCTGAATGCTTTGAGAATTCCAGTTCCAAATCACCCTAGCAATGAGTGTATACCAACTCACAACATCTTCCACTACACCAGATTTCTCAGAGTCCTGCCCAATCTCACCTTGAATGCTTCCAGAGATGGGTCATCAGCTGCAATCTGGGCAACCCTTTCCAATGTTTCACAGCTCTCATAAAAAATTGCTTTCTTTTACCTACTCTGACCTGACCTCTTGCAGTTTAAAAACATTACCTCTCATCCTATCACTTTCTACAGGCCCTATTAGAAAGTCTCTCTCCATCTTTCTCCTTTTAGGTACTGAAAGGCCTCAGTGAGCTCTCACTGAAGCCTTCTCCAGGCTGAACAACCCTGAGCTCTCTCACTCTATCTTCATATGAGAGATGCTTTACCCTCTGGTCATATTCATGTCCCTCCTATGCACCTGGCCCAACAGGTCTGCTTCTTTCCCATACTAAGGACCCCAGAACTGGACACAATACTGCAGGGGCAGTCTCATCAGAGTGGGGTAGAGGGTCAGAGTAACTTTCCTCAGCCTGTTGGCCACACTGCTTCTGACACAGCCTAGGATGCACTAGGCTTTCTCGGATCCAAGCACACACTGCTGCCATGTCATGTCCTGCTTTTCATTCACCAGTAGCCCCAAGTCCTTCTCTACAGGGCTGCTCTTGAACTGGTCATCCCCCAGCCTGTATTGACACTAGGGCTTGCCCCAAACCAGGTGCAGCATCTTGTACTTGGCCTCTCTTGAGATTCCCATGGACACACTTCTTGAGCTTCTCCAGGTCCCTCTGGATGGCATCCTGTCTCTGTGTCAGCTGCACCACTTAGCATGATGTCTGCAAAATTACTGAGGGTGCATTCATGAGGGTGCACTGTCTTTGTCATCAACATTAAGACATTAAATTGCACTGGTCTCAACACAGACCCCTGAGGGACACCACTCACCACTGATCTCCATCCAGACACTGAGACATTCTCCACTTACCCTCTGGATGCAACCATCCAACCAATTCCTTACACCCTAAATAGATCATCCATCAAATCCATCACTCTCTAATTTTGTGGGGGACCATGTCAAAGGCTTAGCAGTAATACAGGTAGATTACAACAGTAGCTCTTCCCTCATCCACTGATACAATCACTCCACTGTAGAAGGACACTAGTTTACTCAGGCTCCTCCTGCCTTCCATGTGCCCCTATATGTCTTGCTGACACTTAAACCTTTATGCTTCATCCTATTAAGTCATTCAGATTACTTCAGATAGAAACAGATCTACAGCAGATGGGAACAGACTCTGGTTCCTCAAATGAATGGTTTTTGTTCACCTAGCAGAATAAATGCAATAGGTTTTGTCCAGCTCTGCTTTGCTTCTTCTGAATTACTGTGCAAAGTAGTTGTATAGAGTTATATAAATAGCTCTGTGGCTTTCATTGAGTGCTCATTTAGCCATCTCTGCACTGCTTCTCAGAGGCCCACTTAATATGGTTAAGCAAATACTTCTCAAATGTCTTAAACTTCCTTCAGTGAAAAGCTTTCAACAGAATACCATTATTATAAAACTGGATCCATATATTCCTTTGTGAAAAAAATACAGCAAGTCAAACAAGAGAAGTGAGTTAGTTCTGTGATATTTTTCAAATAAAATGATATCTTTAAGAACAAAAAGGTGTTTGTTATTTTATTTCTGAATTCTTCACAATGACTTTTTGATATTGAGGTGCCCATAACAGTTCATTGTTTTGACAGCCTCTAATATCTAATAACCCTTTAACATCTCTGTGCACTCCAGTCTCCCATATCTTTTCATAGTAGGATCTATATATTCTCCCTGCCCCAAGGGCACTAACAAGTCTGTAGTTCTCTTTTTCTCTTATTTTGCTTACTTTTTCCAGGAAGACAGTATGATTAATGTCTCCCTGGAAAATGTCAGGCAGCATTCACTCCACCCTAAGTCAGCTAAACCAGTTCTACTGAAGATTTATTAAACAAAGAAGTCCTTCTATTACTACCAACACTATTATTACTCATTAGTTGTACTGCAAGAACACAGCAGCACCTCAGTTCATCTTCTTAAGGCACTCCAGCAACATATAGCAAATAACTGAACCTGTTCTCATGAAAAAAAAAAAAAAAAAAAAAGGAGAAACAATGGATATGACTAATACATGAGAGAAAATGCAAACTATAGGAAACATTTTATACCAAATTTATTACTGAGGGGAAAATAGAGACAATGAATGAACTTTTGGTGACAGGTAGGCAAGCTACTCATTATATGTAATTTCAAACTAATGCTGTCTTCTCCAAAATATGAACATGCCAGTCTGGAAAAGGCAGTGCATCCTGGAGCAAAGGGAGAATCCTGTTTCTCCTCTCCAGGCATCAAGGCTTATAGCAAAGCAGACACAGAACCTGCAACACATTTGTAAATTCCTTCCATTCTACATTGTGATTTTAATTACCAGATGTCCATGATCTCCTAGCTCTTCCTAACCAGCTTGGTATTTGGATACTATGATCTCCTTAAGGGCATAAACAGACCTTTGAATCCTTAAAAGTCCCTGCTGAAATGGAACTTCACTGATATTACTTATTTTCAGGAGTTTACGTTTTTTTTCAGATCCAATATCATCTGCCCTCTGGTGCATTCACAATTCATCCCTGAACAGTGAGTATGGTCACAGTGTTTGAAGGGCAGTAATAGTCTGAAAAATAATATTCTGAAAAGAAACCTCAAATGGCACTGTATGGATGCAGCTTTCACTTTCTCCTTGGTGCCACTAACGCAAGCTGTTTACTTTGGCATATTTGAAAGACCACGCTGTTATTTGTCCTAAAACTTGCTACTGATTGATTTGATAATCACACCTAGTTCTTTCTGTTTCTTTCTGTCTTCAGTCCTAATAATTCAACTCATTTATCAATGGCAGTAAAGGAATGGAATGCCTCTTGCTGTGCAGCACTTGCAGAAGTACAAGTCAAAGAACTTTATGAATTTACGTGTACAGAAAATGCTAGGAAACACTCAGCATGGTTCTTATATGTTGTATTTCTGAATTCACTATAACTATTCCCTGTAACT
Source organism: Muscicapa striata striata (assembly GCA_030060385.1). NCBI lineage: Eukaryota > Metazoa > Chordata > Aves > Passeriformes > Muscicapidae > Muscicapa > Muscicapa striata. The sequence continues at coordinate 2,297,571 of JAREIS010000120.1, forward strand.
ATTCTATTTTGCCCAGTTTTCTGACTTTGACTATGTTTTCAGAGCAGTCCTTGACACAGATGCATTCAGCCTGCTGAGGATACACTGCCCTAATTATAAACTTATATTCTGCTGTTAAGAAATTAAATTTGAGAAACACAGAAGCATGTGATCTAGAAATTTACTTGCACCTAATTCCTGCAATATTTAACTGAATTTGCAGGTGAAATAATTACAAATGTAAATAAAAGGATCAGTGTTCATCTGGAAAATCAAACCTCACAGGTCCTTGAAGAATTACTCTTTATATTGCATTGGACACAGTCTGAACCAGTGTGACTCATTTGCCTGTGTCTTGACATATCACAACACAAGAGCTCCTAATCACAGAGTCAATATACAGTTAATTTGGAATAGGAAATCAGCTTGACATGTAGCAAACCTAATAGGAGATGTGGATAAATTCCAGAAGTGTCTCAAAGACCTGTAAAAATAGCACTTGATCAACAAGGACAGGTGATCTGAAAGACGGTGGGCAAAAACGAGCCACTAACACTGAAGGTTGTATTCATGGAATTTGATGTCACAAGGACATAATTTTTTAAAGTTAATCATAACAGAAAATAGTTGGTTTAACACATGACAAAATAATGCAGCTAGCAAGGCAGCAAATGCACTTCTATAATTTGGCTGCCCTTATATAAGTACTGCATCTCACACACCTGTGTAAAACAACTTCTGCTCTGCAGCTGTGGTAAAATCTGCAGCAAATACTTCTTTATTTTCTTTGCAGCTTCAACAAAACTAAAAAACTGAGAGAAAGATTGTAAATAATGCATAATTGTTTTTATTTTGTATCTTATCTTACCAATACTTTATCTTTTTATCAAATAGGGGTAATGGATTTTTTCACTATACCCTTTTAAATCTGTATGTTCATAAAACTGCAAACTGGATGCAAGTTTTATATTCCTCTTATTTTTACAGTGATTGGTATGCATTTCACCATAAGTATTTGTTCATTTTTTTTCCTTTTAGTCCTACTTCAGTGCTCCTGTACTGATACACAATTTGGTTCACTACAAACCAGTAAACAGGGGACTCACATGTTTTGATCCTTTTAGTGTCAGTGAAGTGAAAATATAAATGCATACATATAAATGCATACTAAAGTTACAGGTGTAAGTTTAGATGTTTCAAAGGAAAGGGAAGAAAAGCAGCACTATCTTAGACAGCAAGACAGCTTTTGTGTTAAAGTACAGTGTCCCATAGGATAAGGATGGCCACAGTCTCTGGGTCCTTTGAGGAAATTCTCTCTCTTTACAAGTTCAGACTGTGCCTATTAATGGTACAAATGCCCCGTTTTCATCCTTCTTGTTGCACTCTGTTCATACTTTCTCCTGCAATCTGTTTCTTAAGCAGAAGTAAAAGCAATATATTCAAGCCCTGTAACATCCTAGTTTCTTTGATCACAGCTGGGTGGCAATATAGACTAGAAATACTAATGACTAATGATGAAAAAATATTCCCCACACATTCAAACACATTTACATACCATTTGTACACCTTCTCCAAGTAATATGAAGAAATTCAGACAATCTTTTTGGATAAAACAGGAGTTGAAACCAGTGGGTACCAGATAACCATGATACTAATTAGCTGTGATTTTATTTCAAGCCTTTGTCTACTTCAGCTATTTAAATTGCACTTTATTGTTAAATGGCCCTTTCTTTTTATGGGTGTACTTATACTGCAGGTTCTGTAAACAATTTATAACAATGTTTTTCAAAGTCATTTAGTCTTTAAGTCTATGAGGCAATGAGGACCAGGATGCAAGACTCTTTACCTGTCATCAAAGCATGTCCTCTTCCTACCAGTCTGTAGAATCCATCTCTCTTTAGTTTTTCCCTCTGGTTTTGAATTCTTGTACACACAGTAGCTGGATCTAGCTCTAATAAAAGTGATAGAAAGTGCACCCTAAAAGACACCTTCCAGACTTTGGAGGGGTCAGTTTACCACAACTATAGCTCTGCATATAGTTCAAATACAGCTCTGCATCTTGTATTTCCTACTGCTTTCTCCAGTTGGACCCTTCAATGTGATATGGAAAGTCAGAATACTGTCAGTGTAGTGTAAAGGGTCAGCATAAGAGAATTTTCATGTTGATACTTCTGGCAATGGACAAAGGAAAGCAATAGTAATATTATGTAAACTGTAATAATTTCTAAATACTTCTAAAATCCTTTAGTCATTTTAACAGTCAGTCTTTTTGTGCATAGAATTTGTTCATCAGAAAGAGGAGACAATAAAGTGAATCAAAAGCTTCAAAATGTACTAAAAATATGGCAGCCATTGAATAAAATGTGAGACAATGGGAGAGGAAGAGGGGTCAGGAAAAGCTGGCTGCTATTCAAGGATCATTTCCTTCAGGCTCAAAAAAGATCCACCCCAACTCAGAAATCAAGCAAAGGTGGCAGGAGGCCAATACAAGTAAACTCTTGAGAGAACTCAGATATTAAAAAAAGTGTACAAGAAGCAGAGGTGGGTTAGGAATGCCAAGGCCAACCTGGAGTTGAATCTGGTGTGGGATATGCAGGACAGCAAGAAAGGTTTCCACAAGTACTTTTGTAGCACAAGAAAAACTAGGAAAAACATGGTCCCACTGCTGAATGGGGCAGGGGAACTGATGACAAATTACATGAAAAAGGATGAACTTCTTAATGGCTCCACCTCAATCTCTACTGGTAAGCCTAGTCTTCAGGAATGCCAGGCATCCCAGGCCAGATGAAAAGCCTGAGACCTGAGGGAAGATATACCTTGAAGAAGGATGCCACTAAACAAACTGGAAGTCCATGGGGCTGATGGGCTGCCCCCACAAGTACTGAAGGAGCCAGCTGATGTCACTGCAAGGCTACCCTTGATTATCTCTGAAAGGTTAGGACAGCTGGAAGAGGTCTCTGAAGACAGTAAGACAACAAATGACACTTACCTTCACAAAGAGCACTGAGGAAGATTTGGAGAACTACAGGCCAGGCAGGTTCATCTGAGTCCCCAGTAAGATGACAGAGCAAACGATCCTGAAAAACATTTCTAAACTCATGAAGGATAAGAAAGCGACTGGGACTAGTCAGCATGGCTTTACAAAGGGGAAGCCAAGCTTAGCCAACCTGAGAATAACCTAACTTAATGGATGAGGCAAGAGAAGTGAATGTTGATAAGCTCAACTTTCATATGGCTGTTGCCACTGTCCCCCTTAATATCCTCATCAACAACCTGACAAAGTACAGGTTAGACAAACAGACAGAAGGATGAACAGCCAGGTCCAGAGGGTTGTGATCAGCAAGAAGTCCAATTGGAAGTAAGTCACTAGTGGTTTGCTCCAGAAGTCAATACAGGGGCCTATGCTTCTTTTATGACCCGAGTGGTGGGACAGAGCACACCTTCAAGGAGTTCAAAAATAATACAAAACTGGGAAGACTGGCTGCTAGTCCAGATTAATGTGCTGTCAGAACAGATTGGAGACAATGGATGAGAGTAACCTCCTGAAGTTCAGAAGAGGGAAGAGCAAAGTCCTTCCCCAAGGGAGGAATAAGGCAGTTCATGCTGGAGGCTGACTGACTGACACACAGCTGACAAGGCAGATAAAGACCTGGGGGTCTCAACAAACAACAGTGCTGACCATGAGGCAGGAAATATGTTGTGCAAAAAGAGTCAGCAGCTTCTAGGGCTGCATTAGGAAAAGTGCTGCCAGCAGATGGAGGGTCCACCAAGGGCTGGTGAGTCCAATGCTTCCCATTACAAGACAGATATGGACTCACTAGTGTGAGTCCAGAGCAGGGCCACAAAACTGATCAAGAGAATGGAACTTGTTTCATAAGAGAGGCTGAGAAAGTCACGATTGTTCAGCATGGAGAAGAGATGCCTCAGGGAAATCTCATCAATCAATAAATATAAATACCCAGTGAGAGGGAATGAAGTAGAGGCAGTCAGACTTTTCACACTTGTGCCCACTGAGAAGACAAGAGGCAATAGGCACAAATTAAAAAACATGAACTTCCATTTGCTTTTGTGCACTCTACTTGAACAGTGGGATTGGACTTGATCTAAGGAGATTCTTTCCTAGCTAAACAATTCTGTGGTTCTGTGACAAAACTATAATGAAAAATCAACTAATTTATCCTAAAGTGACGTTGTTCATAAATTAAGACAGAGTAAAACATGCTGAATGCCTCATTCTCAGGAAATAAAATAATAACTTGGTCTTACAGAAAACCTAGTATTGCAAATGACTGAAAGAAAAGCACAGTGTTTCTACAGAAATATTATGTAGCTCTGGAAACCAAAATCCTCTGCAGAATTATGAGTATCAGTCATTTTGAATTATATTAGAATACATTATTGTGAGGAAAGATATCAGAGTGCTAAATCAAAGGAAATAAAAATTCTGTTCTCTTTTAAAAACCCTGCTTTTCTCATTAAGAAAGCCTTAAGAAAATTCAAAGCTTACAGAACTTACTATTATTGAAGCACAAGATATCTAATGGCTACTGCCAAATGAAGATGGTCAGGTTGAACAGTCTGGTAAAATAATACATTTTTAATACATCATACCTCCTATGGCGTTTGTCTTATTTAAGCAAAGTGAAAAAAAATCTGAATTTTGAACTGAATTTTGTCCATGCCTTCTGATTCTGTCTTCTCTCTTTCTTGATTTTAGAACAGACATCACTGTATAATGTCTGATAAATGAGGCTTGAGGTCCTGTGTACATTCTTAGGAGTCACTGCAATGCAAATAAATAGCATGGAAGGGACAAGGTGAAAAAGATATAGAAACAAAGAAATAAATGTAAAGCATAGCCCCTGTTTCTGGTTGGAAAAGGAATGGAAGGCTGGTGCCTGAGCTTTGGGAGAGTCACAGTATACTGGAAAATCTGACTAAACCATGGATCCACAAAGCCATGAATCAGAAAGCCAAAATGATCTTTTTCTCTCATTTCCAAAAGAGAAATGAGGTTCTGAGGTTGGGCAGAAGAAGGCAGGGTTTGGCTGCCTAAACACTGATGGCTGGTACTGTAGTAGACACAGTAAGGTGACTAAAATACCTAGCATGTATTAAACATATAGAAAGATATTCAGGGAGCACAGGAACCCATCCAGATGAGAAAGAAATCATTTAGGGGCACACACCATTGCATTATTCACAGTTGCAGAGCTTCAGAAGATAATACAAAGCTCCCTAGATTTCAATATGCAGTCACAGAGAAATAATCATCTGAGAAAGCAGCATACATTCACATTAACTTTGTGCCTGAAGTAAAAGCTATTCCATAGTATCACATAAGATAATGACTAAGATGTTAGAGAAATACTCGCATGTATTCACATGAATTCTTTAAAAAAACCCCTATGGATTAGGACAGAATTATTTAAGCCACTAATTATTGGTATGACTGCAACCTTGGCAAAAGATCTGCCAATAATAGAACAGAAAAAGCCTGAGCTAGTGATCCTACTGGCAGAATTATTGTTGAAAATTCAGAAGTAAAGACATATACATTATAATGAACTGTAGAACTCTCAGATGGGTTTGTTTCTATACTTCCTTTCATCCAAAATTATAAAATAAGAACAAAACCTTCAGCTTCCAAAGCAAAGTATAATGAATTAAAAAGCTGAAAGTTATTTTTACTTGAAGAGGAAATGTGCCTCTCCCAGTCTGAAATAAATGTTCTCTAAGAATAAATTATATTCTAGAACCAGTGATGTGTGATTATGATCTATACAATCCAAAGCAACCAAGTTTTCCAAACACTTCACAGCTAACTAGCTATGATTCCTAAAAGCATCAGAAAAGTGAATGAAATAAGGGAATGTAAGAAAACCAAAAAAGTCACACAACACTAATTGCAGTACTATCTTCTTAATCAAAATTAGTTATGTGTAACTCATCTAAAAACCCAGTAACTTCCAAGGGAGGAAATCTTCTCCTTCATTAACTGATGTTTAGAAACACCCCATTTAGATCTCAAAATAAAATGTTCGCAAATATGCTGTCAATAATCATCTGGCTTTGGGATTCTCTGAGAGGTTGCAGTTCTCTACAGGTAGACCAAATAAACAACACTTGAATAACTACTCTTAAAAAAATGCCACTTTTCAAACAGGTGTTAAGTATGTATCACTTCCTGGTCCCCCGCATTCAAAACTGTATTCAAAAAGCAGTCTTTTCAAAAAGAAAACATCAAGTCAAGGAATCAAAATTCTATTAAATAACATCTTTCACTTTCTTAGGCATTGTTTTGACAAGCTTGTCTATATCATTTCATTAGCAGCAGCATTTTTAAAGAAAGAAATGTCACATTAAGTAATAGGACTACATATTCACGTTACCAGTGTATTTTCTGCTATACTAATTTCTTGAGATGGTGGAAAGCATCACATTGATGGGGAAAGTGTTTCCTGAGTTTGAGATTCAGTTCACTTAGCTTTAATAAATAGTTTTCTATGTAAACTAGGCATCATAACTTTTCTTTATAGTCACTGGACAGAAATAAGGACTTTGAAGGCAATTTTCAACAACTTCTTTTTAGTTATAAACATAGGAAGAGACTAATTGGGCCTAGAATGCCTGTTCATAGACAGAAAGTCAGAAATTTCAGCTATAGAAAACATGTAGATCTTTCCAGGTCTTGAGACTTGATTTAATTTCATTTGACCTAAAATCCTAGAAAATCAACATAATTTATAAACAGATTTTGACGAATTTGTTGCTACCTAAATGACATCTAGATGTTTATGATAATTGTTTGTTTAAAGGTACAGATACCTTAAAAACACATACCTACCACATGTGTTTTTATAGAATACATATATGATAAAACTGATATAATGTAAGTGAAAAAATGGCACCCAGTTTGTCTGTGTCCTACTTCACTTTCTACATATCCTTTATCTCAGGTTAAAAAGCCAGTGAAAAAATAATGGAATATACAGCATGCCTTTTACCATTGCAATCTTCTTTTTTCTTGTCTAGTCTTCGTCTGTATCTTCACCTTTGTCTTGACCTAGTTTAAAATATCCCTGTTCCTTCAGGAATGAAGGTTGGACTAGGTGATCTTCAAAGGTCCCTCCCATCTCAACTATTCTATGATTCTATGATTCATCCCCTTATAAACTTCCTATGTGAAGAGTCTCTTACCAGAAGCTTCCTTAATTGGGCTTGAGGGCTAAACCAGCCTCAGTTACTTGCCATGTGTATTGATGTGGACACCTACAACAAAAAAAAAAGTGAAATCACTACAGAACTGTTGACAAACTATGAGCCAGCTCCTAGACAGTAACTTGTTAAAAACTCTAGAACACAACTCAGCATCCAGAACCTACTTCTAGAGAAAAGATATTTCAGGAAATAAAAATAATGCAACTGAACTTGACTAAAATAAAGTGTTCACACATTTGGCTCCAAAGAACCACAAAACATTATTAAAATCTATGCTTGGCCTTGGGTAAACAGCTACAAGGAGTTATTGAAGTACAAAGTTACCTTCAGCAACAGGTAAACAAGAAAAAAAAGTAAATCCTCAGTAATAACAGGCAGCATGTCTTTACTGAAGCTAATAGTGCAGAAGTTGTATGTGCAAAATGAAAGATAACAAAATGGGAGTTGTAACAGGAAACTGCTCAATATGGAAATAATCTATTCTCAATTGACCACTGATTCATTTAGTCATTTTGCAAATGTAGTTGAGTAAAATCCTTTCCTTGATTGAAAGATTTAATCTTATGCCACTTCACTGTGTTCCACCAATTATTCACTCTATGCCTTCTCCAAACTATGCACATACCAAACATATACCAACAATAACTCACTTTCCAGACAGTGAGAAGGATGCAGAATTATAAGCCTGAGTGCACACTAAAAATGATAGAAGATATTTCCAAATTCACCATTTGTATAACAACATGTCAAGTTTTATAACTAAGAAAAATAACCTACTAGACTCTGAAAAAATGCAGAAGGCAGAAGCAGAAATGTTCACAGGTTTGGCTCTGTGTGGAAGTAACAGATGACTGGCCATGTGGCTTGGAAGGGTTCATGGAAAAATAAAACAAAAAAGGAAGTAACATTCACTTCCCAAAACTTAAGGAAAGGATAGCAATGTTGTGAATCTGTTTAGACAGCACTCTCTAATGCTGCAAATATGGTTACCCTTTTGCACTGCTAAAGAATTCAACACCTCACAAAAACACATGCTTTTTTTTTTTCCCCCAAAGGTTTGAAAAAATGCAAGAAGAACATTAAAAAAATCTTTATCAGCATGTCAGTCGGTGCTTTGATCTATGGAATTCTTTTTAGCAGAAAACTCGGTGGGAAAAATCCTTTACACTCTATAACAAGAACCATCAAAGCAGCTTCATTTTAAATGGTCAGAACTGTCTGATTTTTAGCACAAAGATGCTAAGCTGCAACAAAGACATTTACAATGTTTCTACACAAATAAACGATTATTTAAATAAATATATTTAAAAGTGTATTAAAGATGTAATTTTCAGATGTGGTAGGGCTTAAAGGCCATATAAAAATTCTAATATCCCACTGATTCTGAAAGTCTGAATGCAACCCCTCTGATTTCAATGCAACCCAAACAGTCATTTTGTAAAATAAGCAATGATATGTGTTGAACCACACCGGAAAACAGGATGAAAATGCAAAACACCTTTTCATTATAGCATATTAACAGAAACATTACTTTGGCTCAGATTTATCTTTCTCTGTCAGGCAGGATGAAATTGCATTAAACTACTTTCAGTTAAAGTGAGTAAGAAGGACAATTTGTAAATGAAGAATGTATATGAATAATTAATGCCATGGCCACTGAGTTATTGAATCCCAGACAAGAGAATTATTGGATGAGATGACTTGTTAACCAAGCCAGGACTATGTTTCTTTCATATTCCATGCACAATAAACAGGAAATGGTCACTGCTGTGACAGCTGAAGAAAAAGGATAGCTAAACAAATGAGAATATAATTAATAGTATATAAAAATTCTCTATCTGGAAATTAATTCAAATAGTTTGCTGAAAAGTGTATGAAGCCTATGACAAATTTCAGAGTTGAGTCCAGAAATCATGAGTTCAAAGAAACACCCTTCTTCTCTAATTGTTAAAAGTTATGATCATATATTTGGCCTAGATAGTTTCTTTTTTTTTGCAGTAACCATACATAAGATGGCCAAAAATTCATTGCTTTCAAGCATCCTCCGATACTTCAGGTGATTTGTCATCCTACTGAATAGCTACACTGACATAAGTGCATGGTTATGGCAGGAAGCATGAAATGTTTCAGAAAAATTGCTACATCTAAGTGTGGCTGACCCTATCTGACTGGTATATATACTCTGTAGAAATAGGATTTTTTGGCATTGGAGAAATGAGAAAATCTTGGACACCACCAATGGTGATGTGATCTAGATTCAGATGACTGGAAGCTGGCCAATGTGACACCCATTCACAAAAAGGGTGGCAAGGAGGATCCTGGTAATTATAGGCCAGTTAGCCTGACCTCAGTACCAGGTAAGGTAATGGAGCAGTTTATACTGAGTGTCATCACACAGCACTTAGAGGATGGCCAGGGTATCAGACCCAGCCAGCATGGGTTTAGGAGGGGAAGGTCATGTTTGACCAATCTGATCTCCTTTTATGACCAAGTGACCTGCCTGGTGGATGCTGCATGGGCTGTGGCTGTTGTGTACCTGGACTTCAGCAAGGCCTTTGGCACTGCCTCCCACAGCACACTCCTGGAAAAGCTGCAGCCTTGGACAGGAGCACTCTGTGCTGGGTTAAGAACTGGCTGGATGGCCGGGCCCCCAGAGTGGTGAATGGTGCTGCAAACAGCTGGGATCAGTCACCAGTGCTGTCCCCCAGGGGTCTGTGCTGGGGCCAGTCCTGCTCAATATTTTTACTGACAACATGGATGAGGGTACTGAGTCCTTCATTAGTAAATTTGCAGATGACACTAAGCTGGGAGTGTGTGCCAATCTGCTGGAAGATATGAGGGTACTGGGGGTACTGGTACAGCTGGCTGAACATGAGCCAGCAGTGTGCCCTGGTGGCCAAGAAGGCCAATGGCCCCTGGCCTGGATCAGGAACAGTGTGGCCAGCAGGAGCAGGGAGGTCATTCTTCCCCTGTACTCAGCACTGGTGAGGCCACACCTTGAGTGCTGTGCCCAGTTCTGGGCCCCTCAGTTTAGGAAGGATCTTGAGATGTTTGAGCGTGTCCAGAGGAGGCAACAAGGCTGATGAGGGGCTTGGAACACAAACCCTGTGAGGAATGGCTGAGGGAGCTGGGGCTGTTCAGCCTGGAGAAAAGGAGACTCAGAGGTGAACTCATCACTTTTTACAACTCCCTGAAATGTGTCTGTAGTCAGGTGGGGATAGGTCTCTTTCACCAGGCAGCAACTGACAAAACAAGAGGGCACAGTCTTAAGCTGTGCCAAAATATATATAGGTTGGATATTAGTAAAAAGTTTTTTATGGAAAGAGTGATAAAATACTGGAATGATCTGCCCAGAGAGTTGGTGGAATCTCCATCCCTGGATGTGTTTAAAAAAAAGATTGGATGTGGCACTCAGTGCTGGTGGAGTCACTATCCCTGGATGTGTTTTAAAAAAAGATTAGATGTGGCACTCAGTGCCATGGTTTAGTTGAGGTGTTACAGTACAAGTTGGACTCCATGATCTTGAAGGTCTCTTCCAAACTAGTGATTCTGTGATTCTATGAAACACCTAAAAATCACACCAGTGAGGTCTATCTGCCTGTGGAAAAAAACTTCCTAAAGAATGATACTGTTTCTGTCAGCAGAATCTAGTCTGGATACAAAGATTATTAGAAGTGGCCTTTAAAGATCACTATGGCTTTGAGAAAAGTAGGTAAAGTAGAAGGTTCTTTATAATACCGTGAATTGAGAGGGGGAAGCTATTTTTAGTCCTCAATTTTATATTTGGGTTTTCAATTTAAACTAGTGGGAATGTGGAGAGCTGAAAATATTGCTTTAATATCTCCCCAGCTGTGAACTTTCCCTGATAAGATGGAAAATACTAATATCACCTTATATGTATGCCACTGCCTTTGTCCCAGAGGATCCTAGGACATCAACAAGCTATTCATAAAGAAAAGTATATTCACTCAATCATAGATTGCAGCAATCAGGTATTAGTCAGGAATACAAAACAAGTTAAAATAGGAGACTAAACAAGGACATTTCGAGCACTGATCTCATACAAATCCCTGTGCTTATAGCTCATGATTAGACAACCCTGTAAGATAATAACTTGATTATTCAGCAGTTGAATTTTAAAAGTAAGCAGCATCAGAAAGGGAACAAAAATCGAGCCTTTTCTGAGATGTAGAGGATGCAGAATACAAGTCTTTCTAGTCAAAGGTAATTTTTTATCTCAGTGGTCCTAAACATGTGTAAAGATGTGCAAGATAACTGTGGAGGATATGAAAAGTTTGAAAAGAGATGGAACTGGAATTGCTTTAAGGCAAAGGAAGAATATCCAAGATTGTGAAAGGATCACTACAGAACAAATCCATAGTGGTTCTAACATTACTAAATAGCCATGTTATTTAACAAGGTAATGACCACATTATTTAGTAGTTAGCAATAAGTAATGAGCAATTACTAATTAATAATAATTTTATTATTAGTAATAACCATGTTATTTAATTATTTAGAAAACAATTAAGTTCTTATCGAACCAAGATCTTTTCTACAGACCCTTGTCCACAGTACATCTGTTTATATGCAACATTATGAGAGTAGCTAATGAAGTTCAGGAAATTCTATTCAAATGTTCTCCTTCTTAACTGGGGCAAAAGTTTGAAAGAAGGATTGATTCTTCATTTAGTATTTGTTCAGTTCTCTGTTTCAGATAATCTGTAAGCCTTTCCTGCTCCGGTAGCAAGGCAGTGCTCCGTGAAAGGCAATTTGCTTATACCCGCAATGGACTTGACAATTAAGTAACACAGGTACATCATAAAATTGCACCAAAAAGCAAAAACATAGTGTAATAGATACAATTTCTCCTTCAAATTCTCCTTTGCCCCGCATCACTGTTTGTACAGCTCACAACTAGCATCCCAAACAGCTCCCAATACACAAAGGTGATTTGAGTCTTTACTGGCAGAATCTCATTCCTCTTACTCTAAAAACTACTGCTGTCCAACTCCCTTCCTCATTTGGTCCTTACCTCCCTTGTCTTTCATCTACCCAGTCCCTCCTCAGCCTCTCTCAGCTCCTCCCTTAATCCTGGTGTTTCTCAAGCACCACACTGATATCTGTAAGGACTGCTACAGGACCATATTCATTCTCAAATCCTGTGTTTCAGATAGGAGGAAGCAAGCAGAAGATAAATGTCATTGCTCAGAGGCCAGAGACACAATTAAAACCAGGGCTAATTTCTTTCCTACTTTATTGTTTACCACTTTACAGCAATGCTAGCAGTGTCTAAAGTATGCACACACACAAAAACTCACTGAAAATCCCGATCTAATTGCTGTTTCCTAGAAAGAGCAATGGAAAAGGTAACTTGTCAGAGGTTGAAGTTCATGACATTCAACAGTGATGTTTCCTGTTTCTTTGTTTCAAAAACAGACTCAAACCCTGGCAACTTATTCATGAGAAAGACATACAATTTGAAAACGTCCATTAGCCTGAGGAAACCATTCCCTGGATATACACTTTGCTGTTGGTATCTCCATTGCTTTGCATTAAGACCTGATGGAGGTCAGGCTGAAGCTAGCAAGTAGCAGAAGAAGGCAGGTTTGAATGTACTAGTGAGGAAAAACCCCAGCTGGTTCAGTCTAGCAGGGGCAGAGAGGTCAGCAAGGGCAGCTGCTTTTGAGGAGAACTCTGTCTTATGCCCTGGAAATGCCAATCATAAACTTGGCCAAGCAATCCTCAAGCCACGAAGGGGCAAAGGCCTGAGTCAACTGTAGCATTTTTCTTGCCACACCTGCTGTATTGGAAAAAGGAATACTTGAAGAATACCTCTCCAAAAATCTTTTGCTCTAGACAGACAAATACCCAAAACAAGTATAAGATTCAGACATCTGTGTTTGTGCATGTTTGCAAACCCATGTGTCTGTGGTTTTTTTCCATGGGTCCTGCACATTTTTCCCCACTAATTTGATTAGCTACCCTAAATAAAAAATAAACTGACCATGGCTTGTATCTATCTGGCCAGGTAACCTTTTGGATAATAGCACAGTGCTTATAATATAATAATTAGTTATGCCTGCAATAAAGTTGCAATGTAGTCTAATGAGATGGTGTTCAGGTTGGGAGGCAGTGTCAAGGATTAAGGCTCCACTCTTAGAAATAATTGGGTTACTCTGATGAACAATCCTCATTTCCAGCTTATATAAAATGTAGAGTATTTCTGTTAGCTTGAATTTTCAAAGAAGGCTTTGCTTGCTTTTGCTTTTTTTACCAGCAAGGTGAAGCAAAGCTTCCATTGCTGCTGCTGGTGTTATACTTTTGGATGCAGGTGGTCCTGCAAGGAGCACTCACACTAATTCAAGTCTCATCACTGTGAGCTGCCAACTGTTAAGCAGAAGGGGATGTTCAAGCAGATGCAGTATTTGCTCAGCCCAGACTCAGCCTTGAGCATGTAAATGCTCACAGCAAGTATCTGCAGAAGGCAGAGACAGCAAGCAAATACTCTGCTACTGTTATTTGCACTCTGACTAGAATTACAGCTCTCAAGGTCAGAAGAGTGAGTTTAGATGTTAGGTTGATAAAAAGCTCTTTTCTGTTTCTAGAGAAAAGCAAGAGAATGACAAAGCCAATACCTTACGTGCCTGCCTCTGAGTCCCCAGCAAATAACTCTTTACAGTCAAGTTAAATGGGGGCTCAACTTTTCTAGGCAAGCCAAATAGCTCACGCCTCATAATGCACTTCTATAGAAGGTAACACAGCAATACTTTTTAATTGCTCTCCCACTGTACCCCAGTACTAATTCTGAAAATAATGACATTCAGATAATTAGAAAACTAAACAGTGACTCGAAAGATAAAAGAAATAAAATTAGTTAAGGCAGAGCACCTGATCACCCAAGCATAACCTGAAAATATCATCTCAATATAACCAATATAGCGCTGTATTCTATATGAATACATTTTTATGCAAGTGAGCAATGTGAACTCCCATGACATCTCCTCAATTGCTATCTCTGAAACCCCAAATGACAACTTAAATGTCAGCACTGTTAATTATTTTTCTACAAGGTATTTCAACGGAATATTCACATAATGTGGTTGATTCAAAAAAGAAAAACTTAAATCTATGCAACATTACAAAACTTCCAATTATCTACTCTTTGGTCATTAAATTTAAATATGACCAAAAGCAGCTTGTACAATTGTTAGCATATCTGTGCCATTGAAAACTAAAGCTGTCAAAGGATCCTAAAATAATTTAAATTCAGGATGAAAACAAACCACAGTTTGTTTCTTGTAATCCCCTCAGACACTACAAAGTCAAATTTATGCTTCTAGAGTATTTTTTTCTATAATTTGCCTATCTTATCCAGAATAATTTTTAATAAATTCTTATGTCAGTATGGCACAATATAGAAATGGAGGCATCTGTGGCAGGATTTATAGCAACAGATGAAATGTACAGTCTCAAATTTAACAGTCTTTTTTTTAATTGCAGACAAGATCACAGACAACAGACTATTTCATTTGATAAGTAAAAACAAGTTAACCAAGAAGTATTTTTATCTATAGAGCTAGAAACCATCCACATGCTGTCAAACCATAAAATATTTTTATATTTTTATGCTTCAGTAGGAATAGCTACAAAGAAAAGGCTATGCCATACTGAAAGATGTTGCAGTAATGCTAAACACTATCATGAGTTTCCAGAAAAATATTAGCAGCAAGCTTTAAACAAGCAATTGTTCTTTTGTGCAGACAATATCTAGCATTATACAGATAAAATTCAACCAAGATCTTAGGTCAAAACAATGTCATGCAATGCTCCAAGCTTGGGTCAAAATGGCTGGGAAGCTGTCCAGTGGAAAAGGACCTGGGAGTGCTGGTCTATGAGTGCCTGAACATGATCCAGGGTGTGCCCAGGTAGCCAAGAAGGCCAGTGGCACCCTGGCCTGTATCAGCAGTGTTGTGGCCAGCAGGAGCAAGGCAGGGATTGTCCCCCTGAACTGGGCACTGCTGAGGCCACAGCTCCAATCCTGGGCTCAGCTCTGGGCCCCTCACTGCAAGAAAGACACTGAGGGGCTGGAGAGAGTCCAGAGAAGGGACACAGAGCTGGGGAAGGGTCTGGGGCACTGAGCTGATGGGGAGTGACTGAGGGAGCTGGCAGTGTTTAGCCTGGAGAAAAAAGGCTCAGGTAGGACCTTACTGATCTCTATAACCATCTGAAAGTAGTGTGTAGCCAGGTGGAGCTCAGTCTCTTTGCCCAAATAACAAGGGATAGGACAGGAGGAAATGGCCTCAGAGTTGTACCAGGTGAGGTTTACATTTCAAAAAAATTTCCTCACTGAAAGGCTTGTCAAGCACTGGAACAGGCTGCCCAGTAAGTGGCCCATCCCTGGAGGTATGTAAAGAGATGTGTAGATGTGGTGCTTGGGGCCATGGTTTAGTGGTGGACTTGGCAGTGCTGGGATAGAGGTTACACTCCATGATCTTTAAAGGTCTTTTCCAACCATTATTTTTTGTATCCTTAGAGACTGACACAGAAAGACTGACTTCTGATTGTCACAAAAACAGGTGTAATGGCACCTTTATCTCCTGTCTGCATTCTCCCAGAGCAGTACTCTTAATTTTCAGATTTCCTCTTAAAGGGTAAATTCTTACAATTCTCCACTCCAAGGTTTCAGCCTACAGTATGACATATCAATTGGTTTACCTGGCAAATCCTACTAAATCCAAACTCTTTCTGTTCTTTCCTTCAGTGATTTCATAAGCTGCTTAAGAAAAGAGTAGTTTTCAGTTTAAACTAGAAACAAAATATTTAGAAACAGTACTCTTCTTCTATGTCTGTATTATGTCAGGATTTATCAGCTCCTGCCAGTAAATTAGTTAGCCACTTTCAGAATCTTCAGGCACACTTTATGCCTGTCTCATTTTCACAAGCAAAAATCCCTCTTGCAAAGGTTCTTTTTTAAATGTCATTCTTCTGTTACTGCTTATGTCTTAGGGATCTTTTTCACAGATTTTATTGTGTCTCAGTGACTCCTGCATAGTTGTTGATGGATGGCTTATACTCAGCTATTCCTTTTCTTTTCTGTAAATTAAGTTGGGGGTGTCCATATGCATTCAAACTAACATACAGAATGCAATTAATAAACTTTCATAGAGCTGCTATGAATCCATCACATAAATATCACTAAAATCATGTGGCTTCTATGCTAAAGAAATTAGTCTGTTTCTTATGAGAACTATGCTGAGCTCACTGGAACAAAATGTTCAAGCAAATCTGTCATGTGAGATTGCAAAGTTGCGAATATATCCTGTAAATACAATCTGTATTTAAAGTTAAATACACAAATGCACTTAGCTTTTACCTGCTGTAACATATTGTCCTACAAACCCAAAACATGTTGAAGAATTCAAGCGATAAATACCTAGGAAGGCTAACTAGTAGGTATATAATCATTTACCACTGAAATTGTATCTAAATCATGTTACTTCTTTAACACCACCACTTTCATTATGCTCTGAAAACATTCTATATTGAATTGTGCATTATTGCTTTAGTATTAGCAACTCTCAACCCCCAGGTACAGAATCCAACATCTTGACTTGCTAAATTTCATCCCATGAATCATTGCCTAACGCTCCAATCTGAGATCCCTCTGCAAGGCAGCTTCCTAGCTAATGCCTAGTCCTCCTGTTTTTTTAAATAGATCAGTGTTGTACCTTGCCTTGTTTGACATTTGTGTACTTGCCCTGATCTACTTTCTTTTTCCTGTGGAAATGTACTTACAGGTTTCCAAGAATTTTAATCTAAAAGCTGATTTCAAATCAGCTTTTTTTTTTTTTTTTTTTTTTTTTGGCTGGCTGGCACAATTTGTAAGGAATGTTCTTTAAAGTCAACAAATAACAGTTTTGAGTCTCATAAGACAAGCTCTAGTCAAGAGATGATGTGGATGAGCAAAAGCAAATAGAAAAGGTCAGCAATTTGATACAGGATTTTTTTTTTTAATATAGTGGGGGAGTATATTTGGATATACATAAGAGAGTTAGAAACACAACTCCAGCTATTGGCAGTGGAATTGTCATTCTAAAAAGCTTTGAAAATGTAGATAAGTAATTTTAAAATGATTTTTCTGTATTTTTTAAGTTGCCCCCCTCCCAGTTCTATTTAGGCATGACAGATGGAAGTTAAATTTCTGAATAATTGATTACCACTGAGAGAGGGTAAGACAGGGAGGAAATTAAAATATATACACTGGGAATACGGCTGAAAAGTTCATTTCGATTGAGCAGATGAAAAAATGGAAATTTACTGGCAGTTGCATTAGAAATTATTTCTAGTATATAATACCTTAAATCATCTTAAAGCTCAGTATTTAAAATAAATAACCCCAAATTTCACTATTTTAAAAAAATGTCAAAACTGTTATTATATTATGTTATTCAATTATAAGAATTTAATTATATTTGAAACGTTAACTCAACTGCAGTAAGTAAATAACAAAGAAAAGTGTAATGAAGTATTCAAAGTGTAACAAAGAAAACTTTTTCAGGGCTTGGAATGCAGCATCTGATCCCACAGCTTTCTCCTGTCATCCTGAGGAGCTTGGCTACAAGGGAAAACTCTTATTTTCTAGAAGGAATAGGCAAATCTCATCAGGGAGTTCCTATCACGGGTGCTAGGTGACCCTGCCTTGGCAGAGGAGTTGGGCAAAATTATGTACAGAGAGATGATCTCCAGAGGTCCATTACAGTCCTAATAATTTTGACATTCTGTGACTTTCCTGAAACTCCACATATAATTTTATTTTAGTCTCTTATTAAAAAAAATATATATAAATATCGTATTTCACATTTCTGCTGACAAGAAAACCATCTGCCACAGCACAATATGTAGGAACCCAATGAAATAGATTATTCCTTAGAACTGGTACTAAAACTGCTGTTCACTTGGCTAATCTTAGTAAACATATTCAGAAAAACAAAGCTAAAGCTGGACACATAGTGCACAGAAATAGACTAGCAGGTCCTGAAACTGCTGAGTGAAATTTCAGGACAATATATACAATGTGAATAGTACCACCCTGGTAGAAAAACTCACTGGTGTTTGAAGAGATGTAAACCTCCTCAAATTATTACTGTAAAGAGCTGAAGTAGCTGTGATTCCTAAAAGCATTTTGTTGTTCAGTAAGACAGATTGAAGGCCACAAGAATGGAAAGACATCAGGCCAAGGTCGTGAACAAAATAATCTGAAAATCATTTGAAGCCCTTTGACAAAAGCATAGCTAGTCATTCAGGGAGGAAAGGGTAATGTTCAACCTTTTCACTATCTAGTAATAACAGTGTTCTAAGGGGAAGGGGAAAAAAAAAAAAAAAAAAATAAATAAAAAAACAAAAAAAAAAAAACCTTGCCTACTGATTCTTTATGTTAAAGGAAAAGTACATGTTCATTACCCCGGGTGAAATTATCCCGTGGTGAAATTCACTCCAGCTTCCTTCGGATGGAGGGAGGGACGCGTGGAGTGACCGCAGATGCCCGCGCCGCTCCCCCTGCGCCCGGTGTCCTGTCCTGCCCGGCCCTGTCCCACCCATGTCAGGGCCCTGTCCCGGCCCTGCCCCGGCCCTGTCCCACCCATGTCGGGGCCCTGTCCCGACCCTGCCCCGACCCTGCCCCGGCCCTGCCCCGGCCCTGTCCCGGCCCTGTCCCACCCATGTCGGGGCCCTGTCCTGGCCCTGCCCCGGCCCTGTCCCACCCATGTCGGGGCCCTGTCCCGACCCTGCCCCGACCCTGCCCCGGCCCTGCCCCGGCCGCCTTCCCGCCTCGCCCGCCGCCCTCGGCGTTACCGCGGCGACGGGCGGAGCGGCGGCGGACGGGCCGCGGGGTGGCCGGGCTGCGGGGCTCGTACCGCGGCCACAGCGGCTGCGGGGCCGGCAGCAGCGGAGCGGGGAGCGCGGCAGGTAACGGGAGGGAAGGGGCGGCCGCGGAAGCCCGGGGGTGCTGTCTGTGCCTCGGTCTCCTCAGGCGCCCGGCGCAGCCAAGGCTGTCCCTGTGCCGGTGCCACCTGAGGTGTCGGTCTCCTATGGCTGGTCCTGTGGCAGCATCGCCTCTGGTGCCTGGTCTATTTCAGCCAGTGCCCCTCTGGCAGTGTCACCTCAGTGCCTGCTCCCTGTGGAGCCAAGGCTGCAGTGCCATGTGTTGTTCCCCTGCGGTGCCACGGGTTGTTGCCTACAGACACGCCTGTGGGCACTGGTACCCGGGCGCTTGAGAGCCCCACTGCCCTTCCCCAGCAGGAATTGGGGCTGTTTCATGCTCCCCTGTCGCCCATAATGTTCCTGCATGCAGGCAGGCATTCCCGCACATCCTTATGTCCTGCTGGACCCGCAGAACCGGACTGGTCTCAGCAATAGCATTGTTCTGATCTTCCTGCCGAGATATTTGCGTGTTCCAGACTGCATCTGCCAGGCAAGGCAGTGACTAGTCCATAGGAATCCGAAATTGTGTTTGAGAGCAGCTTTAGCCTGGGTGGAGTTTAATCCCGGTGTGCAAAGGTACAAATGTTTGATGAACGCAGCCATGGATCTATGGCAAATTTAGATCCGTGTGCTTCAGAGTGTTCAAATCACTGACATCACACAACAGGGATTGATCAAAACCAAATTTCTGGATGGAGACCCAGGGCTAGGTTCAAGCTCAGCACCACCTCTGGTATCTCAGTGCTGCACCAAGTGCGAGAATTGCTGTCAGAGAGCTGATCTTACTCCCAAAGGTTTTGTCTTGCCCATTCCAGCCTGTAATTAGTGCTGCACTCCCCTGTCCTTGTTGTTTGCAGTGAGAAAATTGCTTAGTAAGAAAGGAAAACATAGAACTATCCAGTTTGCACTACTTGGTTATGTAAATGAATGCATTTCAGAATCTGAAATACTTGATTTTTGGTGTTTTAACAGGTTAAAAGGACAATCAGTGTTATGGAGGAGGACTTAGAAGTGTTACAGGAACAAGATATGACTAAGTACGTAATGACTTACTGTCTTGGGAGTTGAATATATGATGGAATTGAATTATGTAGGTTTATTACAAATGTGAAACACAAAATATTAATGATTTTGGAAGGAAACTTGATTCTCTATTTCTTCTGCTTTCCACGCAAACTGGAGAAGTTGCTGCTAATTAAGACATTGCTTTGGCTAATACTCTACTTGCTGTTTCTGTTAGTTATTTAAATGCTTAAATATTCATACCTGAACCAAAGGGGATTGGGGGAGAAATGAAAGCTATGTGGGGTTTTATTAAGATGCTAAGAAACGTTATTTCAAACTTTTTTTAAAAAGTACTTGAAGTTGCTAGGCTACAGCAGTATAAACTTACATATCACAGCTCTTAAAACATTAAGAGTCTTGAAAACAAGATTCATTGCTAAAGCCCAAGCCTTATTTTGCACAGATAATAACTACAACTGTTCTCCCAAAGTATTAAGTGCAATTTTCATAAGAACACATAATCATTTTTTATTTTTACATAGTGGAAAAACAAATCTTAATCTAAAAAAATGTTAGTATTTAGTTAATCTAAAAAAAAATGTTAGCACAAAGCCTTTCTAAAGAAGTGAGAATCTGAGTAAGATTTGGTGGAGGACCTCATCCCATACAGCACTTCAAGGAACACCCAAATTTAAGAAGTACTTCTGCACTTAATGACTTAAACAGAATATTTATCCATCATAATTTTGTAAGTAAAATTACTGACTACTTTTCAAGTAAACCAGTTTATTCTGTCATTATTACCAAGAAACAACACAACATGATACGATGCACATTAAGCCTAAAAGTATTTCTTAAAATAAAAGAGGCATGATCTATTATACCTTATTCTGGCCCAAGAAAGTTTTTAATTGGATTTAAAAGTATGATGTGTCATACTGAAGAATAATGCATGCACTTTCATGATAGATATAAATTGCTGCAGTAAAATATTCTGATCAGTGTGCTCCCCTCCTTTTTTTTTTCCTTTGAGGGAATTCTTTTATTCATATTATAGTTATGTGATTTGTCAAAGTAGCCATATAAAAACTTGAATTAGAAAACCCTAAAGCTATTGCTATTCTTTGGCTACAAGTCAGAAGCCTATTTCAAAAATTCAAGATTCTGCCTTGTCTTTAATCAATATATGAAATTTCAGGCTATTGCAGATGAATCATAAACCATAATTCTTGCTAGCTCGTTATTTCCATTAACTATACAAAGAATCTGGAAGAGCAGTTTAGGATGCCTCTTCACTGAAGGGAAACAATTTCAGTCTATGCAGACAGTATTCCAGGGATAATGCAGGGCCTTTAAAATTGGGGAAAAAGGCTGAGTAATGGTGGTGAAAATCATGACAATTACATTCCAGCTGCAAGGACTCATAAATGACAAACTGTCTGTCCATAGATGTGTATGATGATTCAGTATGGCTGAAAGTTGTTAAATAAGTTAGTTGTAGTTCTTATAATGGAACTTTGGGGTAGAAGATTCTATCACAATTGGTTAGTATATTTCCTATTTTTAGAGCAAGGTTTGCAATAATAAAATTAATATTGACTGTAGAAGCTGTGGTAAATATCCAAACCTAATGAATAATATACTATGTAAGATTGAATAAGTTCTGCCTGTGTTTGCATAAATATGGCCATACTTATTTTTCTATTTGTGAGCAAATGTAAATAATAAGGGAAGAAAGTATAAAGTCAAGACAGACAGTATGAACCAAACATTTCTTAAATCATCTGTTCTTAAATGACAACTATTCTGTAGTGTATGGACAATACAATTGTTTCTATGTCTGTTAGGAAATAACCAGAAAAATGCAGGCCTTTGCAGAAGTCCAAAGCAAAAGATGGATAAATAGAGCTAGAAGGCTCTAACTAGTGCTAAAATTGTTTGTGATAAAGAAAAAGGCCTGGAGGTGATAAAACTTTTAATCTTGATTTTTGTCTAACTTTGGAAACATTTTGTTTTACATGAAGTTAAATAGTTATTAATGACAGTAGAATATGACTCATCTCTATTTTCATTTATATGGAGAGAATAAAAGAAGACTAAGAGCTTGCCTATATCACTTTTAAAATGAGATAACTGTAAGTGTTTTGAGCTGTTTCAAAGTAAATGAACCAAAAAAAGGTAACTGCCATTTGCTGAAGTACAAGTCATTACTTCCCTGTATGACAAATCCATTCGATGCATGCATTCAAGCAAACTGGGAATGCTGAATCCGCATGGGTAAAAAAACCCATGCATACTTCTTTGCTTATGAGAAAATTTGCTATTTGTGTGTTTGTTTACATGATGTCTTAGTAAACAAAAAAACCAGTGCATTCCACATCCAGTGATCAAAATAAATTCTCATTACTGTGGTGCCATATACTCAGCTATATTCTGAGGGGGCTAATTAGTGCTTTTCAAAGCACAGTGGACTAGAGCAATAGTTACTGCAGCAAGTAGCACCTCTCTGCTAGTTGATGGAGATGACTGCAGATCTGTGTTCAATACCAGAGCCTTGGTACAGAGTAGTTTTGGTAGGAGAACAGCAGCAGTAATGTACAACTTCACGTGCATATTTCCTTTTGCAGCTGCAAATGTGCTTAGAGGATCTAGGTAAGGAATTGGAGAAAGTGAAGATGGGCTGAGACGCTCTTAGCTCTTTCGTAAGGGATTTTTCTTTCAACAGCTCCCTTTTATATAATGATGGCTCTAGGTTCAAGAAGCATGCAAGAACTGTTAAGAGAAAATCTTTTATCAACAAATGCAGAATTTGCTGTGTGCAGGAAGATCTGAAAGAGGCAGGTGAAATTTAAGAGTGAAGGGTGTCAGCCATGGTGGATCTGAAAGGGTAATCTGATGATCCAGGCTAGAAGTTGTGTTCTTACTGGCATAAAGATATTTAGATTATCCGTGTGACACACAATAAAGCAAGTACCTGTTTCTGAAGGCTGAAATCACATAGCCGAGTCTTTGCTGGTGGTGCACCAAAGTGTTGCCATGTGACATTAGAGGAGGCTGGAAGTGCACAGGTGTTTACAGCAGTATCAAGGAAAAAGTAGTCAATGTAGCAGGTAGACCTGATTAAGCAGTATTGTTTTATCTTCTGTTTTCAAAATCCCATTTTATATTCCTCCCAGAGGCAATCAAAGTTTACCCATCATTAATGCTACTTTTAAGATGGGTTCCAGGCACTTGGGAGATAGGTGTTTTTCTTTTGAGAGATATGCATCACTTGCTTGCACTTTGGTTATTGTCATCTTAGAATTTGTATTAAATTTCAAAAGGGCATTACCAACAGTTTTAACATTAAAAAGTCATTAAGATTTATGTGTGCATTTAAAAAGCCCTTCCAAGCCTAACATTGATACCATTACAGTTTCAAGGATTTGTGGATGTAAAAGAAGTTTTAAAGAATTTAACTTTAGCAAATCATGCTAAGTTTTAATTACTATATTAAAAATCTAACAGATTCGCTCCAATTTCATGTAATAACTACCTAAACCAGGGACGTGCACTATTTAAGCACAAAATAAAAG
Organism: Muscicapa striata striata; assembly: GCA_030060385.1. Classification (NCBI taxonomy): domain Eukaryota; kingdom Metazoa; phylum Chordata; class Aves; order Passeriformes; family Muscicapidae; genus Muscicapa; species Muscicapa striata. The sequence continues at coordinate 2,321,333 of JAREIS010000120.1, forward strand.
ATTTGTGATACTAAGGAGCTGTTTTTCAGTTTAGTGCAGTCAAAAGTCGAGCATGCAGACAAACTCAAGATTGATGAAGTGAGGTTCCACCTACATATGAGGGCATAATTTAACTTTCCCCCATTTCTCTCTGTTGTTGGAAAATGTTTAGTTTGATCACAAATAAAATAGAGTTGTAGCAGTGCAAATAAAAATTTGTTTTCTCCTATATTCTTTATTTATAAAATAAATCTCTTTATGTTTTTAGAGCTTCTCCATGTGAAGCTGAACTTCAGGAATTAGTGCATCAAATTGATGTCATGGTAAACAGAAAGCAAGTAGAATGGGAAAGAAAGATGAGAGCTTTGGAAGCAAAGATGGATATCCAAGATCAAGAATTAGCAAATGCCCAAAGCAAACTGGATCAAAAAGGTCAAGAGGTATTTAAGAATATCACATTCTATTAAAAAAGTATTTATTCTGGTAGTTTCTTGTTAGTATGATTTAAATTCTCTATAAGGAGACCGTTTGTTCTATCATGTAAAAATACCAAACATCCCTTAAAGGTCACTAATTATCCGTAGTGTTTTTTGTTCTAAAGTGTGCTTCTGTTCTGAAAAGTGATTGTAAAAATGTCATTGAAAATCTCATATTTCTTCTATTTCCCTAAAGTCTACATCAAATATTCTTGGGTTAGCTGTAAAAAGATAATTTGATGTTTTTTTCTAAATGCCAGCACTTCTCATTTAATCAGAAATTTTAAATGAAAGAATGCAGTTCAAAAAGGTTCCCAAAATTATGGCTTTGTTACTCCCATTTATACCTGATTTTTAACATTTTACATTATATACTGTCTTTTTATGATAATTTTATTCACTATGTCAAGACTTGAAATTCATTACTACTTAGACTTTCTCATGAAACTTAAAGCCCCAGTGTACCTGGTGTTGTCTGTACTTCGCACTCTTTTCTGCTGAATAATTATTCAGAAGCATCAAGAAATCCTTGCATAGCATTCAGTTTTGGTTCAAGCCAGCTAATTTAGGTGTTTACATGAGGGCATCCTTGTGTGAGCTAGGTGGCTAAATTGCCTGTGGGAGTTTTGAAAATGGAGTGACTCTCCCTAATGAGCAATTAAGAACTTGCCCTTAGTCCCTGCAGTCAGAGGAACCAAGAGAAGAATTCAAGTAGTCCATCCTCAAAGCATCAGTTTATTTGATGTACAGAGACATTATCTGAAATACTTTAGCATAGCCTACCAAGCTTCCAACTTCCCCTTCAGAAAACCACAGGTACCATATATGCTGTCTGTCATATTTCTTAGGTCCCTGTGAAACTCAGTAATAATTCATAATGTCACAAATGGCACTGTACTTAGAGAGCTGAAATAAGTCTACAGTGTCTTCTGGTAATTTGTACATAAATACTGGAAGGTAATTTGTATCATTTTATAAGCCATGCAAGGAAAATTTTCACCATGGGGAGCAGCGTAGTTGGGTTAAAAAAGTTTTCAGAAATGATCTGCCATGAGAGACTTGTACAATATTATGATTAAATCATAACATCAGTGTGCAATGAGGTTTTTTAATATAAAATCTCTAACTTGATATTTACACAATCTGGGTCTGTTTTGTTATCAAGTTACTGAATTAATACTTACTTTTAATATCTCTCCTTAAATCAGTGGTCTTTCAAGTTTTAAATTACTTTCCCAAAAATTACATATTCTGGAAAATGTCAGAAAAGGTACATGTGAATGCTTATTTTAACTGTAGGTGGGACTACTTCAACAAGAATTGGAAAACTTACAGAAAACTAAAAATGAAATGGCTCAGAGTTATGAAACTCAGCTTCAAGCACTGAAATCTCAAGTAAGAAAAATGTCAGTTTCATTATTTTGTGATTGCAGTAGAAAAAACTTATACATGCCAAATTATATAGATGTGCTATTATGGATTTGGGAAAGATTAATTGTATCATACAAATGATGACTACAGCTTCCTACCAGGCTCCATTATAATTTAGGTACTGTCGTGTCAAAACTCTTTGGATGGATTTTGATGTGGATGTGACATCTGTTATGAAGACAGATGCTTGATTTCCTAGCTTCAAACTAATAAACTAAAGCCTCAGTGAACAAATAAAATAGGTGATTGGATTCATACTAATATGAGTCTGATGCACGTTAGGGATTTTAAGATTTATACTGTGCTTGTAATGTCTTTGCTATACTTTTTTCTGGTTTTAGTTTCTCTGATTTATTCAACTGTTAAAGTGGTCTGATAGCTTTCTATAAGGTATTGGTTTCCATTTTATCAAAACTGGAGTAACCCACATTTTGATGTTGGGAGTTTGTCCTGACTTTATATTCTTGCAGCCCAGAAAGCCAGTTGTATCCTGGGCTGCATAGGAAGAAATGTGGCAAACAGATTGAGGAAGGTTGTTCTCCCCCTCTTTTGTGCACTGGTGAGGCCCCACCTGCAGTGCTGTGTCCAGTTCTGGAGTCCCCAGAATGAGAAACAATTGGACCTGTTGGAGCAAGTCAAGAGGAGGTCATGGAGATGATCAGAGGGGTCTGGACCATCTCTCTGGTGAAGACAGGCTGAGAGAAAGGACAAGGGTTTTAAGCTGAACAAGTGCAGATTTAGACTGTACCTGAGGAACACTTTATTATTTTTTTCAGTGAGGGTGATGAGACATTGGAACAGGTTGCCCAGAGAAGTTGTGGATGCCCCATTCCTGGACGTCTTCAAGTCCAGACTGGATGGAGCTTAGAGCAAGCTGATCTAATGGAAGGTGTCCCTGTTTACAGCAGGGGAGTTGTACTAAATAATCTTTTAAAGGTCCCTTTCAACCCAAACCATTCAATGATTTTATGATTCAGTTTGGCTGTGTTTTGCACCTGTGTTTTTGTTTCTTCACTATTTTCTACTTCAATCATGAATCTAAATTCTTAACAAACTTGAGTTGACTCTGTTTCTCAGATTTTAACAACTAAGATACACAACTCTGCATTGTTTTTCCTGCTACTTTTCTGTTCCCTTCAGCGAATTGTCCTACCAGATCCATAGGGTTATAATTCAGAATTTCCAGTCACCACACTTATTATATAGTGATGTCAGATTGCATAGATTTGATATCATTATTTTCATTTAGAAGTGATGGTACACCTGAGTCTATCAAATGAATAAATGTATTACTTATTTTTAATGTTACATTGTCTTTAATTTATATTTTTTTAACATATAAAAATGAATTTGGAAAATAGTTCTGTAAATAGTCAGTGAATGCTTTGTACAAAACAAAGGCTGTTTTGTAATTAACACTTTTAATCATTTGGGAAAGTAGCTAGAAATAAAAGCTGATTTATAGTTTACAAATTACAGAAAAGCATCATCATAGCATGATTATTGAGAAGGTAAATGTCACACAGTAAAAAAGAGTGTGACATTTTATGCCTAAGTAGTAAGGTATCTTTAGCAATGCAGAACTATCCTCAAAAATATGGTAGAGCTTCCTTTTCTTTATAATATTTTCTGCAATAGTTTTCACTTCTTAAATTTTTTTCCACATGCTAAAAATGCTTGGGTTTATGTTACAGGTTGTTGCTAATATCTTCACTGAAATTGCACCTTCTGAAATTGAAAGTCCAGGCCATTTTTCATAAAGACTTTTATTTTGGAGTTTTTAATTACCCTGCAAGTCCTTTCCATGGGCAAATACAACCTGTTTTTAATTTTTTTAAAGAACCTGACATTTTCTAACCTACAAGCTTTTCTGTTTAAACCTGTTTATATTTATTGCCCAAATTCTGCTTTACAGTTACCACTCAGGCCACTTAACCTTTCTTTGAGTTTCTTGATTGCTTTTTCTTCTATCTTTATGCAAGAAGTTTGGATTTCTACCTCTTAAGAAAATACATCACTTTCCCAATCCATGTCTCTAAACATTTCATTCTCTCTCAGTCATCCTATTTATTTTTCTAAAGGTTCCAGCATTGATGCTGTTTGCATTTTATTTTTCAGTCCTCATTCCTCTCCTTTGACCAAAGCATATTTCTTCATGAAATACTCACCTCATTCATCTTGACTGAAAAAGAAAACTGTTAAATGCCTGTGTTAAGTGGCCTGCCTTGATTCTCTGTATGATAAACAGAAGTCTGCCTGTCAGAACACCTATGGTAGACAGTAGGACTGTCCCAGTCTGCTCCTGTAGCTTTTGCCACATCTCCTTATTTTCTTTCCTGAATTACAGTGCTGCAGTGTCTGCAATGGGATGCCTTTAATGTCCCAAATTCTCAGCTACATAAACCCATATCTAAAGTATAAACCCTCTGTGACAATATTAATTTTCGCCATATCTTCTTTGATTACCTTCTTTTGGTTCTTATTCTCTCTTGGAAGTTATACCACCTTCTAAAGTGTAGAACCTTACAAGCTGCAATTTAGTTTTGCACAAATTGTGTGTTACTATTGACCAATAGCACTGTGTATCTTTCTCTACAGACTTATTCTTGAAATTCGTCCCAAGACTTATTCCTTCCTAATCTTGACAGAAGTAGTAAGGATCACTTTTTGTAGCTATCAGAATACTAGGCTATTCAGAATTAATTTCTTTTCTGTGGTTCTGTGTGCTTTTTACCCTGGGTACTGCTAAAAGAAGTTGTTTAATGAGCAGTATTCCCTCTGAATTAATTGTGTGCCTGTTGAATGCAGTAAAACCTATATTTTTCTTGTACTAGAGAAATAATTCCTGGTATGTAACCTGAAACTCCTAGGCCACACTGCTGCATTCATTCAAACATGCAGCATTTTGTCATAACTAAATAGCAAAAACTTTTGAGGTTCATCTGCATTACTTTGATCCTTCTTTTTCTTTTCTTTTTTTTTCTTTTTTCTCTTTTTTTTTTTTAAATTAATGTAGTTATTCTCACTTTGAAAGTGGTGGAAACCTCTCAGCAAAAGAACGAGGATCCATTCTTGCTCTAAGAAGTTTGCAACTAATTTCGTCACCTAGACATGTAAAAGCTGCGTCTGAGCTATCCCAGGCTCCCTTTAGAATCACTGGAAAGAAATGGACTCCCCCAGAATACAACTCATGTCAGTGTATGACAAGAATTTAGGATAGCTGAAATGACTAAGCATTTACAAGCAGCTTTTTCTGATGCAGAGTATCTCAGGCTTGTATGTCTAACTTTCAAAAAACTAAACTAAGGTGGACTCTACCCCAGAACTCATTAAAGTGTCTCATTTTTTTTAACATGTACAACATGCAAATAGAACAACTTGGATCTTTTAAAGCAAATATCTGGCCTTAAACGGAAGGATTTTTGGCTATTAGTCTAGTTTCCAGTTATCATAACATCTAGACTATAATTTGCCTTTAATATGCTACTGTCATTAAATATCTAAGACTCAAACTACATTTTCTCATTTTAGCCACTATGTTCCATTTTAGACTGATTTACTGAATTGTTGGATCTGTATTTCCTAGCCTTTTTAGAATAAGCATTCCAATACCTGTCTTATCTGAATTTAGTCTTCCCAGGCAGTTCACATATGCCATAATATATTCAAGAGATAAACTGTTATTTGAAAAAGGATATCTTTCTTCCAAGGTCAATGAGTTCCATGTTGTTTCAGCCCAGATAGTCTGACTCATTTTAAATATTTTATCTTAACTCTCTTCTCTGGAAAAGCCGTTTCAAACATAGGCAGCTTCACTGCAAGACTTCTGATTTGGTTTTGAAGATGATAACTCAGCTCTATATGCCCGTGTTAAAGAATTGCTATTCATACATTCCAAGCTGGTGAAATCTATGCCTGGGCCTTTTCATATCACTAAACTTTCTAGTCCAGGACAATCTGTCTTCTCGTCACCTTTTCAATTAGTTTTTGCTGTCCCATATGAAGGTTCTCAGGTTCATCTCAAATGTGTATAGGCAGTTTCCATTTCCAGATTATTTTAAAATTAATTTCTGTTCTGTATCTTTTCTGGCCTTCTTTGGCCATGTTTTTTATCTGAACAGACCTTAATTTCTCATTCAGTGTTGACTCAACAGGACTCCATTCAATTTCCAGACAGTAGTTCACTTTGAGCTGTTAACAAAAATATGAGATTTTACAGATCTTGTCTGCGTGTACTAAGAACTTTATGTGAGAGTCAGATGTTTTTTAAGTCATATATCCCTAAATGTAACAGAACTAAACAACAAGAGACATCATCAGTATTTATTGTAAGCTTCTTTTCCGCACAATATTCTTCCCAAAATTCTTTCACTCAGCTTTACTCAAGATCATATTTTTGGTGCTTCCTTTATCAATATCCTTGGGTTTGCTTTCTTTTTTTTTTCAACCAAATATACATATTCCTACCAAACAGTATCATTTTTCTGTATCAAATCGTTTATAGGCACTAGACAGACCCTTTGTTTTGTGCAGTGGTGTGAAAACTGTCTGTTTTTCTGGAGAGGCTGGTCCTTCTCCTGGTACCTTTTCTTCTGTGCCTCTGACTCCTAAGCCAGGCTTTCATGGTGACATCAACAGGCAGTGTCTGTTGTCTGTTTAGTGTCTAATTCTGAGACCCATACAGTGGTACCAGAAGAGTGCAATCATCACACACATAACATTTCAACAATTTTCATTGTAAGAAAGGCACACGCAAGTTTAGAGTACATTAATGAGAAGCTTTCCTTTTGACTAGTGAGGCACCCTTTAAAAATGTCAACACAAGATGGCAGTAAACAAGTATAGAACATTCCATATGAATACTGTAGAGGAAATGACTCTGTGGGTAACAGTACCATGGAGAACTGCAGTAGAATTAAGTAGCTGTCAAATGAACTCATTTGAGCAGTTAGTTAATATTTATATGAGAGCTTAGTCTTGTTCATCTGTGATAACTTTCTAAATTGATTTTAACTTTACTAATTGATTTTTTGTCACATTGATTCAACATTTAGAATGCTAAAGCTGCAGTTGGTGATTCTAGTTTAAAAAAATCTTTGGCCATGTGGTCATCCTTGATAGATTCTGCATGTTCAACTCTACTTTTATTTTTAGTTCTCAAAGTTGGCACATAGTTATGAAAAGCTACAGTCACATCAGTTGAAGCAAAAAAAGTTCGAAAGTAGAGAAAAATGTGAGGAAGACCTGGAGACATCATCTAACCCAAGGAATTTATACATGAAACTGGAGGTAAGAATAGTTTGTCATATTTTAATTTTAATATGCTTTTAGATCTAATCTTTGATTTAAAATCTTAAGCTTTATTTCACTCATAATACTACAAAAATTTCCCTGCTTTGGCAAGAATGGTTCTTAGTTTTAATATTATTTAATACCAGTTTGTTTTTTTTGGAAGTGCAACTATAAATAAATTTTACTGTTTTCCTTATTAATAGATGTGTACTGGATAACACAGTCTCTTGAGGCATGTGAGTTTGTACATAGGCAGGATACTGTCACATTCTGCCTATCATTAATTCAAGTTTTATAGACCTCAGGACAACCTTGACCACATTGGGCTACATAGAAAAAGGATTGGAAATCTGCTTGTTACACATACATCTTGTCAGCACCCATTTGCCTGGGGCAATCCATGACCTTGACCACAGTGCCTTATTTCCCTAGGCAATCCTGAGGAAGGATTAGGCACTTAAAAGTACATCCTCCAGAATCCAGCATACTGACTGGGGACTAGATAATAGATGCTGAGGACAGGATTTAGTTATATTCTCTATACCTTTGGACACAGGCTGGACTTTAGTGGACTTGAATACAGGCAGACACTGATTTTTGTTTATAATTCCCAGCCCTGACTTCTCAGAGGTTACTGTATGACCTGTGAAATAATGAGGTATTTATTGGACCAGCAGGAAAGTTAGGCAAGATAGAGAACTTGTAGAGAGTGTGCACGCAAGTGGTGTCTTCTCTCCAAATACTCCTCTGGCTGCCTTCTCCGAGGCAAAAACTGATATCCAGTATTATTTCTTATAACTGAGCAATAGAATCTCTAGGTATGCTAGTTTTTGCTGCTTCCTTTTTACCTATCCAATGAATTTCCTGATATCCTGAGCTAAATGAAACAACTTCAAGAGGAAGAATTCCAGAGCTTGTTGAAAAATAACATTTGTCTGTTAGGTAGAAAACTAACATTGGAAGATGATATTTCAGGTTCTGTCTTGAAAGATTTTTACACCGAGTCCTCCACTTATGGGAAGAACAGTCTAACCAGTAATCTGATGAAGTATAGGATGATCACAAAATTCATGTTTTCTCTGTCCATGCTTTGTGAAGAGCATGTGTGCTCCATGTGCTTACTGGGCTGGGTGCTGTAGGCAAAGCAAGGGGAGTGGTACCAGTTGGTAAGGGAGCTGCTTGCCCAGCTGCTAAGCATTGGGAGGACTTACACATTTATGATGTAGATTTATGATGTAGATGATTTATGATGTAGATGACACTTTGAGGATTTTGCAATCAAGAAATTCAGCTCTAGTAGATTTTAAGTAATTTCCTACTTTTAACTCAAATTAAGTAGGGTCTTGGGATCTGTATTTTGGACTTGCTTTTATGTTATTCTATAAAATATAGGACTAACTTTTGCAACCTCCAGGTTCCTGTATCTACATAGACACATCCCAGCTCTACATGATGTTGGCTCTCTTCCACATGGAAGTTCTCACCATCACAAAAACTACAATGCTTTGGACTGCAGCTTAGCTGCCAGCATCAGCTACTACAAGAATAATAAATGGGTTGTACATCTATCAGTGATATATCACTACTGTCAGCTAATTTGAGAATAACCTTACTCAAGATTAAAATGTGAAAATAATGTAAGACAATGCTATAATTTGATTAATTATGCAGTATGAAAAATGAGTGCTTGGAATATATTCAGCAAATTCTAGTATTCAGGAAATAATTACTGTGGTGCAAATCTACTAAGCTCAGCGGTGCTTTAGTAAGGCCTTGAACCTGCAGTCCTCATTAAATAGTCTGAAACTCCATTTGTATCATGCTTTATAAAATAGGGAAATGTTTATTGTTTTAAATGCCAAAGCAGGTATTAGGAAAGCTATTAAAGAAGATTTATATTAATCTATGTTGAGAAATAGTCTGGTTTTTTTCAGTAGCAAAAAACCCCATATTGTTTTAAATTTGGGGAATATGCCACTTTAGCTTAATTATGAAATATCATCTGTCTTTTTGGAACAACATTTCCATTAGTTTTCAATATATAAATCAGAGTACTGTTATTTTGCTAAATATTCAAACAAAAAGAGCAACAGCTCTAGTAACTGCAGTTCTGCTTATTTTTTAGGATACTGCCTTTAAAATGTATTTGTGAACATATAAAGTTTGGCATGAGTTTAAAGCAAATTCACCTACAGTATAAATGTGAATGTAAGTGCAAATACAAAAACAATATTAGATAAATCTAATATAATAGAAATTCTTAAACAGTTTTTTGTTTAAATGGGTGAACTCAGAACCTGAAGCAGCAATTTTAAAGAGAGCAAGAAGTAAAATTTATTCAATGTAGATGCTGTCCCATTAAAAACAAAGGCGAAAAGAGAGCACTTTGTGTCTGAGTACTAAGAGATTGATTCCGTGCTGATTACCCTGCTCAACACTGATATAGCTTTAAAGTCACAGGAACTACTATCCAATAAAATGTGTGGATCTTAGTGATAACTCTAATATCTTATTTTAGAGTTTTTATTCAATTAATATGTTTACACTCATAAGATCAATAAACCTTAAGACTGGTCTTTCTTTGGTGGGAATGAATGGATGGCTGGTTTATAGAATTGTTCTTTTTTTAAACTTCTTTCCAAAATTATGGAAAGATTATGTATTAATTAAAAAACTAGATATTTCCTAGAATGATATAAATTACAAAATTCTTTAGATTGAAGAAAATAGATATTTTCTCTATATTTATTAGCCTTGTTTTCCTGTCTTTCAGGAATTTAAGCCAAAATCACATGAATGGGAGAAGAATGGGACAACCTGTGTAAATAACCCTGTTTATGTAGATATGCAAGGAAAATCATTGCCCGAGAAATGTAATTTATTTCAGGTAAAATTCCTACCTTTTTACTCTAGGAAGAAGATTAACTCTTTGCTCACTTTAGAGCTTACTTTAACTTAATTTTCAAAAACTATGCTTACGGTGAATCTTACAATACATATCTATATTGGTAGTGAATATCTGGTAAGGCACAACAATACTGGAAAATCTAATGAAATATGCAGTTATTTTAATTTAATTTTTCTAATGGAAATGAGAAAATTAATAAGGATCATGATGAAAATGATAACATTTCTTTTTTAAAAAAACCAAACAATTACAAAAACCAGTGAATGCTCCTTTTTACTTTTTAAGCATATTGTGGATATACTTTTCCATGCTATTTATTAATATGCAATTAATTGTGACAAGTTATTAAAAAGTATCTTACCAAGTAATTAGTACATGTCATTAGGGTGTTGATGCAAGTATGAAGTTCCTTCAAATATGATAGCCTTCATTTTTCTAAAGACAATAAATACGCACTAGTACCATTTATGCAGAAAAATGAATTTTCATATGCTACTCCAGGATAATTCTTGGAGTTGTTTGTTGGATCACTTAGCCCTTTTTTTTCATATTTTTTAGCTTTCTAGATACCATGCAGTTCCTTGGTTTATTTCATGATTTTTTACTTGCCAATTTGCTTATTGCTTTTTTAAAATATTTTTTAAATTTCTTCTAATCCAGAAAAATAATGTTATTTAATGATATCATGATAATGTATCCTTCTCTTAAAAAAAACCCCAGAAAATAACTTACTAATTGACTGGGCCACAAGACAGCTTGAAAATTAAGAAAGGAGAAGCCAATTATGTTGCTCACTGGTAATTCCCTTTTCGACTGTTTCTAAGCTCATTGGATCTTAAGCTAGTGAAACACTTTCTTAACAATTCCTATGAGACTCTTTACACATATCCAGAGTTTCCAAGGATGACAGTTTTGTTTTGGATTTAGCTGCTGAGAGCATTATATTCCAACAATTGAACTTCTATACAAATGTGTTAAAAAAGCAAATCTGTATCTAGACAAAACTATTGATTGATGACATGTTGATTGTGCAGTTAGACAAGTCAAAACAGAGTACTCAGAATGATCATTCACATTTTTCTGTTGAAGCTTTCATTGCCATCAGTGAACTTGCTTTGAAGACAATTTCCTTCACAACTTAAACATAACACCAACTATTTTTTGAAATACAAGTCTGATGAACTATTACCCTTAGCTGTTTCAAAAGTGTTAATTGTTCCTGCATCCTTGCCTCAAATTCATCTTTTGTGAGATCTTTGATTTACAGTTGAAGTCTTGCACTGTATTTTTCACAGGATGCCTTGACACTTTGGTATATCAGAGTCCATAACTTGGATGTCAAAGGGACCTTAATTTTTTACCTATAGAAATGAAACTTAACCTGCAAATTTTCTTTGCTTTTTATTTGATATGCAGCCAGTGTTCCATTCTACTTAGGTCCTCAGCGAACACAAATTAAGGGGACAATAACATAAAAATTGTCTAAAGTATGACTTTTTGCAGTCCTTGTACATGAAATATGGTATTTGTAACCTTATTTGTTTTTACTTTATATTTTCTTGCCCAATTTGATCTCTGCATGATATACCATTTCCAGGTCATATTTTGTTGTCATTTTTCAAGTAATTCTCAGTCTTCTGAAAGATTAGCGCTGCTTGTTAATCTCACAGTAGTGGGATCCACGTGGATAGTTTTTTAAACAGCAAAAACAGTTGCCATAGCAATTATGCTTCTTCACAATGCCTGTGGATTCAGAAATACTGGCAATACCAATTTTCTGAAGTTTTGTGTTTAGGATTTTAATTGGTACAAGAATCTGCATGGGGTGTAGGACTCTGCCAAATGTGCAAATGATTCTTCCCCAAGTTTAAGGATAATGATCTCAAAGAAGTACAGTTCCTGTAGTAACTGAGCTGTTTGTACATGACCTGTGTAATGGTAGCCCTCTAGTCAAAGGTTAATATCTATCCTGAGGCACACACACAGAGCTCCTACTGAGTTCAATGAATCAAAGAGGAACATTTCCCTCAAATTATTTCTCACAGGTAACTGCTTTGAGTAGGTCATCATAATCACCTTTTTCACATTTGAGGCTCATTAACATTAAATACTAGGAAAATACACAGCACAGGAGAAAAAAAAAAATCCTTGAAAAACTCCTGTGCCCTTGAAGGTTCTTGAAACTTTTTTTTTTTTTTTTTTTTAATTGAGGGCAAGTAAGTCAAACTGTTGGAATTGTATCATCTTTTCTAAGCAAATCCAGGTGAAAATGGGAATAGCCTTATGATTTCAGCAACAATGATTTGGTCCTAGCAATTTACATACAATTATTTAGTTAAAATTAAATATTTTCTTGTTTTACAGAAGCAGACCCAGACTTATCAACTCCAAATATGCAATAAGAAACAAAATCAAGAAGAGCTAATTACCTACACCCAGCCCAAAAGTGAAAACGATGATTTGATTATTGAAAAGCTGAAGGCAATTGTAAATGAAATAGCAAGAAACAAGAATAAGCTGGTAGAGGAAAATATGAAACTCCATGAGAATCTAAAAATGTACCAAAATCAGTGTCAGGTAGTGATAGTTTTTTATGATGATTGTGAAATTGATGTTGGAAAATCAAGATGAGATTTTCATACACAAACATACATTAGGTGTATTCTGTGCATGAACACAAAATAATTTGAGAACAGTATGGGTTGGGGTTTTTTAGTAAAACAGAAATAAGTTTGATTTGTAGCAGTATATTTTTTCTCTTGTCGGTATCTAGAGTTTTATAACTCTCCTATATCCATAGCATTTACATGAACTTACCCTAGTTTGGTTCCTTGTATATAAATGACTTCTGTGAAGTCTCTTTATCTCTTTAACTTTGTTAGTTTTGAAAGGGGATTATGCAGTAAATTTTTAAAAAATTTTAAGTGTCTGGCCATATAAAGAACCATCAGGTTTTATCTTAACCCTAGTTCACTCTTTTTCAGCACAGCACTGATCTATGAAGACAGTCATTTTCTCCTTTTGGTCATGGTTTATGAGTTCTGACAAGATTGAGATAATACCAGATCTTTACAACCTTTTTTATTATCTGTGTTTGAAACATATCAGGAATGAAAATCTCATTGATTTTTTTTTTCTGGTGACATATACCAGTTATGCTTTTGCTTATTTATTTAAGCACTTACAGGTTCAGTAATATATTGAATGGCCTATAGTAACTTCAGGTCTTTTTGGAGAAAGATTTGTTTCTGTTTGTAGACAGTCTTGCAGAGTGCTAACAGGATATGCAATATACTTTATAGGAATTAGCATATATATGTGGCAGAGGGTAATTTCAAATTGTTGTCGTCAGGTGTTATCAGAAGAGCCAAGTTCATCCATGCCATTTGCACATTAGTTCACTGAGTCTTTTGCCTGTATACAAGTTATCAGTGTGCAAGCAAAGCTTCTGTTTTGTTAAATGGTCTGTTAAAAAGGCTGCCATCAAAAGTGGGACAAGAATATGCGGTGGAACAAATCATGTCACTTGCACCACATAGATACAGGCTGTATGACAGAGAGATTGTGCTGTAGCCTTCAAGAAAATCTTCAAGCAGGAAGAATTTTGCAATCATATATTCAAGAGAATATAGGAACTGTAGGAAGCTTGAAAACACTTTAAGTAGAAGTGGATTAGATGTACATAACAGTGTCATCTAAAGGGCAGAAAGTTGGAGAATAACTGTGTTGGTGGTGTGGAATGCTGCTATGTTAGTTAGAAAAGCAGCATTTGGAAATAGCTGCATAAGGGAAACACTGATGTCAATGTACAGTGAAAAGGGGTAGCTCAGGGAAAATAGTTTTTTAGGGATGTCTGGATGAGAAAGAAGAAAGTACAAGGCCTGTTGTCAATCAGAAAAAGTAAGCAGGTTTACATAAAGGAGAATTAAGTGGAGGATGGCAATAGCCGGACATGATATGGCTAAAGGAGGAAGGAGTAGATGGGAATCTTGGTGTGGAAAACTCTGATGGCAGTGAAAGTAAGAATTGTTGTGCCCCATATATTCCTTTATGCCTGTGATAATTTCATAGTGCTTCTAATTATTTCACTTATACTACTAATTAGCAAATAATAAAGTGAAATGTATGGAAGAGCAGTTTGTTGACTTTACAGAATATGCAAAGTTTAAAAGATCTACATTCAGACTGCAGTCTCTTTCTCTACCCTATCTGACAAACTTACCTGCAGCCGTAAACATGAGAGGTAAAATGAAAACATCACACAAGGAACTTGGTTCTTGTAAAATCAGCCTTAGGTCAGCTGCTGGACATTAATTTATGTAAAAATACACCATATAATTGTATTTTAAAGGTTGAAGAGTGTATTGGGTTTGTGCTGGGAAGGTTTTGGTGATGAGGGCACTCCAGGGATGGCCTCTGTGAGAAGCTGCTGGAAGCTTCCCCCATGTCTGAGAGCCAATGCCAGCTGGTTCCATGATGGGCCCACTGCTGGGCAAGGCTGAGCCAAACAGCAGTGATGGTGGCACCTTGGGGTTAATGTATTTTAGAGGAGGGGGAAAAAGAACCCTGTGCAGTGGGGAAAGAAAGATGAGAATATGTGAGAGGAGCAGCCCTGCAGACCCCAGGGTCAGTGCAGAAGGAGGGGCAGGAGGTGCTCCAGGCACCAGAGCTGAGATTCCCCTGGTGCAGCCCCTGGTGAGGCAGCTGTGCCCCTGCAGCCCATGGAGGTCCATGGTGGAGCAGAGATCCACCTGCAGCTCCTGGAGCATCCCAGCCAGAGCAGGGGGATGCCCAAAGGAGGCTGTGGGAAGCCTGTACTGGGGCAAGCTCATGACAAGACCTGTGGCCCTGTGGAGGGAAGAGCCCACACTGGTGCAGGTTTGCTGGCAGAACTTGTGACCCCCCTGGGGACCCACACTGGAGCAGCCTGTTCCTGAAGGACAGCACCCTATGAAGGGAGTTGAGCCTGGGAAGGAAGGAGGCATGAGGAGAAGGTGTTCTGAGATTTAATTTTTATTTTTCATTAACCTGTTCTAATATGATTACCAAGAAATTAATTTCTCTGAGTTGAGTCTGTTCTGTCCTTGGCAGTAACTGATGAGTGATCTCTCCCTGTCCTTATGTCAAGAAACAAAGAGCATTCCTCTAGTTTCTCTACCTTGTCCAGCTGGGAAGGGCAGTGACAGTGTGGCTGTCATCCGGTCAGGGTCAACCCACCACAAACAGCTTTGAGCAGAATTAGGACAAGAGCTGGTCAGGAAATTTTTGGGACTTTGTTTTGATTGGCAAGCTAGTAGAGGCAAAACTTTTCACAGAAGGAAAGAAGTGATTTAATGTTTTTTTTTCAACTTGAAACAGACTCTTTATATGAGATATTTTCTAAACAAATCCTAAAGTTTTCTGCTTAAAATGAATTTTCATTTTAACCAGATGCAATAGATATTTTCTAAAATAATAATTGATGCATATCTAATTTTTTTTAACTGATAAGTGAAACTGGGAAACTCTCGACCTGACATTCTGTTTCAATTATTATTGCAGCTGCTGCTGTCACTGCTGTTGTTCCTGCTACTATTTTAATTCACAAGAAAATACAATTTATGTAAATATGTGTGATAACTGCAGTCTATCACAGAAAATATGACTTCTGCCATACAATTGTGCAGAATTCATTTCCCTTATCCACCCCAAAATGAAATCAGAGGGTAACCATCTCCCAAATTCATATGTTATAAAACAATTGTGGCTATTTCTTGAATGTTGGAGTCATGAAGATGAGAATAAGCAAGTCTTACCAACAACTTTAACAGTTCATTAAGCTTTACTTCACTGGAATATACCCAGAATTGCATTTTGGTGTTTAAAAAAGCTCTCTTGGCCTTAATGTAACAAAAGGTAAGATGAATAAATCCATATATGCAGCCCCACCTCAAAAAAAACCCCAAAAATGCAAAAGCACTTTGTGTCTGTCTTCAGCAACCCTTTCAGCTAGAGGAAGACAACAGGCTTCTTGGAAGAAGGGTCATTCTCATAGGAGGCTCTAAGGGAAATAAACCTTTGAAGTTCTTCCTTGCAGTGCAGTTTCTGGCATCCACTTCTCTTTTGAAATGTTAAAGGCTTTATTTTTGCTCTGAAAGATGGAAGGTATATTTAAATAAAATGAAGAAATTATAAAAAAAATGTGAGTGTTTTTAGTGTAATAGTTTGAAAGGTAAAGGATCAATATCCCTGGAAAAATATCTATTTTTTTTTTTTTTATCTGAAACATGCTTTTGGATCTTAAGTGAGAACCAATATATATTCTCTGAATATTACTATTGCAAGCACTGATTACTATTATTACTTTTGTTATTTATGAGTTATATTTCCAATTTATTATATTTATTAGGTTTGCAGTATATTTTTGTGAGATTCTGTTTTTTTTTAAATTCATGTTTTATCATGCATTTTATCAAGTGTAAATATGTCTTCAGGTTGTCTAACACGCTATAAATCAAAAATTAAAGATAAAAGAGAATAAGGTTTGTCAAGTCCCTAAGAAAATTTTTTTTTGATTGTTTGAAAATGTTGTGATGTTCATTTAAATATGCAATTAACTTTGTGTAGATGGAACTAGTTTTGAAGAAGATTTATGCAGCCTTGTAGTTTCTAAAGTTTATAAATTTGGAAATGCTGTTAGGCAAATGGAAAATGGAAACCACTTATGGCACCAATTCCAGCATGTGAAACGTTCCAGGATGCAGAACCTGCTAAAACAAGCAAGCTATATATTTTAGATGCATTTAGTACAATAAAGAGTTTCTGAATTATGTTCTCTGTGATAATTTCAGAGGCAGATGCATCGGAACATTGGAACAAGGGCTAAAGAATATTCAGAATCTGATTTTTAGATGAGAGGAACTGACATGGAAGCAGTATGTTTTTCAGAAATTAAAATCATGTATGTACAGGTATAGAATGTGATGTGTTAAAAACCAGTCTTTTAAGCTAATTTTAGTTATCTGTGTGTTTGCTTGTTTCTTTAGAACATGGAGGCAGACGTCTCAGAAATGAGAAATGAGCTGCAGTCAAGGGATGGTCTATGGAGAAGGATACAACTGGAATGCCAAAAGTTGTATGCCGAATTATTGAAAATCAAAGAGTATAAAGATATGCAGGAAATTCAAATAAAGTATGGATAGTGAAGACATATTTAAATAAACAAGTACTTTTGAGCCAATAACCTTTTTCTTAGTTTTAAATTAAGTCTGTTTGAAAAGATACTCTGGATTCAAATGTCAGCTTCTGAATTTTAGACTGGATATTTTCATTGACAATTATATCAGACAATTTCAGGCAATAAATGCAGGCTCTGTTAAAAGGCTTTAATGATGACTAGATTTTTACAAATTAATGCATTTCAGATATTTCTACCTATATCTTGACAGTCTTTCATTTCCTCAGCATTAAAACACTTTGGAAACAATGCAATTAAGATTCTCCCTAACCTCCTTAGAATAAAATTGTCATGATTTTATGGTTTATCTAATCTGCTGTAGCCATTTCAAATTATATGAAATACCAGTCTGTAAGAGCTTTATTGTCCTTAATTCCTAGACCTCTCCCAAAGTCCAGCCTGCTTTAGACCAAATGTTGATTATGTTTGGGAGTATTTTTTTATCAGCAAGCAGATCTTCTACCATTTAATTTTACACTGTAAAGGATATTATAAGGCAAAGAGTATTGAATGTTCTGGTTGTTTCATGTTTTGTTTATTTCTTACTTAAAGGCATCAGTCATCTCGTGTTCAACTTACTGAGCAACTAGAAAATAAAAACACTGAGTTATTGCTATTTGCAGAAAGTCGAGAACACCAAGAAGAGCTGAACAAGGTATTTCATATAATTTCCCGATTTTAATTGCAGTATAGGATTTTTAGGAGAGAGTACTGGCCTAGGGTATGTGCATATACTGTAGAGAGCAGGAGGATGCATTGTAGGTTCAGGAGAGCATGAAATTTTTTATATGAAAAGATTTTGTATATGGTTCCATTTAGTTGTGTAGCTGTAGAATTGACATTGTGATTCTGTGCTGCCTACTTCATTGAATTAATGGAAGAGACCATGCCTACGCATTACTGTGATTCAGATAATACCATGCAACTCAGAAAGCCTCCAAAGCTCTGATTAATTATTAGGCTGTAGAGCTAAGCTGTAATTTGTAGGTGGTCTCAGAGGTAGGATATGGAAACAGATCAACTGATACAAGTCACTGTAGCAGGTACTCACACAAGGCTAAGCTTAATCAGGTACCTGCTGCACAGTCTAGGGCAGAGCTCTCTCATTGGAACTCTGCATCACATTGCGTTGCACATTTCAAGGGTGCTGTGAGCAAGCAGCAGTGGCATGGCACTGTGGAACGGGGTATGGCTTGGCAGGCTGAAATACTTTGGAAGTAGAGGATGCTCAGAACTCATCCTGCAAGCATGCTGTAGGCTACATGGTTTTGCCAAGTAGCAATGTAAGCAGAAATCACAGAACTGTTAGGGTTGGAAGGGTCTGACCCCCTGCTACCTAGAGCAGGTTACAGGAATGCTTGCCAAGTGGGTTTTGAATGTCTCAGTTTGGATGCATCTGACTGGGGTTAATCAGTTTTGGCATGACAGTCATGGGTTTTTTTATCTACATCTATTTTTTTTACAATTCTAATATTCTTGTGCTGTTTGCATAAATAAAAACAAAATGCAATCTGTTACTCGTGTATAGTACACAAAAATTGTTTAAATGGTTTCAAAGGTTGTTATGCTGGTTTTTGTTGTTTTGTTTCTTACACAGTAAAAAATCTGTCAGTACTAAATTGTTGGTTATAGTAGAAAGATGAGGAAAACAATTTTTGTGTAGATACTTTGGAGAACTCTGCACCAGAGGTATTGAAGAAAGTTTGACCTTAAAATTTTACATGTAATGGCAGGAACAATTCTCATAAAGTGATTTGCCATATATACCATTTATTTCTAACATAGTTTCTAATAAAGAGCCTCTAGATTGATTTGTTTATATTGCTCCTAAGTTAATTTAAACTTCATCAAACTTTTTTTTTAAACCTATCTTAAGTGCAGTATAAATAAATCATACCTAAATTTATTGAATGGATATTTCCTTGGATATTCTTTATCATGTATTCCAATTCTAGACATGATTTTTATTACTTTCTTTTAAAAGGTCTATTGAAGTGTATTGTATTTTGTTCATTTCTAATATTAAATAGGCAAATTAAAGTACAAGAGAGTTGTTGAAAAAAGATGTAAAAATAAAGAAAGCTCTGTGCACTGACTTCCAAAAACGTTTTGTTTTACAATCTCAGAATCTCTGATTCAGTTAGAAGAGTTGGTGTCTTGGAAGCAACATCAGAAAAAGTCACTGATAAGTAGCAAGTGATGCAGTCATATTTACTGCACAGCATTTTTTCTTTTTGAAATGTATTTGCTACAGATAAGAAACCATGTTTATCGTGAGGAGCAGTCCCATTGCTCTGAGCAGGAAAGAATGAAGACAGAAATCTCTGACCTGACAGAGGAGCTTCATCAGAAGGAGATCACTATAGCAACTATCATGGAGAAAGCTAGTCTTCTGGAAAGACAGTTAAAAATGGAGTTAGAGACAAAACACAAATTGTTAACAAAACAACAGGTATGCAAGTAGGCAAAAGCAGCCCACATCATCTTACTCCACACTTGATAATGACATTCATTATCTGGGGAAAAAAAGACCACATTTCTTGCTGTGATTTTTATCAGTGGTGCTGTAATATCTCTGAAGTATTACAAAAGCAGCCAAATTGATAATGGAACAAGAAATCACCAGTAAATGTCAACTGTACATCTAAATTGAAATTCATTCTGACCATCACATAGTTATCATTTTAATGTGCAAAAGATCTTGAAAACTTCCAGTCTGTGGTTATTACATATGCTTTAAGTTTCTTATTTTTCAGTGTTTTCTAAAGCTTTTTGAAGAATGTTACAAATCTGCATAGAAAATTCTAGAAATTTTATAGCTGGAAACTGTAAGATACCTGTGGGGATTTTTATGGCAAATTTCTGTTTTAAAAACGAATTTTTCATCATCGTTACTTACTTTGTAAAACAAAAGAACCATCATATTTAGAGGTTTCTGGGTATCTCTGCATTTTCTGAGAGGGTCACTACACATGGAAAACTGTGATTGAAGTAATATTTTACATTTGACAATAGCAAGTTACGTGTTTGGGGAAAATGAGAGATATCTCCTGTTGTGTAGTGCTCTTTACCAGATATTGCCATATCACTAAGAGAGTAGATGAAATTCTAGATGTCATGAATAGACTGTAGAATCTGTCCCTCTTTCTATGTAGTAACTGCATGTGAACTTCCTGTTTTCGTAAGTCATTACTTCTTTCAAAAAGGTAAATAAATTCAGAGGCATTGCATTTGTGTATCTTTTATGGATGGTTTAATACTTCTTCCTACTTTGGTATTGCTATATTTAAAAATATTATAGTAAATTTTGTAATTATTTACGTACATTTTGTAAAATTAAGCTTAAATATATCTATACTCAGTGTTATTCCAGTTGAGAGTAATATTCTTGTTTTTAACTAAGAACTTAATCTTTTCCTAGTTGTTGGAATTCCGTTACCAAGTTATCAAATCTGAAAACACACATCTAAAAGAAATGGTGGAAAACCAGAAGTGTGAAAGCTGCATGGTAATTTTTTTTAATCTATGAAGTATGCAGAATAGTTACTTATATTTATTGTAGATGTAGGGTTAAGATCATGGCAGATTCAGAGATTTTGGGCTGGCATAAATTAAATAAATGAAAATAAGGTGTGCAGCATAATCAAAACCAAGTGGTATTCACACACAACCTGAACCTAAGAGTAATTTTTACCTTAATTTTATTAAACTACAAATAAGCTAAATTTTTCTGTAACTGTCTAGACACTACACAATTTCTTGGAGCATTTTTTTTTTTTTGCAAGTGGTATCACTCACTTAAGTTTAAACAGTCATTATTCTCACAGACAAAAATATGTCCCTTTTTTAATATCTTACCACTTTGTTCACATGGTATTTAAATAGCAGTGTAAAAAACTGACACGTTTTGCTCCCACCCAGCTTATTTTCAGACTTTAGTATTTATATATCTCCAAACAGTGAAGCTTTAAAATTTAATTGATAAAATATGTGCCATAAGATTATCTAGAACTATGGTTTATGAAGGTATAATAAATAGTATATATGCTGTTTTCCACAAAATCTTCAAAATATCCCCTGCTTACAGAACATAGGCAGTTACTGTATCTCTCACTAAAAAAAAGCCCCACTGGAATGTTGTTTAGAAATACTGATGTAAATACATTCTGGGGAGACTTGTATCCTTTTAATTGTCATGAAAGAATGTCATGTTTATCCACACCCTTAAAAGAGCACAGATGTCCATCAGCGATGTCTTGCCTACGCATACATACACACTATTATGGATATCTTTATGTGTATATATGATCCATTGTTGTGGAAGCATAGATGGATATGTGTATGCATGTCTAACTCTTCTCTGCAGTGACACTTTCCTTGAAGATTGAGAAGAGCTGTCTGACAAGGGTCCTTGGAGGCATCACATGTTTGTTGTATTTTAACAGTAAAATCCAGTTACTACATATACCAAGGTCAATATATGTTTCAGTAGATTTGTGGACTTAAAAATTATTTCCTGCTTTACTAATGTATTTTGAGGATCTAAACATAAAAGATTGTGATATATTTGATACTAAGATTCCAGGGACTGGGGAGATTTTTATGGATGTGTTTTGCTGTACAGTGGAGCAGTACACAGATCTCTGAGACCAGTGGCAGCCTAAGTCAGTGTCATGGTGTAATGCATCACAGGCAGGGTTACTTTCAGGATTTAGATGCCAAAAGCAGTGTGGCTGGGCCAGCTCAGTTTTGGGGTTCATGCCATTATAACTTTACTGCTGATTTTAGAGCTATTAGTGTTAGGATTGACTTAGCACTCTCCTTCTCCCTCGTTCTGCCTCTCCTCCCACTTGTGAGACATAACTGACCTGCTTCCCCATAGTTGCACAAAGTATTAAATTTTATTATACCTTCTGGCATTTCCATGCCATCTTGGCTCATAAATTCCCCCTAAAACTAAGCAAGGTGAGGTTCACAGGAAGAGATGACATCAAATTAGAGCAAGGAATAGACAAGCTTTCAAATGCAGGAGCACAGTTGTGCCAGCAGTGTATTAAGAACCAAATCTGTAATGAGTTACTGAGTTCCAAGAGAATAAGGTAAATCCAGGAATATATGAAAGCACAATTTAATGAAATGCAAGGGGTTTTAGTCTTTTGTGTGTAATCTGATAAACCTTTTGAGAATTTCCTGGTGATGACAGTATATTGTTATTGCAAATATATTACACAATGCAGTGCAGTACTCTGCAGAGAGACAGTTCCAAAATAGCTGTCTCAGGTATGCAGCATAGGCTTTGTGGATTAAGTGATAGGAGAAAAAAAGGAACAGAGTATCCTGGCTAGACAACTTCCAGAGCTAATTTCCATCTTCCATTCTTATATCCTAGGGGGTGGGGCTCTTTAGCCCCTGATCACAGTGCACGAGTGGCTTGCACTTTTAGTATTTTGCCTTGCATACCATGTGGGCTAACCCAGTGGAGAAGCAGGGTTTAGTGACAGGGAAAGAGAGCACTGTACTGATGTGAGTTTACTCTGTGCTTCTGAAACTCAAGGTGACTGTCTCAACACACATATTAAACTGTGCCTGTACACATACTCTGTATCTAGTATCATAATGAACTCCGATTATTTTGCTTGTTATTCTTGGAGGAATTGTTACTGGAGGGAGCAATACAGTCTGCAGCTATAGCTGTTATAGTTGCTTTTATGTCATCAGTTTCACAAAGCAAGCAATAAATTTACAACAATAATATTTTGAATGCGTGTTTGCTGAGAAATTTTAATTTGTTCTATTGTGTTACAGAGGCTGTTATCCCTTCTTTTCCATTTATCTACTGTGATTTTTTTCTGGAGGCAATTCTCTTGGTTTGTCCTAAATGTTGCATGATTATATATGGTAGCTAGGTCTTTTCTTTAGCATAGAACATTGTTTTGTGTTTGCTTGTTAAAAATATACCCATTTACTGTGGAAAAAATAACTACTTAATGATGGTATTATCTCCTTTCACAGTGCATAGATTTATGTAACAAAGAACATGGAAATTTCACAGCTTCTGTTCACAAAATGAAACATGAGAATTTAAGACTGCAAAATAGCCTTGTTAAACTACAAAATGACACAGAAACATCGATAGTGGGTTGCGTGGATACATCTAGAGAAACAGAGCACAGCTACCAAACCCATTCAAAGATGCAAGAAAAGGAAGAGAGGTAATGTTTAGATTGTACACTTTTATGAAACTTCTTGTGTTTTGGAAGGTCTGACTGGGCCAAACTGTCAAGTTTTTGCTGATTCTGTTCATTCAGAACTCCCACCGATATAAATATCAGACCAG
This sequence comes from Muscicapa striata striata, assembly GCA_030060385.1. NCBI lineage: Eukaryota > Metazoa > Chordata > Aves > Passeriformes > Muscicapidae > Muscicapa > Muscicapa striata. Next base: position 2,344,972 of record JAREIS010000120.1, read on the forward strand.
GTCAGTATATTTTTAAGGACTGCCTACATTTTTCTGGATGGCTAACGGAAATTTTCAATAAATGAAGTCCCAGAAATGTTTAATATCAGTTTTAGTATTTAGCACATGAAACTTTAAAATCCTTTTATGTGCTGCTCAAGCTATTCTTAGTCCCAGATTTTGCAAAATAGAGCAGACTGTATTTTTACTATCAAATAAAAACAAGACAAGGAAAGGATAGGAAAATCAACATGAGAGGTAAACTTCTTGATGGGAGGTTCTCTTAATAAGCAATTTGAACTGTGGACCCTGCTGAAAAGCTTTGTGTCCTCCAGTTTAATTTGTTGGAAGTTTCATTAAATGTATTTTAATGCCTTGTCTGGTGTTCTTGGGTGACCTGATTTTTAAAGAAACACAATTTTAGATGCCCTGAGTAAGTCATTCCTACAATAAACTCCTTGTTAGGGAAAATTAATGAGACTTGAGAATAGTCAGACTCACAGAAAGCATTGTAGTGATGACTTTCTTCTTATTTCCCTGTACTCATTGAATTGCTTTCAAATATATTACAATCATGGCATTGCAATTAAAATAAAATAAAATAAAGAACAAATAAAACCAACAAACTTCCTGCTGCACAGTATTTCTCAGTACAGGAAGATAAAAATTAATAGGAAGCTTAATACATTGATTATTTGTAATAAAGAACTGACATGATAGCAGTAACATGAAATAGTTCTGTGAAGTAAAGTTGAAATAGCTGGAACCAAAATTGGACATGTTAAGATTTCAAACTCATGCATTTAGGTTTTGGCAAAATTTTAACTATTTTCTTTCTGAAAAATAGAGTGGCATCCTGGTATATGTAGCTCCATTTTTGCCTAATTTCTTCTTGAAGAGTGTTGTTTTGTGTTGGAGATTGTATTCATGTGCATATAAAAATAAATAGATACATTATTTGTATGTATACATATATATATATATATATGCATATACATTATGTAGGCATATATATATATACACACACATGCATACACCTGTCTTTAGAAGTGGCAGGTGTTCCTGATTTCCTATGAAGTTTCAAATTATGTTGAAGATGTTGCTGAAACAAATACTTGTAAACTGAGATACAGATTATTCTGCACCAGTAGGTCTCATAACTTCACAAAATTGGTCAGTGCAATTTTTGCTTATGCTTCAACTCCTCACAAGTGAGGAAAAATTAAGATTTTTTTTCCCATTTTCTGAGGATTTACACTTGCTGTACATAAGAGACTGTGAAATTTAATTTATGAGAACATAAATATTTGAGACAATAGAACTCTGCATGTAATTTGCAGGATTTTGATTTCATAGCTGTTGGAAGATCAGTCAAAACTGTGAGACACCTGTGAGAGTTGACCTTTCTCACAACAGAAATCTCAGCCAGAATACTGAACACAGTATAAATTATTATTATTATTGTAGTTAATATGATGAAACAGATATATTGACCCTGGATTTCAGGATCTAAATCATGCATTAGAATTCCTCAATGAAAAGCTATTCAGATATATAAATACACAGATTTTAAAACATGCAAATTTGACATATTCTGCGTATGCACATCACCTAGCCAGTGTTTTTATGACTGGGTCCTTTCTGTACTATCAGTTCCTTGTTCCCAAGCAGGAAACTACCTCAGGATTTTTCCAGAAAATTAAAATTAAATTTTCAACCATCAGATGTATGCAGATAAACTAGGAAATTGATGTTGGTTAAGTTAAAATCTGGAGTATGTTTATTTTATTCTGAGCATAAACTCTGTTATTTCTGGTTTAATTTGCAGTTCTGTTTCCATGGAAATTATGGCACTGGAGAAGGGGCACAAAATACTTTTTTTATGTGGTAAAAAATATGTGGGAAAACATAGTGTTTGTGCAAGGGATAGGTGTATATTCTACAGTATTTTTCAGCTGTGTCTCTCAATCAGAACTGGAATCCTGGGCACAGGCACCATCATGTCTTAGAGAAGAGACCTCTAGAGAAAACACAGGAAATTGCAAGAACTTATACTGGCAATCCAAAAAGTGGCATGGTTTCTTTCAGTATACACTTAATTTCTAAATATTAGAAATTAAGATATGCAGAAATAGCATATTTTTGCTAAAAAAGGTCTGTGCCCTCATTCTACCTATAACCACCTTAATTAATTACTGTTTTTCTTATGCAATTATCTTATTTCTAATTGCCATTTACATAAGCTTTCCCTGCTCTCAAAATTTCTGTCCTTTAGTTAGACCTTGACCATATGCCCTTGATTTAAATTTGGGCATGGTTGAAGAGGACTTTGTCTGATGAAGCTGATATGTTCAGCTTGTTTCTTCCAAAATTAAAACATGCCTGTGAGTTCCAAAATGAAAAGCTATTTATTTACCAAAAAAATATGCACAAAAATAACTGATCAAGCCAAAGTGCACTTTGTGAGAAGAAAAGTGAAGGGTAAATGCTAAGATTTAATTCCTGCTAAGGTAGCTGGGGATCTCTTAATGGATGCATGTTTGCAGTGAACATCTGTGTTGAGGAGGTTTTCACTACTCTTTGGAGATCATTTAACTCTTAGTCACACTCAGCACTGTATCAGTTATTACAATAGATAAAGTGGAAGCAGTGAAAACAATTCTTCAGGAAAAGGCTTTTTATCCATTTTAAAATCAAGCTAGCCATTATACTTGCCAGGTAAAAGCAACAGCACAAATTCTTGAAGACATTCTGGTCATTAAGGATCTGCAGTTTTCTTTCTCAAGACTGGTTATGTTAACCAGCAAAGCTGTGTAAGGAATTTGGGGTTTTTGCATCACTGAAGTCATTGACTGCACAGGGACCAGGCAGATTTTATGTATGAGCCAGGAAAAGTAGATCCTGTCTATATAAATTCCCTTTGTGAGGACACTGTTCTTTCACTGCTTGTCCCCTGTGTCACCATGTCAACAGTGATATCTGTGGTATGTGTGTACATGTTAAATACCTTATGACAGTAATCACACCAAAATCACACCAGCTGCAGTAGTAGTGTATTTGCATTGGTAGTGTTAACAAATGGACTGCTTTTTACAAATTTGCAGATTTTATTTAAAGTAGATCGGTGTTCTTCGATGTTATTTTGCACGTGAACTGGTAGAAGTTTAGACCACAACTGTGAAAACCATCCAAAGTAAAGGCTCAGTATCCCTATCAAAGCACCTCAATGTACATGTCATGTTTTTCCAAAATACCAAGCAACCCCAGAAATCCTATGAATCACACTAGGAATGCGAGAAAGGGAGTTCCTTTTTAAGAAGACAATCTTTTTTTCCTTCTTTTTCTTTTTTTCTTTTTCCTTTTTTTTTTTTTTTTGGGAAGGGGGAAGTGTTTTATTATCAAAAAGCTACCATAACCCAAGTCAAGTAGGCACTCAAGCATTCAAGTCTGAAAATTCTGTTCTTAGGGAAGTTATAACACAACAGTAATAATTGTTATTAAATACATAGAGAAGCAGTTCAGGGGAGAAAAAAGAACACAGAGCACATTGACTTTACTGTGGGTTTAGAGAGAAAATTACTTCCAAAAAGGTCAGAACCAGAGATTTAAAAAAAAAAAAACACTGTGATTTTATTATTCATGCCATCTATCTTCAGTTGTGGCAGGCTTTTTTTCACAGTGCCTTTCATCCAAACCATAGATGGAATGGATTTCGAAATAGGGAGAAAAATAAAATAAAAAGGTATTTTCCTGTGCCCAGAGAGCAGAGTATGTTTATGTAAAGAGAAGCATGAAAGAAAGGAGAAAACTCTGCCTCCATAAAAGTAAACATTTTAGGTGATTTAGAAAACTGGAAGGTTTGGTGAACAGTCTCAGTTTTATATCAGCATGCATAATAATATTATTATTATAGTAAAAATAAAATTATAGTAACATATAATAATACAGCATCATGCTTATAATTTGCTTTGCTGTAGCATTCAGAGTATCTTAATCACAGCTTCTTTTATAATCAGAGAAAAAGAATATGTTCTTCATTAGTCCTCTGAGTTGTTCTGCACAGCCCATGTACTTAATACTCAGTTTCACCATTTAGGCTGTTGTGGTTTAACCTGGCATGTAAACAACACACATCTGCTTGCTCACTCCCCCACTCACAAGGCAAGAATTAGAGTCTTTTAAAAAGTAACATTCATGTGTTGAGATATAGGACAGAAAAGAAAGGTAGTAGTAATAAGAACAATAACAATAACAATAATAATAATAGTAATGCTATAATTAGAATATAAGGAACAAGTGATGCCCAGTGATAACAGAGCAATTGCTCACCACCTGTCATGTGATGCCCAAGCAACCTTCCCCCAGCTTTTTATTGTTGAGCATGCTCCCATATGGTCTGGAATATCCCTGTGGTCAGCTGAGATCAGCTGTCCCAGCTGTGTCCCCTCCCAAATCCTTGTGCACCCCCAGCCTCCTCTCTAGTGGGGTGGGGTGAGAAGCAGAAGAGCCCTTGGCCCTGTGTGAGCTCTGCTCAACAGTGACCAAAACATCCCTATCAACAGTTTCCAACATAAATCCAAAACACAGCCCCATACAAACTACTGTTTGTATGTCAACTCCATCCCCATGAAAACCAGTAGAGGGGCTTATGTAAAAGCAGGTCCATCAAAGCTCCACAGCCACTGTCTCCCAACACCAAATATTTAAATTAAGAAAATGATGGTGTGATCTTTCTGCAGAAAACACTGTCTTTTCCCTGCACTTGGCAAGTTCTTTTTATTTAAAAAGATAAAAAAATACTGAGTAGCACTGCATACTCTTGAATATTTATTAAATTATATTTTAGTGGCAGAGAAAATGCTCTTTAAAAGCTTTTATAGCTGCATTTCAAATTAGTAGACTGTTTCAGGATATTTGCAATGATAGAATTTGTTCAAACTGCTATCTTTTCTAGTAGTTACCTCCCAAGATTAAAATTTCATCATTAGCACAGCCCTCAATACAATGGAAATTTTCATCTCAGCTAGAAATACTGTAAGATAAAAATTAATAGAATCTGAAATACTTTTTTTGCATGTTTTGGTAGATAACACAAGGAATGATGCAGTTGAAAATTAGTGCAATTTCACAGATGTCTGGGCAAGCAAGTCTCAGAATTTTCTGCTTTTATCAATACAGTATCAGAATTGTTCAGTTAACTGCTTTGAACGGGAAGAAAATGGGTTTCTTTCTTTTTTTATGTTGCTATTAACCCTAATAGTTTTTGCTTTACATAAATATAAATTATTAAGAATATATACTCACACATCAATTCTGATCACCGAGATACTAGAGTTTTGGAACATCATAATAAAATGGTTTAAAATTACTTTTTGAGCTTGGAGATTTCATTTATTGTTACAAAAGCATGGTATTGTACAATTTTTTAGAAAGTGCATTTTAAAAATCTAATAATTTTTTATATTAATCTCCAAACTGTTATCATTAAATCAGTGGCAAAACTATCATTGCAGTAAAAATGCAGAACTGAGGATTCCTGTACTATTTTTTGTTTAAAAATTTATTCTAAATTCTAGCCACTTGAACATAGTTATTTAAGATAATTTTAGATCAAAATTGACTAATCATCCAATCACTAATAAAAGCTTTTTTCTCTCCTCTCACACTTTCATATTTCATTTCCTCTATTTGTTTGGCTAAATTCACTCTGGTTCCTAGACATGGTCAAAGGGTGCTTGCATTGCTTTTCCCACTGGAAAGCCAAAGGAATGGTAGCCATAGCAAAGGATAGGTAACAAACACTTAAGGAGCATTGGCATCTTCAATTCCTGAAGTGAGTTTGTGTTTTAGCTCATTCTGCCATAGTTATAGCAACCACAGCAAGGTTCCTTAACCTAAGCTCTAGTGAAAGGGTTTAAATTAGGGTGCTTTAATTCACAGCTGAAGCAGACAAGAGAAAGCACACTCAGACTTTTACAGTAACCTAAGTGGAAATTGCTAAATTGCTGCAATTTAGTAATGCTGAATCTTATGCCCATAAATTCATGCATGAAGCACTTTGAACAGCTAAGTAATCGAAACCATGTAAACAAATAAATGAAAAAAACCCTTGGCTTTGCTGAGATAGCTTAAGAGTTTTAGCTGGGTTTTTTTTTTTTTTTTTTTCTTTTAAATCCTTCCAAAATAAAGTTTCATGGAAAGTAGAATGTCAATGGACTACTATGCCACTGCTGGTGGATACCACAGAAACTGCAGTCCTGCTTTGTATGGCCAAGGCAGTATCACTGGTTCAAAAAGTGATAACATTTTATCTTCTCATCCAATTCACAGAGGTCATGAAAAGAAAACAGTTTATAAATCTCCATTACCACCAGTGAGGTATCCTTTGGGCTTTCCTGTGGCATTGCCTGAAGTGAGTAGAAAAGGCAGCTTTCAGAGTCCTGCTTACAATGCGGAAGAAACAAAATTATCGGTGAGTAACTGTTTTCCTATAACACATGTATTCTCAAAAATCCATCTGTAGATCAAATGCAGCCTTAGAGGAGCCAAAAATTAGATCACTCTTGTTGTCATTGTTACTTATACAGTGCCAGCCCAACAAAAATGGAAATTCCTTATCCTAACAGAAATGCTGTTTTTCTGGAGATTAAACATCCCCTACTGAGCCATACCTCTGTTCTAATAACAATGGTGATAATTACCTGCCATTATGTGACTGTGAGAAAGATTTCTACATTTTACATTTTATTGGTTTCTATATTGGGGCACTTTACTTTGTTTTGCCTCTGTAAGAGCACTCTGCCTCAAGTGTATTTCCATAATACCTGCAAACTTACTGCCTTAAGTGCCATTAGACAAATAAAGTTCCTATTTGATCTGATGGATAAAATCAGAAAAATCACAGCAACAATTTTCCATATGTGAGCTATTGTATTTGAAAGGAAACAGAAATTATTACTGTGATCCCTATTTTTTCTTGAAGTGCAAGAGTAATAGGACAGCATTCTTTGAATTTGAGCTTTATCCTCTTCCTTAGGTATCTTCTCCCTTAGGCCTCCACTACAGGCCACTATTGTTTTGCACTTGACAAATTAGCATTTTCCTGACCCCAAACCATGAAACCATACCATCAGTAAGCAGTGGAATTCAGAATGTAAGTGAAGAATGAACTACAGGGCTCCCTCTGGCCAGCTGTGATACATGGATCTTTGTATCAGGAGATCCTCAGCTGCAGGGCTCTGGTTGAACCTATAGAGGGAGACGATCAGCATTTTCTGGGGGAGATTAACTTCAATTGTACCTGTGGTTGTTGTACCCCAGTTCTGCTGTCCACTTCAGAAACAAATTTCCTATCAGAGATGTGGCTGCTGCAGAACTATCTCCATAGTGCAGAATCTCACTGTTGATAGGAAGAACAATAATGATGGCGTGCCTGGGAAGCAGGGATTGCAGTGCAGCCCTTCACTGACTGTGGTCCCCTCAGCTCTGTCCCAGTAGTCTGAGAACAGTGAGAACCATGTAGTCTCAGATATTTGACCACACTTCCATTTTTATATTCTTTTGTTTCACAGGAATTTTAAGTTAATGGCTTTTAGTTTCTCATGGCTTGAGACTTCTCCTTTTAAACTGCAAATCATGAAAAGAGTCATTTGGACTTTTCCAGATGAGTCTGATAAACACCAATTCTTCCCTCTTCTGTCAGAAGTGTCAGACAGAGACACCAAATCACAAAGCTTCTGTTTCCAGACAGTCTGGGAAAAATGTCCATTCTAAGACACTTCTACAAGCTGCAGGGAAGCTATTTCTCAGCTGGCATTTAGGTCAGGGTCAATGCCAAGACTTTCCAGCTGGTGCGTGGGCAAAGTACATAACAAAACTATTAAGCAAGAGGTATTTCTCATACAGAGTCTAGGTCCAAATCAGTGGCATTGAAGCAAGTACAAGTTCAGACCACTGAAATTAAATCGTCACTCAGGCTGACATTGTATACCACAGCTTTAGTGGAGAAATCATTCAACAGTCTGTTACTCCAGAATCTGTATTCAAATGCAAAGCTGTTGCATTGAGGAGAAAGAAGGGGAAAAATACACAGTATGTTATACCAGAGTTCTTTGACAAAGTTCTGAGGTCTTCAGGGGTTTAGAACACAGCGACCGATGTGAAATCTCCACTATGTTCAAAACTTCAGAAAATGTTATAAGGCATTGGTTTTCTGAAGAATATTTGTAGCACAAATAGAAAACATCAGACTTCCAGGTGATGTCCTGGTATCTACCAAAATTACTCTCTTGGTATTGAGAAAGAGACAGAATAGTCTGTAGGGCTTTAGACAGTGACTTACATCACTCCTCCTAGTAGAGAATATTCAGACAAAGATAAATGTAAATGTTCCACTGGAACCTCTGCCCTTTCACATTCTGATTTAGAGGTTACATGTATAGAGAGAGTCATTCTTTCCTTAAATAAACAAGAAAGCTTAGCTGGGAATCACTGGAAATTCCCATAACCCCAAAAATTCTTGTTTCAAGGGTTTTCAAATCTAGGGAAATACTTTTTCTCTGAACAGTACTTTATGCTGTGCTCTCTTTCTGAAATGAGCAACTTCAGAAAATTATTCCTGCACTTTTAGTCATAAATACTTTCTCATGTTTCTCTTCAGATGATAGACAGTTGTTGTTTGTTCTGGCTTTCAAGACTTGGAAATACAAGACTTCAGCTTTAAAAATTAAAATTTAAATTAGACATTAGGGAATTTTCTAAGATTTGTATGGAAACTTGCTTAATAAATAGATTGCAATGGAAAGCTGTAAATTTTACCACTGGACATCATTAGGAATTATTTTGGCAGTCTTGATTCTACCCTGAGGCATGCTATAGTCCATGCCTCTCACTCCTAGGTATTACTATTACCTAGCTAGGTAGACCCTCTAAAAATCTTCTGTGTCACTCAGGAATTTTCTAGGCATCTTAAATTTAATTTTCATCTATGAGAAGCAGCATGTTTAAGATGGGCGTCTGTACCTGCTACCTAAGATGTATTGCAGTGTAGAGTTAGAGGAAACTACTCCCAAAACATCCCAAATTTAGTCACTATGAAACTTAAATTAGCCAGACCAATTTCTCCTCTTGGTATTACAGAATCTTTCCTGGAAAGCAGAAGCAGCTAAGCATGAGAAGATACTAACACTGGGGTTTGGCTGCTCATGATTTGACCAGTAAATGTTAAAATATCCCATGAGTTAAAGCTTTCTTCATGCCCTGCTGAAGCTGCATCCAAGAATGCTGGGACAACTCATGGGGCAAGTAAGAGATTACTTCTAGGCAAATTAATTAGGCAGATCTGTCTCTCTCTCTTTGAGAGAGCCATAGATTCCTGAGGCTCCTCCCCAGCAATCCAGAATTAATTCTTAACCACTTTGGGTAGTTGTTATTTAAGGAGAATACATACTTAGGACATATTTCATCTATAGAAATATGCATCTCTGTCAGGTGCACTGCTTCATTTCCAGCAAATGATGAGGGAGAAAGGTGATTCTCATTACTGGTATACACCAAAGAATTATGACATCAGCTAGCACTGTAGAAATGAAAGAATAGAGTCCTTGCTGCCTTATTACCCAAACAAGTTAGATGGAAAGCTTATGATGAACCCATCCCTATCCAGTTTCAGTTAAAAAATCAAAAGACATAAAAGCAGTAATATCTGAGAAAAAGAAATTCAAAACCAGGGACCATGAATCTCATCTGAGACATGGATTAAAGCACTTTTTTTGTGGTTTTTCTTCCTCAGAGGCCAAAAGTAAAGACAATAAAGAACATAATGAAAGAACAGACCAGAGGCTTGGAAAGCAAAGTGCTGCTAACAAGGAATGTTGCCTTTTAGACTTGCTTAGATAAAACCTCTCAAAGTGCATGAAAAACAATGCGTTAGGGATCCATTTAAAATCATAGTCTGTGATGTCTGACCCTCGGGTAAGGAGCTGTGGGGAGCCATGACCTGCTTATTCTAAGTGATAAACATCCTTCTCTCCGCTCTAAAGAAATTCAGAAATGTCTCGTTTGGAGTTTACAGTGTATTTCAAGAAGAAACACATCAAAGCACCAGTTGAAGCAAAGGACATTTAACAGTTTGGGAAGATAGCTTGATTGTGAGGCCAATGTGTTTCCAATGACAAATCAGAAACTGTAAGCATTGTTATCCTGAATCTCTAAGAAATTTTTATAAGTTGCTGTAAAGTTTCTGAGACTGGCATCTGTGTAAATCTGCAGTCCATAAGGAAAAGTCTGACATGACATTTTTCTCTAGGTGATGACTCCTATTAAATTTGTAATTCAGATTCAGATTTTCCCATTTTCTTGTGCTTCTCACTGCAAGTACTTTATTTGCTCAGCATTGAATCAGTGATTTCATAGCTGGTATTCAGTAAGGGAAACACATCATGATTCTTTAAATGAAGCCTCCAAATCCAATGTATTCTTCATAATACAAAAGCCTTCTTCAAATAATTTAAAATAGTACTAACAATTCTGTCACTGAATCTTGACATCACAAGATGAATTTGTGACCTAGCCCATGATGGAATAAATGGCATGTAGCCATGGCATTCAGAATGTCAGGAAAAACTCCTCATATGGGAACAGTGATAATTTATGGATGTGAAATCACACACGTTTATGAAGAAAATCAAAGGCAGGTGATGTCCTTCCACTTTCTTAAACTTTAGAGGCTTGGCATTCTTTCTTATTCTTGCTAGTACAAGGATTGAGAGAGGGATGTTATGACACAAAATGTTCCAATACCTTCAGGTTTCTTATTCATACATGTCAAATTAAGTCACTTTTTCTTGCTCATAATTTTAAAACATTAATTTGGAGAGATTGAGAAAAGGAGGATTCTGCTTTTTCTGTGAATTGCATTTTAGGAGCCCTGTACATTAGGAAGCCTCTCTCACTCATGAAGGATGGTATTAAACTCAGAATTTATTTCCAGCTATCACTTACTTCTGTACTTTGAAAAGGGGTTTCCTATAGGAAATTTCTAAATTTTACCTCAGAGTCTGCTGCAAAAGGTTTGAATGGATTGGTGCTTAGAGCATTTTTCTAATTAGTATCTTTTAGCCTTAAAAGCTGCTAAAGAGCAGTTTTCAATGAAATTGAAAGCAAAGTCCAAATATGTCTCTAGTTGCTGTGGAAATAGGGAATACCCCATTCTGATACAGTGGAGTCTGGAGTAAAAATTTATGGATATAACAGAATTGGCCTTTTCCACGGATCATCTGAATATCTGAATTCCTATTTGATGTGCTGAGATATAAACTTCAAACATTTTTGAATTCTAGAAAAAAAGCCTGAAATTCTAGACTAATAATTTAATGAGTAACTCAGACTATTTAAGATATGGTTTAATATTATCTTTAAGATTAAAGATGTCAATCATTTTTCCCAATATATGACAATATAAAGATAGAAGATTACCTTTCTTTTAATATTAAAGCACCTATACTAAGTTTTATCCTCAGCCAAATCTTAAAAATTCGTCATAAAATTGCATTTATCTCTAAAAAAAAAACCACTGAATGTATTTAAACAGGCATAGTATCTTTAGAAAAAGAAAAATTACTTCATATTTCTTTTGATAAAGATATTCCAGTGAATGTATCTTATATATTAGCAAGAAAATTAACAAAAATTGGTACTTAAAAATTTAGAATTTGTTCCAGCAAAGATTCTCATGTCCTTTGCTTTATACAGCTCTGCATCCCATGAAAACCATCTAAAGGCTCATTATTGGTATGGTTTGTGTCTGAGTCTACTAAATGCTCATTAAATGGAAAGATTTTTCAGTGAATTACTTGCAGTGAACAAAAATTTTAGTACATTCTCCAGAATGTCAGGACTTGGAGTTAATAGTACTGAAATGAGCACAGGTTTTCTTCCTTTCCTCAGATAGCATCATATCACAGAAGCAGAGAGCTAAAATCCAGGAGACAATCAGCAGTATCCAACACTAATTATACTCTGTAATTCCAAAAAAAGATTATTGTCCTCTGCCCTGGTCTACATTATACAAATAATTCTGCCTAGTGGGATATTTAAATTTTTAATGACCAAACTACATGCTAATGCTATGAATATCAGAGGTAATCAAATACAACAATACAAGTTCATGTCATTTAGGCACATGGATACCTTTAAAAATGTATGCCTTTAAAAATGGTGCTTTCTTGAAGAGGTGTAAAGCATTATAGTGTTATTAGCTGCTATAGGTCGAGATGCTTTTCACATCTAGAATTTGATAATGCAAACACATTGTAGCACTTGCTGGTTTTTCCTAACCATGATTTTCTGTTCATTGCTCAGTCTCCCCCTGAGATCTCCTTCCTTGCAACAACAGAAAAGTTCCTTCAGGAGGAAGAGAAACATGCAAGAGAATTTGAAGAACATTTAAATTCACACCTTGAAGAGCTGCAAAGATATTCTGAAAATACTCTAAAGAAATATGCCAGGATGCAAGAAAGCAGGCATACTTAAGCCAGTCACACAATTAAGAAAAGCAAGCCAAGTTTTGCAAAGCAAACCAACTCATCACCCATGAGTTTCTCAGAACTAAAATCTGCAACTAGTTGCTCTATGTATTTAGGCACATTGCCAATAGCATGTATTTGTAACACCAAGTTTTCAAGAAAATCATCATTACCCTACAGATTTAAGTATATTGTAACTAGACTATATTACAAAATAAACTCTAAATATATTCTAAAATATACAGGGGGTTTTGCACAGTTAAATTGTGTGCAGCAGAGACCCTGTTGCAGCACTGTAAATTAAGATACTTACAATTATGTAATGTACAGAGGGCTAATAATTGGAATTTTCCCATTGAAATTAGAATCAACCAAGAGAAATTCTCTAGATTGTACAGAAAAATAATAAAGGCCTTTAACCATGTCTCAGCTCCTGGCATGAAAAGCTTATCTATGCTCTGGTGATTCTTGGCTGTGGAAATAGCCCCTGGGCCTCTGGAAATGCTGTTTTGTGAGAAGAACATTAAAAGCCAAGCACATGTTTTGAAGCCACCCATATTGCCCCTTTTACCAGACCTATAGACTTCACCAGGGGCAGAACCTGATCTCAGACACTTTACATTGAGACTTTAAATTTTTAAAACCTGTATTCATAAGCACCTATTTTGGATTGAAGTTTTGTTACCATGTTGTCTCATTGTTTAACTATATTGGAACATTGAGGAAAAACTTTAACTTAAGACAACGTGATCAGAGTTAGGTAAGGGCCTAAATTCTTTACATTTTCCTGCATCATAGGAAAACATTATATAACCAAGCAGAGTTAATTCAACTCGTGTGCTGAAAATCTGCATCATATTGAGATTCTTTTTATTTGCAATTCATACTGAATTCTATTGCTGTGCAAGCGAAACAGAAATTACAGACACTGTTGATGAACCACCAATTTCAGTGAATGAGATACTGAAGAACTACTTTCCAGCATATACTGTTGCCAACTTCCTGGGAAAATCTGGATAAAAATAATACCAGGCTGTCAAACTGCTCCAGTTTGTGAGTAAAAGAAGTCTCATTAATATTCAGGACCATGGCTAAAATGTAAATTGTTTTTCGATGCTATATTTCCACTAAGACAAAATATACTACATCATACTTACACAAAATACCAAGATTTTAAATACCAGTTTGGCTCAGCTTGCAGTAAAATGAGCAATGAAGATGAGGACATCAGAGAATCTTTTACAGGAAAATTCAGGAAAATTACTAGACTCAGCTGGAGGAACAAGGACTGAATAAAAAGATGACTGAAGGACATCTGAACAAACTAAATATATACGCATCCTCAGCTTAGAGGGAGATGCAGTTTTAAAAGAATTAATGAAGAAATTCAGAAACCTCTGAAAATAAAGCTAAATTTTAAGCTGGGAAAGATCTGTAGAAGCAAAAAGACAGCAAAATACCATCTTTCAGAAGAGCAAAATAAATAGCCATTTAGCCAGAGTCTTTTGCCACTCTCAGATTCAAACATACAAGATGACAGTCTGCTCCAGATCTTCAAAGAAGTGTATGTGTCTGCCTCCAGTTCAGACCTGAGGACACCTGTCAAGGTATAGGTCTGTGAGATGATGAGAATGAGTGAATGAAATCATCAAAAAATGGGTACAATGTTGGGTTTTTTTCCTAATGCCTTTTAAGATCTGGGCAAGCTACTGATTTTTGCTGAACGAATACTAGAGTTAACTTCAGCCTGGCTGTCATGCAATGCCATATAAACAACTGCCTGTTGAACCACTGGAAACTAGGAAGTACCTGTATCTCAACAGCCTGCTTGTTGCTGTTGCCTGCTCAGAGAGCATTGTGCCATGAATGTGCTGAGACACCATGGATCAAGGTGCTGTTTCTTTAACACCCACTTACCAGAAAGGTTGTCCTTCTCTTTCTCAACCAAACAGCAACAGTTGCTCATGTGACAATCCCCAGTTTAAATGAGCCCAATGCTACCATGGTATAGCTGGAGCCATGCCACTGGCTTGAATACTTTAGTTGCATTAAAAGGCAGAAACTCAACTGAACTGGTGAGAGGTTTCTGAAGGAAGATACTTGTTCCTGATGTTATCATGTAAAAACAAATAAAACTTTAAAAAACGGACAGCAGAAATAAGACTGAGAAATTACTCATTTATGTACAGGGGTTGGACATGGATGTATATTGTTTAGAAAGGAATAATCAGAAGGGTCCAAGGCTATAACTTCCTGTAAACACCATTTAAAATGGGGGGGGAAAAAAGTATTAACAATTAGGCTTATTTGAGAGGACAAGGTGCAATCTTCGGGAGCTGCAAATTGCCAGAAAAATACAGAAAATTTATATTCTGCTTTGTGAATAGCGAGGCAGTGGAAAATTTCTTTAAGCTGCTGGACTTTGATGATTTTTCAAAGCTGTACTGAAAAGCAGTTTTTTGGCTCCCAGTTGAAAGACTTGTTTTAAATACAAAGAACAATGGTTCAGGCTGCCACCAGCCTTTTTTTTCTTTTTGGCTGAAGGAAAAACAGAGGTCAAATGCACGAAGTTGCCAACATGTTTCATCAAGATGTAATTTTGAAATAGTTGGTGGCATAAGAACTGCCAGAGTGTTGCTGTCCAATTCACTCCCCAAAACTTACTCTGAGGGGGTTGAAAAAGCAGTTACTGAATACTAAATAGCTGTTTAAAAGTGGCTCACATGGAAGTTGGATATTAAGCACATTTTCTTCCATTTCTTACTCTCTCCTTTTATGCATGGGAAATTTAGGAGTATAAGAATGGAGGAATATGAGACAGCGGGTACTCTGAGCCAATGTAGAGAGGAATGCAAACTGCAGCAGCAAAACACAGTACCAAATGAACACAAAAATGAACAAACTATCATAGGCACGGCTCTCTTGCTTTTCTGATGGGGAGACTTAAACAACAGCTAATAAATCTCTGCTGTGATCAGAGATAGTACAGGAAGTGCCTAACCCCCCAGTGTCACTGTTCTGGCTTTATTGTCATGTAACTGGTTTTAATTCCTGGTTTAACAGCAGTACAACAGCACACAGCACTTAATTCAAAGCTTGACTAAACACCACCAGTGGCAATGAGAAGGAAGCTGTCAACAGAGACTGCTGAATGCATGAGCCCCAGGTGACTTCATATCTACAGGCTGTCATGGCAGTCATCAAAGCCTGGATTACACAGCCAGCTCAGGTATGTGCTGAACTCCACTCATTCCTGCTGCTCTCTGCTCCTGCATCTCCCACAGACTCAACAGCTCGGAGAGCGCAGTGGGGAGAAAGTCCTTAGTTTGTATCATTCCCCTCTGGCTTTACAATCTACAACAGCCAATTATATCAGTCACAGTCCTTTCTTTCCCCCATTTAATTTCATTCAAAATAGCTATCCACTAGATTTTACAAACAAACTGCTTTGTGCTAGGAAATTTGGCTTTTTCTTCTCACACACAGCTTCTGCTGAGAAAATGCTTGGGTTAACCAGTGTGGGAACTGTGTGTTGTTTTTCCCTCACTGTGGGGATCAGATCTCAAAGTTCACTGTGTTGGAGTTACTATTTAATCA
Source organism: Muscicapa striata striata (assembly GCA_030060385.1). NCBI lineage: Eukaryota > Metazoa > Chordata > Aves > Passeriformes > Muscicapidae > Muscicapa > Muscicapa striata. The sequence continues at coordinate 2,361,072 of JAREIS010000120.1, forward strand.
CATGGACACCCTCAAATCCATAAATAGGCTGTAATTTAATGTACTGCATCTAAGTTTCTGCTAGTGGACTGAGCAATGCCCCTAGACTGTGATATGTTGCATTCCTGTGTCCCTCCCTAAACCAATAGATCAGTTTGTTTCTTTCACCTCTTCCACAGCTACAGGAGTGTTCAAAGCTGTACATGAACCATTTGGCCACTGAACATAAACTGTCTAAAAACAGAACAGTGCGTCTTCTCTGGTGTGTGCATTTGAACTGAACATCAGTGAATAAGTAAATATTTTCTTGTAGATTAATTGAAACATCAGACCAGGAGCCAATCTCTCTGAGCTTGTAAAATACGTGTAGTTCTTCCTTCAGACCACAGGCAGTGCCACTGGCTTCTCTCACTTGGCTTTGGGAACGGGGGCCATGTGTAACACAGCTGGGCATTTACCCCACTGCAAGAATACTTGACACGATCACTTTGTTTTCTTAGCACTTGGCAGACATTTATAAAACTCCATTCAAGCCTTGATGTTTAAGCATTTGACTAAGGTTTGATTTATGCTTTGAAAAATCAGGTTTACAAAACTGCTTCTATAAATTGATTTATCAGAAGGCAATGGCAGGTTTTTAATGAATTCACCTGATAATGAGCACTCTTGGAAACCATAAGACACTGCTGAAGAAGTGTCTCAGCATGAGTTTTCTGGAAAATGCTTGTAATAAATCATTCGATTTTGCCCACAAGCTACTGTATGCTGGGAAAAGGTTTGAAACCCTATTTCTAAAACATTTTTGAAGGCAACTGACAGTTGGAGTAATACATACAGTTAAAAAAACAGAGGCACAGTTACACCTTTGGCTGAGAAGCTCATACAACTTGACATTTGGGCAACCACTATTCATTTACTTCCCCATTATTACTCAGTGATTTTTGACAGTTTCTGTCTGCAGAGGCTTCATACCTTTTTTCCAAATCCCCATTCTCATATTCAATACTAGTAAAAGAGAATTTGGTAGAAAATGTCAGAATCCAACTTCATTGTTTACTAGAGAAAAAAATACTGGGTTTTTTTAAGTTGAACTGTGAAATCAATTTCAGCTTCTACATAAGGAACCATTCAGAAAGTGTAACATTATTTTCCTCTCAATTAGCACTCAGTAAAATTGCACATTTCAGAGAATTGAAATACACATCTTAAATTAACTATAGGTTCATATTAATAGACATTTGTCTCTGAAAAGATTATTATTGTGACCCAAAGAATTTACAGATGACAAGATGATAAAGGAAGGGCATAAGAAAAAGCAGCAGAAATGTAACATCTCGTTGGAGGAGTAATCATAAACGTTATCTAACCCAACTGACCTTTTAGCTATTTAGTTGTTATCAGCCAGCTCTTTAGCTCATCGCTCTTGTGTCACAGACTGAACTACTGCAGAAAATGAAGGTGGGGCAAAACCACCTAAGGCCTCTGAAAAATTTCAGGGAAGGCTCTCTGAATTATAAAATCATTACCCGGGCTCATAAAAAAGCCCTGCAGGTAGAAGGGACTGAAATAAGCTCCTACTCAGAGATGGAGAAGTCACAGGTACTTCATTAGAGCCATCACAAAGATGTGTCTTACAGACTAAGAAGAATCAGAAAAACCCTGGTTAAGAATCTATGGAAGAGGATGATGAAGAATCTGTGCAAGAGGTTATCAGAAACAGCACTTCTATTCCAGACACCCAAGACACTCTGCAGGACATGCATATTTAAACTGCATACACTTTTGGTCACTTGCTCAGGCACAAATTTTATTCAAGCTGAACAGCTTAGTTGAAAAAGGTGCAAACTACCAGAGCTCCATTGCAGCCATCCCTGACTGAGGATACAATAAAAATAGGACAAGGATTTGGTGCCAGGGAGAACAGAAACAGCTGGGAGATGACAGACTAAGCAATTACTTTTACAGATTCATCATTTCAGAGCTCCCCAGCTGAAGGAAGCAGTTGTCAGTGCAAAGCACAGATAATTCCAGTGTCAGCACACGGCTCGCTGAGCACAGGGGTTTGCCAGCAGGCTTCCCGCTGGTCACTCAGTGCGTAAACGCTCTTGCAGTCAGACCACGCTGGCCATGCTGTCTGTGCAGCTTGTTGTGCAGATATCCCAGCTATGATGCACGCTGCAGGGGGGAGCAACCTCACAGTTCATCCAAACTCTTCCTTTAGGTTTTAGTAAACTTTGTATTTCAAAAACATCTCGGTTTTCAGGGCCATTTTTATTCTAGACACTCCCGACAGCACTAGCAACATGTCAGGAGCCATGGCCACCCTTGCACCGTCAGGTATCTGCATCATTTCCTGTGGAGCTGGTTAATAGCCAGCCATAGGCTCACCCTGCTGTGGGAACATGGGCCTTAGGGCAAAGTACTCTGCAATGACCTGCATTTTCCCACCTGAGTGGGTTTTTTTTGTAAAGCAACTTTGGCTAACAGCAGCATTCTGCACAGGAGCAGTACATGGGGGTGATGCAGCAAACACAGCCCCCCCTTTCATTGGCACCTCAGTGAAGAGTCCTGGTGACTTCACTGGGACTATCTCCAAGCCAAAAGACTACACATGAGGGAAAGACTCAAGGGGTCTTTAACTTTCAGCACAGAAATATTTCCTGCCATGCACCAGTGCACTGTAGCATCACATTCTTCCTTGCTTGGCCTGCATTTAAGCAGCATTGAAGAGTTTTCAATCTCCTTCCCCAAAATCTTCTGAAGGTTAATGCCTATTGAGTGCCTTAAAATACTTGGATGAGAAAGGATCATTTTGATGAGAATTTGTAGCTTTATTTTCTAGAATTAAACTGCCCAAGATGTGCTTGCAGCTTCCTTCCAATGAGGGGATGGGGACATGCCACAGGACAGCAGCTCACTTCAGCAAAAAGAGCAGAGACCAAAGTTACACTATTACTTTTCCCTTTTTAATAAAAGAAATAATCAAGACCTATATGCAAAACCACCTTTTTATTGCCACTTACACAGTTTCAAATATTGAACATTCAGATAAGCAATTATCTGTGTTTATGCAGTTTGTTATTAGTTACTTCACCATAACCTGGCAGAATCTCCCTATCCAAATTCTGTGAGATTCCATCCAGCAGATACTGAAGTATTCACTTTGCATGTTGGTATCTCGCACCAAAAAGAAATTCTTTTTGAGTGAACTATATAGTGGTTGATGAAAAAATTATTACACAATGTAGGCTTTCACAATGTCACATTTTTTTTCAAAATAATTTGAAGATTCCAAGTAAGACTTCTTTTATTCAAAAAATAAATATATCCTTTCTGAATCAAAGCACTTCATATGACATTAAGTACAAAGAAGAAATGTACTTCTTTGGAAGTTCTGAAATAGACATACAAGAGCTCATGGGAGCAACATTATCCGTAACAGTGATAAAAGCTGAAAGCTGATTTTTTACAAATTTATAGCAGAACACGATTTCCTTTTACAATATAGAGCTTCAAACAGCTTTAAGAAAAACACCATTTTTAAAAGTCTGAAAGGCACATAACTGGGCCATAAAACGTACTGGCACATTCACTAATACGTTTTATGTTACATTCCTAAAGAGAATCCATGGGACCCTAGCCAAGAGAAAGACTGAAAATACCAGCAAGATCCTTTGCAAAGTACTAAAAGAGTGGCAGAGAGTTCCTTTTGGCTCTTGGTAAAATTAATATCCCAAAGCTAGAGAGTCTGAAAAGCTGCATCATTCAGTTGTATTTGGACGAGTCGCTACATAAACAAACACAACAATCAGCAGTACTACGACAGCCAGTGTGGGAAGCACCACGGTGGTGATCTGTTGCCTTGCCTCTTGCATTGCCTGTTTTCTCTCCTTTTTATCTTTGGAGGTCTCTTTTTTGGGTTTTCCTCTAAGCTGCCTCATCCTCTTTGGATCTTTTTTTTTGCTGAAATGTGGGGACCAAAGGGAGTGGAACAGCAGAAGATTGTCCAAGGTCTTTTGAAACAAGAGGCTGAAGAATTCTGTTGAGTGGTTGGCTGTGCAAGAAGCTGCAAAAGAAAGAAAACAATTCTTTTGAGCAAGATTTACACATATTCCAGTCATTAAAACATCTGCAGCTCTACTTAGTAAATCTTTCATCCAATGGACACCAATGCAACCTCTTTCAAGGAAACAGAATCATGGAATTCAGTTCATCCACATAACACTTTCCCCATAAAAACCAAAGCAGCTCATCATGGTGTGTATCAGTCCAAGAACCCTGAACTTCTTCTGTGTTAAGCCAGAAACAAGCCCAGCACCAGACATTTTATCCTCCAAAGCAAACAAGGTAACACAGCTAAAGACTTAATGAAAATAATCTGAATTGGTCTTGCATCAACACTGGGTTCCAGCTGCCCCTTCTTGAAACAGCAGGAGGCTCCTTGCTCAGGGGCTGTGGCTCCTACAAACCTGCAGAACAAGGAGGGGCAAGCATACACCCTGCCACAAGCATTTATCATCATCAATGATCAGGTATTTATTGGCATAAAGGGTACTCCAACAGGAAGAAATGGGGAGAAAGAGCTGCTTAATTGAATACTTCTGGTTCTGCTGCCACACAACTAAGTCTAAATCATAACATGACTCAGTGCTGTCACTGTCACTGCAGTTGTCATTGACAATAGAAAAGAAGCCCAAGCGATATTGAGTCTGCTAACAAACCACTGGTGAAGACAAGCAGTCATCAATAAAGTAGAAGTAGTTGTTCTAAAGCAGCTCCTAGACGATTTTTAAACACAGAAGTATCTACAAAGTGAGATTAACAAAAACACAGCACAGCATGGAAGCCTCTCTGAAATGAGAGTTAGTAGGGGCATAGTATTTTCATATCCAAAGTTTTTTGCTGCTAAACTGCCTGGAGCTGTGAAATTCCCTGGATGCCAGCCATTGGTTATATTCTTCTCCACCACATCCCCCAGCAGTTCTGCCATGGCACAACAGCTGGACACAGGCCATATGTAAATAAACAGAGACTGGGAGGGTAATAATTACTGGTATCAAATACTAAGTTGAATTGAAGTAAATTATGAACTCAGGTTCTTCCATCACTCTAATATACTCAGAATAAAATGTATGAAGACATAAGTGGGTTACTGCAACTTCCTCTTTTCTTTCCCTCTTCTTTGTATCAAAATGTAAAGATGATTTTAATGTGCTGCTATAGGTAAGGACTGTATGTCAACAAGCAAAGGTGTAAAGCTCAGTTCACCCCAGACATGATTTCCTCTTGATGTGTCATCTCTGGTCAATGCTACAAGTTGTCTTATGACTACTTATTTGAAAAACAAGAAGAGGTTTCACTGAGAGTGAGATGCTTTCTTTTGGTGTTACCACTCAATCTCATCCATCAGCCTGATCACAAAAACAAGACACAACTAAAAACACTCACAGACAAAACAAGAATCCTCACCTAGAGGTTATGTGCAGCTACAAAGGACTTTTCATCCTTTCTCAAAGGTAACAACCTGCCTGCTGTGAATGTCATCCAGGCAATTACTTTGCATCATTTAAGGTACAATGTGAAATAACTCTGCTAAACTTGAACTATCTATCATAGCAAGCCTGTGTTACTAGAAAACCAGCAACAAGGCAAAGAATCAATACTTCTGGCTTTATATGATCCATCCTGGATGCAATCGAAACAAATAAACAAAACCAAAATAACAATAAAAAAAATCCACTCCCAACAAAAAAAAAAGCTCAAGCATGACAAGATCTCAGTGTTCAGCTGGATTCATCAATTCTGTATCCCCTGCCTATACATCTTTCAGGAAGTTGTTTTCTGATCATAAACATAGCAAATGCAGCTTGCACTCTGAGGCAAACCCTTCATGTCGGTTTTTCAAAAACACAAAAGGGGAATTTTGGTGCCTAGGATATTTTTCAAAAGAGGAAACAATAAAATTCAAGTCTTAAAAAGAATCAATTTCTTTTGCACAGTACAGCATTAGAATCAGAATATGTAACAGATTTAGAAACCAGAAGTGGTCAATGAACTTCGTGATGGGGAAGTAAATAGGAATTGGATGAAGCAACTGAGCAACTACACACAACACCCTGTTCCCATGTTTTAATCAAATGGGCTATGTGATTTCTAAACTTCCATAACTTTCTTCTCAGTAAATCCTCAACTCTCCCTGACTCAGGGCAGAGCTTTTGGTATTACACAACCTGCTAGTCATGGGTTTCTGGTTCGGTGGTGCTATCACTTCTCTAACTAACTTCTGAATTTCTTCTGGGGCAAAACAAATTTTTTACTCCTTCCATTTCCATTCCCTCTCCTGCTCTGCTCACAAGAATTATTACCAAACTCTAGAAAAACTATTATGCAAAATAAATTTTTATATTTGTCCTTCGGAATAATTAGCCAACCAGAGGATTTCAGGCTGTATTTTGGTATTTATTTTCTGTTTCCACTGTTAATATACATCTGTGGGTTTTGTATCTGGATTACCTACAAGACCCAAGAAGTGATGGACAGTAAAAGCCTCTGGGACTTTCTGTGTACCACAGTAATAAAGAGGAGTTGCCATGAAACAAATCTCTCTAATAATAAATGTATGCTTTGCTCTGTACAGCATCACTTACTATCCAGACATTAAAAACATCAGGATGGGTTTTTTAAGTCTCTTTTGAATGAATATTTCATTCTGAAGCAGAATTATACCAAGTTAATTACATACACTGGCTAACATCTGACAACTCAGAACAGAAAGCCTTCCCGCAAACGTCAGCACCACTTGACTTGCAAGCTGACATTCTCCAGTTTGGGAATCTGGCATCAATCTCCAAATACATTTCCAGTAGACTGTGTTACATGGCTTTGCTACTGGCAGAAATGGACTAGCACAGAAACTGACCCAGAGTTTTCAGAGAAATGAGCCATAGTGTTCATCTTAACTGAACTATAAAATGGACGTGGTGAATCTCTGCAAGTTGCTGCCAGGGTCCTGCTGCCACCAGGTGCCGAGCCATGACTGCCAGGATTGGACAGTTGCTGCAGGAAACAACACTTTTCCACAGGAAAAGTCCAGGATGTTGTAGATTCTGCTATGTTCGTCCTGGAATTAAACAGCCCTGAAATAGCAGTGCTCAGCTGGATACGAGGAAACTCTACAACCCATGCTGTACAAGCACATTCAGAGTGCTTTACACTGCCAAGCCTCTTACCAGCCCCTGTGGACTTCACTGACTACTAAAAATTATGGGAAGAAAGAAACAGGTCCATAAAGCACATCAACGCAGTGACAAGGGCAGGATTACAACATTAGGGTCTTGTTCCCTGTGGCGTGCACAGTCCATGAGAACAAATTATCTGACATTACTGAGCTACGTCCTCTCTCTGCCAGCAACCACCCTGCTTGTGCTCTGGGAAGGCTGAATGCCAGTGAAGAGAGGAAGGAAGTAATACATCATTGGGAAGGGTGTAATTAACAGTCTCATTAGCACTAGTCATTTAAAACATCTCAGAGCAAACCACTGTCAAAAGGTCCCTGAGAAAGTGATGTCCCACAGGTACTTCAGTCTTGTGCAAAGTCGAACCTTGGACCAGCTGCAGAAGAACTGGAAGCATCACCTTTCCTCCACAGACAGAAATTGAGTCTCCTTTCCATGCCAGTCTCCCCTGAGCAGGGGAGGACTCACTGCCACAGGCTGCACACATCCCATCCTCCTAAGACTACTTCCATGGGTATTACTGCTCAACTAGCCCAAACATCTGAAGGGGGAAAGCGATCCCCAAACTGGTTCAACTACTGCCTTAACTGGCAAGCCAGCAACTCTCTCAACTGGGATACAAGTAGAACACCAACAGAAGGGATTAACACTTTAAAAGTGGCATACCTGTAGTCCACAACACTATGACAGCAGCCTGGCACTAGCCAGACATGGTAACTTCACCTCACTTTTATCAATTTTGAAATTTAAAATGCATGGAGTAATGTGGTTATTTTTAAGTTCACTATAGCAAAGTTTCCCCCAAAAGCAGACACCTGCTGGCTAGAAAGAAACAATCTTGTTTAACAAGTCAAGAAAATTAGTGTTGACTTGGTAAAGTTGTTTGAAATGCCCATCTCACAAAGCCTACACCAGCCTGATACTGAAGAGCTAAGGTTTCCAGGAGAAAAAAAAAAACAGTAAAAAAATTCAAGCTACTGAGGAGAAACCTAAAGACATCGTTCTTCAACATAATAGAAATTCACTAATTTAGTATTCTGGGTTGCCTACTAGAGCAATTACATTCCTCTTTGCCTATCATCAGCATTGCTTTTTATATACAAAAGTGTTCTTCCTTCTGTCTTCTGGGTTAAATTACTCTGAGCTGTTTCTGCAGAGCTAACGTCAAAACCTAAAAACATGAAATGGTGGACTGAGTCACTGAAGTCATTCATACCAATGCTGAAGTATTTGCCAGAATCTTAGACAAAGTCAATTGTGGCTAAGCAGGGATAATTTTATACCAGAGGGCTGTAGTGGAACCTGTGGGGAGTAATTCAGTCCTTCAAAATATACCAGCAAGCTTCCAACCACATCTATGCCAGTCTGTCATCTCCTTTTTTTTGGTAAAATTAACCCTAACCTTCAGTAATCTGCAGTTAAAAGCTCCTCACACCACACAAGGCTATTCTTGCAAGTCTTGAATGGCAGCCTTGGCTCAAGCTACGCCAGTGTTCATGGAGTATTGCAAATTTGCATACCCTTCCACATGCAACACATGCACAAAAGATTTTGTTTATCTGCACTTAGGGTAATTGCATGTCTCTATGTCTGAAGAACTTGTTATCACCAACCTTACAGCATGAATGTATTAGCCATGTTAAACTGACTAATTTTTCTCCAAATCTAAAATTACAAGTGTATGCAAGCCAATTTGGCTCAACCTGTCTTCATGATCCTGCTACTGACACTGCAACATTCCTCGAACAGCAAAACAACTTGAAATTCAAACAAACAATCTGACAGGAATTAATTTTTATAATTTAAATTTTCCCTTAGGGGTATGGATGTTACTGAGACATTAAAATTAAAATCAAACAACAAACCAGCAGACAATGCAGACACATTATTCAGACTGCCTGCCAGCAGTTGGAAAATAGTACACAAGACATCTAAGCAGACAATACTCTTTGGATTATTTGAGCATTAAAAAACCCCAAAACCAGTAGTTTCCAATCACGAAGACACACTAGCATCAGAGTTGAGAAGAACCCAATCCAACAAACTTATCAACTTGTTACTTATTTTTGCTGCTGAACTGATTACTTCAGGGTCATGCAGCCAGAGCTGCTGCATGGAGGCTGGAAGAACCACTGGGCCCAAGAGCTGCAAAGAGGAGGAGGTAGGGACCCAAAGGGCAAGAGGAAGCCTGGCCAGCAGGGAAGCACTGCTCAGCACTGTGTGGTCATTAAAACAGGAGCACTCCCCACCCTCGTGACAAGGACCATCCTTCCCACCAGCGAAGGATTGTTCCTCGAGTGCTGCTGAAGCCCCAGGCCATGGCAGAGTGTCCTCTCCTTGCACAGCCCCAGCAGAACAGACCCAGGGGCTCTGTGCAGCCAGAGCAGCAGTGCAGGGCCTCCTACACACAAAGCTTTAATCCCCCTTACCTCAGGAACTTCAGCTCCCTGTAGCCCAGGCAGTGACCGCTGCAAGGAGACGGCAGCTCCGGACAGAGCACAGGGAACCCTGACGCGCTCCCCTCAGCCAGCATGGGGAGCCCAGAATCCACAAGTTAGCTGAAGTAATACCATTCTTATTTCCATCCTTAATAAAAGTGGGGTCTAAGCAACAGAGATGCTTTATTTCCTAGCTTTGAAACCAGGCAAATGTTTCAGGTTTTTTTAATGAATGACTGATCTGTGTGTAATACTGTTACACAAACCATGGGTACTATTTTAATAAAGGAGAAGTCTTCTTTTAGGCTACCCCAGAGAATCACAGAATTACACCAAATTACTGGATTGGAAAAGGCCTCTGAGATCAAGTTCAACCTGTGACCAGACATCACTATGTCAAATAGACCATAGCACTAAGTGCCTCATCCGGTATTATCTTAACTCCAGAGACTGTGACTCCACCTCCCAGGGCAGCCCATTGTCTAATCACCCTTTCTGTGAAGAAATTCTTCCTACTGTCCAACATGAACCTCTCCTGGTGCAGCACTGCGTCCTCTTTTCCTGTCACTGGTTGTCTGAGAGAAGAGACCAACCCCCACCTGGCTGCAATCTCTTTTCAGGTATTTGGAGAGAGTGATAAGGTCACCCCTGAGCTCCTCTTCTCCAGGCTTCTTCTCCATGGAACACAGATTTATTTTTTTTATCATTACTTCATAACTGATTTTACCTTGAGGTGACAAACCTCAGTTTGGGAAATTTTTCTTCCTGAAACTCTAAGGTTTGGCCATTGCAGGAATAACATCAGCAAGGCCACCAATTTCTAAGGTGTTTTGGCCAGATTAGACATGCAGCTAAATGGGAGTTTTGAAAGGTATTTCAGTGGGAGTCTGGAACATATGTACAAGCAGGAATACCAGTGCATGGAGCTCTAGATGAGTTCTCCAGAGAGGACAGCTCTGTATACAGCCTTTCCATCTACCAACGTCCAACTATTTTACCTCACATTTTAGTTCTGGCAGATATGTAAAACATAACAACCCTTACATCTTCTCTGGAGAACATATTCATCACTTTGTGTGGCTATTACCCAAGCAGAACTTGCAGCAGCACTTGGACCAGTTTGAACCCATCTCCCACGCAGAGACAGAAGCTAAACCTGCCCCTGTGTTTGTGCCAGACCCATTAGGCACACAGCACCTTGCAAGCCTGGCTCTATGCAGGAAGCTTTTTGGGGAGGAAAAAAAAAAAGACAAAAAAGGTTGACTTTAACAGTTTTTAGGCAACTGCAGATGTCCAGTAGTATTTCCATCACACTCAAGCACAATTATTACATCTCATTCTTAACACTAAATGTTAAATTATAGTTTAAAAAAAAAATCTTCATTATTTGACTGGTTCTATGTAATCACTTGTATGAGTGACAGAGTAAAGATTTGCCAATTTGACTATGAGTTCTGAACCCTAAAGACTGGGCCTGCCCAAAGGGTTAGCAAAACACTTCAATCCTAGTTATATCCTCCATCCCTCTTCCAATTCTCCCCAAACAATCCACTCTGAGCAACACAAAAGCATCTCCATGACAAAGTGAATATTCCAGCTACAGGAGAGCTTCTTATGGTACTGGAACACCGTTCCATGCAACCACTAAAGAGGGGAACTTATTATCAATTGCTAAAAAAAATCCCAATTTTTAATTTGTACAAGCCATCCCCTAACAAAATGAGCAATGACTGCAGCAAAAGCCAAAAAAATAACTTTCCTTCTCCATGATCAAAATGCTCTGGGTCACTCATTCCTTCTAAACTGAAGCTGTACAGCAGAATTCATGCATACCTGAAGATAAGGCTTGCAATGTTAAATTTGGGATCTTCTCTTTCAATGACACTGTCATGATTTCAGAGTCTGCTAAAAGTGAAGAAAAGCATTAAGAGAAAAATTTTTTCTCTGTGGAAAATGGATTTTCACATTACAGCATGAGGCCAATTCTTAATATCATAAAAATTGTGACTGTAGCAAGGAATTATAATTAGCAAATAAAAAGAACTGTTTTCAAGGGTGAAAGCTTTTAATTATACACGTAGCAATATGGAACTATTAAGATTCTGTTTGAAGTCAGTTTAACATCATAGAGGTGGTGGCTTTTTTTCTAAAGCTGAATTGACCCATCATTACTGCAACATCACATTTACTGTAAATGCAGCTTTGAGAGTCTCCAAACTACTCACAGCACTTGGAAAATGAAAGCCATCACTGAATGCTGCCAGAAAGTCAGAGAGAGCAAGGCCACCAAAGCAGAAAGCTATTTCCATATGATTCCCACAATTCTAAGGACTCGGCTACAGCAAGCAATCTCCATTAGAAACAAAGAGCCACAGATCTCTGCATTTGGGGAGGCATTGACAAAGAGAGGCCAGGCGACCTGCAGTGCCATCCTATCTGCCCTGAATGCAGCAAAGAAACTGAGCAGAATGCAATTAAAACAAAATAAATAAAAAGGCAAGTTCTTTTGCTCCATGAACAGGTGGATAAATATTTTTCCTGGTAGAGAACCAACATCAAGACAACTTTTCCAACAGGCAGTCCAATGAAGAAATACAAGTAATGTTTACTGAAAACACAATAAAAATAAACATGTAATTTCTGCCATTGCATGAATTAAATTCCTAGGGGAGCTGTAAAAGAAGAGCTTGCCATTCTGCATCTCTACAGCTACAGATGATTTTGCACATAAATGCAGTAAACCACAACATCTAGCATAGGACTTGGTATTATGTGTTTGCTCAGCTGTTTTTGTAAAAGGTAATTTTCTCAGCTGTTCCTGACAAGGCTCCTTTGGATACAAAATATTTATCTTTCCCGGGTATTTACAGAAATTCAGTCAGTTTCTAAACAGCTACACTAAATAACAAAGTAGTCACTGGTGTCAGAGCTCCTCAAAATTTAAGTTCTACTTTCCCAGACCAACCTTTGGCATCTGCCAGAAGGGGCAGCAACAAGGAATCTGGTGTGAAAACAGTGTTTCTTTTCCAGTCCAGCTGCGTCAGCCCACCCAGGTCTCGAGTGTCACTGCTCACATCTTAAGCTGAACTGTCACCAGAGGGTAGCAGCGCTCATCTTCTGAAATGATGACGACTTGGATGAGAAACACGCTTTTCCTGCATGAGGTCTGGTTGTTGCTTCCCCTGTTCAAACGAAGGTGTTCCCAACACAGTCACTCTGTGAGACAGCATCACTATAAATCCCCGAGGCATGTGCCAGGCACAATGCCAGCAAGTCCGAAGCCTGATGCTACAGTTTTGTAATGCAAACAGGAGAGTTGAGGGACTGTCGCTGCTTTTCGTTACAATTCTACTGTCTTTAGAACTTTGGCACTGAATTTTTAGTGCAGGCTAAAGATTGGCAGGCAGAAAATCCTTGCCCACAGCAAGCAAGGATGGAATGTTAAATCTAAAACCACACAAACCACAGAGGCAAGAGCTGAGCCTGAGCGGCAGGGGTGTGTGTGTACACCTGTATGTGCACTGGAGAGGGGAAGGATGCAGAATGACTGACAGAAGAGAAAAGCTGCAGAACAGTCCAAGACAGCACAAATCTAGAACAACCAGAAATGTGTACTTCCTGACCACAAGACAACCTGTGTATGCTGGATCAAAACTATTTGTGAAACAGTTTGTTTCTTCAGAAGGCACAAAGGGAAATCTCGCTCCTCTAGCTCGAATGTACAGAACTATCTGGCACAGGAATAAGCAAGATGGATGCGCACTTGGGCTCCTGAAATCCCCCTGACAGTCCCAACAGGGGAAAATGGACAGCACTGCACTGACAACAGCATTTACCATTTTATTCTATACAGTATCTTAGAGGTATTCACAGATTTAAAGCAAGTCTGATGCATTCAGAACATACTGAATGAGGGTTTCAGATCTCAAACTCAGCCCCTTTGGGGCTTGTCTGAACTTCTGGTTTTTCAAGCTTTTCTTGGCACAGATAGTTTTCCAGTAGGAAGCTGAGGAAAGACTGCTGGCAACATGCCCGTCTCTCCCTGCTTTTACGTGTGCCAGGGAAGGATGGCATGACACTGAAGAGTGTAACTAAATCACACAGAAATCGACCCAAATACAATCAATGAAGTGGGTACCTGTTACTCCCCTACTTACTCGCTTTCCAAGCTTTATTTTAGAGCTTATGCAGTGCTGCCATTTGGCAGATTTCATTCCCACCTCTGCTGCTTTCTACACACTCTCATTTGATCTGGATAATCAAGTTATCAATGAATGAAATAAAAGCCTCCACCTTACACTGGAAGAGCACTACAAGTTTAGGCTAGAGCTCTTTCTCCAGCAGCCAGAAATTAACACCTTTCCCAGATTCCTTTCAGTTACAGAAATATTTTCAACATCAGTGTGAAAACAATGCAATCAGGACACCTTTTTCTTGAAGAGGGGTGGGGGAGGGAAGATAAGAACTGAGACTTGCAACACAGGATGGGTGGGGAAGTTTTTCTTCCTACTACTGGTCTCAGTAAAATCTCATTCTTCTTACTCCCCAGTTTAAATCTGAAGTCTTATTACATTTCACTAAACAATCCCACATTATAATAAAGCAGTCGGCTTTTCCTACCGTGATTGATAGACTCTTTGCAATTATTTAAGGGCAAGGCACATAATTACATACAGCTGGATTAGGCTGATCAAATCCCTGTTAGTGTCTGTCAATATACACATAATAAGACTGTGTGACATTAATGTAAATTAATTTAAATGGAGAAAGTTTAATTAAGACTTAATAAAATTACAAACAGAAAGAAGGTTTTGCACAGTCTAACCAAAGGGAATTGTTCAGCAAAGCCACCCTGTAAACACAAACCTGTTTTGCCTCATCTGCTCTGCAACACTGGCTCTTGCACCACCTATTTATATATTCCTATTTACAGTTCTACTGCCAAGACTTCCCCTCAGTTCAAAAACTTGGAAGCAAAAGCAAATGCTGTAGAGCCATATGTGTAACAGAGTCCTGAGCAAGCCCAGGTAGTCAAAGAAGGATGTCTCAGAAGCTCCTCTACAGCACTCAGAAAACAACCATTGATCAGTACCATAGTTCAACACAGTACAGTACAAGTGACCTCCTTTTAAAGCACTTACCAAGACCGAAACATCACATCCCCCTATGCAACACTAGTCACATTCTCTCCTCTCATTTAGTCTTGCACAGCCTCCTTTTCCACTCAAGTTGTTTTTAAAGCAATCTGCTACACTCATAGCTCTCTCAGAGCCACCAGTGATACAGGATACTGCATTAACCCCAGTAAGCTTAGAGCAAGTCTAAGCTTCACTCCCTGCTGCATTTTTCCAAGGGTAGTCATGCTGCCTGAGTTATCCTCTTCCTGCAACTCTTAAGGACATGTCTGCAACTGATGTCCTAATGATAGCTAAAATGCACTGAATGTTTGGTGTGACATGCCAGCCTTTGTGTAGGCTCGTGCTTACAGTGTGCACACCCTCCTATCTGGGTATGGACACCAGAAGTCCAGTTGTCTACACTTGTTCCCTTCCCCCTTCACTCAGTGATAATGCCTCACTCTGCATATGCACGTTATCACCATTTCCAACCTAGATGCCCTTGCTGTTTCTGTACCAGGCAATTTCCAAGATAGTGACCCAAGGAGAAGGGTGCAGCAGCAACACTGTGCCACTGCAGACCTTCTCTCCACCATCAAGGATGCCTGTGCTTTGTTATTAAAAAGCAAGATAGCAGATCTTACACAGAGCAATTCGCTCCTCCCCAACACACTTACTTTCCCATGCTAAGATTTCCTGGTATGCTCCCTGCCAAATTAAATCAATTTGAGTACCTCGTTAAAGAAAAAAACACTGCAGATTTTGAGATATTTTTATTAGTCTGCCAGTTGAGCCTGTTGCACTGATCTGGTTTACTTGATGATTCCTTAGCTGCTATGCTCAGCCGCTTCTCTGTGGAGGCCCTACAGTGTTTCAAGAACATTAGAAAGTTCTAAATAAGATACAGAATCCTCACCATGGCCTTATCTAAAAAGGCCACAAAAATTCTGAACGATTTCCACAAACACAAACATTTCCTGCAGAATGAGGTCTTGTCAGCTGGGGGAAGAAGAAGAAGGAAACAATGAAAAACCTGAGAAATGTAAGTGCTAGAAAGGATTATAGGGCGATCTCCTGGAAAATATATTAAAACTCAATATCATATTAAAACTGATGAAAAAAATTAAGCCCTCTTGAGTTCAATCACATCTCTCCAAAGCTCTTGGCCAACATCCCCATGTTAGAGACAAATGACTGTTAGATAACCTTTTCTGAACAAGTCTATCAGTTATTCTAGTTTATGTTCTGTTTCCTTTGGCAGCACAGCTACTTAAGTCATCCTTCTAATCCAGAGCCTCTGGTAATTTTTCTTTTCTGTTCTAGGGCAATTCTTCAAAGGATCATAAAGGCAAATTTAATAAGCACCTCCATTTTTGCTTTCTATTTATAATACTGCAAGCACCTGCTGCTGCTGAGATCTAAGCACATATCTATCTATCTTACTCTGCATAGACTGATTCAGATTAATCTTAATAGTCTCATATTTTAAAGCAATTTCAAGAAATATTGCTCTGAGCTGCTGGGTGGATCAGTTGTGTTTTTTTTCTCTTGGGGTGTTGCTTTTTTTGTTAGGTTTGGGATTTGTTTTTTTCCTTGAGTGTTTTGTTTGGTTTTTTTTTTTGTTCCTATTGTGGTATGGTTAGTTCTCTCAACCTCCCTGTTTTTACTAACATACTTTGGACCAGCTCTTAAAAATACAACTCATTTTGCTTCCTTGTTTAAACCAGCCACATTTGTGTATTTTATATATATATCATTTGACTGGAGTATTCAGTAGCTCTCTCTTGTCAATTCAACAGCAGGCACTCAAGAATCAAACCAAGCTGCTCTTTGAACCCCAATAGTGGAAGTCATGTCAGCACTGGGGTTCATGGACGGTTTTGGGAGCTGTGCAAGGAATGGGTGTTTAAAGGTTTCTGCCATGATCCAGTACATGTAGGGTTTGAATCACGTATTATTTGACCTTCTCTCAAAAGAGGGATGTATTAGTTTTTAATCTTATCCAAGTGCTTGCAAACACCAAATGACAGCTAAGGCTACACAGTAGAGAAGTTAAGTCCTATATCTGACCTTTCAAGAGAGGCTGAGGAATCATGTCCTTAGGCACCTCTTCAGAGCCTGTCTTCCACAGCTTACAGACAGAATATTAATGGCTGCACCCTGGGCTGTGGACATCCTGGTATCTAGAACAGCAACACTGACCACTCTTGCTGTTACTTCATTTGACACGATGACAAATAGGAAGTTTAATGCAGTGGGGAAAAAGGAAGAAAAATGATGCAGTGCAAGTAGGTGAACGAGATAATGAAGCCCAGACAAAGTGCAGGAGAGCCCCCTCAATGTGAAGGAAAAAAACCAAAAAGAAACAAAATTAAAACAAAGACAAACCAGCACACAGAAGAAAAGCTGCATGGAAGTAAAACAAACACTAAAAGAAGTGGATGGAAGAGTCCATCCATCAGAGAAGACAGACATCAGTGATGGGTCTCACCTGTGCACTATGTGTCTTTGCTTTTAGTGGCTGACAGCTGAGGTTCATACTTCTCATCCATCTCCTCCTGCCTACTTATTTAGGTGTGATGGAGCAGCCTCCTCCACAACCAGTCAGAAGACCTCATGAAGACTTCACAGAATACTCTGAGACAATTTAATCTCAAGAGTGACTCTCATTCCCATTAACTCCTACTCCAGACGAGGCTGTGCTGTTTGATTCCCTGCAGTATATAACATGGGCTTTATAAGGTAGGATTTTAAGTACTGAAATTAAAAACACACCTCTTTCTCAACAAAAGAGTCTGCTGTTTTTATTCGCCCCAATCATGGCAAGATTGCTGTTAACTTCATGACAAAAGCATGCTCATGAATGTATAAAACGAAGTTTTCAAAACTGTTGTTAACTGCATTTGTTGGAAAATTAAGCAAATGGAAAGGCTCAGAGACAGGAAACTCCATTGTAAGATAATCAGTAGCATGCCTCCTCTTACTTATCAGCAACAAAAGCCAATACAGACATTATCTTGGGAATTCATAGATTTTTTAATTTTCTCTTAACATGAGAAGATGACAATACAGATTTCCTCAGAAAATAAACGAGGCACAGAAAGACCTTGCTGTCATTTATAAAGAGGAGATGCCATGTATCCTTCATCTTCTGGCTGTGGATTCCAAATTAGTGTTCCAAAACATCTGTAACCTTCATGTGTTCTCATCTTCTTTCACAATTACTTCTTATCATGTGGGGAGGTCTTGAACTTTTGCAACAGCTATACTGAGTAAATCAGCTATAAACAGACATGCTATTGATACTCCGAGCCAACAGCTAAACCAGATTTCTACTCTTTCAAGCGAATAGGACAACTTAAAATGGCAAACATTGCTCTATCTACTCATCCATAAATTAGGAGTGACAATTGCAGATTATTACTCATTCACTCAGAGCGTTTGTTTGGCCCTGAGAGAACTGGCTTTATTCCAAGAGCTGGCAAACATTGGTTAATATACATGTAAATGTTTTATTTCTCTTGAAGTAGGCAATTTCACAAAATGAAATATCGAATTAAAGATGACCTCAGTTCTTCTGCTGATGCCTGTCTCGGATGCAGTGCTGCTGGAAGCCTTTGCAAGCTTTTTCACACCAAGTCAACAGGGAAAAAGACACCTTTTCTTTTCAAAGTGAGACGATTTCACTGTGGAAACATGAAAGCTTTTATATAAATATTAATCACCACATTTGTCCTGGAGTTAAGTGGATGGAGACTGGCTTATATAAGGTTGCAGTACTGACTTGAAAACAGTGAGTGAGATGTACTGAAATGGGTCTGCAAATACTGTTCCAAACAAGCTGTTCCTCTGTGGTGCAAGAAGTAGATTAGCAACCCCAATATTTAATCTGAGGGTACTAAAAAATAGCACTTCGTTCCAGAGAGTGAAGAAGGGGAATTTTGTCTTTTGAATTTCTGATATAAGTGTAAAGAAAAGGAAAATGGTAATTTCCTCCAAAATTGCAACTAATTTGAACTGGGAAGAAGAGAGGAGACTAAGAAAAGGAATGGAGGTTCAACATAGAGGGGGAAGTAAACTAAATATCTGAGCAGAAAATCAGGCAGTGGTTTAACAGAGACTCTTAGTAACCAGACTATAAACCTAAATAGTTCCAATAATTCTAATAATTCTAAATAACACCAAGTATACTGTACCTATACACCTGAGCATGGGTCTCCAAAACACAAGAGAATCAACAAGCAGTTCCTGTGCACTTCGAGGAGAGGACAGTATACACCACCTCCAGCAGGACTCTGAGAACCATCTTTTTCCTACGAAGGACTGGAAGTATCAGATCTGCTTACTCCTCCTATGATACAGGCCATCAGCCATTGCTTACCCCTCTTTCCTACAGAGAAGTGAGATTTCTTTTCACAAATTAATCAAGATTTGAAACTAGAACTACAACTACACAGCAGATTTCCGAGAAAAGGAAGAGAGAAGCATAACCTCTTATCTACTGTGCTGTACCATAGGTATCACCTCACTTTCCTTGAGGGCACAAGGAAGTTTCAATCAGCTGAGGATGCTAAAAACAGTTCAAAATAAACCAAAACAGAAATGACAGAGTATTAATATATTTCACAACAGCAAGTATAGAATGAAATGCAAAATAAGGTACAAAGCATGGCTGAGATCACAGTAACTTGATGGAACCCACAAGCAAAGAGCATACAACGAATAAGAAACCCCCAACTATCAAGACAGCTGCAGTCTAAATTCACCTCCTCTGAGTGAAAGGAATAGAAGATGAACAAACACTGATGGGAAGCAACTATCAACAGATGACACCTTCAAAAGCTTCAGGACTATATTTATGTGGCTGACGAAAAGTTCAGCTCCCATCTGGCAACTCATCTTGATTGCTATTGCAGTGCTCCACAGGTTTCAGCCAGGTCTCTCCATGGGCATGAACATTTATGCATACAGAAAGGACACCTGATCTGTATTTTCTGGATATAAATACATCAAAAACTGCAGGCATTAGAATTGCTCTGCTTCACATTCTGCATTTTAACAGGAAAACAATTTAGACTTTACAGGGTACTACATTAACTAAAGCTACTTTTGAAATATTTTCCATTATTCCTTCCTGGAATGGTATGTTTCTTTTTCTTCTCACCTGTAGAAAACTACTGCTGGAGCAAACACACTAACTAGTACTTGACATTGCTTTGAAACTTGAACTTAATGCTGCACTTTTCCATGCTGCTTTCCCACAAAGCACACTCACCCCCCTCTTGTGTGCTACCGCTTACATGGTACCTGGAGATCTCACAAGGAAACCTGCTGGAACAAAGGGCAACACAACAGAACACAACAGTGCCTGCGCCTCAGCTCTGAAGAGGATTTTAAAATTTATAACAGGGTCTCACTTGGCCGCTCGGTGTTCTACGTGGCCAAAATGAATACACAAGCAAGGCAGAACCGCACCAGAGGCGCCTATAAAAGGTGACAGCACTATTACCAGATAAGCCACCAGTTAGACATCACTGATTACCACACTGGACAGAGATTTTAACTCACCTAGAGAGCAGACAGCTAATCGGATTTCTTAATGGGCTTCTCTCAGTTTCACTGGGGCTGATGCATGCTGCATACAGGATTTGGAATGAGATTTTTCCCTGAATAGTACACGCTGCTCTACTACAGCATTCTGTTATCATCTTGGCTTACGCTTATATAAAGTACCAGATGGAAGTTACATGAACAGTCATTAAGAGGTTAATCATTAAATTCAAGCTATGCCAGGGCAGCAACAAAGCTGACCTCTTGAATAAATTGAGCTTGGGTACAGGTTACATCGATTTTCCTAAAGAGGTTTCATTACTTAACTCTAGATTTGTGATTTCTTTTGAGAGTAGGAAGTTAAGAGCTAATCCAAATTTACTATTTATTTTCTGTCAAAGAGAAACCAGCCCATTTAAAATGCAGACAATATGATATACCTCCCTCCTTTTCATGTTCTCTCCCCTCTGAGAAAAACCCACCTTCATAGGACTTCAAACCTCAGGGAGGAGGGGAGGAATCCACAAAAAAACAAAAACAAAAACAAAAAAAACCCCAAACAACAAAAAAAAACCTAAAAACCTTTTAAAAAACCCAGTCCATCTTCATTCTACAAGTTTTCCTCCAGCACTGAAAACCCAATGTGTATTTTCTCCCAACTACTTTTATCCCTGTATTGTTCTTAATGCTTTCCTAGAAATTATGGTTTTTTAGCACCCAAGTGCAAAAACTTTGATGGGGGGATGGGGACTGTTTGGAGTCCAGAGTCAGTAAAAAGGCATGAAGAAAACATTTGGATATGCTACAGGATACTGAGTCTTTCTGCTATATTTCCTCCTTTCTAACTCTGATCTTCCTGTTTTCATTTTTAAACAGGTATCAGAATCAACCAGGTGACAAGCTATATCATTAAATCGAAGAATTTCCTCTTCACCTCCCTCAAGTATGATGAGATCATCCATAAAAACCAAGTAATCTGAGTTCCCCATTTCCTACAGGTATGCTAAAATGCTTACTCAACCATGGCAGTTATGTCTGTGACAAATGGCATGTGTTACAGACTTGGGGTTTCCTAACTTTCTGAAATTACTGTTTCGACTACTACATCTTTGAGAATGCAAAACTTACTTAAATCTAAGAAAA
Source organism: Muscicapa striata striata (assembly GCA_030060385.1). NCBI lineage: Eukaryota > Metazoa > Chordata > Aves > Passeriformes > Muscicapidae > Muscicapa > Muscicapa striata. The sequence goes on from JAREIS010000120.1 coordinate 2,382,534, forward strand.
AGATCTAACAAAAAGCAAGGAAGAGACAAATTTATTAAGAAAAGAAAAGAAAAAATATGCAAAACCTCCAGAACACACATCTTTTACAAGGGGCAATTTCTTACCCTCCTGTTTTGAGAGCCTTGCCTCTTTCATACTTAAGCAAAGTTTTCCCAAAGCAAGCATCTCCAATTGCCTTCATTTGGAGCTTTTATGTAAACAATGTTGAAATAAGAAGTAGAAAGCCAAAAAAGGATATTAAATCATGGCACAGATACATCCCGGAATCTTGTATGTATCTCTTCCAAGAGAACAATAACGAAAAAAAATTGGACATGGAAAAGAAATAATAGTAGGCAAGAATGTAGAACATGAAAGTCTTTTTGCTTAAGGTCCCTCATGTCTTAAGAATTTATTAAAAGATTACGTTAGAGCACCTGAATTTCAGCAAATTGCTTCTGAGATGGCTTCTGTTGCAGCAGCTTCTGCTGGAATATTTCACTCTGGCTGTCAGCCAAATCTTTGCTATGCTGATGCCAAATAAACGATACCCAATTTCAATGACAGATGCTGTTGTGTTGACACATAATTGATACCTTTATATTCAGGGCTCCCAGGAATTCTGAAACACTTTATTCACAAGAAATATAACTGACAGCAGAATTCAAAGTGACGTGCACATAGCTGGTGCCACTGCACTGCTGATATTGTGAGAATGGAAGGAAGAGATTGCCAACTGTCCAGGGCAAAAGAAAATATGGAGAGATACAGCCTAACAGTAAAGGTTAACCTGCTCAGCCAGAAACCTACATGCCCCAGAGAAACAGGAAATCTGAAAGTTTTCAACACAAGTCACATATCCCTTTCCTGCAGAGTTTCTAACTGCGTGGGAGATGGAAGTCAGAGGAACAGCACTGCAGTGAATAACAAATATGGCCATAATCTCCTTTTCACTTTGACTTCCTTGGTTTCCTAGGCAGGAAACAGATTAGCAACCGTTAAAAATATATTTACCAAAGGTATGTTCCAAAGAAAATGTTATATACCCTGATCCTTGCATGTTCACTTTCCTGTAGACAATTTGTAATAAACTTTCATAAATAGCATTTATTTTGGAAAATGACTATATCCCTCCTCCAGTTTAACACACCTTTGCATCCACTGTCATTCTTACAGGAAAAAAATGCTGATGATATTACAATACATGCCTACAACCTGAGGTTTTTTTGGTTTTGGTAACAGAGCATCATACAATTTTCACACAATGAATAAAGACATGGATGGAAATATTCAGCAAAAGGTTTGCACCCCCTCATTTCACAAGAAAAAAAAAAGCAAAAAATAAAATTCGGCATAAAGGAGTAGATAAATGCCACATGGCAAAGTTTTCAGTCATTTATTGAGATAGTATATGCTGTTCAGCAAACATGCAATGCCATATTCTACCATGATGCCTCTTTTCAATTAAAATAAGGTTAAGATTAAGAACACTTTTGAATTGCACTATATGGGGATTATCAAATATATTTGAAGTTTGCAGATGAACTAACTGAATACATGTTTTGTTGACTGTTTCTTAAACTGTATTTTAGAACACTGATCACAGCTCAGAAAGCTTTTGCAGCGTGATACACTTCTGCTGCTTGTGAGGCCTTATCTAGGTCTGTTCTTCTCTACCTGTACCACAGGAAAGATTTCTTCCTCCAGTCAACTCTTTTCTTTCCACTGTATGAAAAAGGGACTGATGTTAATTCTTCAGACTTTGCACACTGCAGCTCTTTCCTTTAATTCTTCCTCTCCTTCTTCTAAGGTTGCTGAGGGCAAAACTGTCACAAAACCTCTCTTCACACTGAATTTCTCCTTCAGGAGTGCCCAGCACAGAGAATACAGATAAAGTTTTACAAGGGAAAAATGCATTTATCATCAGAGCTCCTATCTCTCAAACCCCCTAATTTTCCAGTTAGTTCAGCAACACAGAATATATAAAATATACAGGTTTATATCCTTGCAAAAACACAAAGTGCTTGAAAAGGTAAGGAAGTGCATTAGGCAAAAAAGCTTTAGGGGTCAGGGGTTCTTTATTTACTGTGCTGTGAGACATTGGGGAAAAAAAACCCCAAAACAATTGTTGCCAAAACATATCCAGAAGTTAAAAGTTTAGCAGCAATTGCACAGATACCTTCTTCCCAAAACATCTCAAAACAACCAACTAAAAAAACCCAACAAACAAGCAAGCAAAAAACACAACAAAAAATATTAAAAGCCCACTCCAAAGAAATCATATCCCTCCCCAAACTACATAGAAATTTTGTCAGTCACAAAGGATAGGTGGGACTAGCCTCCCACTGGCATTTGGGCATTTCAAGAACATATACAGAGGATCATAAAATGGTTTGGGTGGGAAGGGACTTTAAAGATCATCTTGTTCCAAAGAGAACATGAAAAAAAACAGCTAAGCCAGCTGTCAACAGCTTTGATTTACCAGAAACAGACATGGGGTATGACAGGGAGCTACACCACAGGCAGACCCAATCCTCTTCACTCCTGTTTAGAGGGGATCAGATGCAAGGCAGCTCCAGATGCCCTGCCTAAGCCAAAGAAGGCCAGCCTCTCAGCACTGCATTTTACACTGAGCACAGCACAGAAATAACAATGCTCAAAGGCTTACACAGAAGATCCTGCTCCTGTCTAATTACTTGGAAGGGTGTGCAGAAAAGTGTAGGTCAGACTGCAAGGCACTGTATAGCTACACCGTGTGTGTGTTAGTAGGAGTGTGATTAGTTCAGGAGATCAATGCTAGGATGAACAAACCAAGTTGAATATTTCTACTTGTTACTGAATTTGCTCCAAAGATTTATTTCTACAGCTCTTTTGGGGTGTTTGAAAACTCCCTCTGCTCCTCTGTTAAGCCCATACTAAAGTCAATAACTTTATATTTTAAAGAAATACAACATCATATTCAATAGTGCTAACCCATCCTGTTATTAATGAAGGCAAGAATTTAAAAAGTCAAATGGATTCTCACTCCTACTTCTACTATTGGCTTTTGCATTTTGTTCTGTTTAGACAAAGAACAGAAAGGTTTCACTTTCTCCCAACTCAGAAAGGCAGTGCTATAGCAGGAAGACATGGGAAAAAAAAACAATAAAATTATTGTATACAAATATTTCTTTTTCTCTTCCTCAATTTATAATGCAATTTAAAAGAAAAGCAAAAGTGTGTTTGATGGAGATTACTATACTATGAGTTTAATATGCCAAGTAAATTATCAAAAGAAAGAACTAAATCATCTTCAACTTTCAGAAGTATAAAAGACTTAGCAATAGTTCAAGCAATCAGATTTCAGATCAAATCTTACTTTTATAGACACCATTTCCTGTACTCTTTAGTATTTCTCTTACAACTGTTGTGGGAAAGACTTAAAACAATGGAGGGAAATGTTTGCTCTGCAGACTGAAATAATAATTCAGCAGCAAGAACCAGCATAAAGACTTGAGTAATGGCATCAAACCCTAACATTAAGGCAAAAAGTTGGCATGCAGCCTTTTCCTCTATGCTCAAGTACTTCATCACAAGTAACTCTAAGACTCCAAGCCTTTCAAATGTACTTCCCAGGTTGTAACAGTATAAATATCAGCCTCTCCTCTAACAGTTATAAATTCAGAAAACTCAAGTTTTTCTGATGCTGTGCAGCATTAACATCTAAACCTCTCAAGCCACTTCAGACACATTTATCCTTCAGTTTTTGTCCTAAACTATGCTAGAGTTTAACTGTATGTTTTTCCGTTCAAAGTAGGCTGTGAAGGTTGAGTTGAGGGCCAGACCCATCACAGTAAGTGCACAGGTTTCTAAATAGACCTAAATTTGCAAAGACAACTAACCACAGATGAACTTCCTCAGCCTTTTTGTGGCATGACTGCAGGCTCAGAGCCATATTTTATACTGGCACCAGTAAGTCTAAAAAAAGGCTCTGGAATCTCATATCTCATTTGTATTATGGCAGCCGTGTACCTAATCTGTTTTTGAGGGTGCACTTCTATAACTAAAAACTCCATCCTGCAGCTCCCTTCTTTTGGTTATGCTTCTAGCTGGGTGCCAAAGTCAAGTAAAAGATCTATCCTGATGCAATGATGCTACTGACATATATTTTCCAGTAAGCAGCCATGCTAAGAACAAGCATTGAGAGGCAAAGCACCACAGTGAGTTTTAGCAACAAATTTATATAACACACCTCCCCCTCCAGACCTGACACTAAGCACTGTACCATGGTCAGAGAATTCCTTTCCAAATATACAAGTAAAGCCAAGGTGTCAAACCAAACTAACATTGGTGAAAAAGCAGTGAGACCAATTTATAAACCAAAAGCAGTCTGAGAAGGAGATAGGATATACACCCTGAGGTCTAGTACATCCAAACCCTGATTATCTATACCTCTAGCATGATACAAAGCCCAAAATCAACATGACCTGAACACAAGGGTTTTATGCTTAGCAACTAATAAGGCTTGAGGAGCCTTATTAGAGACTTTTCTCAAAAGAGCCTATCTGAAGGCAGATGGTACTTTGGTTGTTAAAGCCTACCCAGCCACCTTCTCTCATTTAACTTTTTTTTCCCAAGTTTACCATCATGCAAACACAGCTCTTCTACTCTTTAATTGTAGTACATCTTTATTCTTCATAAAATTTTAGACCAGTCTATGGGACAAAAAAACCAAAAAAATCACAGCACTACCAAGGCAGAGCACAGTCACAACTAAAATGGATGGTGTTTGTTACTGCCAGAGTCTAAGGGGTGCCCATGTAAGTAAACACAAGGCCACATCATTCTGCACTCCCCCTCACCACACCAGCTCATTTCAGCCTGAAAAAGTCATTTGTGCCTGCAGTGGGGCAGGCCACATTTCTACTCTTCATGTGACAAAGACAAACACATTGGTTTAGGCAGAAGCAGATTTGCACTAATGCTGTTTTTTATTTTCCACTCTTTTTGTGAAATACAGAGACAATTTTTGAGCAAAGTCTTTTGGGAAAGAGCTTTACTCAAAATCACTAGTCCTCTGTCTAGCACAATAAGAGCAGAGAATGCAAATTAGTTTCAATAAAAGCAGCTGGCAATCAATAAGAAAGGGCTGGTCTTTAAGAGTAAAACTGGTTCCTCTAAGGATAAGAGTTAAAAGGAGAAAAATGTAAGAACATGAATAAAGGAAGAATAAATGTAAACAACATAGGTCATGAACAGGAGAAAAATCTAACAATATAATTTTAAAAATCAGACAAACTGTCAAAGAACAGCTGGGGGTAAATAGAAATGAAAAATACCAGAGCAAATAAAAGAACCATGAGAAAAAGTCTAATGGAAAACATGTGCAATCCAAACAAGATAAAATAAAAATCATGAAAAGGATCAGAAAAGAGGTTAGCTGGCACTAAGGCTTAGGGCACCAGTCACGAGTTCACATTCTAGCCTGGTTCACAGGCTTTGGTAAGTCCAATAATGAGTTTCAGCATTCCTGCTTCCACACATCAGGCCATTTCACAAAACCTTGTAAACCTGACTCCTCTAACCCTCTGCCATAACACAGAAAGGCAATATCCACCTGAGCAGATCAGAACCCACCCACCCTGCATGCAGACCCTCTGCTATGCCCCTCTACCTCCAGGTCCACAGGCACCTGCAGAGAACTGGGGAAAACCCAGCATTATTGCTACTACCTATTAAAAGAAAAAAAAAAAGAATCCAAACACTCAAGACTGACACTTTCACTGAATTTCCATATTATTGTGTCTCATATTTGTAAGTCAGTGAGAGACTGCATTATGATCACAGCAATACAGGGGGAAATACAAGCATGGCACTGTTAGCAAACTCCACTCAAGAGAAACCTAACAATCAAGTGCCATGCATACTGCAGAAGTCAGTATCACAAATCACTGACCCTCCATCCTCCACCTACAAATCCAGCTCCAGTTTCTGGTTTTATCAATGTCTCCCAGGGAACCTTGGTTAAGGTGGAAGTAAGGTCCCTATCTTGCACAAGCCTTTAATACAGCATTATGAGCAAAAAAGGGAGGCAGGCAGGTACTTATCAGCTTTTTATCCCCAAAGAATCTCACCACAAAACTACACAATGTAATTCCTCTGGCCCCAAGATGCAGCCCCCATCAATGAAGTAGCTACTTAAATAGCACACATGAATTGCAAAAAATGGTGTTTCCTACACTCACCGGAAACTGCAGTGGAAAGTTCACCGCACTGCTCACTATTTCATTTACATTAAGTTTTGGCCAGCATACCGATGGACTAGGAAGATAACCCCTCTGACAAGTCGCTGATATACTTAAAAGTATGCTTAAAATTAATGCAGAGTAATTTGACTGGGGTATGCCCTACCTTTTGAGAAACTCTACAAGATTTCTAATAACAGCAGTGGTCAGAAACTTCTAGGCACATAGACACCCAAAAGCTCACACGCCTAAAAAAAGTAGGAAGTGACTAACTTCTTTGCATCTAAAATGGATGTACAATACAACAAAGGAGGATAAAGAAGACCAAAAAAACCCCATCCTGAAACCAAACTAGTGACAGGGCAAAAGATAACAGAGAGAATATTATCACAGGTTCTCATTCCCTCAAGATACACATGTGCTCAAAGGGCTCACAAATATCTCTGGCTGCTTCCCCCATTCAATATACAAAGTCTGGTTCCTCTATTACCTACAGAAATTATTTTATGGTTTATCCTAACAAGTAAAAATATCTCTCTCAAAAAGCTAAACAAGCAACCAGAAGAAAAAAAAAAAAAAAAGTCTGCACTGTTGCAGGATTTTAAATCTTCAACTTCATGGCCTGTATGGCCTGTAGCTACTGATAAAACAATTACAGCATTTTAACAGCACATTTCCCTAAGGTGGCAAGCAGTTAAGACCTTTCTATACTGAAAGAGATGCCCTTCTATATTTGCATGGCCTATCAGCCACAAACAGGATTAGAGCTCAGCAAATCCTCACACAGGCCACTTCTGCCAACATAACTCTTTCCCATAATGAGCAAAAATGAAGGTAACTTCTCAGCTGTATGCAGGACTTACTGGGAAGCTGTTACTGCCACAATTAAAAAAATTAAAAACCAATAAAAAACCAAAACAAACCAAAAAAGAAGCAACCCAAAATGGCATCATGGACACCTCAGGATCTTTCACCATCTAAACAACAATCTCACCTTGTTACAGAGCTTGTGGGCTTACAGCCAGTGGCACTGCTCTGGTGGCCCTGTCCAGTTATCAGCCTTGGGGATCTCCAGAGAAGACAGCAGGCAAGATCTCTTTGCAGGATAACTTTTCCAAGCATGACAGCATTTCCATAATGAATCAAAAACCAGAGAAATCTATATTGGCATGCAACACAAATTGCTATTGTATGTTGTGGACGTCAATCCACCCACAGATGCTTCTTGCAATGCATGATGAAGAGATTAGTATGGAGGCACATCATTTGATTCTGAGGCACCTGGACCTGAATGAGATGCCAGATGCATTCTCAAAGGGCTCAGATGGCTCTGGGAGCAGCTGAAGCACAGTAAAAGCAAAGTCCAGCCCAACTCAGCAGAGAGAATTCATGGTTACTTCCCTCAAACCCTGATAGCACTGCAAAAGATCAATGTGTCCCCACAGTGCAGTGTCCCCATGAGAGCAGCACTGCCTGCTGAATCGGGACCCATCTCCTGCCACTTCATGGAGGAGTTCATTCAGCCTCTCCTCACCACTGCTTCTTGGTGGAGCACCACTGGGACAAGCCTTGCTGGTCTTTCAAGTAACAGGAAAGGGAGAAAGATGATGGAGAAGGAAATATGTGAAAACGAACAAGGAAACTGCATTACATTATATACTGCCCTCATCAAAGATATCTACCATCCAATAAGATAGGTCATATCACCTAATCAGTACACATATCTTATATATATATAAATATATATATATACATACATGCAAAAGCATTTCTGTGCTTATTTAATGCATAGAAAAGTATTATTAGATTTTTTGAAATATTGACATTATTTTGCTAGCATACATATCTAGCAGCAACCAGTGAGCACACAGTCCACTCTCTCGCTGCTACTGCACCCACACCTCCCTCCAAACAAGCAGCAATGAGCCAGTGATCAGCTAGGGAGCATTACTGAGGGTTGTCACCTCACACAGGCTCACTTCCACCCCACGCTCTGGGGTGGGAAAGCTGAGGTGGTGTTCCACAGACAGGAGGTGTGGACATGCAGTCACTACTGATTATTTGATGTCTCACACAAACCAGTCCCATCGAACTGTGAACACCAATCATATCCCAAAGAGGTGTAATGTGTGCTCAGGACTCCCTAGGAGAGCTTTCCAGTGCCCACCCTGGCAGCATCTGAAGCTGCTCAGCTCTGCAAATCACTTGTCTTTATCTTGGCAAGTCTGCCAGTGCTGTCCATGCTCTTCTGTGCTGCCCTGCACTGGTGGCCAACAGCTCTGCCAAAACCCTCTCGAGGAGCAAAACAGAGACCTATGCAAGGTCCAAGCTGGAAAACACACTAAAGAAACAGGTAGCTCCTAGTTCTCCCAAAATATTGGGCAGTATTTGATAGCTTCACTGAATTTCCTGTTTGGTAGAAGTCCCTTCTAGTTTCCCACAAAGCATGAGGGAAACTAGCAGCTAAAATTGCTGTGAAAGAAGCAGTTCATTTATCTGACAAAAATCAGCGAAATCAACAAAGGTTGAGAACAGCTTTCTTCTTAGCTTCATCTTAGGAGGTCTGTATGTTATAAATAGGCCACTAAAAGCCAATTAAGAGAGTGAGGGAGAGCAAAAAGTTATTAAAAATGTACCAACGAGAAACTCATTTCACTTTTTTCAATAGGGCATCGGGGAATTTCTGTAAGACTTCTAGTTCATTTCAAGGAGGAAATTCTGAACGAAGCTAAAAATAACCGACAATCAAATTTTCAAAACTGAGAGAAACACGGACACCCCCAGAGGTTTGACACAGGGTGGCACCACCCCACAGACAGATAAAAATATCATACAAATTTCAGGCAGGATAGGGACCACGGAATAGAAATAATTCTGACAAAAGAACATTCAAAACAGCTGAGAAAATAAGACAAAGGGTTGAACTAAAATCGGTTTATAAACACAGAAAAAAAAATGAAGGCAACCAACAATAAGGAGAACCACAAAACTATGCACCGAACTCATGACAGCTCATCACAGGGACAAAACACGCACAAAAAAAGGCACGGTGCTTTAAAAAACAGACGAACCCCATGTTTTCACATTCACAACAGATTGTTTTCTTTCTTTCTCGGGTCACCTTTAACGCTTTCCTGAGATTTTTTTTTTCCCCAACAGGCTGCTTAAACACAGGTCTCGATCGTTTCCCGGCACAACAGTACTCGCGACTGGGGATGGGAATCAAGTAAAAAAAAAAAATAAAGAAAATAAAAGTAAAGGCAACAGCACACAAACCCCGAAAGTCTTCTGCGAGTCTTTGGAGCAGTTATTCTCCTCGCCAGCCTCCGAGCAGAGCTTCCCGGGGGCTGCCACCCAGCCCCGGCAGCGTGGCCGCCGGCTCCCTGCGCCGATCCCGGCCGGCTCCCGCTCCCCGCCCGCCCTGCGCCTCCCCAAACTTTCCGGGCTATCCGCGGCGCCCCGGCCGCGGGACGGAGCGCTCGCAGCCCAACTCGCAGGAAGTTGTCCCGCCCGGGAGCCGATCCCGCTGCCCCGCGGGACAGCGCGGGCTCGCCCCGTGCCCCGTCACGGTGCTCCCGCCGCCCCCTTCCCGGCGCCTCCCGGTCCCGCCCGCCTCCCCGGGACAGCGGGGCCGCCGCGCGCCCTTACCTGGAGTTGCGTTCTCCCGAGGGACGGCAAGGGCCGGGCAGCGGCGGGAGAGGAGCAGGCTGCGCAGCGCCGGCCGCCGGCAACTTCCCGCTCCGCCGCCGCACGTGGGGCCGAGGCGCGGGTGCGCTCCCCGCCCGCCGCTCGCCGCCGAGGACGTGGCAGCTCCGGCCCTCCCCGGCCCTCCCCGGCCGCGCCGGAGGCTCCTCCCGGCCCCGCTCTGCGGAACGCGGGGCGCCCTCTGCCGCCCGCCCGGGCCCCGCCGGCCCCGGCCGCGCCCGGCCTCTCCGCCCGGGAGCCCGGTCCCGGTGCTGGTCCCGGTCCGGCCCGAAGGGCGCCCTGCGTGCGGCCCGCCCGCCCCTCAGGTGCCGGCCTGCTGGCCGTGTGAGGCGGGCGCGCAGGACGGGGCAGAGAGAGAGGTTTGTCAGCGAGAAATGCCTTTTTTTTTTTTTTTTTTTTTTTTTTCGCGTACCAGCAGGACGGAAGCGCCTGTCGAGTTGATCAAACTCTGCGATAACGGGCCGAAAATGAAAATGGAGGGCAAGGCTGTACGTCCTCCGGGAGCAGCAGGGGCTGTCTGGGCAGAGCGGGGCACCGGGAGCGCTGAGGTCCCACAGCCTGGCTGCTGTAATCTCTGCACCAGCGACACCCCGAAACACCTGCAGCTGCTTCCCGGCTCCCCTGGCTTCGGCTGGCTGCCAGAGACACGCGGGGAACAGACCTCTCACCTCTCACCGCCTTCCTAAACAGACAGTAGCTGTTACTGGTGGGAAATAGAAGATCTCAGACATTTGTCTTTTCTTCTTGTCAGGATTACGCATTTTGAAAACAAAAGACGTTTCGTGGGCTTGCGGTGGTTGCAGTGCGCCTGACACACAGCTGTCTGCTGGCAGGAATCTTGCCCTTCTTCCAGGTTAATAACAGCTGCAAAACTCTTTCCAAGCTTAGTGGTTTCATCCTTTTCCTCATGCCTTTTTAAAAGTGTTTCCTGTGAGAGTGTTCGTGACAGGCACCTTGGTGTAACCTTAATAAACCTCCTAATTGAGTGGTCTAAGACTCGTGTTGTTACCTCCTGTTGCTCTCCTTTCTGCTGAAAACATCCATTTCTCAGTGCCGGGCACAGTTTTAATCTCGAGGTGCACTGCCAATTTGAGGTTAGGTTCCGACTTTGAAGTCGTAAAGAAGTGCTGTTGCTGATGTTCAAATAATGCTGAACCGCTTAGGGCTAAAGCAGAGAAGAAATAAAATTGTGCTTTTCTAAAACATCTCTCGCACTGTGGTTATCTCAAAGGGCTTTATTAAGTAATGTCAAGTAAAGGGGCACCTTTAAGCATAGCAGCCATTCCATGCACAAACATACCTTTGGACGGGGAAAATTTTGGCATTGGAGTTATCTACTCATTAGTAGGGCTATTATGTATGTTTAATGATCACTTGCAGTGCCATGAGAAATATCCAATAATGGTCAGTGCTTAAAACCATTAAGGAAAGATAAATTATGTGTGTATATTAAATTCCTCCTTGGGCTGACACTAAGTAAGAAAATGCAGCCAAGTCGATTTAAGGTTAAAGCGAATGTGTGAATCTTTGCTACGTGTTCCAGGAAAGCTGTTAAACTTACAAAGTACATAATTTGGTGGTTATTAAGTTACATATTTATGCTAAAGTATTCCAACAACAAACTATACTAGAACTAAAAAGTTTGAGCAGTAAATCTGTCTAATGCTGGCTGGCACACAATTATTTGCTACTGTGATCACTCCAGCTTCAGCGGTGCCCAACAACAGGATGTTGCCATTTAGGGAACACAGATTCCTGTCTAAGCTTTAAGCAGAAGACAATGCATGGGCTGTGTAGGTTTTCCAACCTGCAGCTGTCCAAAACAGATATGATTAAGTGCACTTTTGTTTAGCTATTGATTTATTCACCTGGCTTCCTCAAATATCAGATATATGTATGTCTCTTGTCCAAGAAAAATAGGGCTCTTTGGAGTATTGATTGCAGCAGTGGAGTCTGCAGTACATTTCAGTAAAAGGTTTGGTTCACATTTTAAGACATTGCACTGTTCTAGGTAGTAGGTAATAGTAGGTAATAAACCTACATGTCCTTTACACATAGGTGTAAAATCTGCTGCCAGGATTACAATCTTTACTATTTATTCTTAACATAGAAAAAAAAATCTTTTCAGGTTGAGCTATCAGTGTGCAGTAATCTCCCCCTAAAACTGCTGAGAATTTATAGATTTGTTTTATGCAGTACTGTACATGCATCGGAAATGCTATTGCCAAATTCAGTATTTTGTCCTTTTGCTGTGTCGTACTTCTGTGACAGTAGCAGCTTAGTCTTTCAATAAATACATATGGTTTTACATATGTGCATGTATGGACAGAACAAGAAAAAAAAATCACACATAAAGTGCAACTGAAGTGCAGGAACTGTGGTGTTCATTACAACTTCTGATACAAAATATAATCAAATGAGTTCATATATGTGTACACTTACACGGCCCTTTCCCTTGAGTATTATTTCCTTCTCTGAGAACTTACAGTGGCAAAACCTTACAGATTATATCCTTCCCAAGTGGCAAAATATTTTGTGACACTAAGAAACAGATGTTGCCAAGACTCTATGGATTTGTGATTTTTCTCCAAGTGGCAGAACCACAGCACAGATACTTTCCACCTCTATGCAGCGTCAACCCTGGGTTTTGCTCATGTCTTTGCCTTCCAAGAACTCCTTTGCCTTTCTTCTGATTTCTTTTTGGTTCCACACTTCAGATTTACTCTGGGTTCTTGTTTTCCTTGTTTTCTGTTCATATCAATCTCCTGAGAGATTTTCCCTAAATCTCATCATCAGAGTCTTATTTCTTTCATGAGATCCAACATGGAAATCTCACAGTTGCCTCCAACACGCAGACTAGATGATCTGTCAAGCTTTGTGTGGGACAGAGGTGGCATGGAAGTGCCTATTTTTTTCCTATGAAAAGTACATAAGAAGTAGATTAGATTTACACATTTAAAGTGGGGTGAGATGAAGTCCATCTTATGATACTTCTCTTTTGCCCATGAAGTCAAAGACAAAATCAAAGACAAACTGAGTCATTTCAATACTGAAAGATAAGAAATGTTTATGTCCTGGTAGCAGTGGTACCTGAGGTGATGGATAATGAATGCTTTGTTTTCTAACTCAGCAGCTACCTCAAAACACAAGTGACCAGTCTTGGACAAATGAGAAATCCACATGGCTTTTAGTCTGTGTTTTCAGTGATTGCTTCATGATAGATGTCACTTGCTGAACTGTCTCAGAGACTATAATGCTCCTTCTCCTCTGCAGAGGAGATCTTTGGAGCTCAGTCTGTGTTAGAACAAGTATATCAAAAAGGTGCTTTAAGGAGCACAGGATTGGAAGTATGGAACAAGATCCTAGGAATAGACTGTTTAACTTAACTTAAAGCTCAACATTTTCACCCTAAGAATGGGATTAAAAACATGAGAGCAAATAAAAAGGGAAAGTAATATATATCCTGAAAAATCACCAATAATAATTACGTCTAAATTGAGGCAGGATGCTTTCCTGATTTTCGCCCAGAAATTATGATGACCTCTCTATAGAAAGCCAAAGTAAATGATCACAGTGCTTTCTTCTGGCTTTACAAATTACAGAAAAAGCTCTTCAAACAGAAAGCTGGGCCATATTGACAAGGTAGTAGAACCTGGTTTGTACTGTCACCATCCTGCAGAAATGCTTTTTCTGAAACCTGAATAACACTCATAGTCACAACAGTTTGCCCAGAGTAGAGCCTAAAATAACCTTTAGAAGATGTAAGTTTTGATACAAAAGAAAACACTGGATTCGTCTACTGATGTTGCATAGCTCCATTGAAGTTAGTAGAATGATATTGATTTACAAAAGGAGAAAATCTGATCTATAAACATTTGAAACTAAGACTAACACACACTAAGACATTATCAATTTTTCCTAGTACTCCAGGTTGCAGCAGAACTTATGATTCCTTTTTCAGCAGAATATGATATGTAACATTCTGGAAGATACTATAGAAATGTGACATCACCAGAACTTTGGCTGATCTTACCTGAAAATCATAAAAATATTTTTCAGAATTTACTGAAAGATAATTTATATTTTGTGTGTTGGATACATGCCAGTATATTTTGCAGGCTAATTCTGTAGTGCAAGTTCAGTCTTTTTATATTTCATCTGCTGTCAGAAGTGATCAAATGACAGATAAAAAATTTACTTGATAATAATTGAGTGTGTCATCTGCTTTCAAAGGCTCACAGTTCCAAAGCTGGGAAAGACCGAACAAGGAGAAATGTATAGTGTCTCATTATACTTTATCTTTCAGGTAGCTAAATATTGTGACTAAAAGTCAGACTAGACAGTTACATCTGTACCATGTTTTACAGAAGAGGAAAGATAATTCACAGACATTGACAAGGCTTTCCTCAATATATTCTATTGAAGAAAATGCTTTAGTTGATCTGCTTATAATTTTTCATGCTGTGTCCTCTTTTGGCACTGGACTCTACGAAATTTACAAAAGCAACACCTGCAGCTCTCTAAATCATAACCCTTTTGAAAGTTGATGTCTACATATAACATTCTCACATTCAATCAACCTAAATGTGTTAACAGCTATGTGACTTACAGTGAATCCCTGAAGACTTATGCTTGAGCAAGGATCTTCTTTGTTTGAAGATGTCTCTCTCTGAAGAACTTGTCATACCAGCCAGACTTTCAAACTCTGCTCTATAAACACCATGGCACAGTGTTGAGCAACTTCCTGCCAATTACTAAGTGCTTTCAACTCTTGCTGAACTTTTAGAAATTGTAGGAAGTTCACTATTTACAGGAATAGCTGAGACTTTTAAAGAATGAAGTGCAAACTAATTTTATTAGCTTACATGCTTGTAGTTACTTTTAGGTATAGTTTGACATTTTCTATTTTTTCTCCTTGACATAAAAATATACTTAACTGGCAAAGTCTTGCTGTCACTTCAATTAAGATTCTCACACCAGCCATCAGCTTCTTCTGTTGCTGTTGATGCTAGAGGACAAAATGTTTTGATGGAACTTATGTGCAAAAAGCTTTAGTTTTTAAAGTTAATGTGTAGTGCCATGAATTTCAGCAGTTAATTTGCTTCCCTCATGTATATAAATGTACTAATGCAGTGAGCTATTTTATATTTTTCCGAAATCATAGCAGCCAGTATCCAAAGGACCAATTTGATTGTGGACTTTTCTCTAAACAATCAGTGTATTTCCAGACCAGAGCTGTTGACTGCTCAATGATCTGTTGAAAGATTAAGTAGCATTTGGCACATAGATATTGTTTACAGCATGCCCTTCATTCTCTCTGGCACACAACAGAGCCTTCTGCTTCCTCTTGCTTCCCTGATGATCACCTTACAGTGACTCTGGAAGTAAAATAATAAAATTAAAGTGAGTGTGATTATCTCTAGATAACATTAGAAAATCACATAGCAAGATTATCCAGCTTTGTGCTTAGCAAGTTTAGCGGAAAGATGGGTTCTGTGCATTTTGACATAGATGTCACTGTAATTCTTTGTGATGGGCCTTCACATTTGATGATATTGCAAAAGCAGAGTGGGATAGATTTAACCTTGAAATAAATTGCAATCTGTGGGAATAACTAAACAGTAGCTTGCTTTCACAAGGAAGTGGTGGATCACTATAACTTTTTTATAACTTTTTCAAAGTAAGGGTTGACATCTTTTTACAAAATATGCTTAAATCACCTGGAAGAAATTTAAAGTCCCTGTACTGAGATCATGGGCTAGAGACATTGTAGTTCCTTTTGATTTCCAGAACCATGAATCCATGACGAGTTTATTTTCTTTGTGGATTGTGGCAGGCATAGCAGAATTGTACCCACAGTCCTTGCTTTGCTCACAGTACTTGTAGTTCTGTATTACACTAATATGTGCAGTTAAATGTCATCCCTCATGTTACTTCAGATGATTTCCTGAAGTAGTTAGGAAGTTTTCTCTACCTTGCCCCCTCGCTTACCTGGGAAAAACTGGCCAGATGTACTTTTATTTATCATTTCCTCCACCAAACCCGTCAAAAGTGAGATGCTGGATAGCTTAGGCTGGTGGCTAGAGAGAGTGAAGATTTCACACTGGCTGGCTGGAATGTCTTTCTTGTTCATGACCCAGAGATGGGCCTAAGGAAGAGAGATCAGTCATAAGATGAATGTCTATGTTTGTGTCTGAAAGGAAGGGTTGGGGGTTTATGCTTACAGTTGGGTGGAGGAGTGGTGTAGATTCAGGCTGCAGATGGGTTCCAGTAACATCACTAATGATGTCACTATAAAACATTTCCATACATAGCATGATTAAAAGAGAAAGCATAGTTCCTGTTGACCTGTCTCTGAAAAGAAGTTTGTAACTTGACTGTAAAGTCTGAGGATTATATTGCCATGCAGATTGAACTAGGCAGTAAGACCTGTTCCTCATAAAACTATACAAGTTTAATTCCAGCCCCCAAACTCTTTTATTTATTGATATCAGAGTTCAAGATTTTAGGAGAAGCATAAGGAACTGTCTTGTATCAGCAGTTCTTTCTGGGCTCAATTCCAAAATCTTTCTCCACATTGTATCCATGAATATAATATCTAATATTACATCTGTGGACATTCTTAATAATTCAGTTCCTTGGATCCCAGAGGCCAAATTAATAACTTTCTTTTTTTCCCCCCTCAAAGTTCTATACTTATAATGCAAAGATATATATTGCATTTTTTTTTCCCCAGTGTTATGAGAAGTTATCCTTCAGTCTAATAACTTCCATGAGTAGGTGCTACTCAGCATGAGGGACTACAAAAGTAATTTCACCAAGCTGCGCTGGGCATGAAATTCTATTTTGAAACTGGACCCACATAGAAGCCCACAGTCAGGGGTGGGGGTATTTGAAATAGTACGTTCCTGATGGCTTCAGATTTGGAGTTCTGGCTTTGGATCTTTTCCCAGTGGATATAAACATGATTATACACCCTAGCAGGTGTTATATAATCTCTAGTCACATTTGGATTCACTGCTACATGTTTGATACTTCCTCTCATACAAAATATTAGAGATTAGTTCTCTTCACCTCCATCTGCGTAGCTGGGGATTTTTTCCTATAAAATTCAATAACAAGAAAAAATCCAATGCATTTATACTCACAGAAAACCAGTCATGCAAAGCATTCGTTTATGAAAAAGAGATGGTTACACTGAGTCAATACTAATACAATTACCTACTTGAACGAGCTCAGTTACTCAATGCATTACCGAGTTCTGTCTTTTCAGAGTCTTGCTGGGTTGCTTTTTTCTTAAGGTTCTCTTTCTGTATGCTTTTATTCTTGTGTTTTCAAAAACCACCAGTAGCTAGAAATGTAAAGTACACACTGTTGTCATGGAAAACCTGACTTACCTACACAGATATCTTACCATCACTGTAAACAAAAAACAAATGCAAGATTTGCAAACTGTGTGCCCAGCTCTGAGACACAGTAGGCTACTTGGTAGAGCTGGGAAATACTTTTTTTCTGTCTGTCAAAATCTTGAAATAACCTTTTCTTACTCCCAAAGAGTTTTCCTTATTCCAAGTAGGAAAAGGTTTCAAGGGGCAGGGAGATGAGTGGGATGAAAATTGTCTCTATTAAACTTTTTAATTAAAAAAATCATTCTAGGTGACTTCTTATGTTTTACCTTACTCTATTCCAAATATTTTGCTTCAATTTAATTTTTTTTATGAGTTTCATCACTAAATGGCAAACCATACTGAGGTTAAACATTTCTGATTTTGAGAATATGGAAAGAGGAAGATTTTTACTATTTCCTAATAGAAACTGCTTTGAAATTGATAATTTAATAACCCCCCACCACACACACTTCTGTAGAAATGGTGCTTTCCAAACAAAATATTTATGTTAAAAAGTGTGATTAATCCAGGTTATTAACAATTCTTAAAAATGAAGATGGTGTGTTTGGAGCTATATCTATGACACTCTGAAATAAATGGGAATCTTTTGGTTCCTGGAAACTGTATTAATTATTTTTGCTAAGTCTTATGTGTCAAGCCCATTAAAAAACAAAAAAAAACCCAAAAAAACCCAACAAAAAACAACAGCAACAACTTCAGATAGGTTTCACTCCATCTTAGGGACCTACTGAAGTTTACCATAGCCTGACATTGTTGCCCAGGAGCAATGAAACAGGAGCTGGTTTAAACTCTTTAAAGGAACATGGAGATGTTCTTCCCCTTCACGCGTAGTTAGAGGAAGTTGCTCCACAGCACTACACCTGTGTGGTTGCACTTAATCCTCCAAAATTATGAATTATCCCAAAGTGTTGCACTGATCACAGTTTGAAGTCACTTCAAAAGGCACTGGAATCCAATTGTGATCCACAATTGAGAGGAGAAGTGAGTGGTAAAGATGCTCCTCTACTGTTCATCTCCATGTAGTGTTATGAGCAAATTTAACTATGTGTCATTGTGCATTGCCTGCTTAGCATTCATCTTAAGTTTTCCATAACATACTTAATAAATTAAAACTCATATACTCCCTGGGGAACAGAGAAGAAACCCCATTCCTTCTCCAGTCCCCTCCTTAATCACTAAGGTATAATCCTCATAATCTCTCAGGTCCCTGTGAATATCAACTATTCTACATGGAGTGGAACAGCTTCAGCAAAGGTGGTGAGACAGACACTCAGAGTGCTCTATAACTCTGACATTATGGCACTTCCATGGGAAAACAAGCTCAAACCTCTAAGGCAAATGAAGTAACTGAGGTACTCCTGTCCTGGGCTGCATTCAAACTTGAATATTTATCAGTGAGTTGTTAGGTTAAAACACATATCAGGAGCATCCAGCAGGCACAGAAGAGCTCAGCCTTGAACCCCATCCAAAGCAGTTTGGTAGCAGCACACTGGTCACAAGACCGTGGCTGGAACTGGTATGCCTTCCTCTGGAGTTAAACATTGTTTAGGAATAATGGTTGCAGTGGTTTGGTTTTTGATCAAGCAGAAGGAATGAGGGTAGAGCAGCCCTCATATTTGCTGTGTCACAAGGGGAGTGTGAAGCAGTAGCTCTTTGGGGAAGTACTGCTGAAAGTCTGCACCCACTGCATCACTCTGCAGCTCACCATGGGGAAAGGGCCGAGCTCAGCAGCAGTGAGCATCACTCAGCTGACAACTCAGAAAGCTGGGCTTGGCTCACACACAGCCATTTCCAGATGATGAGTTGGGTCAATTGATACATTGACTTTGGGAGACATAGCAAGGAGAGATGAAGGTCGTGGACAGGACAAGGCATGATAAGCAGGAGGGAAAAGAAGGAGAGGTGTGTCTTTTGAAGGGAATAGTTTCATTCATTTTCCCTTGATCTTTTTGAAGGTTTGGGTTTTTTTCCTTTATTGTCATGTATCCCATTTGTAGCCAAGGGACTCTATGCTTCCACCCTTTCCCTGTTTTTCACATACACTGCATAGAGTGCACAGCTATGGGTGTAACTTAATGGTTGTGCACAGACTGCATCTCTTCTCCAGAGAAAAGGGACCATTACTTCGCAAAAGACTCAGGAATTAATGACTCCTTTTGAGAGTGAAAGAAGTGCAGCTGGACACAGGAGGGGACTAATCTCTGTACTTTTACAGGGTACTGAGGGCAAAAGAACAGAGTTGATGGATCAGATGCCTAGTGGTAAGCTTCACTTCATTGCTTGGATTCTGAGCCATCTGGAGCAGAGCAGGTTGTTTGGCTTTGATTTTTTTTGTTTGTTGGTTTGTTGGTTTGTTTTTGTTTTGTTTTTTTTAATCAGGTTGCATGATATAGTATAAATAAGAACAATTCACAGTTCAGTACTGCTCTTCTAGGCAGTAGCTCATCTTTTTTGGTGCAGGGAAACAACAAGCTCTTGGCTTCTTTTTTTTAATGTGTCATGCACAGGAGGAATTCCTTATGTTTTATATAGTCAGTTGCTGCTTGATTTTTTTCTGCCACTGGCATTCAGTCTTTGTTGTTGCTGCATTTGCCACAGCTCTAAGTGCATAATAACAATACAATACATACTAGCAAAAATATAGTGACCTCTCACAATGTAACTTGCTTCTATAGCTTCAAGAAGAGTTTTCCTGTTTCTGCTTGGGGAAGAACCTTTCCTAAAACCCCTTAAATAAATCAAATATATGCAGTGTACACTTTTTACTGTCAAACTTCCCTGCTTTTAGGGCAATGTGCAGGGCACTGTTACAGCCTGTGAGCCTGCAGGACACTGTTGTGAACATGATATGTAACGGAGGGGCTGAGCCACTCCTCTATCACAAAGGGCCACGCCCGACAAGAGCAGAACAGGCTGGAATCAGCTGGAACCAACTGGAAGTGGCTGGAACCTGCAGGGTGCAGCCCTGTACTTCCAGATGTGTAGCCTCTGGTCTGTTGACTTCTGTTTGGGACAGCTCTTGGACTCTCATCTCCCCATTAGGGCAGCTCTTGGTATCTCTTATCCACACACTGGGACAGCTCTTAGTAACTCATCTTCTAACTGGTACAGCTTTTCGACTCCCACATCTTCCCATTGGGACAACTCTTGGACTCTCTCTCACCTTTTCTACTTTGTATAGAGATGTGTCATTGGCAGCCTTACAATCCTTCAGTGTCAATCAAACCAAACAGTGGGCTTATTTTGTTTCTAATAAAGATACAGAGCCTTAATTACTCCAGTATTGTTTTAAGTACCTCAGCACGTTGTTATCTTTTTTTTTACTGCACTTCATTTCATATTACACATTTCCAGTTGGAGGCTTGACAGGAGGCAGAAGCAATCAAACCATATTGTCTTGCATAACAGTGGGGGAACTGCCATGTCTCTCATGCAAAAGATTAATCACAGACTGTATGCTGTCTTTGTTAAACAAAAACATGTCTCGCTTAAACAGCTTAAGAGTTACCTCCTGTGTGATGCTGTTGGGGCGGGGGCCAAAAGTCAGATGTCTAAAGAGTAGAATCTTTGAAGAAGCAGCTTTTTTTTTTTTTTTTTTTTTTGTAAATCATACCATAAATCGCTGCAGCTGATCTCAGAGCACGATGCTTACACGAGACTGCTGCTGCAGATAGGAAGGGACAAACTGTTGCTGGGCAGATTAGTGGGGGAAGCCGGGAGTACTTCAGGTGGAGAAGGAATAGCCTGCTATTGCCAGGCGAGGGAGCTGCTTAGGTGCAAGCTTGAATTTTACATTCTGACATTATCTCTGGAATATAAGGAGCCTAATCGTGTAACTGCTGCCCTAAAATACCTGTGAAGGCCAGGCACTTTATTTCTAGGTCTGACAACAGCTTGGAAAAATCTACATAGGTGCTGTCTCTATCTTCACTGTGTTTAATCTGAGGAGGTAGGGATAAGTCCAGAATTTTGAACAGAAAAAATAGGAGAAGCAAGACTTGAGAGGAAGCAGCAAAAGTTTATTTGGAATTTTTACCCACGGATTTGTTAAGGAATGTTTCAGAAATACATGAAATTGCTGTAGGGACTGATTTTCAATCCAGGAGTGTAACTCCTCCATATTGCATTTACTGTGATCCACCTTATCCTAAATATCTGAATTGAAGGTAATGCAGCACAGAGGACTGGATTTTATTAATCTCACCAAAGTACAGAGAAATGGTTAAACATAAAAAATTTGCAGGTGGTGGGGAGGAAGCAAATAGAAAGTGCTGGCATAGGACTTATCCTCTGCTTGCAGGGAATGTGTATAATGTTCATTAAAAAATTCAAAGCCTGCTTGGCATGGATCCTAGCTGTGTAGTGGTTTGTTTAGTGATGATGGAAAGCTCACTCTACATTAATTCCTAATGGTTTATTGCAAAATGTTCTGTAATGATGACGTGCTTGAGCTGTTAATTGATTATGAAATGCCTTGAGATCTTTATGAAAAGCATAAGACGCAACTATTATTGTATTGTGCCACTCATTAACTTTAAAGAAAATAAATGTGCTGTAATTCATCTGTCCTGTAAATCTTGTCTATTTGGAAATATCTTTATGTCATCCTTCTTTCTCTGGTGATATCAGTGTTTGCTGCTTGTTCAAATTCCAGTAGATTCAGGGAGATTAAGGGCCTAAACCAATCTGACTGAAGTCAACCTGAATTGTTCCCATTGAATACAGAAGGAGTTAGAGCAGTCCTTGTTTGCTCTGTTTGAAAAGAAAATCTGTGGAAGAGCGTGGCAGCTATGAGACTTTCTGAAGAGAGAGGATGTGAATATTCTGGTTTCTGAACTGGGAGAGCTACTTTATCCCAGGACTGTTCCAAACTCCCAGCTGTCTTTTGCTGTGAAAAGAATTCTGCATAAATGGTGAGGTGTAGGAGATTGGGACAGCCTTTGCTGTGATTCTGTTTCATCTGGAATATTCAAGATTTGGATACAATTACCTCCTAATCTGGTTTCAAGAGGAGTTTGAATTCTCAGGGTACCACTGAGATGTGGTTGAGGTGACACTAGCCAGTGCATAAGGGCCAATTCAGGAAAGGACATTAATTATTGGGACATTTACCTTGTTCTGAATGGGGCTTAGGGAAGAAGCTTGCTAATGGTCCTCTGTGTAAGGCTGAATTTCAGCTCTAGTTCTCACACTTGCAGCAAGTCCATCATAAATGGGAGCTGAGCATTTTTATAATTAATGTATTAGGAATAATTTAACTGGAGATATGAAAGTTGTATTTTTAAGCATTTTTAACTTATACTGTTTCAGAAATAATGCCGTTGCCACCATTACTTGGGAGCAAACACATGTGTTGCCAAAAAAGTTTCAATTTTATCAGAAATAGTGTAGACTTCTAATTTCTGCAGAGCCTTCAGTCTAGAGAAGTCAGCAGACTCTCACATTACTCCAGACCTCAAATGCTGACTGGTAGCATGGCCACTCTGGAAGATGAAGGTGAATTCTGGATATTCATAAGTAAATTGAAGTAACTGATGTCCCATTGTTCTTTTGGTTTTCATTAAAAAAAATTAGAGAGAGAGAGAGAAAATAAGAAATCCTTCCAAATGTACATACAAAAGGACCTTTAACTTACATTCTTTGCTCATTGGCAGTCTTTGGAAGCCCATCATTCTTTTCTGCTGTTAAATTTACTCAGAAAAAACATTCACATTTCTAGGGAAGTAGAAGTTTATAAAAAAAAAATTGTTGTTCATTTATTTTCACAGGATACAGACCTTTCTAGACACAACAAATTTCTAGACACGAGTAAAAAAATGTAAGGAAAAAAATGTAAGATTCTGTGGTGGTGTGCTGTTTTTGTTTTTTTAAAATATCCTAGATAAAGGTTTATAGATGTTTTATGAGTAGAAAAATCCTACTATGGCAGCAAAGGAAATGTGGATGTTTTCAGTATCTCATCCTGAATGTGCAGCTTTGTGACTAGATAACCATGAACAAATGACTTATTATATCAAGGACTAAAGTTAGTGTTATTTCTACTGGTGTAAATTTGGAATAACTCCACAGAAGTCAATGGAGTTACAATGCTAATCCAATATTGTTTCCTCATCTGTAAAAGAGGTTAATGACATTATCCTCTCCTGGGGAATATGTCAAGGATATTTAGTTAATGTTGATTCTGTAAAATGCTAATTAATTGCTAGTGCAAAATTTGTACTTTACAGGTGAAAGAAACAATACACAAGGTACTCATGCTTAACCCACTCTGCTAAAGATATATTAGCTTTCCTGACAACATCTCAAACAATTTTGCCATTATCTCTTTCATTTGGGAAGGAAGACTGATCCATTCTATTAGGAAAGCCACCAGATGCATGTAAATAAATTAACTCCAAAAGATTACCAAGCGTAGCATGTGCATATGTCCTACACTATCTAGCTTGCTTGTGTACCAGTCCAAAGAGAGCACTGTAAGTTTTAAATCAGCAGCTTTGATTCTGCTAACTAATTTGTTGTTATATATAGACTGAGAGAGAATAAAATATACACAGACAAAATGGTGGACAGATAAATAATTACTGCCAGAAGTGATCTATGGCTTTCAGGCAATCCTTTTAACATTTTTCTGTCTCATTATTTCTGTATATAAATGAGAAGTGTCTTTGTAAGAAGCAGCAAGGATGCCAGGCATGAAAGCTCTGGTATATGTCTATCCAATGCAAACAGAAACATGACTGTAATTCTTAGTAACTCAGAATTAGCAATTTATGAAGCGCTCATGGGACACTGTCATGAAGCAAGTAGAAGCATGTAAAACTGCAATAGCAATAATTTCCACCCCTGTTCTGAGGTCCATGCTGGAAATTCTCAATGCATTTTTCAAAAATGAGTGCATTATTCCCATTTTACAGATGTGGAAGGGGATGGGCCTGGGGCAAGTGCCTTGCCTGACCAAAAGAGGAGGTGTGAGGAAGCCGTGCAGCTGGGTGCAGAGAAGAAAAGGGCAGGAGTAGGGGGTGCATTTCCAGCAGCAGGCATCCCACAGAGCTGCTCCCATACCCACTTTCTCATATGGAAAGAGAACTTGGCCTACCAGCTCCCATCATCTATCCACTGACATTAGATTAAAGGTAGAGGACAGAAGGATACCACATAAAATAGCTCCAAAGAGCTTCTCTTTATGAATGACCAACTCAGGTATTGGGATATCCTGGATTTTTTCAGGTGCTACTTTTCTCAACAGTGTGTTGACACTGATGTATTGCACTGCATCTTCAACTAACAACCTGCCAGCCTCCTTTTGTTATCCCCTTTACTGTGCTGCAATGATGAGGGGGCTGATTGAACAGCTCTCATGCTCTAATCTTTCCAGGGGTTCAGCTGTGGTCTCTTGAATCAGGTCTGTAGGTCACAGCTTTCCAGCATAGACCAGCTCAGCTTTCTGTTCTGTCTGCAAGGACTGGTGAAAACAGACAGTAATGGTTAAAGCTTCCTTCTGTCTTAGCCACATGACTGTGTCCTGTGAGATAGTATTTCCAGAGAAAAACATGCTTAATGAGTTCTGTATTAACCAATAATATTTCTACATGGATCTCTTGAGCTGGCAGTGTAGTTAGAGTGGCTTTGGGCACTAGTTTCCAAGTGTTGACACTGAATTTCAAGCTGGCTTGTTCCTTTTGTGCCATGAGAGCTACGCTGCTACTGGTTCCTCATCATGATACACAGCTTGGGTTTATTAACATGACACAAGAACATGCTAGACTTTCCTTTGTTGCCAAAACACTTACAAGGAAAAACCAAAAATTCTACAACAATCATTGGAAATCACACACTAAGAAAACACTTTATTTGCAAAATTAGGGTTTTGTATATTCACATGCTAAAAGGAAAAGCAGGAGCAATATTTCCTATAAAGTTTTAATTTAGAAAAAAATAACCAAGTAACTTTTTCTGTAGCCTCTATAAATTAGCAATAGCACTGGTTTGGCCAACTTGTCCTGAAAATGAGCTCATTAAGTCTAATTTCACACACCGTATAGCAAAGAACCGTACGAAAAAAATCTCTGAGTTTTATGTCCAATTAGAAGAATACTCTGTGGCATTCAGCACTGATTCCAGTGGTGGATGTCTGCCAAGATACATTTAACTAAAATTGATACACTTTGAGATAGAATCAGCTCTGACAGCAGGGAAGTCATCTATTAGAAGCAATAACTCAAAGATCACAGCAAAATTGCATGTTAAAAGAAATAATAAACTTGGGGAAATACAGATTTTTATTAAAATTTATGATCTCTGATTTAAACAGATGGCTTAGTGGAAGAGATTAAAATATTTTTAAGATTTTGTAACTTGACCATAGTGAATCAAAACAAATGAACACATGCCTTGCAAGTAGAAAATAGGGCTAATATCCTCCCCTACAGTCAAAAGCAAAGGGAAAATGCACAACTAAATAATGTGAGGATGAGATCCAGAGTGCCTATTTATGCATCATGCAGTCTGGGCTCAGCAGGGGAACCCAAATAACTAAATTATGCATGTCAGCTCCATATTCCCAGAGAAGATAATTAGACACTGTGCAGGGTAACCCAGAATGCCACACAAGGGCTTAGTGGCTGGCCAGGATAAGATGCTCAGGATAACAGGTGTGGGAGCAGTCAGTCCCCTGTTCCTGAACCTCAGAGCTTCTTTCTGCTCAGGACACACTGCACAGAGCCTTTCCCCTGCTGCAATGGCCTGAGTGTGGCTCATTCTTTCCAGGTGAATGGAATGGCTGAAGGACAAACCTAACCTAAACTGGACCCATTTGTTAGCTTTGGAAGTTCATCTCATGATGATTGCCTAATGTAAAATGTAGTGATCCCTCAGAGCACAGCAGAGAATTCAATCTTTGCCTGATTTCCAGGTCCCCTCACCTTTCTCTCTGGCACTGCTTTTTTCCTGTCTCATTCCTGGATGCACAGCAGCCCCTTTGGCACAGGACGTGCCCCTTCGAGACTTTTCTAGCCTGAGACAGGGCATTTCAGGCTAAGGATTAACCCAAAATCTCCACTGCCCTGGGTAACTGCTTTGACCACTAAGTAACAGCACTGAAGCAGCAAAGCAGCATCACTTCTGTAAAGGGTATCTTGGCTGTCATGCTTTACACTGAAAAAAAATATAGTCCTTATGTGAGATATATTTAAGTTTATAGTTCAGATAGCCATTTCTGGTTGCATTGTGGTGGACTTCTGTTTTCAGCAAGCAGGCACCTACTTTCACAGAAAAGAGCAATACACAGAAGTCTCATTTGCACTGTTGAGAGAGCTTCTAAGTCAAATAGGGGCATGCCATCTCCAAGAGCAGGTCTTCTGTGAAACATTGGGATTTTGGAGATTAATTTCTTGTGTTCTTCCCAACTTCTTATCTCAAGGCACTGAAGGGATGTCCCTAGAATTGCTCTTGGCTGCAAAGTATGACACTAGCTATAGGGCAGTTGCAAAGGACAAACTTGAGTTTCATACTTAGAACTTTACTTCCGTAACTCTTGTCACATTTTGTTAGCTCAGTACCCAGTCTGTCTGGTCTGGAATGAACAGTATGTTTCAATATACTTGTCAAATGCCTTCACTCTGTGGATCATGATTTCTCAGAACAAAAGCTCATATTAAATCTTTAGTAGAGGAACAAAGTATTTTAGAATAGATATTAAAATACCATATGCAGTATGGAAGCTAGCAAGCAAACAAGAAACTTATGTTTTTCAGTAAATTTAGATATTTTTGCATCTCCCAATCACTACACTAGCTGAAGGATTCATTGCCTTTATATAGCATTAGTATTAACCTAATTTTATACTGGTCACTGAAGATAGGCTTCTTTGAGTCCCAGTCCAATACTTCATAATTGTTTTTCCTGCTGCTATTGCTTTTATAGAAATAAAATCAAAAACATAAACATTGTCTAATTCTGTCTCCTTCACTCTTAAACCAGTGTTCATTTCCATGGAATAAAATCTGACTTCTGGCAGAGGACTGAGCAGCAGACCTAAGCACATTGACAAGAGCTGATTGGCCACACATGCAAAGAATTCAACCTTGGTCAGCCTTTTTCATCCAAATAATCTCAGTGTCTTTCACTGATTTGTGCCTGGTTGTTCCCTGCCACCTGCACTGGAATGAGATGCCTGACCAGGCAATCCAGCCTGTCTGAGAGGAAGTTAACAGATAATGTGCAATAAAGCTTTATTGTTTCCCCAGTATGTGTTTACTCTGCATCACAGGGAATCCATTTGTCAAATATTAATTGAATTCTCCAACATTTGGCATATTTGCATAAGTATTATGAAATAGAGCATTATGTCCCTTGGTATTATACCCATTTTCCTTAGATGGTCTTTCTTTGATCCATTAATCATGTTTCCTGTATCCTTTCACAGAAACTTAATTGCTCACATCCTGCAGAACCCACCCACAAAGAAAGAAATTAACTCTATGTAAATCTAAGGTTATTACCTTGCCTCTATAAATGTTAAACAATTAAATTATCCTCTAAAAAGGACAGTGATAAAATTCCAGATGAGCATTGATCACCCAAAGAAGCAGATTGAGGCGATTTTATTGGACCAGTGGGGGAAAATGTGGTTTTGCTCTATCAAGGACATTACTGGGGCAAATGATACTGCTGCCTATGGCTGTCTCTGCTATTGCTGCTGTCCCCTTTACTGACTTCAGTTTTACTTTAATATCTGAAACAAAGGGTCAGATTCAATAGATGGCTCCAATTTCAGGGCTGATGTAGCCTCATACTGGTGGGTATATCACTTGGGCTTTTCTGGAACCTCGAGGTATGATCTAAATATGTGAGCACACCATCAGGGAACCATGTAAAGTCAAAGGTGCAGCTGCCCAGCTGCCTTATAGGAAATACTGAGAAAAGGAATATATCTTGAATTCCCCCTGTCAGATCTGTAGGTGTATGGTTTTCAGAATATGTATCTTTAGCCTAAAACATCTACTAAATATTGGAATCCACATGAAAAATAAAACAAGCCCTTTTGAGTGCACTAGATGTTGATGTATATATATCCATATATATAAAAAAACTACAATTCCTGAATCTTGCTCAAATTTAGATTCTGAGGCTTTCAGTCCTGTCAATATCAGAAGAGCTTGGGCATATAATGACCAGCAAATCTAGAAGCTTATGGATACTTAGGATTGAAAAATGTTTACAGCTTCTAGACTTCAGTAGCTTATCAAGGCTTTTCATGATCAGGATTCTGGGATTTAGGTCCATTGATCAGATCTATCCCAAAACACCTAAGTCGGCACTACAAGGACAAAAATCTCTTATCTTGTAGAAAACAGAAGCCAAGACTCAAGTTTACCAAACTTGCATCTAAATCATAGATAGCTTCCTTACACATCTGTTTTCCTCAGAATTGATTCTAAGTTTAATTCTTTGCAATCACTAAAAACCCATTGTTCTTTCACCCTGCCTTGTTTTCTATAATATTTAGCAAAATTATGACAAAAAATGTCTTCAGGTCTTTAGAGAGATTGGTTTCTGTTAAAAAGAGCAAAATGGGAGCAGAAAGAACCAGTATATCACTACTGCATGTTCACTGCTTTTTTCTGTACTCATTTGTTCACTCTTCAGCTTTTCGAAATTTCTTCTGTTGGTGCAAATTCATTCTTACTTCTTGTAAATTTTTCTTCACTACCCATTCCTTTTGTAAGGTTCTCTTTGAAACATATTTCATCCATAAAGCCTTTTAATGACTTCATCTATATAATCAGTTTCTCTCTACTAAAGAAAACATCAAAGTTAATCGGCAGTAGAAGTGTAATCTGCTATATCACAAGTCTGTCTGATCATACAGTCTCTTTGATTTACAGCATGAAGGTCTTGATCAAACCCTCAAATCCACTCTTTTACCCTGTGAACGCCTTTGCTGGTATTTCATAAACAAGATTAAGATGTTATAACAGCTATCCAAGAATAATGACATGTACTTTCCCAAGAGGAGACCTGCATCTTATATCACATCCTGTATGTCACCCCTGTACAGGTGAGTTGCCAGAGATAGCAGAAGTCAGCATTAAGCAAAGGGAGTATATAACACACACTTTTAATTGCTTTATGTATAAATGACTATTAAGATCCCAAAAAGGATTCTGAGATTCTGTGCTTGAATTGGTCAATATATTGGCAGGTCCTGACAATTTCATTCTTTATGGTTTTATCCCCAACCTTAATTAAACCTCTTCTTTGGAGACTTGTAGACTTAAAGCCTTAAGCTACTCTTCAGGATGTCTTTGCATTCATTTTTTTGTTTATGGCACATCATTTGGATGCCCATCTGAGAGAAACTGAAGCTTGTGAAAACTCCCATGCCTCCTGTATAAAATGTAATAAACATAAGCCATCAAATGGAGGGGGCAAACAACACAGAGTAAGTCCAATTAGGTTGGAGAAAAAGTAATCATGTTGAAATTAGAAAAAAAAACCTGGTTTCCACCTTTCACCTTTACTATGTGCTGAAAATACAATGCTTACTACTAATACAGGACTAAACTGAAAAAGCATTTTTCATCACATAAGGAGGGCTTTCCCTACAATGTGAAAATTTAAGCCATTTAAGAGATCTTGCTGGAGTATAATCTGTTATTTAAAGAAAATATCAGAAAATCCAGGTTTCTGCTTGAAACTACCTGCAATAAAGAAAAGTATGTTCAATATAGTTTCTGAAATTGAATAGAAGTAGATATTAGAAGAAGAAACTCAGGAAGGTTAGCCAAATGAGATATGGAACAATAGTTGGGAAAAGCTGGCAAAGACCAGCTGTAAACTCACTGGACTGAGCATAATTGGCCTATTAGTGCGCATAGTTACTATGCATATTTTAAGAACTGGAGAAAATTCTGTGTATGGCTCCCATATATTTTAGAAGGCTGAATGCAGGTTACAAGAATTTTAGGAAATGAATGTGCATACACCAAGTTTGCACTGTAAAAGTCTACACATGCTGGCATCACTGAGTAATTAGGTAAATTGACTCTGAGGATATAAAACAGGTACACAAGGCTGCTTTTTGTCTGTAAAAACTTGAATCCAGCTCAGTTATGTTGGCTTCAAGCTTTGGGAGAGTTCATTTGTTTGAGAGCCCATTTTAAAATGACCTTAGGCAGCATGGTGGTTCATGCATGAATGATAAGTTCTTAGTCACTTGTTGCTGCTCTTACCGCCCCAAGGCTAGTTGTTTTCCAGAGACCCAAATCATTAAGCTAGGCTAAGGATGCTGGGTGAAATCCCAGGAGCATTTGTGACAGAAAATGAGCCTGGTTTCCTAATAAGAGCTTCTGGATAAATGTCATAGGACAGCATGCCTTTTTTTTTTTTTTTGTCTATTAGACAGCACCATATTTGTCCAAAACCACATCTGAGTTTACAGACATTTCTTTCCAGAACAGTAATTTTAGGGTGTACATTGTATTTAATTGCACATAATTATCCTTTTGCCAGCTACATAGCCTTTTATGTCTCATATTTTACTAATTTTTTATTTATTTTTTTTAACTGTAGCATATTTTTTTGGACATAATCTGCACCTTGAGCATTTATACAGGCACAGCTCTTGATACAGTTGCTTTGGTACTGAAAAGCGTAGCTTTGCAGCTTTCTATTACATGACACGGAATATAATAACAAAAGCTATTCTTCCACATCTGTCAAGAAAATTTATCTCCAAATCAGTCTCAGGCAGAAACTATTATAGGCTGTGCTTGCACAGGCTGACCATGGTAGATCAGTCAGCCTCAAAAATAAAGATCAGCCCTTCTTCCTTCTTAGAAAACTCCACATCTTTTTGCAAAGGCTACACACGAACGTGCTTGTTGCAAACTACTTAACAAAAGCACTTTGCAGTTTTGAAAATGTATGAACTGGAGGATTATAAACATTTGTAAAACCACATCCTGTCAGTTCCTGGCACTCATGATAATTAGACATCAGGTGCCAGGTGTTAAAAGAGAACAGCATGGGAGAAGTAATCACACATGAAACCAAAATGAACCATAGGGGAACTTTTAAGACTATATGACAGTGTGGGATGTGACACTGAGGAATACTGAATGCAGGGAAAGGCCAGTTCAGACTGAGATAAATTCTCATTTCATTCTGCCTCAGTTATCAGCAAGAAGGAGACTTAGGAGCAGAAAACTGCAGTAATGTATAATGATGTGTTAGAGGACTCAGGGCAGGGGGATTTCATGTCTGAATATGACATGTTTTTTCAAGCTCTTCCTTCAGGGTTTTTCAAGGAGAATTCTTAACTCATGCAGGGTGCCAAGTCCTGTGCAAGGATGAGCTGTCAGGTGTTTGTACTGTTCTATTACTGGCTCCGAGAAAACCTTAAAAACTGGGGTTGCCCTGCTAAAGGTGCAGAAAGAAGAAGAAAAGCCTACAAAGTCATCTTTCCCTTGTGCAACTGAGAGACATGAGTGGACAGTGAAGAATTTCTGATGAGGAAAGGAGCAAATGTTCCTGTGTGGTAGTAAAACATATAGGTTGCTTATGCTGGTCTGCTCAACCTGCCTGGGAGACAGGGAATATTTTCTCTCAGGCCACACAAAGTCAGGTCCAGCCTCGTGGGTTTCATACTCAGACTCTGGCCCCACAGAGCACACCAAGGCAAGGTGCCTATGCCAAAGTCTCTAGCAATGATTCATCTACTGATGGAATAAACCTCCTCTCTGATAGGGGAGTACAAACATTCCGCTCTCAAAAGACATTTTCGGGAACAGCACAAGGCCTGTACTGTGATTTGAGCTCCTGACTGTGCACTGCAGGCCAGCTCACCAGTGGCTTTCACAGTCATGCAACCCCTCTTAAACCTCAAAGGCATTGAATTAAAATGATTTCTTTCAAATCTGTGTTTTCATGTAGATTCACTCTGAGACATTTTTTACGCATGAAAATTCTATTCCTGAAAAGAAATTCAAATTTTCCACCGGCTATCTTGAGACTTTGTAGAGAACTCCTGCAAGTGTAATTCCTTTTCCTCGAGAGGAGTGTGACCAATAAATGAAGCTCAGTATCTCCAGTTTTACATATCCCTGTGTAAATGTGCCAGTACTGCTGCATCACTATTCACCTTTTATAAAAGAAACACCATCCACTTCACAGGGGGAAGGAATTAATGCAGGTCTGTAATACCATCATTCAAATGTGTGTAGTAAAAAGTAGAAAACATACCAATATTAAACTTCCTGGTTTTCAGGATATGTATGTAAATTAAGCAGTAGCAGAAATAATTCTGCAAGACAGTGACAGAAAACACCCTTGAGACAAAATTCTTACCCAGCACATGCAGGTTTCATAATATCCCTTTTATTCAACAGTATAATCGAGGAGCATATATTTGACCTCTTTCACATTTTATAAGCAGAGGATTCTAAAATCCATAATCTCAATTACTCTCCTAATAGACTGTCTTGACTTTTTTTTTTCACCTGTTGACCTGCAGGATAAAGTTATTTACAAGTGATGTTGCTGAGGAGAGCACTGCCATAATGAAAATGCTGAAGGACAAAAAATCCGATGAGACTAGAAAGCACATTTGGAAGTGCACTTCTCGAGTCTAATTTATTCAATATTTACACTGTGAAACAGCTGTGTGTCTAATGTACAATCAGGTACTAGCTTGGTACCAGCTATTCCAGTCACCAGTTTGCAGCAAGTTGCAGACACTTGTCAGAAAGCAAGTCTGTGAACAAGAAGGCAGTTCGGCAGTGAAATATAGAAGGCAGGGAAGAAAGCACATAAAACTACCATGTTACCTCTTCTCCTTAGGCTGATTTATTTTCTTTTGCAATTCTGTGTTTTTTTAGTCTAATTCTTGTGTGGCCATGCATCTGCATGCACCAAACCAGTAAGTTTTACTGAGTAATCTCAGCCCTCCTGGTTTCAGTAAGGCACAATATGGTGTGTTACTATGACAGCTAGCTCCTAGTATAAAATATTTTTTTTTCCTTTTCCTATAAGAAACTGTCCCAAAAAGTAGCTATATTTTGAGCTCAAGTTTCAGCGCAAAACATTTGATTATCTCCTTTGTGCCTGATCTAAGCACAAATATTTCTTCCATTTTTGTAGCAGCAGCTTAGACCCTTGGAATGTGCTCCATGCAAAGAAGCAGACAAACACAGCCTTTCTCACTTCATCTGTATGTGTGGCAGGATTGTTTCCCTCTGTACAAATAACATTTGCTTTCCTCACAAATCAAGGATATCTGATGTCTCCACTTTCAAATCCCAAATGCTGCAAATCTTACACACATGATAAATGGTTCCTCTCGGAAGGAAAGGCAAAGCGTGAAGAAGAATCATAGAATGGTTTGGATTGCATGGGACCATAAAGGTCATCTGGTTCCAACATGTGCAATGGGTAGGGACACCTCTCACTAGATCAGGCTTCTCAAAACCCCACCCAACCTGGTCTTGGGGGATCCAGCTTCCAGGGATGGGGCAGCCACAGCTTCTCTGAGCAACCTGTGCCAGTGCCTCACCACCCACACGGTGAAGAACTTCCTCCTAATGTTTAATCTAAACCTGCTCTCTTTTTGTTTAAATCCATTACTGCCCCTTGTCCCATCACTAAATGCTACCAGCAAAGAAGCAAGCATTGCATCAGACTTACGAGGGGCAGGCGTTAGTGAAAGATTAGGTTTATAAGGAAAGGTTTAGCTAGAAAGTTGAGGCGGCAGCACAGGTGTGCCCCCTGTAGAAGCCATGTGCAAGCCGAGAAGATAAGCAGAGCAGCGCTGCAGCTGCAGGGGCACTGCCATGGCCTGAATGGGGCTGGAACTAAATCATCTTTGAGGTCTCCCTCCACGCCAAAACACTTCAGATTCTGTGATACTCCTTCTACTGACACAGTGCAAACAAAAAGAGTGATGAGCAAAGAAGTGCATAGAAGCAACACCAGTGAAGCAGAACTAGCAGGATTCAGTTTTATTCTGCTCTCTCAGCATTTCAAGCTCGGCCAGTGAGTGTCCCTCCCATGGAGCACTTGGAAACGCCGAGTGCGGGCTCCTGGTGCGGTGCTGTGAGGGAGCCGCGGTGACGAGCTCTGCAGGTGCGCACTGAGAGTGCCGCGTTAGGGGAGCAAGGCACTGTTCTCGCTTACATCGCTCATGGGGAAGGGGCTGACCAGCACAGAAGAACAACCGACCGCGCCTTGAGGGTGTGAACGCCTTCTTTGGCCACAGCGCCGCATTTATATCGGGCGCGCGCGCCACAGCTGCCGCCCCGAGCCCCAATTGGCCACTGGGGGACGGGGGCGGACCTCGGGCGGCAGGGGCGGGCGGCGGCGCATGCGCTATTGGCGGCTCGTTGGGGGCGCGGGGTCACGTGGCGGGAGCGGCGGCCGTTGGCCACGGCGAGCGAGGGGGGCCAGGCGGCGGCGGCGGCGGGTGCGTGAGGGGCGGCTCTGCTCTCCTCTTCCTTCCATCTCCCGGCTTCTTCCCTTCCCCGCTTTCCCCTCCCCCGCTGTTTGGCTTTCTCCTCTCTCCGCGCTGACTCTCCCCGGCTCGGGCGGATCCAGGTGCGGCCCCGGTGGGGTCCCGGCGTACCGAGGCCCTCTCCGCCCCGCACCATCCCCGTCGTGCTGCGGCTGAGGCCGGGCAAGTGCGGCGTTTGCAATCTCTGCCTCTGCTCTTATCCTTTGGACCCAGGCGTTACATTGCTCATTCTCTACATTTTTCCTCTCTTATGGAGTGTTTGTGTGTGAGAGAGAATGTAGTAATTTGCTACTTAATTTTGTGCCGTGATAAACTTCTGTACCTCATCGGGTGACTAAGGGAGGGCTGGCCGGAACCAGGATGCTACTGTCTGTCTTCATGCTTGAAAGAGCTTGGGATTGATTGCTTTAATAACTCTTTACCAAAAGTATTTTATGGATCTTCTGCTTTACACCTCACCTGATTTCTTTACCGTCTTGCTATTTTATCTATGATACTGTGTCTCTAAATATACCAAGATCAGTATATATGACAGTGAAAGTAATCGTTTCCAGGTGAGACATGTAGGTTAAAGTATTAGTGCTATATGAATTGCTCACTAGTTTTTTTAGAATTAAACAGTGGGCTTTGAAAGTCTTTGCTTGTTTAGTGCGAATATTTCCAGGGTTATAAATATTTAAAGATCCAGTAAAAATCTTGCTTGATTTAGGGGGAGAGGAATTTTAGACTAGGCTCCATATCAGATGGAAGAAGTGTTTTTTTGGGTTTTTTTTTGCGCATATGAAAATCGTAATTACAAGGGAAATGGAAAGCCATCTGTAGAACCAGAAGATTCTTGTTTCTCAGTAAAATCTCAAAGGAAACAGTATTTGAAATTTGTCTTCTTAGGAAAACTTGAATTAAAAAATCGTTAGTGAGTAGTTTCAGCTTTCCAGTGAAATGTTTGATACCCAGGCTGTTACTACAGTTTCAGAGGCTGTAAGGCAGAAAACTTTGGAATGCAGCCAAAAACATCAGCAGATTTGCTGTTGTGTCTTACCTCTTCTCTGCCACAGTTATGAGAGTGTTTCAGTACAAATCACCTGAGTGACCAGCCTGCTTTACTGTGGGGTGTGCTTTTCAGTAGTCTGTGGGTTTGTTTTTAATTCTTCCCAGGAGCGAAATGGTGTTCACTCTTTGCTTTGCAAACGTTCATGGCTGGTCCGCAGAGTAGACTGTGAGTGTGATAGCATTGCAGTGTTTGGTATGTAGCTCAAACTAGTTCAGAAGCATTATCTTTTTGTCTCTTTTGTCACAAAGACAGAGCCAATGCTGTTCATTACAGTTAAGAGTCACTAAGGTTGGAAAAGACTTCTGAGATCAAGTCCAGCCTCCAGTTGGGACAGACGTGAACAGTTGTAGCTCTCACACACAGATGCCATGATAGAGTTCACAACATGGCAGAAACTTTATCCTGTTTTTTAGCTGTTTTGCCAGTGTCATTTATGCACAATTTCTCTTTTTCTTTGCATTGTTCTCATAGAAGCTTCCAAAAAAGCGTATCCAAAGATGAAGAGGAAGCTTGCAACAGCTGGGACATTGAGGCTTAGTCCTAATGAAGAAGCCATGTTTCTGAAAGAGGAATACGAAAGAAGACGAAAACTAAGGTTACAACAGGTATGCCTGTATTTTTCCATGTGATGTATTTAATTTGATGATGTAACAAATAATTTAAGAAAAGTAACTGAAAAGATTATTTCCTGTAAGCTAAATTTTAAGGTAATAGTATTATAGAATGGTGAAAATTTTTATGTTGGAAAAGACTCTTGAGATCATCATGTCCAGCTGTTAATCCAGCACTGCCAAGTCCAGCACTAAACTGTGTTCCTGAGTGCCACATCTGCATGTCTTTGGAACTCTTCAAGGGATGACAACTCAACCACTTACCTGGGCAGCTTGTTCCAGTGCTTGACAACCTTTTCTGTGGAAAAAAAAAAAAAAAAAGCCTAAGATACAAAGTAGAAAATAATAAATTATGTTTACTAAGTTTTTGGTATAGTTGTTGATTTTTTTTTTTAAATCCATATTGAATTGTAATAGGAGCTGTTCATAAATTACTGTGTTGTATTTTTGGAGGGAAGGATATTCCAAGCAGTTTTTGCAGTTTGTCACTTTTTTGTGCTTTTTGTATGTAATTTTTTGTACTTTAACTAAAGTGTTTAATTAAGATTAAATTTGTTATTTAATATATTAATTTTGGAAAAAGGTAACAGCAAAATGAAAGTATTTTCAGGATACATTGTGAATGGAATAGTAGATGAGAGAAAAAGATGAAAGAAGGATAGACTATGTTGTGGAAAGTCTTGCTGCAAAACATATTATGCTTTTCTTGAATTGCTGACAAATGTAAATGCTATTTCTACAGGTCAGAGAGCAGCAGAAGTATATCTCCTACCAGATAAGGCAGAAGGTAAAGCAGAAGAGAGAAGAACAACTGCATCAGTTAGAGGAGGCACTGAGAGCTGAATGGCAGAAGGCACAGGATGAGAAGATGAAAGCCCTGGAGGAGCTGTATCTATCAAGCTTAAGAGCAATTGGGGAGGGTCACCGACAGGCCAAGGAGAATGTAAGTGAGCTTAATATTATTGTGTCATGGTTTCACACCAGCTAGCAGTCAAGCACCTGGCAGCTGCTTGTTCACTCCCTCACCAGTGGGACCAGGGAGAGAATCAGAAGGGTAAAAGCCAGAAAACTCATGCAGTTTAATAGGGAAAGCAAAAACCGTGCATAGAGAAAAGCAAAATAAGGAATTATATCACTGCTTCCCATGGGCAGGGAGGTGTTCAGCCATCTCCAGGACAGCAGGGACCCATCATGTGCAGTGGTTACTTGGAGAAGACAAACACCATCACATCACATCACATTGCCCTCTTCTTCTTTATTTCTCCCACTTTATGAACTAGGCCTGATGGTCTGGAGTATCTCTTTGGGCAGTTGGGGTCACCTGTTCTGGCTGTGTCTTTCCCAGCCACTCCTAACTTCCTCACCAGTGCGGCAGCACAAAAAGCAGAAAAGGCCTTGCCTCTATGTGTACCCTGCTCAGCAATAACGAAAACATTTCTGTATTATCAACCCTTTGTTCAGCACAAATCCAAAGCACAGCCTCATTCATATCAGCCACTGTGAAGAAAATACTTTCTGTCCCAGCCAATACCAGCATATATTGTCAGACACAATTTTGATGTTTTAGAAATACCAGAATTGCTGTTTGTTTGGTTTTTCCTTTGTCATTCCTGATTTTGAAGTCCTGATAGCTAAATAGACAGCTTTTTAAGAATAGAAACTTTTTAGAAGTGGTTATGTATGTTTTTGCAGTTATCTTTCCTTAAGATAGTCTGTGGACCTGTTGTCCATAGACTTTTGCTGGGCAGATCTTAAAGTTACTTTGTTTGTATTAGCTTGTATGATCATGTATGTTTGTACTTGACTGAATTGTACATAGTAATTCAGTATCTCAATTATGCCGATAATACAGTAATTTTTTTCTCCACCGTGGATCTTTTCTGTGGTTAAGAAAACACACTTAACTTTTTTTTTCCTTCAGTGCTCCAGTAACATGGAAAGCCTCGGTAAGGGCTTCACAGGCCTTTACCTGGACTGCAAACAGGCAGTGTCACTTTAATTCTGCACCTATAAACTGGTTTTACTTTGTTTAAAATCCTGTAAGTTGTGTAGGCTCTGCTTGAGAGATCATTG
The DNA here is from genome assembly GCA_030060385.1 of Muscicapa striata striata. Classification (NCBI taxonomy): domain Eukaryota; kingdom Metazoa; phylum Chordata; class Aves; order Passeriformes; family Muscicapidae; genus Muscicapa; species Muscicapa striata. Next base: position 2,421,092 of record JAREIS010000120.1, read on the forward strand.
AGATTGCTGGATAGAATTTTTCTATAGGTTTGACTCTGAAGCAGGTTTACATAAATCAGCCATAGTTTTTTTACATGGATTTCACAGAGTAACTTAGTAGCTTACTTCCTGAATTAGTCAGAATCTTGAAACCCAAGTAAAATAGCATTATGCTTTTCCATATATCAGTGTCTTTGAATCAATTTCCTTATAAAGTCCTTTCCAATGCTAGGATGGGTGAGTTAGCAAAAAACTGTGGAACCAGTGTTATAGGAGCAGAGAACTAGTAATAAATGTTTCTGTTGATGACTGAAGGGTGGGTAGTAACATGCTTTTTTCTGCGCAGTTTAGTCGGCTTTTGCTATATGGTGTTTAAATAACTACATTTAAATAACAGGGTGTTTAGTTATCCTTTTCATCAAACTCATGCAGAAGAAGCTAAGATTTCTACATCAATATTTGGTTAAATTGGCTGAGGGATGTGGCAAGTTTGCTGCTGCTGTTGGTGGAGAAGAAAATAAAGATGGCAGAGAAGGGAAAGTTATTAGAGTATTTTTACCCTAATACAGTAGGTAGGTAGTAGGTAGTTTTGAGCTTGTGCTTCTTACCAGCAGTATGTAATTTGGAATATCATACTGATAGTATGAGATGTGAGTAAAATTCTGTATTAAGTGATTACAATATTTCATTGTTAAGGAACCTGACTTAGAAGCTCTGGCAAAGCAAGCAGAGGAAAGGAAACAAAGAGCAGAGACAAGACATAGAAAAGCTCTGATAGAGCAGAAGCACCAGAAAGAAAAAATACTTCGTGAGCAAGCCAGGTATGCAATAGTTATTTTGTTTTATTAAGAATAAACTTTACAGTGCCACAAGTTGAAAGCAAAAATGTTGATGCTTCTTGCTTGGAGCTTTTTCAATATTGAAATTTTATGGGTTAGAGAATTAATGCTCATGGACAAAGCTTGTGACTTTTGATTAAAAGCTGTAGCTTTAAAACCAAGACAAGAATGTCAGATATTCAAGCTGGCCTTATAGACTCCAGGAGTTTGGTCATATATAAAATGAAATGTTGTCAGGCTAGTTCCTGATGGAAAGTTAACTACCTGGGAAAGGGACCTAATGCATTTGTCATGGTCTTCCTTCTTAGGTTTTTTTTTAATTAAGCAGGTTGGACTGAACTTGAGCTGACATGGGAAATGGTCTGTGTCCTCTTGAGCATAATTTCCAGAAATGCTCTCTGGAAACTTAGGTCAAAAGCAGACATTTTATGTTGCTTTTGGGATGTTTGTATATATTAACGTTTTTGCATAACTTGAAGAAGGTAATTTTTAATTATGCCTTCCAGCTTAAGTTCTGTTGTCTTTTTGATATGATTCCCCATCCCGATGGCCTGAGATTCAGTGCAGGTACTTAGGAATCTGATTTTAGGTTTGCCTTTTATTTTGCACTGTTCTGTCACTGTTGTTTGAATAGTTTTCCTTCTCGCTTCTCTTTTGTGGTTTGTTTTGTTTTCGTTCCCCCAAGACGAACAGATGCACGTAAACGTGCTCTGGAAGTGGAAAGACAAAGAGCAGCCAAAGTTGCAAGCCTGCCACCTCCTCCACCACATCCTTTTGAGGTATGTATCCGTGATACAACAGTGATCACAATTTCAGGAGTACCATATATATTGGTCTGACTTTTTGCAACAGGACATCCAGAGTTGTTACTTGCATACTATAAGGAGAGTGGTTCAGCAAAAACCAAGAGAATGAATTAATTATATATTAGCAGATTTCTTGCTACTAAGCTTGGGTACTTTACTGATCTTTTGTTATATCTGAATTTTTTTTCTCATAATCAGACTCTTATTTTTGTAGTTAATGTGTATTTTTAAACTTTCATCATATCTCATTTTCATTTAGTAGCCCCAGTGGTATGAGACTTTGCAATGTACGTTACATGCCACCTCAGCCTTCTGTCATACTGATGCAGTTAATAGCATTTTGTTTAGTTCTGTAATAAAGACAGACAATTCTGTGTTTTTAGCTGTGAGGTGGCTTTGTTGGGGTGTTTTTCTCCTTTCAAATTTTTTTTCTTGTACGGAGTACTAAATAAAGGAGAAGCTTTTTAATTTTGATAGGAAACCATCAAACAAGTCTGTTGGGGAGGCTGCAGCCTTTTGAGGTGTGGCTTTGTAGCCCATTCATACTGCTTTGATTTCATAGAGCTGGTGCATATGTGTAGAATTTCCTGTAAGATTGCAGATCTGAACTACAGGAAGAACATTACATGCATTTTTACCTTGGAGTTAACTAATAGAACTTCATGAATGCAAAGTTTAAGTTGCCTCATGTGGTGTTGTGCCCTTTTAGACCTTTGAGTTCAGGGATGTTCAAACTACTGACAGTAAAAGAAAGGGTTGAGGTACACTAGCCCCTTTCAGAGCCAGTGAAGCTTTCAGAACTTCCCAGCTACATCCCAGCATGTTATGTACGGGTTAGAGTTCAGGATGATGGAGGTTTGGCATTGTATTTGGAAAAACTGAGTAAGGTTTGACCCTCACAGTTTTAAGAATGATTAGGAGTACCCATGGCCTTTCATTAGTACAAGTTTCTCTCTAGGTCTTCTCATTGACTGTCCAAGGGTTTTCATGTTGTGTAAGCTGAATATGAATGAAGATTAAGACAAGTGTTCTAAGTTGTAAAGTTTGGGGTTATTTCTGGTGAAGTATATGCAGTATTGAAATTTAGTATATTGGAATAAGGTGCTGTCTGGTAGAGTTCAGGTAAATTCACACACCCTTTCATGCTGCTGTTCCCATCTATGTTGTGCCACAGGGTGTGTTCTGGTATGTCTGGTGTTGAGCAGGTGAAGTCTGTATCAGTCCAAACTTTGACTTTATTTCCTGGGTTTCAGGTGCTTCTAGTGCTCAGTTTGGCATTGTTGGGAAAGCATGAGATGCTGTGGCTTTACTTTGTCGTAACTTTTGCAGTTTACAATGTGTCTTACATCAAATTTTCTTTAACCCTTCCCCATAGATAGTCACTGCAGTTAACCTCCATAGCAACTAAAATGACACAGTACTTAATATATAATACCTTTATTTAATACTTTCTATCTAGCAACAATGCCTCTTCCTTTCTGTTTTATAAATGCAGAATTTTCTCCTCATTCTTTAGTTTTTTGTCACTAGGGGAAGCAAGAAGGCTTTTTTCCCATGTTTCTCCAGGTTCTGGTGAAACCAGAATTGCATATACAATTGTGTTGGATGATATGTCTGGGTCAGTGCTCTATTTAAGTATTGTTAAGTATTGTTCCTTTCCAAAAATTAATACATTTCCATCCATTACTAAATGTCCTTTACTCACCTTTTCAACAAATGTGATTTGTAATTTTAGCAGAGTTTGCAAACATCTGGATTTTCTACAGTACATGGGTTTTGTTTCTGTTATGAAGTTCATGTTGTGATAATGGCAGATTGAATCAGTAACTTTGCAGACATGTTGAGTTTTTGTTGAGAAAAGAGATCGCTCTGTTTCAGTAGAGCACAGTGTGTCAATTTGTTCCATTTAAAGACTACCTGACTTTAAGCCTTTTTTCTAGTTTTCATATCTGTATAGATTTTAATCCTTTGTTGTAGACCCATGGCTGGGAGGGCACAGGGCTAAGAATAAAGTTATTTTCTTCAAAGAGTTATCGGGTGCCATGTACTTCATGGGGGAAAATGTTAAGTAATTGAAAGATTGAGAGATTTTTATTCCTGTTCTGCTTCAAGAGAGAGAGAAAAAAATGATATTGACTGTCAGTTGGGGGAAGGTAAATGTAGGGCTTTTTCCTGCAAATGTGTTACTCAAAAGGCATTGAATTTAAATTGTTTAACTTTAAATCCTGTGAATTACAGCAAATTACAGGGTCATCTGAATAAGTCTGCATGTTTTTTTCAAATCAGTTTGCATAAGGAGCTTATTAAATATAACTATAATCATAATCTGATGCTCTGTTCCAGTAACAATTGACTGTAATTTCATAAAAAGGAGCTAGGGCACTGTTGTTCATGGCTTGATTACTTAGAATATAAGAAACATTCCCGAAAGATACTCCTATTATTGTTATTTTACCCAGTTAGAAAAGAAGTATTTTTACTCTAATGTCATAACCCATTTTGGCTCTCAGAATTATGGATTTTAGGAGTTGAGACCATATTTAGTTAGACCAAATGAAAAGTTAAACTGTAAACACTATTTTATTGAAAAATGTCCCAGAGTTCAAGTAAACTTACTTTTTCTTGCACAATCTTTCATATTTTTATGGAATGAAAATAAAATGTAAGTAGTTTTACTATACTCTGCTTAAGTATTCATGGCATTTGTAGAGTTGGGGTCGTGGGTTTTTTATTTGGGTTTTTGTCTCATTTCATGGCACTTTGCTGCTCCAGTTTTGCCAGATTTTAGTATAGAATTACATGTTTTTTGAAGGAATAAAAAAAAATGAAGGAGGGAGGAGTTACAAAACAATGATGGAAGTATGGTATTTTTTGCAGCCTAAATTGCTTTTGACATTAATTGGAAAATTTCAGCCGCCAACATAGTTCTCACATCTTCACAGCTTTTGAATAAAATTCTGCAGGTTTGCTTGATTACATGTAATTAATAATCATTTGTTATTGGTTTGTTAATTTTAAATTTTAAAAAAATAATTCAGAAGAGGTGTTTAATTGTAAACATCTCTTGTATTGTAATTTAATTGTAAGCATCTCATGTAAACATTCTGAAAGTAACTCGTGCAGGGCAAGCACTGGTAATCAGGCTAATGAGGTTTAGACCTGGGATTTGTCTGTTTCCATAGCTATAATCAGTATCTGCAAGTGTTTTGGTTAATGTTGATCTGTTACAATTACTATGATTTTTATTGATTAAGAAATTTAGCAGTTTGTTTTTTTACCTACTAGAATAACAAGCAATAATATTGTTTAAGGATCATAAATAAGTTACTGAAGTTCTGTTGGTAAGGCTAAGTTTTACTAGTTTTGGGTCCCTTATGACAAGAAAGACATTGAGGGGCTGGAGCATGTCCAGATAAGGGCAGTGGGTCTGATGCAGAAAGCTGGCGAGGAGTGGCTGAGGAAGCTGTGGGTGTTCAGCCTGGAGAAAGGGAGGTTCAGGGGGAACCTTATCACTCTCCACAATTGCCTGAAAGGAGACTGTATCCAGGCGTGGGTGGGTCTCTTCACCCAGGTAACAGGTGATAGGACAAGAGGAAATAGCCTCAAGTTGCGCCAGGGGAAGTTTATACTGGGTATTAGGAAAAAAATTTCACTGGCTTGTCAGCACTTGTCAAGCCTGGGGAAGTGGTGGAGTCACCATTCCTGGAGGTATCTAAAAGATGTGAGTTGTGGCACTCGGGAACCTGGTTTGGTGGTGGACTTGGCTGTGCTGAGTTAATGGCTGGACTTGATTAAGGTTTTTTCCAATATAAATGATTTCATGATTCTTTGATTTTCATTTAAAGACTTTACTTTCTACAGTCTTCGTAAAATAGTGATAGTCAATACTGAAATTTTGTATGCCTCTTCTTATGCAGAGATAAGTTTAAGATGTTCCTGAGACTTAATGTTGCTCTTTGTGTGTGTGTGTTTCTTTATGGTCATGTTAGTTTTAGAGCACTCAAACTATGAATCATTCTGATTTAGTTGATGTGGATAAGAACACCTTTTCATGAGAAAAAAGAGAGGGGAAGCTGAGAGAAAATTAATGGAGGAGATGTTGAGTATAAAGACAGATCCTACAGCATATTGAGTTACCTAACCTCTCTACTTTGTCACTGAAAACATGAGGCTAAGCCAAAGAAGGGTGAAGGTCTGAGAGTTGAAATGTGTTAGTGTACCCAAAACTAAAAAAACACAGCAACTTGGCATTCTATGAATAGATACTTTTCAGTGAAGTTACAGAAAATGCTCTTTTCTCTGGTCAACTAATAAATTTGACATAATGGCACTGAGTTTCCTGAAGCAAGTCTATACTTGACAAGTGTTGCTTTGCTGTTGGGTATAATTATATTGTGGGTCTTTGATTGCCCTGCTCTGAGGTGAATGTAAGTTGTTGTAAGTGGGATTTGTATTAATGCGTTAAACTCAAGTACTTTCAGATTAGTACTTTTGGAACATGATGATCATCAATTTCTGTGCAGAGGTTTGCCTAAGACTGTTAGATACTCTCAGTTGTTAAAGCCCTCTAGATCTGCCTTCTTCTGATGTGATTTATTAATTATTACGTGTATTTAAGGTTTTAAGCAATATTTTCAGGACAGAATTTGGTGGGGTGGGTTTCTTTTAATAACAAGTTTAACTGTACAGATCACTTCTGTTTAGTTGCTTTGGTGGTGATACTGTTCTGTGATACAGTTGCAGTTGTACTTTTCTTCCTAGAGTTTGGAAGTGAGAAAGATCATTGCCATGAAGTCCTGTGGTGCTGCCAACTTTTCTGTTACACGTTACCATATTGCTGAAGCTTTGGTGGACAGAGCAGTGGATGGAGAGCAGGTGATTTACTCCAAGAGTTTGTGCTACAGTCTTACATATATATTTCTTTACATTGCATACGTTGTCTGGATATCAGCTGTTGGATTTTCTAGAAACTGTTTAAGGATGTGAACTTGTATAAAGCAGCTGTTGCACTACTTACTAGAGAGAATCTCAGATGGTCAGGCTTGTAAAGCCTATTAGGTGCTCAGTCACTTAGGGAATCACACCTGGCAGTCCCTTGTGAACAGGCTTTTATTAGAAGGTGAGATAACAAGGCTGGTGTAATGTTCAGACACCCAAACTGGAAGACTTGTGGCTGATTTGATAGCTGCAGTTGTTCTGCTTTTCTCTCTTCCCCTCTTTTTAGCAATGTATTCCCAGATTTGCCTTGTATTTTCCTTGCTTGTTTGGAATTACTTTTTTTTCCTAAGTGTATTTTTATTTTTATGTTAGTAAGATTTTTCTTCTTTGAAAGTTGCAGATAGTTTCTGGTTTCCCAAATTATATTGAAGATATTTCAGGGATTTTTTTTTTCCCCTTGTTTAAAATAAAACTGTGGGGATAAAAGTACTCAATCTGTAATGTTGACCATATAGTTCATTTTACCATGTATTGTAGGAAAAATAACCAGTCTGATAACAAATAAATAATATAAATTATTGTCCCTGGTACACCTTGAAACTGGAACACTTTGCCATCTAAAACTTATAAAATATGTAACTATGATTTTTTTCCAAAGGTAAAAAATTATTTTGGTCCTGCATGCAACATAAACATTCAAGGATGTTCATATGGCATTGTGTGTCTTTTTTAAAGTGCTTTTGCTGCAGAATTATTCATTTATTTCTTGTTACATATGCTTTAAACTATCAAAGAATTTCATGGACTAAACTATTGATTGACTGCCAGCCAGATGCTCATTTAGCTGCTGAAGAAGAAGGGAGACGTTTGGAGGAACTACACAGGGAGGCAGAGAGGGAGAGAAGAAAGCAGCTTGAAAAGGCACATGTTAGAGGAAGTCATGCCTTGAAGAAGATCCAATTGGCCAAGGTAGGCAAAGTAGTTATGCCTGTTTTTAATGTCAGAACAGCCACTGTTAAGTAAGTTGTAGGTAGGTGATTAATAAAGGAATTACATTTATGGGAAGGAAATTGATGGACTAAATAAGGTTTGCAGAATGTCTTTGAAAAACAAAAAAGGCAAAATCTGTTTGCTTGTTTTGGCATCTGGAAGGAGTGAGAATGAAAGAACGTCCTCTTAATTTTTGTTATCTGAATGTTTGACCAGCTATTAACCAATAGGTAATAGTCAAGCAAAGCTTTTTTAGTAAGTAATGAATTCTGCTTTTCCACATTAGCTTTAGTTGGAGTGGGTGATTCAGTACCTAAGGGGAAAAAATTATTGCTTAGAAGGTAACAGTTTTTTATTTTTTGAAAACTTTTCAAAGTTTTTATTTAAAGACTGACATTCTGTTAGCATGCAAGTCTGGAAATGTAAAAATAGTTTCCTTTTAGAAATAAAAATTGAACTACTGAGAAAAGTCTTTGTAGTGAGATCTACACACAAAAATTTTTTGTTGTCTGATAGCTTCAGAAGTATTTGTGTTGGCTAGAAAAAGAAAAGCTTGCTTTTTATCAGCTGGGATATGATTGGCCCTGAATGAGTAACCAAACTAAAGTGGGGATTTGTGGAAATATTACTGGTGCTCCTGAAATTAATGGGGAAAAAACCCCCATCAAACATATTTCTTTTTCTTTTATTTTTTTTTAATAGCTCTCATGTATACTCAGTGTGCCAAAGAGTATTTAGTTTCTATCTTACATAGTAGCAACTGCTGAATTATATACTAACAAAAGTCCTTTGGCAAAAGAAGTACTCACTTGCCTTATGAAACAGAAAGTTTCATTATCTTGAGGAAAGTTGGCCTACAGGTGTAGAGTCTGATCCTTTATTCAGCATCAGATCTTCTAGGAAGTATTGATGACTCCTGTGTGTAAGGGCTGATACAGCCTTCTCCAGAGGAAGTACTTTCTCCCTGGAATAACATCAACTTTGAACATTAAGCAAACATCATGGTAACCAAATGGAAGCATTTTGTATCAGTCTTGATTTGTAGCTGTCTGAAGGTTTATGTTATCCCTTCTTTATTATTGAAGGACAGGGAAAGGCTCCTGGAAGAACTGGAGCAAATGCAGGCTCAGGATCGGATGCGCAGGAGGCAGTTTGTTGCACAGATGCCACCTCAGCTTTCAGTGCCACCATACAAACGCATGGAAATAAAAGAAGAGCGGCAGAGAGAACTGGAGTGTGCATTTGAAGAAATGTACAGTGAAGACAGGAGTAAGTTTTTTGTTGGAGGTTGAATCTGAATCTTTGCTGCATCTGGTACCCGGTAAACGAGAGGCTGCTGCAGCTGCCTCTTGCCAGGTCCAGCCAGTAGTGAGGCCCTGTGTGTATTCATAGTTGGCACACACAAACAGCCTTCCAGGGCACATCCATATAGCTGGCTGTGCAGGCCAACAGGGAAAACACAGCACTCACATTAACTACAAACAGCACAAATGGCCTCCTTCTGCTCTGGCTGATCAAGATGAAGGCCTTTTAGTGGGATATATGTCTGTAGTATGGTATGGATCCTTCCAGCAGTTGGTCTTAGACACTAAGGCACCAGTCTATCCAGGAGTTGTTCCCCTGTATCCCAGATCTCTATCTGCTACTGTACAGATCTTCCTCAGGTCTTAGACACCCAATCTACCCAGTGATTCATGCTGGAGACTGGAGCCTTGGAGTTAACCTCTCATACTCATATATGCACTCAAATGCACATGCACTCAAATATGTGCTATGGATCACTTGGTGAATAGCTTTAGACACTCGCTCTTACCTGGCAGCTGGCCCTTGATCTTTAGTCTTCCCAGTTGCTGGCTGCAGGGCATGTGAACCCCAAGATCTGCTGCTCCACTCCAGTTGTTGCTGCACAGATCCAGCTGGGCATGTGAGCGTATGCACAGACATGCACATGTTATGGATTCCTGTGGGAACTGACCTATATACTCAGTCTACCCAGTAGCTGACCCCAGATCCTCTTGTCTTGGAGATGCACACACATGTGCTGGCAGGTTTCTTAGAATTCTGAATGAATAGATGGCTATTGATCTAAACAATTTTGAATTTTGTATTTTGGTGGGAATAAAAAGGTTGGATAAATCTGTTGTGAAACAACCTATTAATATTTTAATTTCCTGGGGATTTGTGTGTAAGTGTAGTCTTGAGTGTTGTTTGATTTGTATTCCAAATGGTCATTTTATTTCATTGTGCTCTTTTAATTAGACATGAAAGGAGACCTGATTTTGCAGTTTGAGCCCCAGCCTTTGCCAGCCCCTTCTGTCAGAGCTCAAGATAATGATCTTGATATCTCTTTGGAGCATGAATCTGCTTGTGACACTCAACCAGAGCTTCCTTGTGATATTCAACAAGAATCAGAGCATGTGATAGAAGAGGAGGTCCCTGGTGAACCAGAAAGTAAAACTTCTAAACTTCATATTTAACTTAAACCTTTTCATTTTATATTAGGAAATATTAGTCTAGTATATCAAATACATTTTAGTAATAAGTAAAATGCCTTAAGTAAAACTTCTTAATGTGTGTAAAATCATTCAGTATAATTTGGCTTATGTTTAGCATGGATGATAATACCCTAATGATGTTGAGTTTAAAAATGAAAATGTGACTTTTTTTTCTGATGTGCTTCTGTTCATTAGTATGCTGAGAATCATTTTCAGTTGTAAGAACTACACTGTTAGTAGCCATAATTATTCCTGTGTAATTAGTATAAATTATGGACTGATGCTGACGTGTGAACTTAAATATTTTCCGTTTTGAGATATTTCAAAGTTGAAGCTTTATGGTCTGCTTAATGTGCATCCTTTATGTTCAGGTTTGTGGTTGAGCTGCTGCATATTGTGAGTAGGCTGGAATCGATGCATGAGTGTCCTGTTTGCTTGTGGCATGTCCAGGGTCATGTGATGTGTGCCAGCAGTGCCTCAGTGAACTTTGCTGCTTGGCCAAGCACTTCTGCATCCCTTGGGTAGCACAGTCTGGTGTTTGGTCTGTGGTGCATTGTGGTGCCAGTGCTGATAGAAAGCAGGAGGCGGGTATGGGGATAACACTGCGTATTTCTGCTACAGTTTGACTGTAAAATACTGCATCCAGCTTAGTCCTTCTTTTATAGCTTGCAGAGGAAAATTACTGCTTCTATCTTGCAGGTAAGAGAAAATTTATCTAAGATTTAAAAAATACACCTAAGCTATTTTTGCCAACTATGTAAGCAATTAAAAAATTGAGGTTTTTTATGATGTGAAGATATTCATTATGCAAAACTCTTAATGGTATATATTCTTTATAGGGCATGAAGAAGGAAAAACTTGCCAACCTCGATCAAAACTTGCGTTAAAGAAATTGTTGAACAAAATTAGAAGCCAAAAAGAGGAGTGGATATCAAAAAGTGGGAAAGAGTGTCAAAGTGAATTTGAAACTATTGAATCAGGCACAATTCCTAGTGAAAAGAGACCATTATGTGATTTAGAACTTAACAAGGAGCAGCAGAAAAATACAGTTTCTGAAGCCAAAGGTACACAATACATACTTACATCAAAGTTTGTTGTGTAGGAGCAAAAAGACTTGCATGGGGGGAGGCTATGACTGTGATAAAACTCTTTAATGAACTTTCAGTGTTAAATGCTTTGTCATGTTGAATGGAAGTACAGTTTCCTGTCTGTGCCCACTGTGGATTTGTTGAAACCACAAATAGGAGAGGTTTTTGCTCTTACGTCCAACTTGTCCATTAAGATCTTGAAGAAAACAGATGTCCAAAATACCATTCTATCTTTCAAATCTCACTCAAATTATTGTCACACTTGGAGTTGCTGTACTTTAATAGGTGTTTGCTTCCAGAGATAGAATTCTCAGTGCAGAAGTCAGCATTGAAGTTCTGTACCTGTTGAACTGGAAAAGCTGCTTTCTTTGGAGATTCACAACTATAAATGCCTGAGACAAGCATAAGCATAAGTGGAGTTTTTTTCTGCTTTTAGGCACTATTCTGAAAAACATTTTTGTAAAATTGGAATTTATAGCGATTGGACATTGCAATTTGTTTGATAGCCAAATCATTTGGGGTTACTTCCCATGTCTGTCCTTAGTGCCCTTCTGGTTAGGCTAATGCTGAACTTGTATGTGGAGTGGTGAACTTGTATATGGAGTGGGATTTCTGAAGTCTTAAAGTGATCAAGTTGTGGCATGTGCTTTAGTTGTTTGGGTTTTTTGCTTTTGGGTTATTTACTTTCATAGGGTGCTTGTTTTTTTAAACAAGATGAAGTGATTTAGTTCCATCACATACATGGCTATGCCAATGTGCTGCCAAGGGATTGGAGAATGCAGAGTGAGTGAAACCTTGCCTTGGGGAAAACGTGCTGCTATTTGAAGCTAACAGTACAGGATTGAGACTTGCTTTTTGGGCAATAGCCAAATGTTAGATCATTTCCCAGTACTGCCAGTTTTAGACACTCTTTGTTCCAAGAGGTTAATATATGGCTTTTGATTCTTCGGGATGATCTTGCTCTTGGGCTTCCAGGTAATATTAGAAGTAATTTCCAGTCCCATTGAAGCTGGAACATTTCTATGTATTCAAGAAAGACACACAATAAAGGGCTATTAAAGACTTAAATAATATAAAAACTGATCTTCTAGGTTATGGAGACAGGCAAAGTAGTAGGACAAGATCTTTTCAAGAGTAGCTTATGCATTTTGTTGAGAGATTGGGAAACTGTAAAGCATGATGTAAGGAAGATCCAAGGCTCACTCTAACTGCAATTATAGCTAAATAACATGTCTATTTTAGACCCTATGAAAATGTTGGAAAATACAGTTGCAGATGAAAAGTCAGTTCCAATCCATCCTCAAGACCAAGCAGCTAAAATCAGAATGGAAGAGGCAGCTAAAACTAGAATAGAAGAGGAGAGACAGAAGCAGGTAAGTGTGTTTGTATTTATTCTTATCTCAGTTGTGGTGTGAAAAAAAAAAGATTTATGGAAAATTTAAAAATGTTTCAGGTTATACAGCAGCTATAGACGCTCTTAACATTTAAACTTTTACTGTAACGTTTTCTATACTTCTCAAAAATGATGAAGCTGTAGCTGGAATTTAGAATAGAGTGGAAACCCCCAGTTTCTTCAAATCTAACAAGTGCTATAGGCAAGGGTAATCATGGTTAAATGAGAATCCCAGTTGTACATTAATACCTTTGTTTTATAAAGGGAGGGTATAGTCAGCAATACACAACTCTGTAAACTTTATTAATCCTGTGTAATAATGTAGGAAAGTCTATGGAGTTGTGTTTAGAGTGAAAAGCATACAAACCCTGAGTAATTTTTTTTTTCAGTTTTCTAGGAGGTTATGTAGGAAGCAAATGCAGAAAGTTTTTTGTGTCTCTGGGAATGCTATGTTTATTACATTTAGAAAATAATAACTTTGTGCATTATTTCATTATATCTATTGTGTATTGTGTTTCCTTGTATTTTAATTTTTGTTGTATCCCTAGAGACCTACTAGCTGTTATGTGATGGTTTACCAATTTAAAAAAAAAAAAAAAAAAGAAATTTGGGTCTACATGCAGCCTTCAATTGTAGAGTTTAAGTTCAGAAGTTAAGGAAACAAAAATATGACAAAATATTAATATTTAAAAAAAAACAAACAAGCAACAGATCCTTTATGAAAGTGTGGCTACTTTCTTTAACCTTCATTTCCTCCCACTTTGCACCTGGCCAGGTATACGTAGTTTTGTGTTCACATTAACTGTTCTCAGGTCCAGCATTTTCTTGAATTGCTTTTCCTGACATCCCCATTCAGACTGTCATTAAAGGCTGTTGTCCACTTCATCTTTGCCAGTGCTTTGAAATTTTTCTTTGCTTCCATTCTCAAAGCACATATGCTGTTGCTAAGTGTGGATCTAAGTGAATTGTAGCTGACAGGTATATGGAAAGAGAATGAAAATAAACAGACTACTTCAGAGGTTTATGGACTGCTCTCAAAATGGTTATACATTAGCTATTTCAGAAGCTTTTGTAAAGCTTGAATTAGTGTTTAGATGTGTTGAACTCTGAAAAACTGAGCAAAATGCAAAATAGATTTTTCAAGTAAGTTTAGGAAAAGGACTTTTGCAATCTTTGGAAAATGATAACATATCTTGAATGGATTCTGATTTTATGCATTTTATTAATTTGAGGACAGATGATAATGCTAATGATAATGATAAATGGATTCAGGGATTGTTAGAAATATTGAGCCAGTAAAACAAAGTTATTCCTGTAAACTTGGGAACTATTTTTAAAGCCTTTGCAAATTGGAAATACCTGTCACAAGCAATACAATTTCTTCTGTAATTTGGAACACAAGTTTGTGTGTGATGGTGTGTGTGAGTAGTCTGGTTTCATTGTCATTCAGTTCTAGAGATTCTCCCTCATTTTTCTTTTTGATAGAATGAGGAAATAGAGAGACAGAAACAGGAGCAGCTAGCCTTGATTAAAAAAATTGAGGAAGAGAAAGCTCTTCTGGAGGCTGATTATCTCAAGATCCAAATGCAAACCTGTTTGGAGCAGGCTAAGAAAAAAAAAGAAGAGGAAGAGCAAGGTCGGATGGTGCAAAGCCACAATCTCCCATCCACAGATCAGCAGAACCAAATGGAACATGAGGTAAAGAATTACAGAAAATTGTGTGTAGGGTTTTTTTTACTATTGTAATAAAAATAAAGAACACCATTTACAAGTTTTAAACTGTATCAATTAAGACAATTTTTATTTCTTAGGCTGGGAATTAGAAATTTGTGTATATTAGAGCTTCCTCACGTATATGCTTCTATTTCGCATTGTATCACTGGACCTGAAGGAGTGGCAAGAATCTCTGTCGGGGAGATTTAGGTTAGGTACTATGAAAAAAGATTTCTAACCAAGAGGATGGTTGGGCACTGGAACAGCTCTGAGAGAAGTGGTCACAGTACCAAGCTTCACTGAGTTCAAGAAGTGTTTGGCCAATGCTGTCAGGTACATTCTGTGACTCTTGGGTATGGTCTTGCGCAGGGCCAGGAAGTGGACTTTGATGACACTGTGGGTCCCTTTCAACTCAGATATTCTGTGATTTTATGATTGTGACTTTTGCTATTGTATTGTCTCTCTATAGTCCGAGGGGCAGCTCACCTGTTTATAATGCCTGTTAGAAAATCTGATTATAGTCACAAAACGCTTGTGCATGTAGACATAACCTTTTTCAAGAAGGAAAAAAGGAACCATAGTGGGATAAAAAAGACACAAAAATCTGCCTCTGTTTAAATCTCGAACAGCTGCTTAAAGAAGAGGAATTTATGGAGGATGTTGAAGGAAAGTAATCTTTTTTGTATATAAAATCTTGCTTCATTTGCACAACCAGTACTCTTTTGGCAGCCTGATTGCCTTGGAAGTGCAGCTACTTTGGCTCATTGCTCCCTGAGCTTGCAGGGTGTATTTACCTCTTTAGGCTGAGCTGCTGTAAGCACCATTGACTTTGATGGTGTGTGCAGAGAGAGGCTGTAGCTGTGGGCCATCTGTTCTAGAAACTCCTTTAGCTTCATTGCCTCAGGCTGAAATCTCACAGACTTCAAACATGGTGGTACCCAGTGGCTTCTGTAAACTTGGGCGGAAGAACATACATCTTGAGATTGCTGCCATAATAGTTTTCTGTGAGTTAGTTCTATATGTACAATTAAAATTATTTTATTTTGATTAGACTGGAAATGCATCAGAAACCGGGAGTCCAAGAGAAGACAGTCATAGACAGATGATACGTGATTTTCAACAACACCTTCTGCAGCAGAAGAGGTAAGTGTCTTTATGGAATGTAAAGTGTTTTTATGGAATGCTGTTCAAAGTAATTTTAATTGCCTTGATTATTGAAATTGATGTTTCTTTTTGCACTGCTCTGAAAAGAGTCATGTTTTCATTCTGTTCAGATTGCACAAACAAATCATTGAAGAAGCTAGAAAGAATCTACAGGAGTATCAGAATACACTGAAGCAAAAGTACTTGTCTACTTCTGAAATACCTCTGAGCACGAGGGAAACAAAATCCATTAATTTAGAGCCTGTCTCAGAGCCTCTCCTACAGATGCAAGGACCACAGCCAACACAGTACCAGTCATCAGAACAAGTTCATGCCCAAGAATATGCACGGTCATTACCTGTGTTTTCAGGAACATTTGGTACGTTGGAAAAAACATCTTCACAGAAACAGGAAGAGCAAGTGCATTACATTTGTGCTGGGAAATCAGTGAAGTTTTCAGAAGCATCAGAATTGAAGCATGGAGGGTTTCACTTGTCCTGTGACAGTTCTTCACAGGAACAAGTGGGAGTGTTTGAAATTGCCAATAATCACATCCGAGAACCATTCAAATCCCATTTACCAGCAGGGTCAGTCAGGAAAGAAGTAAGAACACAACGAGAAGCAGGCCAACAACGTGTTAGATTTATGTTGCCTGCAGAAAGTTCCTCTGAGTCTTCAGAAACAGTAGACTCTAAAGAGTTATCTCAGAAGCTTTCTAACTATCAAACCAAGACAGAAGCTGGAGAACAGCATCCATTTATGACATCCCTCATGCCAGCAACAAAGAGATCAGCCTCTGCTGATCCTTTAGCCTATCAGCAGGGATCTGTAGAGAGCTGCAGCAAAACAAGCCCTGATCAACTCCTCAATCTTTCTGAACCCATGATTCTAGCACATGAAGAATCTAAAGCCCAGGGTGTTGAGGAATTCTTGATATCAAAAGCAGGAGATGCATCTTCGTTAAATTATTCTGGTATACTGAGTTTAAGGGACAGAGTGTTGGCCTCATCAGAAAGCATCCAAGCTCAGCAAAAGTATTTGAAAGAATTGCAAGAGCAGCTAGATGCACAAAGAGAAGCTCTTCTTTCTAAGCAGAGAATACAAGAAAATCTACTTTTACAGAAGCAAGATAGATTGAAGGAACAGATGCAGAGACAGCAAGAGGCTTTGAAAGAATTTCTAAACAAGCAGGTAAGCTTTATAAACACTTTACATGGCTAATCACGTAGTTGGTGATCAAACTTACAAGTCAATGCTACAGTGTACCTCATGGAGTGTTGATAGTTTAGGAGATTTACCATAATGAAAATTTTAATTAGAACTTGTGATTTGTAATCAGTACTTTTCCTCTGTAAAGTTCCAAGAGGAGTTTTGTTAAGTCTAACAGAAATACTGTGAAGGTCTGTGCTTCATCTCTGGACATAATGTCTATTGAAATTGTTATGTTGCCTGAAATGCCTGTAAGTAGAGTTGTCTTCAAATCTATAAATGCACCTCTATGTGTAAAACAGCTCCTGTATTAAAAATATTTAAATAATACCTGAAAGGATATCATAAGTATCTTGAGTAGTTAATTTTTAAAGCTTGTCTTTTTGTGTACTTTCCTCAGAAACCCACTAGAAATTGGTTTGGCAGCTGCAGTCTTGAGCTGTAATTTGCTTGTTTCTCAGTAACAGAAGAAAAATCCAAGCTTTATTTTTGAGCTTCTAAAGAGCCTCCTTTTGCCTCTCCTGTTTTTTTTTAACAGAAGCCGTCTTAGATGAATAACTGTTCCCTGTAGTTCCTGTCTTTTGATTTTGCAGTCTCCAAGAAGCTAAAATTCTTGAATCCAGGAGCTGAAAAATTAAAACCAGACTTTTAGGGAATTGTTCCTATTAAAAATTATGAGTAGTCTGATCTAATCTCACAAAGGCCTTGAAAATGTAACTAATTGTGTTTTAGCACACTAGGTTTGTAGAGCTAATTATAATACCTCCATGTCCAAATGTTTTTGTGAGCTAAGCAGATCTGTCTGGTATCCTGCATAATTGAACTACTTTCTCCACATGATCAGTATTATCCTGCATGGAATACACACAAGAGAAAATCATCTTTTGATAAATAAGTATGAATATAATCTTATCTAAAACTGCTTTGTCCCTTCTAAGGTGAGACGTATGTGCCCAAATGAAGAAATGACAGAGGCACAAAAGCCTGTTGGGATAAAGAGAACTGACTTCTTCCAAGTCTCAGAAAACTACCAGCAAGAGAATTTTGTCAGGAATAAATTTCATGGAAGTGAAACAATTTCACGGTGCATTGGTCCAGTTGAGCAAACTGGTAAAGCTGTTATTTTTCATTATAATTTTAATTGTTTTACAGCTGAGATGGAGTTCTCTCCCATCTCTCCACATTAATTTGAGGGGGGATGTGTGCGTGTGTATACATGTATTATTGCAACATACTGAACTTTGTTTTACAGAACAATCTGAGAAAGTTCTCTGTAGAGAACAGAAATGGAGATCTTCCAAACCACCAGTGACAAAAGTCAAGTTAGGGCTTGGTTTGCAACAACATGAACTTAGTATTATACCAGAGGTAGACACACCGAAGAGTTGCAGCCTGTGTTTGGCAGGTAATGTATAAAATATATAAGTGCTGTTACAAGTAGCAGATTGGAGGAATATAATATTTTCTGAAGAATCTTTGAGATTATTAGGAAATAATAGCTGATACGGTTGCCTTTCTTTATGTATAACTTATATCCTAGCAAAGGTGTAGTTCAGAAAACTTTATTCTGTGATTGTCTAGAAAAACAGAATTTAAACAAAATTTCACCAGGAAAAGAAAATTCAGTTACTCCATGACCTGAGTTCTCTGTTGTTTTTTCATTTGGGCAGCATCTGTGTTAATAGGCAGTTGTATAGTAACTAAAGTGAAGTTGGTAGATTTTGTTTAAAGGTTTACCTTTTGATCACTCCAAGAAGGTGTCTGAGAACTCTTTCATGTAAGGTGTTGGTACCAAGCTTCTACAGAAACTTTTAGACCATCTTCTTCGGTTGTTTTTTTTCTAGTTAAAAAACACCGGTTGCAAAAAAATTTGGAGAGCAATAAAAATGTTATTAATATGTTTGTTACAGTCTGCAGGCAATGCTTTGCAATTCTCTGTAAGGAACATTATTTAACAGGTACAACAAACTCATGTTTTCTAAAGGTAAATGTTTGAATTTTTTTCAATGTCTCTTCACATCTAAAATGTAATGCATATTTTACAAAGTTTTTTATGTTGTGTTCTTAAAAAGGCTCAGCAGAACAATGTCATTATAGGCCAGTCAGGCTGACATTCATTGCAAAATAATAAAACAGCTGATGTGGGACATCCTTCAATTAAAGAAAAGTAATTAATGCTAGTCAGCATCAATTTATGCAGAACAATTCTTGTTGGATCAATTTGATATCTTGATTAGATAGCAAGTTCTGTTGGAGAAGGTTTTGATGGAAGAATGTATTTATGTTCTCAAAAGCACTTGACTTAGTAACTTACACTTAACTGTATAATACTGGTATGATCCACAGGTGATTTATTCTGATGCTGTCAAACCATTGGTCATGGTAGTTAGTAAAAACTTGAGATTTTTATTGGATTGGATGGCCAAAAAGGGCTGTTTTGTGAGTTGGCTGGTAGAGAAAGAAATTTTTAAACCAAAAAGTTGTATTACCTCTGGATCTGGAGAAGTTGCTGCAAGTTTTCTTGGATTTGCTGTGTGAAAAAATTTGTGAGTTTTTTTTTTTTAAGAAATACTTTGGTGGAGTTAGGAATTAGTTTTTGAGAAGTCTATGATCTGTATAATCTTTCAGCCTCTATAATGCATTGACTGAGATGATATGGCTGAATTCATGAAAATGGAGACCATACAAATTCAGCAGTTTATTTCCGTAGAATAGAATGTGCATCTTAATGTTCCTCATGAAGTGCAAAACTTCCTTTTTATACTTAAGCTGTTTACACATGTTTTAAATTCAGATAAAAAAGATGATGGTACTGGAGAAACTTTTCCACTTTCAACATCTGGGGAGTTTGTATGTGTGAAACGTCACAGTCATGCTCTTCATGAAGGCACCTTTCCTTTGGGCATAACAAACTATGAAGGAAAAGCCTCCAATGAAACTCCAAAGCAAACTAACCCATCAGGGAGGTTATTACAAGAATTGCTGATGATGTCTGCTGAAACTTCATATGATTCAGGTGAGGAAATCCTCTCCCTACAAAAACACCATTCAGCCATTCAGCATTGCTGATTTTGCTGCTGTTTATTTGTAGACTGTGACCTGACTTGTTAAAGAACATGCAGTGCTATTTAATGCTATTAAATTTTGAGTGTAAAAAAGGGTGTTTCAATAAGCATTTATTTCACAGTTAGTGAGTTTTTATCTTTTGGGTTTTTGTGATCCATTACCATTCTGGTAACAAGTCCACACTGCAGTACACTTCACTGCTGGCCAACAGTTTCTTGTCCAGGGCATGTGCTTTTCATCTCTAACCTTTAGAATTGTCAAGGTTTGCAGGTGTTCCAGTTGGGAACCTGTTTTGGGCAGACCAGCGGTGTTCCTGAGTCAGTACCCAGTGATTCTTGTATTGATACAAAGGTAATCAGTGCTTAAAAAGACCTCTAGAGAGTTAATGTGTTGATGTAGACTGAAAGGTTAGTGCATATAAGAAATTTCTTAAATATATGGTTGAAACAAAAAATAGAAGGCTGAGGTCACTATCAGCTCAAAAAAACTTTGAAAGAATCTTTTCTTAGGCGTGCCAGACATGAAAATTGAGAATTGTAGAATATTTCAAATTTAAAGACCTTTAAAGATCTTCAAGTCCAACTCTGTGCTTCTCCCAGAATTATCTAAAACCTAAACCATTGCCCAGTTGCTCCCTGAACTCCGATGGCCTTAGTGCTATGATCACCTCCTCGGGGAATGTGTCTCAATGACTGACCACCCTCTCAGTGAAAAACCTTTTCCTGATGTCCAACCTGAGCTTGCCCTAATGCAGCTTCATTCCATTTTCTTGTGTCCTATTGCCTTGTTTAGTGTCAGGTAGTTATTTTGTATCTGCAATTTCTATTTAATTAGGAAGTTGTGACTATCTGCTCACAGTTCATTAGCCTTGAGTCTAAGCTTGTGAGACTAACACAATGCTGGAATTGAGCCAGACACCTGGGATTTTCAAATGGCTGTGACAGCTCTCCAACTAGGAAAATCTCTCTTGGATACTGGCTGTGCACAGTCAGTATTCAAGAGAGATCCATTCTGCTTTGACCTTTTCTAGTAGCTATCGTAGGCTTTTCACATGTTCCACTGAATATGTCAAAAGGAACAACAGTGCAATATTATAAGGACTACTTTAGCTCTATTCTTGTCTGTGAAGAGCTTTTATTGAACAAGAACACCTTTGAGGATAGGCCATGTTCATAGGAGGCAGAGTTAATCTGATTCCATAAAACAAAACAATCGTTTTGGTTTTCAAGAAAAGGTTTTCTGTTAGAAGGTTTTGTGAATGTTCAAAATAATTTTGTTACAGGGGCATTGAAACCTACTAAACATATTATGGGTAACTTGACTCGCTTTATAAAAGAACAAAGATGACTAGTTTGTAAAACATTCACCAAAGCAATTTGAAGCTTATTACAAAAATGCAGTGTTGCATGGTCCAGTACAGTTTTCAGTATCCTTCTAAAATATTTTTGGAGCTGCAGTGGAGTTCTCAGAAACTTGGCAGCTTTCATATGCCCATTGTTACAAGCAATACAACTATGTAGTATACATCTCCTGGGTTTTGCAAGAAATTTCACCCTAAGCTTTAATCTTTCATTTAGTTTGCACTGAGACATCATTTCCAATTCAGTCGGATTTACTTGGAATTGGAGTTGTTTTGAATAAGTACATATAAGCTCATCTTCCTTCAGCTGTTTCTTTATTTCTCAGAATGCCCCTTTTGAAGTATATCTATCTTTGAACTTCAATTATCATGAAAACATTTTGTCTTTTAACAATATTTGAAGAAAAGACTTGTATTTTTCTGAGTAAACTATAGAACCATTGCTGGAGCAGCTGTTACCAAATTAATATAAAATATCTTGGTGTAGTGTCTTTTTACATTATAGACTATTGTATATGAACAATGCAATAGTTTATGTAAGAGGATTAGAAAATTTTATGTGAACATCTATATTAAAAGAAAAAAAAACCCAAAGCTTTCTATGATTATGTGTTTAAGAGGATTGCTCTCTTGAGCAGATCAGCAACCAGAAGAGCCAGTAACATGTAGGTTGTGATGCTCCCTCTGTTACTTTCTCTGTTACTTTCAGTAACTAGTGTGGTATTTCAGCAAGAAAATCTACAGTCCCTTGCACTTTAAATACAAAGTTTCTGAAGGGAAAATTTAAGGTTCATTTTAGGTTGTTGGTTATGATTTTTTATTTAATTTGGTTTTTAAAGTTTTTTACTTGGTTCTTACCAAAACAAGTTCGCATTTTTCTCATGTTTGAAGATGTAATTGTATCTCTACAGGTAAGAGCAAATTAGTGCTTTGTGTGATTCTTGACCTCGTTCTTTGAAGTTATGTTCTTGGTAGTTTGTCTTTACAAACCATAGAAGTCTTTACAACTTATGAGTTGTACTGCTTTCATGATCACAGAACCACTAGACATGTTCAAATCCTTAGTCACTGTTCACATGCTTTTTCAAATCGGACAAAAAGCTGAAAAGAGAAAGTTGGTAAATCTGCTTTTTACATGCAGATGCTTTATCAACAAAGGTGAGTTTCCTATGATAGGAGAGTTACCTTGGGGAACAGAAAATTTTTTTAAAGTCTGTAATTACTTGCTTATATTGTTTGCCTCTCAAATTTAGAGGCAGCCATGTCTGTAAAATGGGTCTTAAGGACTGCTTGTGGTTAGGGGAGATGAATCCCTGTGCTCAGTATTGAATGGTTGCAAGTGCTACACAAACTGATCTGGTTGCAGCCAGAGGACAGGTAACTGCTGAAGTGATATTGCACTGGGTGCCACCAGTGAGTCTAAAAGCTGAGCTGCTCTTTTACATGCCACTGGTGCATTGTTAGGATGAGTTGGGAACTTTGGACGCTTACTGTTCTTTCCAATCCTATTTAATTAGAATGGGCTAATAGAATGCAAACTGCTAATAGGGAATTGCAGAGTAACCCTGCAGGTGAGACAGGCAGTTTGATGGCATGAACCTAATTTCCTCAGGAAGTCAGCCTGGACCTAGTGACTAGGTTTGATATATACACCTCTTCCACAGTTCTCCTTCAGGACATGTCAACAAACTTGTCTCTCGGTATTCATCTGCAGTGGTTCCCTTGAGCAGTGTTCCAGATGTGATTATCTTCACGTGTTGCTACTCTGTACAGGGATGTTATTCCAAGCAGGATTTTTTTTGTGATCCAAGCTAACCTAAGATTTCAGTTTATTTTTAGTAATCACAAATAGTTGTCTGTAGCTCAGCATTTCAACAGACTGTCTTTTCCATTTTCATTAGCTTTTGTTTCTTTGTTTGTGTATCTACGTGGCTGGATTTGGACTAATCCCTGGTTTTATATTGTCTTCACTGAGTGGTTGAATTTTTGGTCATTTGTCTTTCAAACTGCACCCTAAAATAATTGTTGCTATTTTACTGACATTTCTCTTGGAGGGGGAAAAAAGCATTCAGGATATTACAGATTCGGTTTTTAAACATAAATTCTTCATGACATTGTGGTGGCCAGATAGTTAAAACGTGGAAGTCCCATGTCGATGTCAGGATGGTGTGGGGAACAAAAACCACTGTTATTTTAGAGGAGGTAGAGAAGACTGAAAAACCCTCCTTTATGAATCCCCAAATACAGGATTTTAAAGGATATTAATATAATAAAGTCATGGGATATATGAGCATGGATTTTTAATTAAATAATTTGGTCTATAGCATGAAATTGATACTGTTCATTCCTGGTATTAAAAACACAAGAACAATGCAGGTTATTACAGTTCAGTAATGAAACATTTGTAACATAGCTGTCCATAGAATTTATATACAAGAGATTATTAACTGCTTGAATCTCATCTCTAGTGTATCCTGAATTACTGCCTGTCATGGTGATATGCTACAGAAAATAAAATAATTTCTTTTAGAAAAGTGTCTCTAATGTTGATGGAAAGGTATAAGGAAATGGGGAATTATGTGGTAGCTTATTCCAGCATTTACTTTTTTATCAAATTTTAAAAGAAATAGTTATTTCTAGTTTCTGAACATCTGACAGCCATTTCTAGACACTGCTTCTTCTTATTACTTTAGGTTCAGCAATCTTTTGTACTATGCATTTTTTTCCTATGGAGCTATTTAAATAGCAGTTGATTAGATGATTGCAGTTTTCATGCTCCTTCAAGCAATTTCTTGAAGGCCATGTTCATTTTCAAGATCCTCTGTCTCCTGTATCCTGCTCCAAGGAAGAGGAGCAGGCTTGAGCAGAGTACTTGGTCTCTAAATAAATGTGTTTTAGATGTATTTCCTTTCATATTTTGTACTTTATCCTACATGTCTGCTGGGTAATAGTGGCTATAAGACATCTCGGGTTTTTTTTTCCTCTCCCTGAAATAAATTTCAAAATGTTTCGTATTTATTGAGAACACAATTTTTATTATTATCACATTCTATCAATCATCACTGCTGTTGCTTTACAGAGGAAACATCTTTTTTATATAGTATGAATTAGAGCAACCAGAGTTTGCCATCTGGTAAGAAACTGAGTATCAGCATATACAAAGTACAAAGTAGTGTTAGGATTCAGAAAAGTTAGATATGCCTAAGCAGAGAGTCTTCAAAAGCTGGGCATTTGAAATGTCTGTATATAGCAACCTTTTTAGAATTGGGAGAAAACATACCTACTTCACTTGTGTTTCATTTCAGTTTCATACTTAGCACTTCTTTCTTGAAAACTATACTGGAAATAAGAATATGTATTTGTTTGTGACAATTAATTTATAATCATAGTATTGTCAAATTTTGAAAGTGCTTATCAGCACTGAAAGCAGAAATTGCGTTTTTGGGTGCTGCCGTGGTAGGGGTTTTTGCACAGGTACTGATCTTACTTTTATGTGTAGGAGCATTATGGCAAAAGTGACTCAGTTCCATGATAGTAGTCATGCAGTAGTTAAGCAATTCAGTGTTTCTGGTTTCCCTGATTCACTTGGAACCTCTGATTTTCTTTGTGATCACATTACCCCCACTCCAGTGAAGTGATTGCTGTAACACTGGCAAAGCCACATTTCATTCTGCTAAGCCAAAACATTAATTTCAAGCTCTTCCTGCCTGCTCTGTGGAGAGTGGTCAAGGTAGGTAGAAATTTTAGGAAGGCATGTCAAGGACCACAGGTTGATGAAATTGGTGGTATGGTAGAGCAAGAACTGTTGTGTAGGTGAGAGAAAAGTGGTTATGGATGGTCAGGATCAATGCCCAAAGAGTGAGGCCAACAGCAGTGGAGTGTTACTGCCCTCTGCTGTGCATTGCTCACTGTGAACTCAAAAATGGCTTTTTGTTCCTTATTGCTTCTGTTATTTTTGTGTTCAGCCCAGTCCCAAGATTCTCAAGTGTCTCAAAATTCACCAGTTGCCACTGCTGAAGGAGGAGAGAGACTTAGAACAAGTTCTGGACCATCATTCAGGCTTGAGAATACGGTTGGTCATATCAAAACAATTATATAACTCACTCTTTATTGTGTGATGTAATCTTTCTTTCTCATATTGGGTGGCTAAGAGCGGGTGCACTATTCTAGATGCAGCAGTAAAACAAGCACTAAGTAAAGAGGTAACCACTGTGATGCATCTGCTGGCTCTGTTCCTGTTCATACAGCAGGGGATGCTGTTGCTGCTCTGTCAGGGCACATCATGGGCTTACATTCAGCTTGCTGAGATGCATTTTTTGCAGTGCTGCTCCCCAGGTAGGCCCAGCTGCACTGGTGCTTCTTCCCTCCCAGGTGCTGGACTTTGCCCTTGCTGAATTTCATACCATTCCTGTAGAGGCAGGCTCAGAGGTCCTTCTGGATACATGTCCTGCTGTTCAGTGCGTGGGATGCTTTTCCTGCCTTAATGTATCTGCAAATTTGATAAGATGTGGTGTCACCTCCTCTGGGTCATTGCCAAGGACAGAGCCCTGTATACTTGTTCCTTACCTCCCAAGAGTGTGTAACCCTTCAGTCATTGACTTTTGAGCCTGATTATCCAGCAAGGTTTTTACCCTTCTTACTGTCCATCCATCCAAACTGGGATAATAGAATACTGTGAGAGTGTAAAAGCCTTGCCAAAACCAGCACCAAATCTCCCTCCTTTCTCTCCCTCAATGATAATGTGATTTTGGTAGCAGATAAAAACAGTACTTAAAACATGTTGTGTATTACATGGATATGTGAAAGTACCTTAGGATGTAAATGTATTACTTGTGTGTGTTAAATACATATATATGTATATATAAAAAGTAGTATTTAATGAAAAATGTAGCAGAAGGATTTTCAAGACTTTTTATTTTCTTAGGGCACATTTTAAGTCAGAGTTTGAGAAGAACTGTTCACATCTAATTCTTCAAAATTATGAAGTACAAGAACCCTCATTATCTGCTTCATGACTTTGTAGAGCTTACCTTAAAATTAAAGAAGATAATGCTTTAGAATATTTTTGTATATTTTAGTTTAATTTCATAGAATTCAATTTTAAGTCTCCTGTATGCAAAAAGCTCAATAGTGGAAATACTTGTAAAGTTCGTGAGTTTTTAATGTTTTGCATATATGTCCCTCTGAGATCCACAGTTCTACTGAAGTGGGTCTGTGATGAGAAATAGCCAAATCTGACCACCAGAAGATAAAACACTCTTCCTGGTGTCATGATTTCTATGCAGTTCTGAGAAGCTTTATATGAGTATGAGTGTGTGTGTGTGAGAGAGAGGGGAGGGGGCTGTTGGGGAGTGATGTGCCTGGGACATGGGGTGTGAATGTGTTGTACTGAGCAAGGATGAATCTATATTTGCCTGACTGTGCAAAACATGAAGGCTCCTACACTTGAACTGAGCTCAGAATAAAATGTGTGGGTTTAAAGTTTTACTTGTGAACATGTGAATACATGGTAATAGGTGTGTTATTTTATCCTAGGAAGTACTAGGTTCAGAGGCTTTCATGCAACAAATACCCTGTGATGTAACTTCAACAATTTCTACTGGCAGCTTTTCAACCAGTGAAATGTTGAAAGCAAGCCCTGTTGACACTGGTGAGTGTTCAGGTTTTGTTGTTTCTGTAAAAGGAAAATGGTGGTTTAATTTTATGGCAGAATGGGTCTAACTCACTGAACAAAATTCTGAAATAAGCTTATGTCAAACTTCACTGAAGGTTAATTAATACCCCTTACAGATTTGAAAATAATCAGAATGTTTTCTTAGCTGCTCATGATTTTTACTTTTATAATAATTTAATCTTATTATACATCTTTGGCAAAGGATATTTTGAGTTTTATTATGCAACTGTAACATTAGTGGCTTTCAAGTGGCAATTTTTGTTTTAAAACAAAAGTTATCTTCAAATGATACACTGATAAAAGTTTCCTAATCAATATATATCATGGATTATTGCAGAGCTATGATTGTCTTGTTCCAGTATCTGCTTGACACCACAGTAATTCTTAATGACTTACTTGTGAAAATTTAATTTGAATGCCATATTGACTTTTAATAGTTTTTTGGGAAATATGTTCTCACTATTTTTTGTCCATAATCTGCCTCTTGATGTTGTTAGTTTTTTGTAAAATCAAAAACAATTTGTTTGTAATAAATAGGTAAGTGCTCCTGACATTATTACTTGTGAACATAGAAGTGAGTTTGAAATTGATTAGATAGTGACCTTTGGATTAACTTATTTTGAGGTTTAATATTATGTTACTCTGACATGCATCTGATTTCTTAAAAAACATATATATATGTGTTATTCCATGTTTATAAATCAATTTTTTAAGATTATAGTTTTTATAGCCTGAGATTTCAATGGCTCATTTTAACTCTGTTTCAAACAGATGTTATTTTGAGTAGTAAACTTTATAACTCAAGTGACACATCTGTGTTTCATTGATGTAAGAGAGCTAAAGCTATTTCTAAGATAATTTTCTTGTAGTTTTTCTTATCTGTTTTTTTTCAGTTATGAAAGAGAATACCAGAAGTTTTGTTATTTGACTAAATAAATTTTTCAAGTCTAGATGTGTCTTCCCTATACACTCAGTGCTTAGTAATGACCTTTTCTGGTAGCTTTGTGCAATTCTTCTGTAAGCTTGTGGATAAAGAAGAGTTGGTGTACTGTTTAGGAACATGATTTTGGTTGTCTTGGTCCCTCGGATTTCTAGTGTT
Source organism: Muscicapa striata striata (assembly GCA_030060385.1). Lineage (NCBI taxonomy): Eukaryota > Metazoa > Chordata > Aves > Passeriformes > Muscicapidae > Muscicapa > Muscicapa striata. Next base: position 2,448,884 of record JAREIS010000120.1, read on the forward strand.
GTTATAAAGCAATTTCTGTTTGAGCATGAAGTAAACGACTATGGGGTGTCATAAAGATATTCAAGATCACATGAAAGGATTGACACATTTATATGCAGTAGGAGGTAAAGATGTGCTAGTTAGCATAAAATACCAGTATTAATTCTTTTCTGATTTTATAATTTCAGTATTTCCTAAGTCTACATTCTGTAAAAGTGCTAAGACTGACTGCTCCCTAATTAGATATTAGCAACTTGCATTTGTGAAAATGTGTGGTAAGGTTTGTAGGAGCGTTGACAGGAGACAATTAAAGAAACAAAACCCCAGAACTCTTTATGAATATTTCAGGATACTAAACACTGACTTTTCAAATTATGTAATGTAAGTGGTTTGTATGCAAAATTGTCAACATCTAACATATTATTTCAGGATTGTCTTCTGATAGTAGAGAAGATGGAATTCTGAGAGAAACAGGAAGCCACCCCTGGAACTCCTCACTTCCTTTTACCCTGCAGCAGAGGCAAGAGAATTTGTCTGGAGCATCTGAAAGTCAGTTGTCTGAAGGAGAGATGTACTTTCATAAAGAAAACCAGATTCAGCAGATCTTGGGGAGACCTACTGGGAACTTGAACTCTTACTCAGAGGACAATACACATTTCCAAGGTATTCATTATTTTATAGCATTTTTGTGCTGCTCTCTGATCATACAGAATGAGGAGCTTGCTCAGTGTTAGGCATTGGTCTGTATTATTTATATTCAACTTACATTTTAAAGTCAATAAGGATTCTACATGCAGGAATTTAATACTTTGATATTCTTGGAGCTTGGTGTTAGATATATGTTCACAAAGCATTATCTAGTGCAGAAAAAAAAAATTGACTGGCCAGGTCTGTATGAGTTCTGTGCAGTTTCCTGCCACTGTGGCTGGGCTGCTTGCTACCTGTGCCGTTTTTGTCACTTGTTTATGCACAGCTTTCACTTCTGGAAGGTAGAGAAATACTATGTAACACTTCATTGTTCACAGGGGGTCACATAGTTGATGAAACTCTTAATTGACTGGCTGGTGGGAGTTTTAAGGTTTCTAGAAAAATGTAGCAATTAATGAAAACTAGGAACATCATTATTAGCTAGCATAAATATTTAATTCAAATCACTTCCTCCTGGAATGTTTGAAAACCTCAAATGATATATGGTTATAGATTAATCTAGACCCGGAAGGACCTTCTAGTTATGTGGCCCAAATTCTCCTTTCTGCTCACAGCAGAGCCATATTAGACCAGGTTGGTTAACGGCTTGGCCAGACAAGGATTCTATATCTCCAAACAACATTTTAATAGCTTAATTATTTTCTTTTTTTTTTCTTTTTCTCTTCTTCTTGGATGTTCGAGGAGACTGCATTTTCTTTAAACTGACAGAGGACAGATTTAGATTTAGTACTAGGAATAAATCCATCATAGTGAGGGTGTTGAGGCACTGGTACAATGCTGAGGCACTGGTGCTGGTTGCCCAGAGAGGTTAAAGATGCCCATCCCTGAAAGTGTTCAAGGCCAGGTTGGATGGGGCTTTGAGTAATTGGTCAAGTGGAAGGTGTCCCATTGCAAGGGGTCTGGAGCTAGATGCTCTTTAGGGTCCTGTCCAACCCAGACCATTCTAGGATTCCCTATGCTGTCTCTTAAGGGGTAGTGGACAGCAGACATTTTTTGAACCACTTCCCTCCAAACTCAGTTATTTAGCTGCTATTTGAACATCATGTGCTGCATCATCCTCTGATCATCCTTGTGGCTCTTAGTTGGTCTTGTTCCATTGTGAGTTTTGTACTGAGAAACCCACACTACTTCTGATGCAGTCTCACAAGACCTGAACAGAGAACTTATGGACTTCACCTTTTCATTTAAAGAATAATAAAATTGAACCAGGGTAACACTTTCTTAATGCTTTTTATATCTGCATTGTGTTAAAGAATTGGATGCTGTAAAGGTTTTGTTTTTGCAGCTGGTATTTGTATACCTACAGGATTCTATAGACTTTATTTACTGTATATAGAAACAACTTGTGATATGTCCATTGTTTGGTTGGGTTTTTTGGGTTTTTGTTTTTTTTTGTGTTTTTTTTTGTTGTTGGTTTTTTTTTGTTTGTTTGTTTGTTTTGGGTGGTTTTTTTGGTTTGTTGTTTGTTTGCTTGTTTTTATTTTTATGGGGGGTTGGTTTTGGGGATGTGGGTGATGTTTGTTTGTTTTTTAAATAACCTCTTTTCTTATAGCTCTAGGAGCTGAATTCTGTTTTCCTGAAATGAAGAGACCTTTTCTAAACTTCCACCATCAGCTCTTTCAGCCTTTGGAACCAAATGTTGACTTTGATACATCATCAACATCATCATCCTGTTCTCAATACAGAACTTCCCAACACAGTAGAGAATTTAGCAAGGTACTGCAGAAAAAACTCTGGAAAAGGAAATGCTTTGGCTGAAAATTGCTGTAAGATGTGAATGGATAATCCCTATACTATTTAGAAAAAACACAGCAGTATTTTTATATGCATAGATTGCTGATTGTAGCAATGTAGAAATGTGACCCAAAAATCGAAACTACTTTTTTCTTTTTATCTTTAATATCTCTGAGAAAATTAATCTTAAATGTTTTTTTATGCCACTAGACTTCAGAATTTTCAACAGAAAGTCCAGATGTGTCTACATTTTTAGAAGAGGAAAACCCTGGTCTGAATGGACAAAGAAGCAGTCTACCTTCTAGTCTTGAAAAAAATGGGCAAAACATTACATCAGAAGAAGGGTCTGCTAGAGAAAATGTTACTCCAGGTATGTTCAGTGTAGTCAGATCAATGCTTTCAAAATCAGCTTTGTGCCAGTGTACAAATACCAGCCCTTAGAGTGGGTTTGCAGAAATGGGGACAGATCTCGCTGCTCTCAGCCCTGCTTTGAAATGTCTTAACTCCGCTTAACAAGGTGGTCTCCTCCACCACCTTGGTAGAACTCCTAAATTTTCTAAGTTAATTTCTTCAGCAGTTACGACCTGTGTGTTCAAGTCACTGTAATGGATACTATGTTACTTATTCCTTCTGCAGTGATTTGGTTAGCAAAGAAATATCAACTCTGGCTGAAGCTGTCCTTTTTCAAATACTTGTTAATACATATCCATTACTTTGTAAGTTTAAGTAAGATAAGGAGGTTCCAAAAATTGATTAAACTTTTGTTCATGTGTTAGTCTCTCTGAACTGACTCATTTGTCTTTTACATACATTGTGTTCTTCAGGAAAAATTCCATTTTCCTTTTCCCACTGTTAAGTCACAGCAATATACTGCACACTGTGATACTTGGTTTGATTACAGAACTGCCTTATCTCTCTACAAAATAAAGCGGAGGATAAGACAGCAACTTTTGAGCTACAGTGTTATAATTAATTTAGAAGTTTATTATTAACTTAACTGCAGCTTATAGCAGGAAAAATATTTTTTTAATGTTTTGCAGTTAAATTTAAATTAAGTTGATATTTCATGTAATTCTTAATTCTAAAAATTCCAAATGCAGCTAGTAGCAGTCTAAATATTTCTGGAGCAAGAATCAGGTGTTTCAGTGTTCCAAGATGCTCCAGCAAAAAGCTGATCAGAAAATGTGGCAATAATTACCACTAATTTAAGTAATAGGTGTAGTTATAATGTAAATGTTAATCAGTTATATTTGTGACTTGCAAAGTAATAAAAAATGCTAGAAGAGGTTGACACTTCAGGATGTTGTGGTTTTGGTCACATCAAATAGGATTTAGGAAGCTCCATTTTAACTTCAAACCATTCTATTTCTAAATTGCTTATAGATACAATCTTTTTTTTTTTTAACTGCAAAGTCTTCCCATCTCCTTATTGGTTTTTATAATCTCAAACCAATTATTGTTGTGGTCTAAAAGGAGGGGAAAATAACATAAGCAACAGGCTAAGCAAGTCAAAACTATTTTGGATTGTTCAAGGAAGACTGATATGCAGTGCATCATCCAGAGAATTTTCTGTTGATGACTGATGTTGCAGTGTAATTCTTCCCTCCCCATGAACAGCTATTTATCAGCAGAAAATATTCTTTATACATGTAAAACTAGATCTTTTCTGTGTATCAAAGAATGCAAAAAAATTCTAAAGGAAACTATTAAAGGTTTCTGTGGCACTTTCCATGTGTATAAAAAGCCTGGTGATAGCACAATGCTGGAGTCTGTGCAGCCAATTTCATCAAACTTAGGACAAAAAAAAGGTAATTTAAACAACACTGTTACCTGTTTGGCAGATGCTGTTCTGCTGAAATGCTTCCCCAATAATTCATGTTGATACCCAGTCTTTCTCTTTGCCCAGCTTCTTCTGGGGAAAAATGGTATCTTGACTTCTATGCTCAGATAAAGAAAGATAATTTAGGGTGCAGTACTGTACCTTGTAGGAACAGTGGTCTCTATTCCAGTTTGAATGTTGCTTTCTACTTCGAAGTTTTTCTGCCCAGGTAATGGTGTTTTGGATCATTTTCTTTCTGGTTTAGAGATTTTGTTGCAGGCCCAAAAGAGACTCAGAGGACTTCCATTTACAGAGTATAAGCTGTAAAATGTCCTGACTTCCATTGTAGTTATGTCAGCACCATCACAAAGTCCATCCCTAAACATAAGCAGCAGTAGAAATTGTTGTTTTTTTGAAATTTTGTGTACAGTGACGGATTAATTTTCTGTGATGTTAATGGTATTATGTTTGAGGAAACTTAAGCAGTTTTTTAAACAAAATGTTTCTTCCTATTTACTAGACTTCTTGTTATACATTACTGAAAAATCTTCTTAGAGAGAGACTTAAAGTGGAAATTCTGTTTTGTTAGCAAGGAGTTTGACTTCTGACAATTTTTGAAACAGGATCTGAAGAATCTTTTCAACCACTGCAATTAGACTCTACTCTGAGTGATGACTGTCAGAATGCTGATCAGCCAGGGGATATTAACACTGTGACACAGAGACCTTTTGAACAAACCCCTGGAATTACAAACAGAGACAATGAGAACTGTATTTCACCTGCAAGTGGATATGAGGAGCTGTCAAGAAGTATGGGATGCATTAGTCTCCAGTGTTCAGTGGAAAATTTGCGGAATGAAAGTCTGATTCACCTGGAAGAGCAGAAATCGTTTTATCAACTAGATCCTTCTCCTGTTACAATGGATCAAACTTCCCCTCAGCAGTTAGTAAACGAGACTATGTCTTCTGAAAAATTACCTTTGGAGGCATTTGATAAGAAGAACCATGTGAAGCTTCCTGGGAAATCAGTTCATATAGATGAAGTAAATAAAGCTGTGGAGCTGCATTCTCAGTGCAATACAGATATAAAGGAGCCAGATCAAAGCTTTCCAGAAGGAGAAGAATCTCTGAGAGTTCTCAGAGAAACCAATTTGCAAGACTCAGACATACGTTTGCACACTACTGTACAACAGAACAGTTCTTTATTCCAAAGACATGAAAAACATTCTCATCCTGTGCCCAGAAGCTCTTGTCATATTCCAGTCTGGGTGAGTAGAACAGATTTCCAAAAGCAGGGATTTTGTTGTTGTACAAAGTTATTTTAGACCCTCAATATCTGAAAGCTGGCAAATGTTGATTTTACAATTCTAGTTCCTGTTTCCTGGAGTTTTGCCCTGCTCCTCCTTCCAGATCATAGCACTGACATGATTAGCAGTAGCTTAAATGAGCTGAGTACCCACAATGGTTGGAGGAGCTGTGGCATCCCTAGTGCATCTCCTTCTCTTAGCACCAAGTGGCAGAGCTCATGGAGCTGGGTTACACGGCATGAGTGCCTCACTGAACAGCTTTTACTATTTTCCTTACTGATGTCTTGATTACTTTATCTTCTAGGAGACTGAGTCAGGGCATGGTATTATGGAAGAACCTGAGCTCACTCTGATAAGCTCCAATGACATCAGTATTGTAGAATCAGACATTGAACATCCTAACCAAGAGAAAATTAAGGAGGATGCAGTGGAACACTCAGCATGTCTGGATCAGTCTGCATGTAATGTTTTTACTGAGGTGAGCATTATCTAATGTGATTCTGTTTTGAACTTAAAGAGAGAGGTTCCTCTGCTCCAGTTCATCCACTGTTGCAAAACAAGAGATTGTGGGGTTCTCCAAGCTTTGTAATTGCTTTGGATCATCTTGGTTTGATGCTGTGTTTTCCAGACAGATCTCATAGATCCTAAATTTGGGATATTCCTTAGAATTACTACCTTGTCATACTGATCTAGATAGAGTTTGGGAAGACTTGCTGCAAAAAAACCAAAACCATCTTGCTGGTGTCTGCAAGACTGAATTGTATCTTGGTTAAAACTGAATCAAAGGAGCATGTGGGATAAAATGAAAACTACAAACTAAACAGGGAAAAAAAGGAGAAGCCCCTCACCTTGTGCTCCATGGGTGCTGAAGTACTGATGTAGAACCAAGTAATGTGTGTCTGTTAGATAAATTGTTTATATTAAATCATGCACTAATTGCAAGAGGCATCTAGAGAATTCCTAAAAGTGTTTTAAGGATGGGTTTTTATCAAGTAGTTGATCCATGGGTGAGGTGGAGGTTGGCTGCTGGAGACTGTATTGCTACAGTGGGTGTCACCTGCCTCTGGGAAAAGGGGGAAAAGACAGAGCAGGAAGAGAGTGATGGGGAGAACTGGAGACAGCAGGAGGAAAGGAAAAAAAACTGGATTTGCAGACATGTATTGAGAACATGCAATTGAAATCTGGTGGGCAAAAAGTACTTTATGGATGTTTTTAGGTTTTTTGAGGGTTTTTTGTTTGTTTTTGTTTTAAGTTTTAAAATGTTTTTAGAAAACAACTTTTTCATATCTATTACTAAGATCTATTTCTGATCTTTATTTGCATCAGGTATAAAGGCAAAAGCATGTCTTTCCTTTGCACTGGGTCTATGCTGTGGTACAGTAGTACTGCTTCACTCAAATTTGTTGTATATTTTAAGCATTTCCAATCCAATCACTAATCCTTTTGAAACAGGAGAGAGAATTTTTACCACTAGGGCCAGGTGCAGATTATTCAGCATTCACAAGGCCTGACAGGTCTCCCAAAGCCCAGAGTTCCAACGAGAGTCACTGTCCATCACATCAGACTGCAGGTAATTATGTGGTACTTCAATATACTGAAGTTGAAACTATTTTTTAGTATATTAAAATCATCAACAAAATACACCTCTTATTTGGAAAACTTCGAGCTGCTTTCACTTAGGCAAGTGCATCCTGCTGTTCAGGCTTGCTTTGTAGCACCTTTGACCAAGGATTAGTGTGTCACATGGACTTGTCTCTTCCTGGGCCAGGTTCTCTCTGATGAAACTTCACAATCTCTACACTACACTTGTTTAGTGTTGTAATTACTTAATTTTGAAAAAATCTGTCATTTTTTGATTTGTTGTCATAGTTTATGTACCTTTGTTTATTTCTGATTTTCTCTTAGTCCCCCAAGTCCTACAGCCAAAGAATTATCTTTTTTTTTTTTTTTTTTTTTTTTTTTCTATTCTGATGATAATCTGGAACAGTAGTAAAATAGTGACTTTTTATGTCCAAGATGAACTGCAGTAATGTGAAGGTCAGGAATTCACAGAACTTAATTTTGTTAGGGATTTGTCAGGTCTTCAGTATATTTTGATGCAGTATTTCTCACAGCATTTGTCTGGGCAGACCTGCTGGCCATTACTGAATACCATAGCTCTAAACTGCTGCTGGTTCTGCAAGACGGCCTCATTCAAAGCCATTGTCCTCATGCCATTTACAACAGTGCTCAAGCTCAGCATTTTAGGAGAAATGCATGACTTGGAGACTTCTCCTTCTCTTTCACAGTGATGCTGCTGGAATTTGCAGCTACACCCGGAAGTTTACAAAAATCTTTCTTAAAAAGAAAGCAGAATTTCATCCAGGAATCTCAGAAAAGAGTAGAAGCAATAAAAAATAAGGAGAGAGAAAATGAAAAGCGGGGAGAAAAAAAGCTTCAAGGAGGAAAGTCTAAGAATCTAAGAAGCAAACAGAAGGAGTCTGGTCTTCTCTCTGGTAAGTTTATATGGGGGCAAGACACAGTATTTAGGTATCCCTTCAATTGCTGTTTTATATCGAAGAACAGATTTTATATTTGCCACATGTTTGCTGTTGCAGACTGGGATGTTCTTTGTTTTCTCAGGGAATCAGGGAGCTTTGTTTTCCCCCACTGTCTGGCTGCCTCCTCAGTGTTGTAAAGGCCCTTACAAGGGCTCTTCATATTTCACAATCAGCCCACCTTTATCATTGTAAGGTGCTTCTGCAAACAATGGCTGCTCGTCACAGAACAGCTACGTTTAGCAAACTGGTGCATCTCTAGTGCCTGGCCCTGGGTGCCTGGGAGGTCGGCTCTGGATGGCCTAAAGCACAGGCAGCAGCCTCAAGAGTGAGACTGGGAAGACTTGTTTTAACTCAGGATCTCATCTCTATTGCCTCCATTCTGCTAACTTGTTTTAGGTTTTGTTGTGTCATTTAAAAATCTTTGGAAATCTCTCATGCTTTTGAGTTAGCTGAACTAGAGATTTAAATTTAAGATACGTTTGGCTTCTGTTTATCCCCTAGGAAAAAATAGTGCACTTGCCAATCAGTTGAAAAAAGTAGGAGAAGTGAAAGTATCTTCTCAAGAGGATAGGAAGGCTGGAGAAATTGAAATGCACCAGCGTACATCCAGGTAATGCATGAACACAAGTGGGAGAACAACCCCCAAAAAACCGGAGTTCATCAGTGTTTTGTGAAAGCTGCTGCTCAGTCTATGCTCTTCCAGCTGGACTCAGTGTTGCTTAACAGCAACACCCAGCCTTGCAGAGGTGGCACTGAGGAACATCACTCTACTGCTGTCACCCTGCTGATCCAGCTGTCCCATGGGATGAAATTTGATGCCAAGTTCACAGTTGCACTTGGGCACTTAGAGCAGTAACAAGCAACAAGTGCAGCTCTGAATAGGGAGGGGGTTGGTTTGATGAAGCTGAAAAAAAATTTGAAGTGATTCTGGATTACTGGAGAGTGAAGTGAAATTTTCCCAATTGCTAGCAACTGAGCCAAGGCAAACCCTTAAACTTGTTAATCTACTCAATTTTTTCCACTTCCTTCCTGCCCAGACACTTGTTTTTCTGTTTTCACAGACTTTATAATCAGCTTGCAGAAGTAAAAATCAGAAGGGAAGAAAAAACAAGGCAAGAAACTTACGCTAAAAACAGAGAAAAGGCTAAAGAGTTTCAAAAGGTAATCGTTAGCTACAGTGTCCTCTTGTCCTTTGGTCTCATGATTCCAGTCAGAGTAATTGAGATGTGCTGTGACTGGAGCTGAAATGGAGACCCTCAAACCAGTCTGGATGTAAAGTGATGCCATTGATCCATCCAGAATTTGTCAACAACTGAGCTCATATTTTCTTTAAAAAGCATGCCTGCCTCAGGCTGAATTTTTCTGACCTGATCTTGAGCAATAAGGCTCCAGCTGCTGGAAAGTCTGTGGCAAAAGAATGGCAGTCTTTTTATTAGTCCAGACTTCACTAAATTTCCATTTTAAGGCAATATTCTAGGTTTGGTGGTTTTTGGGCTGCTTTGGCTACTAGAGGTAGAGTTTGGGGTTTTGATGGCAGTTGCTGTGGAACAGGGTTGAACAAAAACCCTGGACTTGACAATTCCCCCATTCCCCTGCTAGGCCTCAAACAACTGAAGGGATGACAGGCTGTGATAGGGGATATAGGTCCAATTCCTGCATCACCTGCTTTGTGGTAGAATGAGTTGCTGCTCGTTACTTTACAGATTCCATCATTGACAGAAATGAGAAATAGGCACACCTTCACCCCTGCCCTGTTACCTGTGGCCTTTGGAACAGCACTCTCTGCTGTCCAGACTGCCCTGCCCATTCCTGATATCCTGGTTACAGGCACAGTACCCAGGCATGCTGGCTTTAGGGTAGTCACTTCAGCTTCAGTACTTATGGTTTGTATTTGCAGAAAGTGCTGGAAAAACTGCGTGCCAAGAAGACTCGGAAAGCACCATGACAGGCAAAGACTGAGCAACAAGGACACATGGTAGGATTGGTATAATCCAGGCCCCTGAGTGGTGAATTGTGAAGCTATTTAGGAATCCTCAGCTTCAAGCTGTAGGAAAACAGTGAGTACCCCAAACTCCCTGTAGTCCCCTGCTAAGAGCTCACCACTGCAGCAGACGGACTGTGCTTTCTTCATTGTTTGTCTCAGACTGAGTTACTGGCCTGAAGGGCCTTTCTTATATGTTAATATTTTACAGAGATACTGTTTTGTAATATATATGTATAAAACATTTTCAAATAAAGTTTGAAGGTTATTTGAATCCTTGGGTACAGGACATTTCTTCTGTAAAGATGGAGTTTTTAATCTGTTCTTTGCACTATGTGATTCAAGATTAGAATTATGGTCTCCTGCAGTTACAAGGTACATAAAGAAGCACTTGAATGGGAGAATTAAAAATCTTACTTCTTCCAAAAACAGAGGCTTTCTATCCCTGTTGTCTGAGCTAAGCACATCATCTGGACAACTTCAAAGGTCAACTTTTGCTGTAAAGTTTATTATTATCAGGTGCAGTAGCAAGGGCTTTTCATTAATTCTAATTTTGGTTAAAGTGCACCACAGCAGATCATGGAGTAGGCTGGGGATGGTGAGAAACCTTTAAAGGTCCTCTGGTCCAATCTCCCCTCAGTGCTTAAGGCTCTATAAAGATCTCTAAAGCCTTCTCTCCTCCTGGCTGAACTTCAACTCTTGAGCCTCTTCACAGACCTGTCCAGGCCTTTGGTACAGTTGAGGGAAATGAGAGAAAAGACCTGATAAAGCTACTTCCAGTCACCTCTGCACTCTGTTTAGCTGGGCCTTCTTTACACTGAACAGGCACCTTCACCACAGCTCTGAGGTGGGCAAGAGACAAGTCACAAGACGTGGTACTACAGTGTACAAAGCAGTAACAAGTTACAGTGAGTGTTTAATTCCAAAAAACTGCAATACATTCTAGAGAAGGTTCTTTATTTGTAATAGCTGTGCAGTTCTTTGCAGCAGGCTTGCAGCACCATCACCAGGATCTAAGAGAGGAAAAATACCTATTAGCACTTTTGATCCAAATAACAATTTGTCTAATATCCAATCTAAACCTCTCCTGGCACAACTTGTGGTCATCTCCTTTCATCCTCCTGCTTGTAGATTGGCAGACCAACCCCCACCTCAATACAAGTTCCTTTCAGGCGGTTGTACAAAGCAGAAAGTTGCCTCGTGCCTTCTTTTTTTCCAGGGTAAACACCCCTAGCTGCTTCTCATCAGACATGCTCCAGACCCTTCCCCAGCTCTATTGCCCTTCTCTCGACACACAAGCAGCAACTGGGCTGCAAGATTGCTCAAACCACAACTGAAGCAACTCCATTTGCTTCAGGATGGAACTGAGTAGGCTCTCCTCCACATCACCATCAAAAAAACCCAAAGGTAGCAGGATAAGGCCCTTTTTCAGCCCAGGAGGCCTAACTACACGAGGTGTTATCTCCTCAGAAATAGACCATAGAACACACTGAGTGTCCACAGCATCCTGAAGAGGATTTCAATATGCGGTCACCGCGTTAAGAGCTGCTGGTTTTTCAGCCATGCAAACCCTCTTTGAAGTGACCTTCAATTTCTTTACAGTTATCAGCCTTTTTGTTAAGTGCCCTTACCTTCACTCGCACTTAGGCAGCTTCCACGAAGCATTTCTCATCCCTCTGACATGCAGCAACCTGGTAGCAGACCCTAGGTAAAGAGATGGATTTGATTAGTACAGGGGGAAAGGCACCCTGTGTGTAAGTTGCATGAAACAGCCTTCTGTTCCAAAGAACCATCCTCACAGCAGGAGCTCTAGAATCCAATCTACAGAACTCCCAATTGGAACTTTTGATCCTTTGTAGCTTAAGTGTTGAAGGTGCCCAAGGATACATCCCTATACCTCAGCAGGAACTTACTCTTAACATCAGAATGGAATATTGTGTCCTTGGCCTATGTTAAAGCTTTATTCCCAGCAGACTTGGTGCCACATCATGTGACAGACAACACACAAGTCTGGTGGATTTGCTTTATGGTCATGTCCACAGCTCACCAGAAACAGGAACATCCCAGCAGCCTTGGTAATGACCAGATACTCCTCTCACTGCTCTTATGGGACTCAATAACCCAGCTGCCCATCTCTTCCAGTGAAGGACCAGTCAATGCCAATATATAACCAAAGCTGTGAACAAGCCTGAAGTATGGCACAAGCTCCAAGTACTGAGGAATTCCTCACAACCAACAGCAGTCTAATTAAGACACCAGTACTACAAATGGCTGCAAAACTGGCAGCAATTCAAAGTGTGAATACAAACACAAGAATGTGACTCAGATGAATGATCTGCTCAGGTACTGCCAAGATCTGCAGTGATCACTACCCAGTAATCTCTGGTACTGCACAAAGTTCTACAACAGTTTAGTAGTTCCCATACTTACAGTCATACAAAGCTAATACAGCAACTGTGGAACAGTATGGAACTAGTAATTGAGTACTTACCTGTCAAATAGGTTGCCTCCATTTTTTAAACTTGGGGCAGTTCACTTTGTTCTGTATCCTCAAGCACCTGTTACAAAGAATTGAATGCACTTGCTGAGTTCCAGAGGCCAGTAGCCAGTTTTCACAGAGATAATCAAAATGAAAACAAATGAAAACCTGTATTTTTATTTGTTACATGAAAATAGAAAGTACACTGAAGTCCCTGAAGAGGTTAAAGACCAAAAATACCAGGCTTAACAGACACAGCAGAATGAAAACCAAGGATGCAAAATGCTGCACTGGTGTAGCACTGCTTTTTGAACATCTCACAGAAGGATGCTGGGTGCAGGTACTGCAACTCCTTCAACCACAACAGCTCCACTTTACAAATGAGCTTCTTGACAGCCCCAGTGGGTGTCAGGGAGTAAGAGGTACTCTTCACAACAGTGCCATGCAGCTGAGAGGGGCAGCAGACTAACATGAACAGCAGCTTCAGAATTCTCCTATGTGGAGATTTATACTTTTTCCAGAGCACTTTGCTTCTTTCACTTTTACTCTCCATTCTATAGAACAGAATCCAGGGATTTTTAACAGTATAGCAGTTAACTGGGTGAACTGCTCAGAAACCAACTCATTTAACCCCATACCTGAAGAAGTAACTCAAATATTGCTGCTCAGTATGAAACTGTGAAGCATCTCTTGATACAAAACAAAAATGCATTAAATTTATGAAGTTACTTCATAACAGACACTACAGTGCTCTTTCTTCTTACCTATAGCCACTGAAACGAAAAATAATCACTCCTGCATGATTAAAGGGGGAACAGACTGTTTCAAGCATCCAGGAAATAAGCAACAAAAAAAGTGTTACAAGTCAGGTTCCTACACAAAAACCTGGCCAAAAGACTAAGTTCAGCCCATGAAATTCAGAATGTCAGTTGCACCTGAGGTCCCAGAACACAGTGACTTTTGACTCCAACCAAGCTTTTCCACTTGAATCGCTTTTTGTTTTTTGTATTCCAAGCATGTTCCAGTACACCTAATGGAGAACACTGGGCATCCCCCGCATTCCTCGGATTTAATTTTAAGATTTGTCTTGCAGTTTTATCCCACAGAGCTAACAGGTAGTTAAGTGGGTAAACCAAACCACAAGTTTATTCTGTGAGGCGTTTCCAACGACATGAACCTACAGAAAAGATCCTATCGGGATAGACCTCAACACTTCTGGTACTATAAATTAACACAAGAGACAAAAATCAAGCAGACTGGAAAGTTACCTGGTACAGATCCCACTAAGTGTCATTTTATGTTGTTTTAAGACTTTTTGGGAAAGGAAGAGGGTAAATTATACAGTAGCACCTCCCTTCATATTAGCAAGTTTTCAATTACAAGTTACCTGAGAAGCAAACATCAAAGGGAACTAACTACAGAACTCTACAGAATCCTCCCTATAAATTTCCTCCTAAGTGTAGGAAATTAACTACTGGTCAACACAAAACTATCAGTTTAAGCAACTAACCTGTTCACCTCATTTTTGACTGAGGAATTTAGATGAACATTCTTTGGGCAAGCTTAAGTTACAGTAAATTCCTCCCTTAACAGGATGAATGATCCATTAAGATAGTGTAATGCTGAAAACAGTCCCTGAAACCTTCACAAATTAGTAAGCTTGGTCTGAGAGACTTCTGGCCTACTGCAAACCAGAGCCCCTCAGTCATTTTAAGGTACAGGCAGAACTTCAGATGTCACACTAACCCTCAGAGCAGCTTTAGACTTCTCTGAAATGGCATGCTACATTTCTTCCTTCACTCTCTCTGAGTACCTGCCACCTGAAAAAAAAACAAATTATGTTACAAACCAGCATGTATGTGCATGCAAACCAGCAGAATCTACAACAGTACTGAGTAGATTTGTTCAGAAAGGCTCTTCTCACTCACTCTCTTCAGAGCAGTTGAACATTTTGCCAATCATCACAACAACTTTTTCACAGCATTCTCAAGTTTGGGGAAGATAAGCTCTTATTTTCTGAAACAACACTGCATTTTCTCAGTAAGAAAGGAGCAGCAGTATAACCAGCTCACCAAGTTAAAGACAGGTGGCTGACCTGAAACAGGCAAGGGGAAAAAAAAAGTCACACAAACTTACCAAGATGTTACTTTAGACTGGACTCCAGGTGCACTTCCTAAAATAAATTGTTGTATATAAGTAATACTTTCAGGTTTCCTCAGTAATTTAACAGTCCATCAAGACTTGGGTGCTTTTATCTCAGTGTGAAGCCAGGCAGACAGTAGTCCAGTTACACTGGCTGAAGGCTGATGACACAACAAAGTATTGTATCTGCAATAAGGTCTCTCTGCAGTTGAAGAAACTCAAGCACTATGGCACAGAATGTAAAACTAGGGGAGTTACCTCACAAAGAAAGCATGAAAGAGACCATTTCAAGACACCTTAAAAATAAGCTTTTAATAAACCATCTGCAAGAATTCAGCACTGCAAGTATTTTTCCTCTACCTGCTAATTCTACTTCTTTTAGTACACAGGATGAAGAATTGAAGCGCGTTAATTTAAGTTTATCCATAATTTCATAGTAGCTGCATTTTAAGTATGTTTGTAGAATCGTCCCACTAAATAAACTTGTTACAGGTCTCATTGTCACCACTGCAATTAAGTATACAGCGAGGAAAGCAGAACCTGTTACTCTTCTAGCCACGTTTTCCAATTCAGACACACAGCAGGTTGTGTCTACTTGCTGAAGAACGAGGCATAAAAACTCCAAAATGTCTTTTGAAAAGCCTGGTTTTTAAGCCCAGCCAGATAATGAAACCTGTCTCTAGTGGCCATCTGGAACCTGAATTTGTGTTTCAAAATAGAATACTATTTTTCTTCTCTTGTCAAAAGGCAATATACTTGTTAAGAATTGAGCTTTTATGTTTATAAAACTACCTCCAACTCAAAAAAACCCAACTGTTTCCTCAATACTTACCCCTGAGTAGAGGCTTTCCAATCTGTTCTACCCATCACAGGAATGCCCCTTTAAGGAAAGAAAATATTTTGGAACAACATCATTAGGTTAACTATACTTTTATCCCATAGCAGTTTAGCAGTTTTTAATGTTGTATTTGAAAAGCTTCCCACTAAGAAACACTAAATTTACTTGTTTCAACAGAAATACCAAGTTTAACCAGCACATCTGCATGAAAACCAACGATGCCAGCTGTTGAAATACTGTAGCACTGCTTTTTGAACACCCCATCAGGAAGACACTGCTGGGTGCAGATACCATACAGTGCACAAATTAGTCTCATTACCTGCTGTGGGAATAGCACTAGACTAAAGAAATCCCATAGTCTTACGCTGAAGTTCAGAATTAACACAAACTCACCCCTTTTGCTACCATGTTGCACAGATGTCCATTGAAGTAATGGATTTGTGAATCAGGTCAGCAAACAGCTGTAAGAATTCAAGAGATCCCCAAGAAGTTACAACTGCTGCTGATGCAGTGTGTGTTCATCTGCAAAGAAAAGATACAACCAAACTACAGTTCTGAAAATTTATAACACCGAACTCTAGATTGATCAGTATTTGAATGAATGCTATTTGAAGCCATGCAAATATTGTCCCTTCATATAAGTAACACAACTAATACATTTATCAGCTGTGGGTTGCAAAAGAAGGGTTTTTTCTAAGCACTAGGTTCCAGGTTTTTGTCTACAGCAAAAGACAATACCTGATCAAGTGCTGGAACAGACCGAACACATTTCTTTACTATTTCTTAAACAGCATCTGAAGCTACTTCCCAATTGACTATAAATACTTACTGTTAGCAGTAGCAGCAGCTGACAGTGACAATGCTTTCCAGTTCTAGACAGGTAGCTTGGACCAAGGTCTTTGTGGTGGCAAGTCCAGAATCACACACTCTCCTCAGGACAACTTACACTGTGCCAGCCTGACATGCTTCCCAGTGCAGTTCTCTACCTACAGGAACGGCCAAGTGAGGTATCTGTTCCTATCCTTGTACTCAAGAATGTTCTTGTAAGGTTTCACTTGCCCACCCTCAGCTCAGTGTTTCCTATCTCAAAGGGTTTTTCCTATGCTTTATTTTTACAAGGTGCTTTCTTCCATGCTATTTCCTACATTGTCCCAAACCATGCAAACTTGGCAACATCCTACAGTAGAAGCTTTCACAGCCACGTGCAAGTCTAAGCAGCTGCTCTCTGCTGTCCCTCCTCTTCTTGCTTGCAAGGGGTATGAATTAACATGGAATTTTACCAGGGAAGCCAGCAGAAGCTGCAGCTGGTATGATACACCCTGGTACAGAAAGCGTGGGTGAGATGCCACAAAGACACTGAGGGGAAAGTAGTTCCGCAACATCTTCAGCGGAGAAAATTCCAGGCAGTGTTGTCCAAACCAAATCAGATAAAGTTGCCCTGAGGTATTTGACATCAGGTAAAACTTCTGTTTTCTAACAAAAACTGCACTCTGAAGTATTTAAGAACTCAAGTTTTCATTTTAAAGAGAGGCTACAGGTTCTAATTTTTGTCAAATTGATGAAAGGTATGTACCACTGAACTCATACCTTGGAAGCTTCACACACATGAACTGCTCAGCTGTGGAACACTATAATGTATTTATTTTAACTATGGAGAACTTTTTAAAACCCTTTGTGAAATAGTGCAAAAAAAGCTATCTGCAGGAAACAAAACTGAAACCCAAGTAACAGCTTACCTTGTGCAGTAAAAAAACCATGAGGTATTTTATCTTCCAAAAGCAACATAAACTAGAAGGGAAAGAAAAGTGGTAAGAACTGTCATATACAGCCAAATAACTGAAGATTCCTGAAGTCAAAGCTAGATTTCATTCAACAATCAATTTAAGAGCTATAAGCTTGATTTTTATGTATATTTATCCAGTTCTAATCAGAATTGCAATTTAGTTTATTTCTGAGTCAGTCAGCAGTTGAACAGCTGAATTCATCACATCAACTGCAGCATGAGCAGGACTCCATATACTCCTCACTATGCCCTACCAAGCAAGAACCCCACTCCTAGATTGAGCATGAGTCTTTCAAGGCATTGAGTATTTCTCAGGGAGACACCAAGGAGATTTACATTTAGCCATTAACTCTGGACCACTTTTAGTTGTGATCTTCAAATGCTGAAGATAATTTTTGCAGTCCTAGAGCTATCAAACTGCATTTGGAAAGCTTTCTTTACAAAGGTTTGGAACCTTAATTTAAGCATCTAAATAACACAGCTTGACTTGCTCTCAATATTGAGGACCTACTGCAATCTCCTCACTGTCAATTGCATATGAAGGAAATTTAACCAGCAGACAAAGCCTTTTTCTGACAACACGCTTGTTGAGCACAGATTACTTTTATGTGCTGAACAGCTGTCAATCAGCTGCTGACAGCAATTTGTTTAAGAGCATCTAAGTGAGGCTGTGAGGTGACTAATTTTAAAACCTTTATGATTCTTAAGTGAACATTTTAAACATTTATTACTTCAGTTACCAAAACTGCTGTGGTAGTACTTGGTGATAGTCAGACCACTTCTAACCACTATCCACGTTTCCTACTGACTAAAACACCTTTGAGAAAGGTATTTGCAGTTGGGGCAATGCCTAGTAAGTACTGCTAATAAAGAGCTTTTAGCTTCCACTAAGTCATGTTCACATCAGAAGCCATTCTGGACAGAGGAGGGCAAGAGGGGAAAAAAACTTAAATCCAAAATGCACTATACTGCTGCAGTTATTTTTAACAATGAACTTACAACTTCAGATTATTGAATTAGATTAAGGAGCAAAGAATTAGTTTTCTAAGAAGTTGTTCCACGTGGAATAGACAACCTCAATCATACAAAATTGGATTTTATTATCATTCAAATGCATTAACCTAATTCTGCAATAGACTTGTCAAAGTTGACCAACCACTTCTGCATTTTTATAGCACTTGACTTGCATTAAGCCTCAATTCTGTCTTCAACCCCTTAACTTTCTGAAGTATTTCAAACCTGCACCTCTAAGACACAAAATCTCTCAAGCACCATCCACAAAGAAGTCAGCAATAAAAGAAAGGCATCTAAATTGCCCTCTTAACTTGAGAATACAGCTGTATGCTTGCTTTTCTATGTACACATACTTTTCTATCCTGTGCTGTTGTTCCGTTACAATATTTGGAACTTGTCTTCCCATTTTTAATTATGTTAATTCTATGACCCATTGGTTAACAGAAGTCAAGTTACAGAAGCCAGAATTTCACAAAGATCATCAGCCACTGGACCAGGAATATTGTACTCTTGACAGAGAATAGCAAAGAAGACAGAAGCAGGAGATCAAGTTTTTTTTTTTTAACTGTCTCAGACACAAGTCCAATATACTCACAGTAAGTCAAATGTGCCTAGGCAGCTTAGTGGAGAGCTCAACACTGACTCCAGACAGATGTTTTAACAGGCCCATTAAAGAGGTATCTGAAGAACGACCACTGCCACCTCTTTTGTCCATCTGCCGCTCACGGAGCTGAGCCTTGCAGACGCACTGAGTCCTCTCCAGCACCATCTTCTTCATCCACTATTTCAATCACTTCCAGTGGTTCTGCATGTTTTCTTCCTGGCTTTGACTTTTTTTTACTGGGAATTGTGCTGCTTAGAATGAAAGCGCTGTTCTCCTAAGAAAATGGAAGACAGAAGCAGTCACAAGTCTAGTGTTGAGATACTTCAAGATTTTAGTAGCAAACTTGCAAATTTTAAGAACTCTACAGAGAACTGCAGTATTTCTATATATTTCAGCATTACACTGAAGAGTGTGGACTATCAACCTCCTCCTGCACTAAAACATCAGGATACAAAGAGGTCACAGTTAACTCTGGATCTAAGCTCAAGAACTAAATACTGAAGACATTATCTACTAATTCTTTAACTTCAGAAGTGAAAGGCTAGAGTGTTTCTGAAGTTAAGGACTGCTTACTTACCACTACTCTGGCATCAAACTGTTCCTGAGTATCAGAATTCAAGCTGTCTTCATCATCACTAATAAAAAAAAATAGATCAAATTGTACTTTTATAGCACCTTAAAATGTGAAGTTCCAAACCCTTAAGTGAACAGTAGCTGAAAGGCAGCATTGTACCTTCACACTGTCTTTTAAGCTTTCTAAAGGTTAGAAGTATATTTACAAGAGCAAATATTCTTGCTGATTTACTGGTCTTTTTATTGCACTAAGCTAATTGCTTGACCCTGAAGACCAAAGATGACACTTTGGTTTTCATAATGTAAAAAAGATACTAAAAATTATCCTTTAGTCTTTGTTTTAGAACACTTAGAACTTTGTTTTAGAACACAGTATTTCAGGAAATACTTTATTTTAATTTCTACCAACAATTATCAGTCTTCAGATCAAACTAAAAATACTTAAAAGTGAGAACTTTTAAGTCACATCTACATACACAGAATCCCAAGCAGTAGAGCACTTTGCTCACAAAACAAGCAATGCCTTCATAGGTTAACAGGACAGAAGAACAACTGAACTTGATACACACAGATATTTATATACTAGTTAAGCACAAAAGAGCAATTAAAGATGAACTTACTCTGTCTCCTGAATAGGGGAAATGGGGCCTTCATCATCTAAGTATTTGTGTTTCCGAAACACCACACAATCTTCTTCTAAATCATCACTGGCCTGAAGGGCTTTTAAAGCCTTTTTAAGATGGTCTTCATATTTAAGCACTTCAATATACTTGAAATATCCCTTTGCAGCTGCTTGCTGTAGAAAAAAATACTCAGGTAAGATCTTAGAAATACCACTATAAAGCATTTATATACATTATGAACTGAATTGTAACAGTGTATCAACACAATATATTCTTGCTATCTGCTTCAAAAGGTATTAAATCTACAGTATTAAGTGTCCTGTTAAACAGAAGTAAAACCTGTTTCATTGTTTTATTCCAGTAGAAGCACAACATAGCCAATTTCAATTCAATATTTTTAGACTAAGACAATATTTATCCCACAAAACAGAGAACTTACCTCATAGCCAAGAACCATCTTTAAGGGAATATGTTTCTCCCCATAATGTTTTTCAACAAAAGGGAATTGAAAACCTCTGTCTAGAAGCCTCCTCTTTTGCTCCTGAGGTGAGGCTGTGAGTGGGGGCCTCCCCGTGGGCATGTGTGTGCTCTCATACTTTTTCTTCCTCTTGCTCTTCCGTGTGCGAATTTTGAATTTTCGGTGTGCAGCTGCTTTGAACTTCCTTCCCCTGAAGTGATAGGCAAAAATGGCCTTCAAATTGAGTTTTGACTTCTGCTGCTTGGGAACTTCCAATGATTTCCCTGGACTTTGGGGAGACAGAGAAGAATCTGAGGAACTTTCATTGTCAGATACTCCTGTAACAGATTCAACCTGCAGCCTTGAAGATCGAGATCTTTTCTGCTTTGAAGCAATGGAGCACTCAGAAGCAGCAGAGACATCACTGAAGAAGAAAAAAGTATTTACTTTCAAAAGAAGGTACACTTTTATGATACATTACACAGGTTCTCCACAGGATAAATTCTGAACTAGAGATAAAAACTCACATTTCTGAATCGCTGCTGATCAGTAAAACCTCAGCTGAAGCTGCTGATGATTTACACATGCTGTTAGGATGATCTGAAGACTCCCCAGGAGCAGCCGCCTTCTGCCTTGACCATGAACGTTCTGTTCCTGTATTCCTTTGCCAGGAATACACCTCAGATGGCTCCTTCTGCTGATGGCTGATCAGCTCTTGGGCATCAGGGTAATCAGAGCCAGAAGCCTGGGATTCATCTGTATCAGTCATGTTCAGTTTGCCCTAAAAAGCAACAAGAATACATGAAACTAAACAAAATTTTGTATTTATTAGGTAACAAACTTTCCTTTACTCCACTCATGATCACAGGGTAAACTTACAAGAACAATCCTAGGCAAACTAGAGAAGAGATCTTCTTATGAACCATGACCAATTATATTCTTCATACTAACATTTAAGTCACAGCCACTTACCTAAAGATATTCACAACATAATTGAGAGCATAAAATATTTTAGTTTAGCTCCTGCCAAAAGGAAGGCAAACCTCACTGGTTGAACAGATTGTTCAGAGACTTAACTGAGATTAATTCGGAATATTTTAACACTCTCCCTACTAGAGTTAAGTTTTCCTCCAAGTAAGCACACATACAGGTAGCCAATGGCTTCTTACACCTGTAAGAATATTGTAGCTTGAAGTCATACATAAATACTTCACTGTGGGTTAAAATCTTTAAATTAATTTAAGTGCCATCATGAGAAGCAATGCCATGTTCCCTCTGTTCTTTTGTGAGCTGTAAGATACCTAAACCTCCTGCTATTAACAATTCATCACCCATTTGTTCACTGGTTATCAACTATCAGAGACCAGCCCCAGAACTAAAATGTTAATTCTCACTTGAATCTGCAAGACATCACAAGCCAGCTCTTCAGTGGTGAAGTCTATACAAAAGGAACTGGAACATACAGAAAAGGAACCTCTGTAATAGCCTTAAGTTAGGTACTAGCCCTATACATCTGTAGCTTTTTATTTCTACTGTGCTTTTTAGCATTTTACAAACTTAGCTCATTCAATGACCTCACATATCCTGCAGCAAGATCATCCTGAGGGCACATGTATTTCAACCAAAGGACCAGGCCCAGCCAGCATTAATTTAGGAAAGTCATGTCCAACCCAACTGATCTCCTTCTATGACCAGGTGACTCACTTAACAGATGAGGTAAAGGCTGTGGATGCTGTCTGCCTGCACTTCACTGAAGCTTTGGACACCATTTCTCGCAGCACTCTCCTGGAGAAACTGGCTGTTGATGGCCTGGATAGGTGCACTGTTCATTGCATGAAAAATTGGATGGATGGCTGGGCCTTGAGAGTGATGCTGAATGGACTTACATCCAGTCAGTAGCTGGTCTTAAGTGATTATCCCCAGGGATCAGTGGTGGGGCCAGATCAGTTTAATGTCCTCACTGACTATCTCAGAAAGAGGATTACCCTCAGTCTGCAGTTTACACCAAGTTGGGTGGGCATATTGATCTGCTGGAGGGCAGGAAGGCTCTGCAGAGGTGTCTGCATAGGCTGCATTGATGGACTAAAGAAAACTGAGTGAGGTTCATTTAACAAGGCAAAGTGCTGGGTCCTGCCCTTGGGTCACAGCAGAAAAGGACCGGGGGGGTTCTGGTCAGCAGTGGCTGAACATGATCCAGGGTGTGCCCAGCTGGCCAAGAAGGCCAGTGGCACCCTGGCCTGTATCAGCAATGGCGTGGCCAGCAGGAGCAGGGCAGGGATTGCCCCCCTATACTCAGCACTGGCGAGGCCACACCTCCAGTACTGTGTTCCACTCTGCTTCCCTCACACCTAGAAAGACATTGAAATGCCAGCTTTGCTATGCCTGTGCGGGCACACTGCTAATACTTGTTTACCCGCGGCCTAACAAACACAGAAACAAAAAAAGCCAGGACAGCGGCAGCAATGCCCCTCGGACCGCACAGACTCTGCCTAGTACTCACAAGTCGCAACTCAGCATCCTTCACGGCTTTTAAGGCAGCTCCGGCCCGGAGCGCTGGCACAGCACGCAGATCTCTTAAGCAAGAAAAATAACCATCTAAACTCGCTGAAGAACCTGCCAAAGGCGCCAGGCACACCGCTCAACCCCTCGCCAGGCCTGGCTGCCGGCAGCGCGCCGGGGCCGGCGGCACGGGAAGGCCTTTCGAACGCGGGCACGCACCAAGTCACCACGGGCCGGGCACTCCCCTCACCCACCGCCACCACACGCCCCAGACCTCGGGGCGCGACTCCACACCGCCCAGACTATCCCTCCAGCCCCGAGTCCCCCGGTCCCGGGCCCGGGCCCTGGCAGCGCGGATGGCGACGGATCCGCCCGCCCCAACTCACCGAACAGCTCCTCCCGCTCCTCACCGCAAAGGGCCCGCAATGGCGGCTCCGCACGTTAAATAGCGCCCGGCTCTCGCGAGAGGCGCGCGGGCCGACGGGAAGGAGGTGGTGCCATGCTGGGAGTGGCACGGGGCGGCCGCGCCTGGGGCGGGGCGGAGCCGAGCGGAGCCGAGCGGAGCCGAGCGGAGCCGAGCGGAGCCGAGCGGAGCCGAGCGGAGCCGAGCGGAGCCGAGCGGAGCCGAGCCTTGCCTTGCTGTGCCAGTCCCGGTCAGCAGGGCAGGTACGTGCGGCCGGGCGATAGCGGCGGTCGGTGCGTGGCAGAGACCGGGCAGATCCCGGCATCCCTCAGCTTCCCGCCCGGTGAGAGGCTCCCGTTCCCGCTGTGCCGCTTGCCTGCGCTGCCCAGGCTCCTCCGAGCTGGCTGCTCCAGCCTGAACAGCCCCTTCTTCCCCTCGCAGCCGAGCCAAGCGTGCTGCCGGCTTTAGCGCTCCTTCGCTCCAGCACTCGTCGCTGCCTTTGCTTGCCGGGATGCTCTCAGTCCCTCGGGACCCCAGCCTCGCCTAGCACGCCTGTTAACACCCTGCCGTGACCCTTCCCCAAATCCCAGCCGCTCAAGCAGTTGCTACTGCTGCCCCGCAGCCTTCCTCTGCCCCGTACGGGATTTCCTTGCACCGCCCCAGGCGAGAAATACGCTTCTGTATCTGTGGATGTCCTGCTCTTCTTGGTGTCATCGCATTTCTCTCTCACAACTGCCATCTTCAATTTTTTTCCACTGATATTTCTTCCCCCACCACTCCCCTCCCCGACTCATTTCTAGCCTGCCTATAACCTTTCCTTTTTGGCTTTAACCCACTTAGTTAATTTCAAGTTTTGATGATAGACACCCTATACACATAATTAATCTAATGGTTCATATTTCATCTGTGTCCTCCTGGCACCTAGCTACTCTCTCTGATGTTTTCCTCCCACTTCAAACGTAGACTTTTAAGTCTTTACATATTTGTTGCCTCCATTCTAGTTGCACCATCCCACATCTATAATGATTTTATCATTCCCTTAGCATTTGTATTCTTTCTTTGGAAGTCTTCTATAGCAATTCAGTGTCACTGCACTCCTCCGTGGTGGATCTTACTTGTGTGCTATTGTCTCAGGTTTTCTCTGTCCCACACCACACAATTCACTCCCCTGTGAATATTTGCAGTGGTGGGCCACAGATTACTCTTTTCTGTCTTTCCTCATAAGAACTTCTGTCTACCAATCAGATTTGGTTTATTATGGTACATCAATTTTTTTCCACAGTCTTTCCCTCCTTTCTTGATTGTGGGGAGCCAACTTGTTTGAATGTGTACAAGTCTTGCCTCTGCCTTTTGCACAACAGCAGTTCTAGTTTGCCTTTTCAGGCTGTTTCAGGACAACAATGTGTTGAGTGCTGGCACAGTCTCCTACTGGATGTGAGGCAAAAGGTTCTTGAGGGGGTGAGGATCATCTCAAACCATGCTGCCAAAGCCACGTTCTCACTTTCTGCCTGTGGCTAATTACTGCCTTTCTTGGTGCACGCTAAAAGTCTTGGGGTATGATTCACTCCACCTGACATTAGGCTTCTACCAGAGGCACCAAATTCAGCCTGCTGCTTTCTCCTCCAGAGCCAGAGGAGGGACAAAGTCAACTGTGGAGATAGATAAGACCAATTGAGAATTACTATACATAGGTTGCAGTCCTTCTTCCTTTCCCTACTGCTTGCTACAGCAGAAATTTGGGGTAGCTGAGCATTGAGCTCAAAGATTTCAGTTAAGTGACTGCTACCATCTCCCCACTCTTCTTATTTCTTTTTTTTTACACTGTTTGTTTGGGCCTTTTTTTTTTCCTTTATGCAGATTCAAGAGGCTGATGGTGTAAGGACAGTTAAATTTTTTGATAGTCATAAAAGTTAGGATGTTTTAAAAACAGAAGCTACAACTATACATAAGCAGCTGTCCCACACCATAGTCCTTCCTAACTAAGACACAGTCAGGTCTAGGAATGTAGTTAGGATTTTGGCTTTTTCCTTCAACACCTGAGATCTAGGTAAATGGGACCCATTTTATTTTTTATTGCTGTGTGCATCAAGTATGTGCCTAAGGAGTTAATGATTGCTGCAGCTGATTTTTAGGTAGTGTACAATCAGCTGTTTCTGCCCTGAGCTAGTGGCTTGCCCTTCTAGCTGGCTTTGCAAGGCTGACTCAAGTACAGCCCATTTGTGAAGAGGTTCTTAAACTCATGTTCAAAACTTTTTGTTACAGGCTCTGTACCCATGCAGAGCTTCATACTGCAGAACTTGCTGCTATTGATTTCTATTTTGCTGCTAGCCTGCTCCTCTCTGGAAGGGGAAACACATGCCCAGAATCAATTGGAAACCATGTCACAGCTAGGGTTGAAAGTCCACCATAGCCACTGCTGGAAAAGTAAACATTAAGGTTGGGAGGACCTTAGGAGGCAGCTGATGTGCTCAGAAAAGCTCAGGTTTCTTTCAAAACTTTCTTGTGAGTCCAGGCTTACAAAAAGACACCCAAATCTCCTGATCCCTTGAACTGCATTCAGCATAGGATGTGTTTTCCCTACACCCAGCTGTCAGCTTGAGGACTAATATGTGTAATGCTCTGAGCCAGCTATAGGGCTGACAGACATCTTCTTCCAAGGTGCGTAAGAAATTTAACATGACTGTTGAAGCTCTCAGTCTCTCCTGTGATGGCAGAACTGCAGTTCTATTTTTTCTATGTATTCTTGAGTGAAATTGAGAAATAATTAACATGTTGAAAGGAGCATGTTTAAATTGTTGAACTATTATCTTTGTTGGCAGACCAATCACTCTGCAGTGTGCTGTACTGTAACTTCTTACCTGAAGAAATCAGCACTGATTAGGAAATGGCCAAAGTCGAAAGGTTTTCTTTTCATGTCCCAAGTCTGGAGGAACTTGCTGGGGGTAAGTAATGCAACGTGTGACTTTATACAAACTTGTAATGTACTCTTCAAACTTACATTAAAGCTCAAAGTCTTTCTACAGCTAGTACATGCAGAATTCCTGCTTTTAGCACACTGAGAGGTAAAGAACAGCACTACTTCTCTATATGTGATGATTTTCTTAGAGCAAACAATGACTTCTCCACCAAGCTCCCAAGATATTTAAACACACAGGCTCTCAATCTCTTTAAAACTGCTGCATATGCAGATCTGTGTGCAGGTATGAAAGTTTGACCACTACACACCAAACCTCTTTACACATACAGAATCATCTGTCCTCCTCTATTCTCTAGTATTTCTTTCTTTTTCAGGACTGCTCAAAACATTGCAGACAAAATGCAATGTAGCATGGCAAACCCTCTTGCTTGAACATAGTTGGCTCTTCCTTGGGTATTGCCTTAGAACAGGGCTGCAGGAAACATCTTTAGTTTACTTATTTCTAAAGCCTTCTCAAGATGTGCTTGGAATAACAAAATGGTTGAGGTTGGAAGGGACTTCTGCATTCAGCCCAGTTGCTCATGAGCTTCTTTTCTTGCCCTAGTAGGAAGACATTATTCCTTCTGGCAATCTCTCCCCTGCAGCAGATACACTGAAGGATTTTTGTCTTTCAGATTGATCCTCAAGTTCAGTTTGCCACTCTCCTGAATCTGTGTCAGTTTGACGTTTCTGTGTATTGAGAACTCGTGGTGCCAGCAGTGCCCTAGGTGGTTCTCAGTTCTTTTCTCACCCAGTCACACTGGGGCAGTAGGCCAGGGCTGCTGTAGACCTGTAACCTCTGAAAAGAGCACCACGTACTTGCAGTAGAACAGCTTGAAAGAGTATCAGAAAAATTTCATCACAAAGCAGAATTTTCCTTTTTTTCCCCTGTCTGTTTTGAGGATCTCCCGTAAGCTGGGAATTGTGTTGCTGTTCAGATTGTGGGTATAATTTGAGAAGTGCTCTATTCTCCTTGTCCACTTGCCAGAAGATACTTAAATGTATTAGAAACGTGCCAAGCTACTGACCCTTTTGGTCAACAGCTTGGTAAATCTGATCTCAACAAGTAAGGTGTGGCTGAAAGCCTAACTAGAGGAAAAAAAGGCACAGGAAAGTCTTCCATGTAAATAAGGAGCTGCCTGATTTGAGATCACAGACTGGATGTTCTGTTCTTTAGTTTGAGACATCTGTCAAAGCAGACCCCCAGGCATGAAAGAACCTGGACCTTTCAACACAGTATTTGAAGCAGTGTATGTGAAGACAATCCCACACTAAAGGTTTGGAAGTTGTTTTCAAACAATGCATTCTTCCAAACCTCCCTGTTGTTTGAGTGACTTTGTTACTTCTGAGCCTAAAAAACATCAATATAAAGCAAATCAAAAATTTTAGATTTGGTTCATTATCACCCACACTATTCATTATCTGTCTTGCTGTGACAGTGGCACTTGCCAGAAAATCTCTGCAAGACCATAAACATGATAGGCAGTATCCCTTGGTGGTGGAAATTTCCAGACAGCCAGAGACAGTTTGAGATTATAATCAATTGCAAACTGTCTGGTTAATGTATGTAAAGAACTGATTGTTGCTTCAGCTAAATCTTGCTTCCTCCTTTGCTCTTGCATCATATTTGACCGTGATCGTAATTGTCTGCTCTTTGAAACAAACCCACTGCTGAATGTGATTGAAGCTTACCCATGTTACTTCACATTGTGCTGCCCCTAATGCTACTTAGAGCAGTCAATGTATTTCAATGAATATGTTTTTTAAATTCTTAAATTTAATTGATGTGGCAAACAATTGTCTTCACAAACTTTTGCTCCTCTCTGAAGCTCAGAATAATGTAACAAGTGCCTGCAGGCATTTAAATCAATGGAGTTACTTAGGATAAGCATAAATAATGTGTCTTGCAGAAATAAAGCCCAAACAGATATGCTTATGGTTGTTAGAAATTTGTCAGACTCTTGGTAATTTTTCATTGTCAATCATTTTGCCATTATTCTTTGTTATAGTTTTGCAGAAAGGGCTTAAAGAGAACTTTGCTGATGCTCAAGTCTCTGTTGTAGACTGTCCTGATCTGACTAAGGAACCCTTCAATTTTCCTGCTAAAGGTAACCTAGCATTCTTGTTTTCCGCTAAAACTTCTCCAGTTCCTTCTGCACAATCCTGCTTAGTTTTGATCCTCTGAAGATGTTGTGAGAGCCTAAAATGTTTTTCAGGTGAAGAATATACATGAGAGGAGAGCTACATTTTATTTCTGGATTTGCTTCCTAGTTGATGTATGAACAGGGACAAGTCATTACTAAGTACTTGTCCTAATTTTTTTTTTTCTTAACCTATCATTGCATACCTACTTATTTCATAAGCTTTACTTAGTGTACTGAAAAGGTTTTGAAATTGTTATCTTTCGGATGGAGAAATTTTTTAGAACCATGCCAATCACAATCTGAACCTAAGGAGTTGTGCTTCCATTAATTTTTAAGTTCCTGGCATTCATGTATGTCAGTGAAGTGAAACTGTCTTATTCTGAATGGGATTCATCTTTGACACTAGCTGTCTGGAACACAGACATGTCATCTGTGCTACTCATCTGAGTTCCCTCTGGCATCAATGTGAAAGAAACACCTCCAGGAGTTTATTCATCCCTTCTTAAAATACATATCCAACTAAGTGGGATGAATTGTCCTGAGATAGCTTTCAGTTTTGCTAAAATTTTGCAAGTGGAGTTCCAGCAGAGGTCTGTACTGTGTGGTGAGGGTGTTACTGAAGAACTGGAAAATGGAAGATTTTGTCCACTCTGACAGTTTTTTTTTTGTGCTTAGAGAATGTTATTTTGCAACATGTTTCACAGCATTAAATTCTACTGTGAACAATTTTAGGGCTTGGACTTCTTAATAGCTCAACACTTTATATAAGCAGGCTAGGGAAATAGTGTTCTCAAGGGTTTGAGAAATTTGAGGAACCAGTTTTTTGGTGGGTTAGAATGTGTGCTTATTGAAAATTATTGGGAATAAAGGTTTTACCAAGCTAACTGGCTGCATTTTTCCAGGAATCTGCGGAAAGCCTAGGATAGCAGATGTGGGAGGTGTTCCTTACCTCATCCCTATTGCACAGAAAGAAAAAGTGAGTTTTTCCCTGTAGCTGTGGAGTTTAATACATTTGTCAAAAGAAAACCAATAAAAAAAGCTAAGGACTAAGAGATACTAGGATCTAGATACTGGAATTCTACACTTGTGAAAGACACTTTTCAATGTTTAATGAGACTGATTCTTATACTGTAGTATATCACAAATCTACTAAGAACAATAATTCAGTCTTTGAATGAAATGAACAGGGAACATAC
Organism: Muscicapa striata striata; assembly: GCA_030060385.1. NCBI lineage: Eukaryota > Metazoa > Chordata > Aves > Passeriformes > Muscicapidae > Muscicapa > Muscicapa striata. The sequence continues at coordinate 2,478,662 of JAREIS010000120.1, forward strand.
AGGTAGAATCTTTTAGCAAACAAATAGACATCTACCATATTTGTTATTACGAAATGTTATATTGTGTTCAGAAGCTATGTCCAACATAATTATCAAAATTTTAATGAGGGTGGGTGTTGTAAATTAAATACTTCCAGGACTACAGTGAACAGACTGACAATTGCAGATCAGAGTGCCACACCAAAATCATAGAATGGTTTGGGTTGGAAGAGACTGTAGAGATAATCTACTTTCAACCCCTCCTGTGGTGAGCAGGGTTGCCACCCACTAGGTCAGGTTGCTTCATCCAGCAAGGCCCCATCCAGCCTAGCACCGGACACTTCCAGGGATGAAAGTATTGTTTTTATTTTGCAGGTTTATGATCTAAATAAAGTTGCAAAGGACATAGAGCTGCCTGGAGCTTTTATTCTTGGAGCTGGAGCTGTTTCATCCAAAGTTCTTGGAATAAATGCTGAGGTCAGTATATAAGTGTGATGGTTCTCAATGAACTATTAAGGAACTATCTTAACGGTAGAGCAGTATTATGCTGGGTGTTCCCCATTTACAACAATGTATTTAATAAACACTTTCACACCACAAACACACAAAACACATTAGAATGAACTGAGATGAGAGGCATCCACTGAGGTGCCTACTCCTGAGATAATAAAGATTAATTTTTAACTTGTAATTCTTCAGGAAGCATGTGATTACCTTCAAGCATGCAAGAAACATGGGTTTTGTTTCTTGGAACTGATTGACAAAGAGGTTTTAATTCTAAAATTTAGAAATGCTTCTCAAGCTTACTGGTAAATGTCTTTGAAATACTCTCTTTCTTTTGCCCTCTTGGATGACTTTGTTTCACCGTTGCAAATTTTAAAGATATCACATAGAAAATTATAAACTGCAGGAGGGGTAGCAGACAAAAACTATTGCCTATGGAGACTTTGGTTGATCACAGTTTTTTCAGGCATAAACCTTTGGTCTCATTGTCTCCCTTTGATGGATTTATTGGCAGATGAGATAGTCCATATGAGCATTAAATTTGGGCCACCATAACAGTGGTTGTTACTGTACACTGAGAGAGTACTACATAGAATTCCAATACTTGCATGCAGACTATAGATCTTTTTTTTTTTTTTTTTTTTTTTGTTTTTTTTGTTTAGCACTAGCATTCATCTTTATATAACATTAAATTTAATTGTTCAGAAAAAGTAGACCTGTTTTCTGGACCTTTTAATTATATTACAATATTAGTGCATTTTTTACCAGTACAAACCTCCTGAGAGACAGAGCTGTGCGATGAAGTGGATTTTTTCTTGGCATCATGGTCCAAAGCTTAAGTCACATTTATGTGAGTTCAGTTATTTTGGCTGATTCTTACATGTTCTTATTGACTTATTCTTATATGTTCTTTTTCCCAGCTTATCCCTATTGTTCAAACTAAGAGTGAAAAAAAGCCTGCTGTAAATGGGAGCTATGTTGCTCAGATAAATCCTGCAGATAAAGGGTGCCTGCTTGAGAAGTACAGCAGTAAATACACAGATTGTGAGTTTGGACTGCTGGCCAACCTTTATGCCAGCGAGGGCCAACCTGGTAAGGTATGTACCTCCATCTAAAGTGACTTTGTGGTGCTTTGTGACTGAATGGAAACTGATGGTTCTTCTATCAGTGTTCTGTGATAATAGTAAAGTAGTAATTCCACAAGAGAAACATGCAAAAGCAGGGACTTAAAGTAATGGTGCAATGTACTTGTGTAAATGAAATGTCGGCACTTAGGTAGTTTCTTGCACAAGTGCTTCTCCTGACACAGCCAGCACTAAGAGGTGCTGGCAGAACAGTCAAAAACCTGACAGGTGATGGAAACGGAGAATTCTTCTCTGTTACCCAGTGGTTCTTTCTGACAGAGTGGAAGCCAGCTGGTGGACAGAAGGGAGTTGCTCAAGTCACTGTTTCATGTATGGGTAAATCTCTTTTTGCCCAGCTCCCTTTACAGGCAAAGCTAGCATTGAACAGAACCAAAAAAAAAAAGATTTTGTCACATACTGGAAAGATGCAAGTGCAGCAGCACTTGCATGGAAGCTTATCTTTTCAAAAAGTGATCTTGAGTTATCAACTTGGGAGAATTTCAGAACAACTTTCACAGATCTTTCCAGACTACTGCAGCAGGAGGCAGCAGTGACAAACTGCCTTTATCTTCCAGGTCATTGAAGTGAAAGCCAATGGAAGAACCGGGGAGCTTAACTTTGTGTCCTGTCTGAGACAAACTTTAGAGAAACACTACGGAGAAAAGCCAGTTGGGATGGGTGGCACGTTTATCATTCAGAAGGGGAAAGCAAAGATTCACATTATGGTAAGTTGTTCTCAATGCATGTAACTTTCTTTGTCCTCCTGAAAACGGAAGTATAAATCAAGGTGTAAATCTTAGTTCCTTCACTTTGTTTTGTATTTTCAAGTGTATGCATAAACTATTAGGATGAGCACTGTATTAAAGTAAGGAGTTGACATTACAAAATCAATATTTCAAAACTAGCAATTCTGTTTTAGTTGGCATTGATGCCATCATTTTTTAAATCTGTGTGCAGCTAAAGAACTGCAGAACTATTGTAAAAAATTAAAATTAAATACATGAACTCAGATGATACTTTTAAGAAGCATTAAACTTCTAAAAAATAACTGAGCTTTTAAAATGTACCAGGAGGAGGAGCATCCTCACTTCATTAGTTTTCCCACTACCTGTGGATTAAAAGATGCAATATTCTGATTACTCTGTTTCTGGCAGAAGCAGTGATGGACAGTGTAAGCTTCTTTCAAGAAAGAAAGTGAACAGAATAGTGGGGAGGACAGGGAAAAGCAAAGTTTATAGAGAAAAAGTATCCTGATACAAGTGTCTTTCTTTTACTTGAAAAGCTTTTATTTCTGCTCTAGCCTCCAGAGTTTTCCACCTGTCCCCTGAATACTGATGAGGATGTGAATAACTGGCTCAAATTCTTTGAAATGAAGGCTCCACTGATTTGTCAGCCAGTAATAGTTTCCAGAGATCCAGTGAGTCTCTTTCTCTCATTTCTAAGTACAGATTGAGACCTGTAATGAATTTTGTCTTGGATGTGATTTTCCTTTCAAGAATGGGAGTGTGTATATATATTGTGTACGACTCTTCCAGAGCTGGGGCAATGATTGAGAAGCTTCTCACTTCTGTGAATTGTTTAAATTGAGGATAGATCAATCTGTTCTGAAACCTAGTGGTTGTTCATAACTTCTGCTCCAGCTGCATGTGTGCAAGTGCTTGCAACCCAAACCCAACAGTACAGTTTACATTCACTGCTGGCCACACTGGGAGAAATGCCAAGAGCATGGAAGGTGGTTCAGCCTCGTGTTTATGTAGTTCACTTTCACAAGAACTCCCTCTGCTAATGCTGTGTCAAAAGGCATGAAGCATGTGTCCCGTTGCTGGTGTAAATTGGAGCTTGCAAAGCCTCATGCTGGAAACTTACTCAGCATCTTTCACAGGCACCAAATTCAACAGCAAATAATTCAGGATAATAATCAATCTGGTTTCAAAAACCATTAAAGTGTTCATAATTAGGAAAACTATTTGTTTAAGGTAACCAGAAAATCACAGATGAAAATTACTATTTTATAAATAACAATGCAGTCATAAGTAATATAAAAATGTTTTTTCCAGAGGTAAGTGGGACATACTGTAGACTTAAATATATTGAAGGGTGTGATTTTATTGTGTCATTATGTGACAGCCTTTGGCTTAGGGCTAAACTTTGTGTATCTTCCCATAATCCACTGATGCATCCTTTGAAAGCAGCTATCAGCAGCTGCTCCGTTCAGAACTAATGCAACTTGTGTGGTGGATGCCTCTGACTTTCTTCTGTCTGCATCCCCTGCAAGCTCAACAGCACTTGGCTCAGCCTGTGGTTTTGGAAATGTTTGAGCATCACTACAAATTGAGCAGGAGATGAAGATATTCCAATGCCATAGCACTATTCACCAGTATCCCCTTGCAGCCCAGAAAAATAATGCTGTCCTGAGCTATGTCAAAGTGGGTGTGGCCAGGTCAAGCAAGGTGATTCTTTCCCTTGAGAAACCCCACCTGGAGTGCTGCATGTAGCTTTGGGGTGCCAAGAGAGATCTTGGCCTGTTAGAGCAGGGCCCAAGGAGTGCCGTGAAAAATGAGCAGAGGGCTGGAGTACCTCTTCCTACGAAGAGAGACTGGGAGCTGATATTGTTCAGCCTGGAGAAGAAAAGGCTCTAGAAAGACCTTATTGAAGCCTTCCAGTACTTAAAGGAGGCTTTCAGGAAAGATGGAGAGAAATTTTTTACCAGGATATGTAGTGACAAAAGAAGAGGCAAGGATTTTAAATTAAAAGAGAACGGATTTAAATCGGACACATGGAAAAATCTCTTTAGAGAGACAGAGGAACAGGTTGTCCAGAGAAGATATGGGTGTCCCATCCCTGGAAGTGTTCAAGGCTAGGTTAGATGGGGCTTTGAGCAAGCTGTTTGAATGGAAGATGTCCCAGCCCATGACAGGGTGGTTAGAAGAGATGATCTGTGAAGGTCCCTTCAAACCCAGCCCATTCTATGATACATAAAACTGGTGATGTTGATCTCATGGTTTAGGATGTTTGTTGCTATTTTATTCACTGTTCTTCCCATATTCATCTAAGCTGGCTCTCAGAATTGGAGCAGAGACAATCCCTTTATTACATGGGCCTGTGGCAATTCAGTGCAAAGAGGTTTGATTTCCAGTAGGGTTCCTTGGTGTGACTGCATTATTTCATCTCAATGGAAAGAAAGGTGGGGGAAAAAAGGTTTAAAAGGAGATCTCTGTCAGATTAACACCAAAAGCTAAGGGGCTGTCAGTGTTACTAAGTTATTTTGACGTACTGGTTTGACAAGCGTCTTGCAAGTTTTCACTGCATAACATTTGGAGATGTGTGGAAATACACATTAGGATAGACTATCCTGTGACTTTTAAATGCTGTTCCCATGAGCGTGTTGCTGACGAGCCTCTGTCTGGTGCCAGGGCTTCGACCTGCGTGTGGAGCACACGCATTGTTTCAGCCACCACGGGGAAGGAGGGCACTACCACCAGGACACGAGCCCGGATAGCGTGCAGTACCTGGGCTACTTCCAGCCCGCCGAGCTGCTCTTCCGCATCGACAGGCCCCAGGAGACGCACCTCGTCGGGAGAGACTGAGCCCCGCAGCCATTTAATCCTCCTCAAATACACTTGCTGATTTTTGTAATGTTTTCAATTATGCACACTCACCAGATTTAAGAATAAATATGAGAACAGTAAACTTCCGCCTTCTTAATTGTGTCAAAGGGCAGAAACTTGGAGCATGCCTCTCACTGGAATTATGACTGAATTCAAATGGTAAATTAATGGCAGTGTTATTTTAAGTTTTCCTTTTATTTGTTTGAGCTTCCTGCGTGGCCACAGCTGCCGATGAGGAACCAGAGGTGAAATTATGTTTATAACGCGACGTGAAAACAACTTCTCGTCAAAAATAAGGCCATAGTAGAAAGCAGCAGCAGCTCGAAGCTTGTGTGCTCGGCACCCTCCCCTCACAGCGCTGGCCCCGCCCCTTCACGAGTATCTCCGGAGGCAGCCGATTCCACTCGGCACTGGCCCTGCTCCTTTCCGAGCTCTCCGAAAATGGCCGAGCCCGCCCGGCACTGATCGCACTCCCTCACGAGCGTCTCCGGAAATGGCCGAGCCCACTCGGCACTAGCCCCGCCCCTCTCCGAGCTCTCCGAAAATGGCCGAGCCCGCCCGACACTGGTCGCGCTCCTTCGCGAGCACCTCCCGGGCCCGCCGGCGCTGGCCCGCCCCCTGCCGAGTGCGGGCGGGGGTCGCTCCAAGATGGCGGGCGTGCCGGCTGTGCGCATCAGCATCGAGTCGGCGTGCGAGAAGCAGGTGCAGGAGGTGGGGCTGGATGGCAGCGAGACCTACCTCCAGCCGCTCTCCATGTCCCAGAACCTGGCGCGCCTGGCGCAGCGCATCGACTTCAGCCAGGGCTCCGGCTCCGAGGAGGACGAGCCGGGCTCGGCGGGCCGGCCCTGGGCCGAGCCAGGCGAGCCGGAGGATGAGGAAGGTGAGAAGGGCCGGCAGCCGCAGCTCTCCCGGCGGGATGCGGCTGGCGCAGGCCCGCTGAGCTGTGGCGGTGCCGGCCTGCAGCTCTGCGGGTGGTTGGGCCTGGGCTGCCTTCCTTCCCCCAGGGGCTCCCGTGGTGGGCAGGTCCGAGTATTCGTGACCGGGCCGCAGTAAATTGTAGTGGGAAAGGACAGCAGCAGATATGATATCGTGTTGTATTTCGTGCCGTTATGATCTCTCTGTGGTTCAGAAATAAGCCTTACACCACACCTTTCTAAGCTCCTTTGTTTTTTCTTGCTTTGCATTGTTTTTAGGGTTGGTAAAGTTTCAGCCATCCCTCTGGCCTTGGGATTCAGTGAGGAACAACTTAAGAAGTGCCTTGACTGAGATGTGTGTGTTGTATGACGTTCTTAGCATCGTGAAGGATAAAAAGTTCATGACACTAGATCCAGTCGGGCAAGATCCCCTTCCTCCAAAACAAGTATGTTGTACCAGTTGAGCACTTTGTGTGGCTTGATGCTAAAGGTTTTATTCCAATAGATTTTTTTTCACATGTGATCAGTACAAAATTTATCAAAATATTCCTGTTGATGTGCTAGTGCAGTGCTTTGAGGATCAGAATAAGGCTGGGAATGGGAGTTGAGGCCGATTTCAGAAGCCTCTTTGTTGAAGCTCTAAGTCAAAATGCTACTTCCAACTGTATAGTGCTGGTATGAAAGTAATTCTGAATAAGTTACTGGACATCCTGCAAAAACAACTTATCAATCACCTTCAGTTCTCACTACTACTACTACTAAATAAATAATAACTAAAATTATTATTATTAAAAAATCTTTTGTGAATTAAAGTGCAAGTATCTTGTTGTTGTTGTTGGTACTAGAATCCTCAGTTTCTACAGTTGATTTCAAAAAAGAAGTCATTAGCTGGAGCAGCTCAGATCCTCTTGAAAGGTGCAGAAAGATTATCCAAATCAGTTGCTGAAAATCAGGAAAATAAGCGACAAAGAGACTTCAACTCTGAACTGCTAAGGCTGAGACAACACTGGAAGCTGAGAAAAGTGGGAGATAAAATTCTTGGTGATCTGAGCTACAGAAGTGCAGGTAAACTGTAGGATCTTTTTCACAATAATGGATATTTTATGGAATTGTCTTTTCGTAACTGGAAAAAGAAATGGAATATCTCATAATAAATAATTTCAGTGTGAATTTATTATATTTAGGTTTATGAAGGGAGAACTCTCATTTTAGTATCAAGGAAAATATATTGCCATCTTCAATCCAGAAAGTGATTTTAAAGGCTGTGTAGTATTTAACTAAGAATTTGTTCAGAAAAATAATACTGCATTTGCAGTGTAGTTGGTCACTTGACAGGCAGACTTTGTAAATCCTTAGCTTTTATCTACGTTTGCTGTGCAAAGCACTTAAAAAAAAGTGAAGAGTGCATTTACGTTTTTTTTAAAATCAAAGGTTAGAAAATCCCAGATGTTCTCAATTTAGAAGGGACCCAAAAGGCTTATGATGTCTAACTCCCTGCTCCTCAGAATTCACACCAGGTAAAACTAAACCATGTGACTAAAGAGTGACATTGAAGGTAGATTATTATACCTGTTATTCCTGCAATTGAGAAATGATGCTGAGAATATACCTTAATTCATGGATTACATATAAAGGGGGTGACCAGCCCAGGGTTCTAGATACTGTTATGGAGTGACAAAGTGTACACAAAATCACACAGAACTTAAGATATACAAAGCAGGCATCAGAACTGGATGTATTTGGTTTCTATTGTCATTGATGCGGGAGGGGAAGGACAGATTTAGTTATGTTCATGAAAAAGCTGTAGATGTACACCAGGCTGTGTATATTTTTTAGCTGATTTACCCTGAGCTAGGTGAACTGTGCCCTGGATGAAAAAGTGTGCAGCTAGGATGGTTGTGGGTATCTGCTTTTACAAGTTCATGAATGACTGGCTATAAGTTATTTTTTACAGTCAGAACATGGTCACAGTTTTAAGACTTCTAGCCAAACATCATCAGAATTCCTTTAAATTAATAAGGGTGTTGTACCTTTAACTACCTGCTTGCACATTTACTTTTTTGTCTTTTTTAATCAGATATCTTTTTTTCCTCCTTCCTTGCACGTGATGACTTGGTTTCGAAAAACTCTTGACTTCCCCCCAGAATTATTAAATACTCTGTGTTAACTTTCTGTAAAATATTGCACATTGTACAGTGGAATATATAGATGCTGATACAGTGGCGTGGGCTTTCTTATTTACTTGGGGTTTTTTAAGAAATCATTAAGAAATTTGAGTCAAGTGCAGCTCTGAAGATTTGGAGACTCAGAAATACATATTGTTCCAAAACAGAGATAGGAACTTTTTCATTTGCAGAAGGTGCTTAATATTTAATGTGTATGTCTTTGTCCTTCTTTACTCAGGCTCCCTTTTTCTTCATCATGGCACATTTGAGGTGATAAAGAACACTGACATTGATCTGGATAAAAAGATACCTGAGGATTACTGTCCTTTGGATGTTCAGATTCCAAGTGATTTAGAGGGATCAGCATACATCAAGGTTTGTCAGAGAAGCCTTAATAACCTAATGGAGTTTTGTTTCAGATTTGTATGCTTGCAACAAATACTAAACACTGTTCTCTCTTCTCTAGGTTTCAATTCAAAAACAAGCACCAGACATTGGTGACCTCGGGACAGTCAATCTCTTTAAAAGACCCTTGCCAAAATCAAAACCAGGTATAGCTTATATGTTGTTCTATGAATATGTTCTCAAAGAATGAGTTTGCATATGATTGTTTGAAAATTTCAGCATGTATCTGGGAAGAAGAGTGAATAAGACTTCCCTTAACTGAAATTTTCTGTGTGGATGCTGCTTGGGCTTTGGAAATCATGCTTTTGAAGCATGCTCCTTCAGTTTTTCATATGTATTTATTCAGTTCTGAAACAAAATTATTAGGTTGTATTTTGAGCATTCTGGAGCCCCTTTTGCTAGACATTAAAAGTTTGAGCCCATAATTGAAATCAAGCCAAGCTGTTGTGTTTCAGTCAGTTACATCCCATTAATTCGGCTGAACTAATAATTGCTCACTCTTAACTCTGCCCAAAATGCAGGGTTAAGAGTGCATCACTGCACTCTTGCATCATTGGTGTCTGTTGCTCATGTGTTTTATCTGGATCTGAAACTGTGCTGGTGGTCTGTGTGTTCATTACCAACAGCTCACCTGGCAGATAGTACATGGATTCATTTAATATGTGCCAGTATGTGAAGTTGTGAACTTGTGGATTACATCCTTTACTCTTTAAAGTTAGAAGTAAACTGGCAGGATTTTATTTCACAATTGTCTGTGATACAGATGCTGGTGCTGTCCTGAACATAAGACAGTGTGCTGTACTATGAGGTGTTTTGTATGGTATTTAGGGTACATTATACAGCTTGTGTGCTTATTCACCCCAGAATCTCCCAAAAATTTTGGGCCTATAAACCCTCTGAAAGCACATACATGCACTGAACTTTATTGGGTGGTTCACCATAGAGTGAATTTAATAAAGCCAGAAGTTATCATTGAAAGTAAATTACAAGTTAAGGAGCAAAAGTTCATAAGGAGAGTTCACAAAAGGCCTGGGAGTGTAATACACTGTTCCGTAAAGGTGTTGCACTTGACAATATACATATATGTAAAATTGAATTAAAATTTGTTTTAGTTTTTCCTTAAAGTGCTTACTTAGTTGAGATAAAATTCTGCTAATACTCAGTTTGGGTATAAGGTTCTGACTGCTTTATCTTAGTGATCACATCTGGCTACTGCATAGTATCTGGCATCTGAACAAAAAGGTAGCTTCTCTTTGCTCTTCCCTCCTGCAAATATTGATTTATGCTTTTCAGGTTCTGCACACTGGCAGACAAAGTTGGAGACTGCACAGAATGTTCTTCTGTGTAAAGAAATTTTTGCCCAGCTGTCACGAGAAGCTGTTCAAATTAAATCACAGATTCCTCACATTGTAGTGAAAAATCAGATAATCTCCCAGCCTTTCCCAGGTAGGAAGCTTTCTAAAACTCTTAACCTACAATTATTTGCTTAAATACTGATTGATGTCACCTTTTTAATGCTCTGTTCTTACAAAAGAAAAAGCAAACTCCTTAATTTTCAAAGGTTTTGAAAAACAGAATTTCAGCTAATGCACAGTAGTTTCTAATATACCTGTTTTCCTTTGTTATGTTATGTTCTTTGTCAGCAGCACTTAAAACTGTCAGCTGTAATACCATGTGCATGTGGCAGTTTGGAGCTGTGCATTAGTCATTGTTCCTGGATTACATATAAAAAGAAATTCAAAACTTGAGTTTATGGGTCCTCAGAAGAGCAAAACCAAATGCTCTTTTGAGCGACGATAATTAAACAGCATGGTGGCTCAGAGTCAGTGGTGAATGTTCTTACAAGGGGTACACAACTGATTGTGTCATGCAAAGAATATATTTCTGGATTGCTTAAAATGTGTGTGACGGTTAATCACTCCTTCTTTGAGAAAGGAATGGGATCCTGGGGACTTTCCTTTTTGTGTGAGTCATAGAATTTGATGTTAAATGCACCTGGTGAGTTCACAGTTGGCCTGTCAACGCTTCAGTGAATATCAAGTTTTACTTGCCTTTGGTACTGTGCTCTCTACCATCATTCTTTCATTTTTCTGTGATACAGTGAATACCTGTTGTTAAACTACTGAGTATAAAACATGAAGAAAAGCAGTTCTCCGTAGCAACCTTGAAAATTGTCAGTACTCACTTTTTAAAATCTTTGTTTCCATCTGCTTTGTACAGGTTTGCAGTTGTCTATTTCTCTGTGTCACTCTTCCAATGATAAAAAGTCACAAAAGGCTGCTTCTGAAAAACAGAATCCAGAGGATCATCTTTATGTTTTGGAACACAATTTGCATCAACTTATCAGAGAGGTACTGTATCTATGGCTGAAGTACTGAAGAGTTCTTGTGCTTTTGTTTAGCCTTCTGCCTAGTGTGTGGCACTGGTATAACAGCCGAGTGCCACTAGAGGCCAGTCCTTCTCCATCCGTTTGTGGAAGGCAGTCTACTGCTTGTTTTCTCCATGGGTGTGGGTGGTTTGGGAGTTTCAGTTAATGCTTTCATGGAATGCTAGTTCTTTACTTAACCTCAGACCTGGCTGCTCACTTCAGAAAAGCCATGCAAAGCTTTTCCCGTAGAGTTCATCAGTTCTGCCATTTTTTGTTGTGTCTGATAGTGTTTACCAAGCATTGTCAGTGAACATCTGGCCCGGCCATACTCTCGTGAAGGAATAATCGATTGCCATGATAGCTTTGTTTATTTTAACGTCCATTTCTCTGCTTCAGCATTTTAGATTATTGTATAATATAGCAGAAGAACCTGGGGTACAAGGTTGAAGTTGTGTCTCGTCAGGAAAAAAGCACAGTTTGCATCTCTAAGTAGAATTGAAACCATGTTCCAGGCAGTGTTCACCTCCTTAGAGAATGGCTCTACAAGTCATGCAGTCATGTGGAACAGTCCAGTGTTTTAAACACTGACTTAGGGTTCATGAAACTTTAGCTCAGTGTTCACCTTTCCTGTGGATTTCCTTTTTTTACTTTGGACATGTTGCTAAAACTTTCTACTTCAATTTTTTTCATCTAAAATGCTTCCTTTATTTTTAAGTGACCATTCTTTCTGTTTCCATAGATGTATATAAAGAAGACATTAGTAGAAGCTAGTGCCACGCTACCAAATTTTTGTTAGCTAGTAATTATTTTTTTTTAAATTACTTTCTGTAAGGTTTCAAAGATATGTATAAATGGGGGAAAAAAAAGTATGAAAAACTGTCTTTAAAGTGCTGTCATGTTGATAAAGTCAAAAAGTTACGCTTTTTGGAAGTATGTACACTCAAAAAGCAGCATATTGCAGTATACATGGTATTTCTTGCAGATACATTATTTCGTCCCTTCCTTTTATAACATCTCTTGGTTGTTGCAGTGTCATAAGCAAACCCTGAGCTCGACAGTGATGCCACATCCAGCTAGTGCACCTTTTGGCCATAAGAGAATGAGACTTGCAGGACCTCAGGCTTTTGATAAAAATGAAATCAGTTCTTTACAGTCGAATGAAGGACTTCTGGAAAAGATCATAAAACAGGCAAAGCATATCTTTTTGAGACGAAGGTGGGTCACAAGATATTCCTGTTACAGAAACATGTACCATTATGTAGAATACAATTTATCTGTTTTAAGTGTTCTTAAAACTAGCTGCTGTTTCTTTCATGGTTAATTACAGTCTTTTTTTTGTAAGTACTAAGAACCAAAAATTATGAAAAAATATGAGCAAACAACATTCAGCTAGTAAAAAGAAAATACCAGATGTCTTTGAGATTTCTGTGACAGTTGCAACATAAGCTGCTGATAATTATCCCTACTTATCTCAAACAAAATCCTTTTTTAGTATTCTTTGCAGTGCAGTAGCTGATACTGAGTAATACCATTTCAATACTGCTGCAGAATGTATGAGAAATGTACAGAATAAACAAAAGTATTTCATTAGCACCAGAACAACGCTGAAATAGAATTTTGATCCACATGTTTCTGCTAAATTTAATAACCTCCTTGCTTCCTGTAAGCAAGATAACAGCACAAACTGCCTGGATTATTATGTGTGGAATATGGCTTTATCTTCTAGAACTGCTCGAACCATTGACAGTCTGGCAAGTCGTATTGAGGATCCTCAGATTCAGGCTCACTGGTCCAATATCAATGATGTTTATGAATCCAGTGTTAAAGTTCTAATAACTTCTCAAGGATATGAGCAGATATGCAAGTAAGTATGAGAATGCATGTCCTTTTAGTTGTGGAAGCATGAAGCAAAGGCAGTGTGCATTCGCATTGTGCTTTAAAGGTTTAGATTCTCTTCAGACAGACAAGTAGGAGTCCATTATCTGTGTGTGTTTTTCTGACTTGACTGTGTGTGTGAGTGACTTGAGTCACCTTAAGAAAACTTCACCCTCTTTATCCTTTAATAAAGATATTTAGTACATCTTTAAATAGTACAGTTTCCCTTCAAAGAAGAAATTTAAGATGAGATGGACACTTAGGGTGGGATTTACTTTGGGTAGAGATGTGTGAATACAAAGTATCATATGATGTGCTGGAAAGCTCATCAGTGCTCAGTCCTAGCTTTGTTGCCTAGGTACTGAAACGCGGAACTCATGTAGTTCATGTAGTAATTATGCATGTTGTTACTGAAATTTGAGATTTCATGTTCCAGAAATAAATGCCTGCAGATTGACCATTAGTGAATTCATTAATGCATCAACAATGTTTTTTTCCATTTGGAGCAGTGCTCTCTGGCAGTGACCACAGTGTGGGGCAACCTGCAGTCATTGGTGCATTTCCAGTCTTGATTCCAGAGTTCCTAAGCTGCCCAGGTCTTGTCTGTAGCATAGAACACACCATTTTCCTCTGCACAGCTGGAAGGAAACGTGGGCACAGGGGCAGGCAGGGAGCTGTGAGGCTTGCTTGACCTGAGCAAATGGTAGGCCAGGTCTGGGAGCATGCCACAGAATATGTCACCTGCCATGTAGAGGGAGCTGCTATGGTGACTGATGAAACTGGAATGTTTCGAGTTGCTGTCACATTCTGTAGGCTTTGCACCATCTGTCTTAGGAAGTCTTGTCAATGACTGGGTGGGATTCAGCGTTCTTAGTTTTCTGTTTTCTTAAGTGTTTTAATGCTTTTTGAATAAATATGGATCTTGTCTTCAAAGATCCATTCAACTACAGCTGAACATTGGAGTTGAACAAATCAGAGTTGTGCATAGAGATGGAAGAGTTATTACATTGTCTCATCAAGAGCAAGAACTGCAGGATTTCCTTTTATCTCAGGTAGACTCACGTATATTATTCTTCCCTTTCTCGTGATGTTTGAGATACAGAAGAAGTTAGAATCTCACTTTATCTATGTAGAAAATATTCAAAAGTTCGAATTCAGATAGTGACAATGGGAAGCTGGATGACTGAATTTTCACTATGTTTGTGTAGAGTCGTTAGCAACTGTTACTAAAATATATTGCCATTTTTTGCTAGGGTCAGTAGTCATGATAATTTTTCCCTCCCTTTTAAAATGCATTTCTTTATGCTGCTCATTATGGGAGAAACAAGTTGGTGGTAATCATAGCAGACAATAAGGTATTCTATATATGAAACTTACTGTAGCCAAGTTCTTAATGAACCCACAATTACTGTCATTTCAACATTGTCTGTTAATGCTCACTTTGCATCTGTCGTTACTAAATCAGCTGATACTTGAATGAACTCTCTTTTCTTAATTGCTTAGAGCAACCTGCTGGTTTTATTCAGAAGTAACAATCTCCCCACTATGCATTATAAATAGTCAAAATACAGGTCTTTAATAACAGTGGTTAGCCTGTTGCAGTTATGTAAAACTCCATGACACAGAAAACAAGTCCAAACAGATTCTGCTGAGGTCGTGTCTTTTTGGTCAAGTGTTGTCAGACTTGTTCACAGAGAACTGCTGAACGGTGTTGGATACTTCCTTATTACAAGGGTTAAGTCATGATACAGGAAAACAATAGCATTTAAACTCCTAAGCTGTTAGAGCTCAGTGCTTACACTTGAGCATTAATGGAGGTAATCATGCGTGTGAGAACCTCAACTTTTTTTTCAGAATTTTCTCTGCTAATACTTCCTTATATTTTACAGCAGAGGTCTTGTTTCTCCTGAAAGACAGGATTGTTTACAAATTAATTTTTTGAGACCTAAAAGATTTTTGTGAATTGAAAGCAATACTTAAATAAAATGGCTAAGCACATATACCTATGAAAAATTCACTTAACTGCATAGTAGAGTGGTCTTCTCTGTCTGCAGAGGAACTAGTCTAAATTAAGATAAAAAATGTTCCTTTGAAAGTAGAGAACTTAAAGTCAGTTTTATAAATAACTATTGTACAGAAAACAGTCTTGCTAAACCCCATAAACAGTTCTTTCTGTGGTCTGCAAATATTGAACAGAAAACAAACCTCTTGTTGTTTCAGATGTCACAGCACCAAGTACATGCAGTTCAGCAGCTTGCAAAAGTTATGGGATGGCATGTGCTGAGTTTCAGTAACCACGTTGGTCTGGGGCCGGTGGAGAGCATTGGAAATGCATCAGCAATAACTGTAGCATCACCAAATGGAGACTATGCCATTTCAGGTACTGTTTCCTCTTGCAAATAGAAGTCAAATCTTTCTGAGAGTGTTTGTACAATATTTTACTATAAATTGATACCATACTTTGAAAGTTAAGTGACTATCTCTTTTGTGTATGGAATTGAGATCTAAATAGAATCAACACCTTGCCCAAGAAGCCACTTATGATAAACATGATTTAATTTACACAGACTTGAAAATATTTCTTACAGTTACTATGGAAAATTATATATATATTCTATAATATATAATATATAAATATTTCATTTAAATCTATTTTTTGATAGTATATACATATTTTTTTATATAATATAAAATACATTTATATGTGTGTGTTGTTATTAGCATAGAAAAAAGAGATGACAGAAACCATCAGGATCCTGAAAGAAAGGGATAAACAACAGGATCACAACTCCAAACTTAGGAAGAACATAGTTTGATCCCTTTAGGGATCTTTTTGAAAGAATCCTATGGGATATGATCCTATGGGATGGAAAGAAGAGGGGTCCGGGAGTGCTGTTTCATAATTGTTTTCAAGAGTCACCTCTTTCAAGCTCAAGAATGATCATTCTTAATGTTCAGGAAGTTGTGCAAAGGTGACAGGAGTCCTGTTTGTATGAACAAAGAGCTCATGACTGAACTCATGACAGGAAGGAAGTTCCAAGAGATTATAAGCAGTTGACCTGGAGGGATATAGAGAGACTATCCAGGCATGCATTGGTAAGGATAGGAAAGCTAACGATAGATAGGAAATCTGATGAGGGATGTACAGGGCAGCAAGAAGAGCTTCAGCAGATATGTCATCAAGGGAAGGATTAGGGAAAAAGAGGGACTGTTGTTAAACAGAGAGAATACCTGGTGACACAGGACATGGAGGAGGCCAAGGTACTCAGTACCTTCTTTACTTTGGTCTTTAGACTGGCCTTCAGATGGATCTGTGAGACCCATGGGAATTTTTGGAGTAAAGATTGAGCCTCAGTAGTGGAAGACCAGGTTAGAGAACCTTTGAACAGACTTAGACATACATAAATTTATGAGACCAGGTGGGATATATCTCCATGACTGCCAAGGGAGTTGATTGATGTCACTGCAAAGCCAGTCTTGATCATCTCCAAAAGGCCAGGCTCAGGAAGGGCTTGTGAGGACTGGAAGAAGGCAGATGTTATATCTTATATTCAAGAAGGAAAATGTGGAGAACTACAGTCTGATCAACCTCATTGCAATTACTGGGAAGATGAGGAGGAAAAAAATAGTCTCAGAAGAATTTTCCAAATGTACTATGGAAAATGTGGTGATGGGGAGTAGTTGGCATCAATTTGTGAAAGAGAATTATGTTCAATCAGCCTGATAGTTGTCTCTTTATAGAAGGTTAGCTTGGTAGATGAGGGAAAAGCTAGGTGGTACCACTCTGACAATTTATTTAAAAAGCCAGGACACATCACTACCCAGCCTGAAAACACAGAAACTCATCCAAGCCAACAAAGCACCACCACCTCTCCACCAGTCTTGCAGAATTCTGTGATTAAAAGTAACTGCCTAGTGACTTAGATCCTGTCTATTTGAGATAAATCCACTAGAAACAATACATTTTGCAGCAGAATAGTGGGGAATATATCCAAGGAAAGAATGAGCAATGAAGCCTTTGCTCTTCTTGGCATCAAGGGAAAAAGAAATGCATTTCTAAGGTGTACATTTTGGGGTTTATTAAAAGTTTCTTTTGATCTAACCGAGAACATGCAGTGCTAAGGCAACAAAATCATACAGAAGTGGGAGACGAACAAAACTCCAGAGAAAAAGCTTTGAAAAAGAAAGGAAGGGAATTTCCTGTGTTTGCTTTCAGCATGTTTGGAATTGAGCAGAAGTAAAGTATAGAAAGCACAAGGAAGAACATTTAGTATGCGGAATTCATAAGTGTAAAAATGCTCACTGAAGTCTCCTTTCACCACAGTACGTAACGGTCCGGAAAGCGGCAGCAAAGTCATGGTTCAGTTTCCACGGAGTCAGTGCAAGGATCTCCCCAAGGGTGATGTCCTGCAGGACAGCAAGTGGAATCATCTCCGGGGGCCGTTCAAGGAAGTGCAGTGGAATAAAATGGAAGGGCGTAACTTTGTCTATAAAATGGAGCTTCTCATGGCTGCCCTAACTCCCTGCTAGTGAAGCGTCAGCCTCTCTTTGGGGGCTTTCAAGTGTCTCTGTGCAATGATAACTGCCAGTGCAGCAAAGGGAAATGGGAGCTATGGGCAATACAAGAAAGCAAAATTAAATTTATTTCTTGTACAGAAATAGCCATTTTGGTATTTGTAATGAAATGTTTTTCAGTGGCATATAAATATATACAATTTTTTGTAAAAGTTCCTTTCACCTGTATCTTTGAAAATTGCTGTGTCCAGAGTGACATAGATGAGTAATTAATGTATTTTTTGTTTATAAAATTAAATTTGGTAGTCCTTGAGTTGAAGCATTCTTGAGTTGGAATTTGTTTGTACATTGATGGGGATTCTGAGTGACCCCTTTATTTTTGAGAAATATGTTTGCTTGGCAGTTTAACTTGAGAGCGTGACAAAGTCACTGCCTGTGGTAAAAGTCTTTCCTCTCTGTTAGCCTATGTGATGTCAGCTGCTTTGCTTGTTTTTTGACCTTGTTTTTTGCAAGAATATAGAGGAAAGGGTTTTACTTGGCTTGCAAAGTTCTGACAGTTTGAGTTTGTGGGTGACTTGTGACTTAGTGACTGGATAGAAGGAGGTAACTCTCACGCAGTAAACCTCCACACTTGGCACATCTGTGTCTTTGTCCTGTATACTCCATGATTATCATCCAGGGAAATAATAATATCTTCCTGAATATCAGCTCTTTTGAGTTCTTTCAAAATAAAAAAGTCACGTTTTGTATAGTTTAGGTTGTAATTATAGCCTTCTTGAAACTTAGAGTATGGTGTTCAACAAAACTTTCATTTTGTTTGGTACTTAGGTGCTAAGGGTCTTTGCACCCTGTGTCAACTGGTTCATATTCATGTCCATATTGTCTTATGTGGTATCTGTCTATATGTATATATATATGAACTTCTTGCACATAAACATGTTTGAATTGAGCATCACACTTCCCTAGTGACAGTTGTTGTTTTGTTGTATTCTCAAGTATAAAGAATAATTGTAGGAGAAATGAGCAGCAAGCTGCTGCACAGCATATATCCAAAGCATTTCTTGTACTTACATTGGTGTTGGCCAGCATGGAGCATCTTGTTTCAGTTCCTGGAAGCACTTGCTTCTGTGTGACTGAACTAAGAGAGAGAGAGTTTTCCTTTCAGGTGCTCATGTGTTACCCGAGACAACTGATGAAAAGTAAAAGCCCTAGTTGAAAATGGTCTCCTCATCTTGAAACAGGTCTGAGCCTAATGTGACCCCCATGATGCCAGGTTCTGTATTGCTGTGCCAGCAGACACTGTATGATTACAGGCAGGGGGGGGGGGTTGTTCCCTGGTGAACAGTTCAGCCAACAGCCTGATCATTTGTTTGTGCATCCAAATAGATGAGGCTGTTCTGAGTCCTACCAATACAACAAATCTCTTATTAATAATTGGAAGATGAGTCCATGAAACTTGAAAATGTCTTTATGCTTTATTGTTCTTAACCTAAGTTGACAGGTCTGCATGTAGCAATAGCCTTTTCATCAAGAAAGTTCTTCATTACCAAGTAATTAGATCACTGTAGAGCTATTACAGTCTCATGGTTGCAGGACTTCTCTCCTGAAAAGGAGGACACCTCCTGTGTTGCAGGAGGGCAAGTTCTGCATGTTAGCATGGAAGCATTTGTCAAGACTTCTAGGTCTAGCTGGAAAAAAACAACAAAAAAAAAATTATTGGAGACCTGGAGAGACTGTGTTTTCTTGTTGAATTCACAGGGTTTACTAATTTTAATGGAAAACAGACTGATTAGACATCTAACAGAGAGACAGTCTTGAAACTTGGTACTGCATCTTTGAAGATAAAATGATGACAATAGTGAATGATTAAGACCCTTACAATTAATTGCCAAAGCAGTCTGCTCAACTCGGACATCTCTTTGATTCAATTTTAAAAGTAAAATGCCTTAATCCCTTTGATCATCTGCAATGCTGTAAATATTAAATTTGCTGTTGTTCTGCAGGGAGTTTACAAGTATAGTAAGAACAGCTATTAGTTTCTTAATTTCTACTGTAACAACCTTCCATAAGACTTTAGGTGCTTCAGGGTAGCAAGAAACTGCTACAGTTTAGCCTCATGTTCTGTACCTCAAATATTGAGATTAATAATGCATATTGACAAACATAATTTTCAGGAAAATTAATGTTACTTGTGTAGAGTAAGCATGTTAAATTGTGGGTAAAATTTTTGGGTAAGGAATTGTCTATAAGGAAAGCTATATACAGGCTGGGTGTTCTCGATGAATACTGTTTAAGTCTCTGCTGTTCATGCAGGATATTACTGCCTAAAAGTGAGGTTGGCACCAGGTTCAATAGCCAAGGATGGGTGCCTGAAGTTGCAGTGACTTTAGCCAACCTGGAAGAGGTAGAACAACTGTGCTAGTTTTAAACTTCTTTTGTTGTAGTACATTTTAAACTGAAGAATTTTAAGTGTTCATTTCCTACTTTCATCCCAGCTTTCAAACATTGTGGTTTAAATATGTGTGTGACCTGCAATCACAGCAATGCACTGGAATGGTTATTCATGTCTGGATATGTTTCCTGACTTCCTCTGGCAATTGCAGTGTTCAGGTCAGTGTTAGCAGATAATAGTGGTTTTATGTGTAAGCTGCACTTTTTGTGCTTTTCTAAGTCTGGCAGAGCATCTGCTATATATTCAGCTCAGCCTACTACCTAGCTTCACATTTAAAGTGCTTTAATGCTTTTTTGCATTGAAAGTCTAAGATTTAGGGCTCAAAAAGAGCCCCTAACAATGTTTTCCATATTCTATAAGCATGCTTTACCAAGTAATTAAAGTTTGGTGATTGAAATAGATGCAGGTACAGTTTCCCTGTTGTCAAAACTTAGTTCACTCAAAGACACAAAAAGATGGGCAATAAACGTTTAAAGCAGTGAATTGGAATAAACTGTTACTTGCCTGTGCTGTATCTGATATTTATTTCATTTCTCACCTTTTTTGACCAATTCTTGAGGTGGGAAGGAGCAAACAGCAGAATCTAGTACCCCAATTTATGACTGGGAGAGAGGCCCTTTGTACTACAAATGGCCAGCTCAGTATGGGATGGCTTAAAGGTATTGTGCACAGGGTGCTTTGGCTTGTTTGGCACCTACCTGCATCACTATGGACTTCATGAGAAATTCCCTGAACGTTTTTCCAAGTGGAGCCCATAGTACCTCTGCACTTGAGCATCCCAGTCCCTGACCAGAGGGAAAGCTCTGTCAGCCAGTCCTGTAAAAGGTTTTTGCAACCAAGTGAGATGACGTGTGAGAAAGGTAGTAGCAGCAGTTTGACTCAAACAGCCATGTGGCAATCTACAGGCACAGACTAGACCATGTTGTCTTCCAAGTTCAAAGTTTATTTCACACTGCAAAGTTCTCATTACAAAAGCAAAACTAGAATAATTTGCTCTCTCACTGACAAACACAAATGTTATTCCACCCAACAGATCTACAGGTGGAGAATTGCAATACGTGCAATATGAGGATTCAAGAAAACATTCACTTCATGTTTTCTTACAACATAGGGAAAGCAAAGGTGGCTTCTCAACAAGAGCAATTTTAAACTGTATTTGTAAATACTGTATTTCAAGGTAATGGTATTTTAACTTTTCTTCTCAGATAGACTGTTCATCACTAGGCTAAGTTTGCAAAGGACTTGCCAACAAAATTTTTTAATACTTTGCCACCCCACTGGTGTTGTGTGTCAGTATTTTATCTGAGCCCTCTAATCTTTATAGACAGTGTCGTCTTTAGTGCCTGACTGCACTGTTCCTTGTACAACCACCTGTTCTAGTAATGTCATAAAATGTATGTTAACATCCATCCTGGGGCAGTGTAAACAATTAGAAACACAAGTGGGAGAACTTTGACCAGCTCAGCGTTAGTTTTTGTGTCATGAAAAATTGCAGTTTGTCTTCAGAGCTTCAGGAGGTTCCTTACACCCAAAAGTAGCAGCATAAGTGCAATAAACAGGATTCAATGCTTGCAATTAATTTTTTAATGTAATGCTGTAATTAGATATTTAATTTATTATGTTGATGGATGCTAATGACCACTCTGTCTGTAATAGGAGACTTGTATGCAAAATGCAGGTGTCCTTGAAGACCATGATAATTTCCTTTGTGAGTTGATCTTAGAGGCTTGGTTGGTTGGTTGGTAAGTTGGTTGTTTTTAAGAGTGGTAGAGGCTGTAGATTTTATTAGCTAACCACAAAAATGTGTTCATGCTCAGCATGAAAGCATACTCTTTTTTACTCTGACCTTGACTAGCAGAACTGAAAACTTTACAGGTCAAAACAGCTCCATCAGACATTGCTGATTGAATTTCTTTGCAAGTCAGGATGTTTCTGCAGTAGTCACAAACATTTTACCTTAGGTTTGTTCTTGCTTTCTTGGACAATACTTTCTCTTGAGGTAGAATTGTTATTTTTATTATGATACAGTCCTTGGCTAACACTCAATGGTTTCCAGTTCAATCTCTTCTGTTGTACTTGCTGTAAATAGAAGGATATTGTTACTGACTGGCAAATGGATTGGAAGGCCAACATTCCAAAATCAATTGTGCGGAGACATTTTTAACCTTTTAATATTAGCTCAAGCTTGCTCACCTAAAATTAGCTTTTAAATACATCTTCTCAAAATATTTAACTGTATAAAGAGGTTCTCACAATCTTTAAAGTGACTATGTTTTCTTCCAGTACAAGGCTAAAGGCACTAAGAAAACTAAGTCCATAGGGCCCGTTCTTATATCTCTCTTCATGACTTCTGAAAGGACAGCTCTTCTGAGATACAGTTGGGGCAGAAATTAGGTCTCTGCTTTGGACCATTTCCTGGGAGATCACACAAGTTTCTAGAACTGTGCTTTCCTGAACTCTGCCATATGTTACATGAACATATCTATTCAATTCAGCCCTGTGGGAAGATTTGCTTCAGCTGGAGGAAGTGACTATCTAAACAAAATCCTGTATATTCTGGCATGATAGGAAAGTTTTCAGTAGCTACAGAAGCTTGTGAGTGGCGTATGCACCATGAAAACAGCAGCAGCCCTTAAGAACTGTAGGTGAGCAACAGATAGGAAGAGACAGCTCAAACCAAATTAATTTCTTCTTCTACTAGGTTTTGCAGAGTTGACACGAAGTCTGGGCCATGAATCTTAGGATGCTCGGGTGTCTGTGCTGGTCTAGTAAAATGCTGATAGCTAGGCTGCTTGTTGTAATGTAACACTTACTATAGAAGAAATACAGACCTTTTACCTAGAGGGCAAGAAACCACGAGTGGATCTGCACTTACAAAGAAGGGAGGTAAACATCTGAAATATTTTGAAACCTCCCATTTCAGAGGTGTGCCTAAGAGCGTGGTCCCAGGCCTGTAATGTGCATCTTGTCTTTCTGCCTAGGCCAAATATCCCTGGCGGTGGCTTGGAAATTTCTTGTCTAATATGTCCCTTCAGTGTAGCCCTTGTGTTCCCTTGCTTTGCGTGATTGTTGTCTTCAGTGTCAGGTTTTGATATTACTCAGTGTTTGTTGGAGTCTGCAACTGGATCAAAAGTGAACAGATGAAGAGGGGGTTTGAGAGGAGGAGATGCAATCCTCCACTGAGGATTGAACTGAGGTGGGTCCACTCCCAAGAGTCATTTGAATATTTTTCCCAAGGATACACCCTGCTGATGTGAACTCTGAGAGAGTTGCTGATGCTCTTGACTTTGTCTCCTGCCCTTTGATGGCGGGTTATTGCAGCTCTAGCCTTTTCTCCTTGAGTTTTGCAATCAGCAATGTTGGGAAGTATTTTATTATTTCTAATGTGAAACATATAAGGTATATGTCCTGTGGATTTTTCTTCAAGTAAACACCTGGTATTCAGTTGCCTCAGCTACCAAGGAGTTAGAACAGAATAACTAATCTGAGCCCTTCAGTCTTGTTGCTCAGTGGCCCTGTACAGCACCTTTATGGTACAAATTTTAGGCTCAGATTTCAAGCTTGAAGACCCTATACCCTGACTACAGTTTTAGAGAAGTACCTGTTAGTTTGTGTGTTGTCTTCTTCTGAAATAGATGCAGAGATTTATTACACAGCCACATGAAGCAGATTAGAACGGCAGATACTGCAGCGAGAAATGCAAAGAGAACTGCTACAAAATGCAAATCTTCATAGATAATCTCTGTAGGGGAAAATGGAAAAAAAAATAATATTATAAAATTGATTACAAGGAGATTGATGCTTAAACACAGGGTAGAGCCAAGAAGTCTTGTCTAGTTTGTACCGTAAACATTGACTACGATGGTGCCATAGGCATTGGTTCCATGCTCCTCCATTACAGTGACAAAATAGTAGCCAGCATCTCTCATGCCCACATTCCGAAGCTGTATAGAACCATTTTCAAAAGTAGTCACTCTGTCCTTGTACACTGTGGATATGTTGGCATAATTCCCACTTCTCCACTCAACAATGCTGGTGGTGCCCCAGCTTGACACATGCTTCCACTCAATGGTGGCCACGCCTTGGCAAGAGTATTCAACTGAGAGGAGGATGTTCTGTGCCACTGTTGCATTGATGTTGGGTTGTGGGACGACTAAGGATACTCCTCCGGGAGCTGAAAGGCAAAGGAGAGTGATGAGTCTGGAGTGATGCTGCACCAACTGTCAAGGGCATGTTGGTTCTCTGGATCCTGGTGATTCATCCTACCTATCTGTTTTAAGAGAGGATAGATTATGCTTTTAAATTCCTTTTTCTTTCTGCTTTTTATAAAAGTAACATACATACTCGAAGACTAAATACACATTTATAATTTGTGATAGTGAAAATGCTTTCATCATAGAGGACACATAATTGCATGTGTTTCAGTGTTTTAACACCCACATAGAAAGGGACTTTGGATAAGCACATTTTCTGAAAACTGAGTGATTTTCTTCTGTTCATCAGTAACTGTCTCTCTTTACAAATCCTGCATTTACACGGAAAGTTTAGTTGCCATGTCCGAGGTAATCTATCATATTTGTTATCTACCATCACCCAAAAGCAAGAACTGTAGCAGACGTAAGTATGTGAAGTCTTGGCAAGGACTTTGTTGTGTTTTCAGGATATGTAATCAACATTAGAAATATCAGCTTCTTAAAGGCGGCCAGTTAATAAGCCAGTGCAGATAAATCATGTAACCAAAGGTACAGTTTCATGAAAAGCCAGGGACTTCATGTTCCTGATGATATCTGGGCAAAAAAAATGCATATAAAAGAGTATTTAATTTTCAACAACTTCCTCCTGATGTGATTACGGAGCTGTTCATGACTGTGAAACTGAACCAACAGCTTAGTTTAATGTGTAACTGCAATAATTTCTGCTTGCATTTGGTGTTTCTGCATGCAGATTTGGATGAACACCAACACTGGAGTTTTAACTGGCACGAATCTGTTCTTTTTATTAGTGGCTTGTTTGAGACCCTTGGCTAAAGACTGAAATTCTCTTACCTATCCACAAAAATCAAGGCAGATGAAAGGCAGGTAAAGCACAGGGTAAGGCTGAATGCCTTTTCCTGGTTTGGCTCGGAGCAGCTCACCTGCTCTACTCCCTTACTGTGGGAGCAGCCTGACTGCAAGGGCAAAATGAAAAAGAAATGCTGACCTGTAAATGTCTGTAACCCAGTAGGGGAGTGAGAATGACACCCTCAGCTACACTGCATGAGTGCAAAGCAGGACACCTGGAGATGATCCTGATGGTTCTGCAGAATCTTCAGGGATAAGAATGATTAAGAAAGACAAAGAAAAAAATATTCAAGGGAAAAAAAAATATTTTTAAAAATCTTAAAATAGGAGCCCTCTATGGCCAAAACTCCACAGCCGCCACAAATGGAAGAGATGGGTGGACTACAGCCTGACTTCACTGTATTTGGGATCTGTAGCAGAATTCTCTAACTCTCCTGGTCAGGGTAAGGTAAGGGAGCTCAAGAAGCCAGTTCAATTCCCAGGCCCTCATCTACAATACCAAATAGGATTTTTCCAAGATAACACTCCTGGGCTCCCCCTTTCATCAGCATTGTCGTACTCATGCTGCCCAGTCCCTCTGCAGGAACATCATGCTTTCCAGGCAGCTCAGTGCATCCTCAGCTGAGCTGTGGTCTGCTGTTCAGCCTGTGTGCAGGGAGAGACTAACCAGAGCTGTGAAAACGAGGTTTGTGCCAGCTACAGAAACAGAACAGCCGGGAACTTCTGGTAATCACTGCAAATTGTTCCAATTGTTTTCTGGTCCGTGTGTTTATTTAAAGGCCTTTCCCACTGTTTCTGACCAGACAGGAGCTGAGTGTCTCCCCTCAGTGACACTTTCATGTTTTTATAGAGGCTTTGTTTTGAATACGTGATTGCAAGGTAAATGTAAAAAACCAAAAACAAACAAACAAACAAAAAAGAATTTAAATCTTTCCATTAAATGATTTGCAAGCGTGTTCTGTCCCTATCTGGCATGCAAAGCTAAAAAACACAGTGCAGTATCTAACCATTCAAAACTATTTTTAGTAGGCAGTGTGCCTAGATCACCTGAACCGGTCTAACCCAAGAGAGCTGCACCAGGCTGGAGAGCAAACATCACACCCACATGCAGCGCCCCACGCAAGGTGATTTGCGGTCTGCTGCTGGCAAAACCAGCCCCTTCTCACCCAGCAAAACACACCCAGGAGAAGGGTGCAGGAGCTGCTCAGAGCTCCCCGGGTTTGCCGTCCTGGCACGCTGCTCTGCTCCAGAGTATCTGTCTGGCCATGAGTGGAAGTGGGAAGTGCGGCTCTGCTACGGACCCGGCCGTGGGCGTGCAGCGTGCTGGGCAGTGAGTGGGAAAGATAAACGCTGGCAGCAAGGGGGCCCACGCAGGAGCTCTAAACTGGGGGGGGGCAGCTCTAAAAGGGGCCTCTGAAACCCTGCGGACTGTTTCTCCACCCGTTGGTGTCCTGCTTGTGCGTCACCTCTGTTGGTGGAGTGCCGTGACCAAGCCGAACTCCGCGGCGGCACTGGCACTCCGGCCCCCAGCGAGGGTGGGCTGGCAGAGCCTCCTTCCTGCAGGACTCTGGGTGAGGAGCGGACGGCTCTCTGCCCCATCCCCACACATCTCCTGTGCGCTGCTGCCTTGGAACCCACCTTCCCAGCGTGACCCGACACCCTCGGCCTGACTAGCCGGGGTTAGTTCCCGTTCCACGCCTTGTCCCCTCGGAGAAGCAGCGGGGGGACGGCGGCTGCTGGGGCCGCCCCTGCCGGGAGCTGGTCCCGCTGGGCTCCCCCGCTCCCTCCGAGCAGCAGGAGCAGGGACGAGCCTCCCCTGACATGCCCATGAGAGCAGCGATGCCAGCCCGAGTTTCGGTATGTCCCGTGCCCATCCCCTCCCCAGCCGCTCCCCGCTCGGACGGGCTGGGCAGAGCGCTGGCCGGGGCGGCGGGCGCTGGGGCTGAGCCCAGACATCGCGGCGAGGAGAGCAGGGAAGGGCTGGGGGAGGGAGCGGGCAGGCAGGGACGGGGTCGGACACTTACTCTGCAGAGCCCACCCGGCGGCCAGGCAGAGGGTGACGGTGCCCACGACGGCGCCCCGGCCGCGACAGCCCTGCAGCGGTCTCATCAGCGGGAAGCCGATGCCCCGCGGCTCGCATTGAAGTGTCCGGGCCGGCCCGACCCCGGGGCTGCCTGCCCCAGGCCTCTGCCCCTCTCCTCTCCTCTCCCTCCCTCCCTCCTCTTCCTCCCGCTCCCGCCGCTGCGCCCGGCTCCCCCCGCCGCGGCCCCGGCGCTCCCCCGCCTCACACCCGCGGTCTCCGAGCCCGGCCGGAGATGCAATTGGCTGAGGAAGGGAAGGCGCTGCCCGCCATCGCCCAGCCGGGAAATGAGCGCCCGGCCCGGCCCGGCCTGCCGCGGCCCGGCCGGAGCCTGCAGCCGGGAGCAGCATCGGGACACCCGGCCCAGGAGGCTGCTTTGAGCTGTGATTGGGCGTCCGCAAGGGAAATTTCACATCGAGGTGTTGAAAACTGGCTTTTTTTGCTCCAAGAAGTCTGGTGATGCTGCAGGTGAGACAGGGATGGGGGGAGGGCTGGAGAGCAGCATCTCTGTGTCCCCAGAGATCATCTCGGATGACCTCGCTGGAAAACGAACCCGGTTCGCATCCACCGGTACCCGGCACATGCACTAGGTGCTCCTCTCTCCCTTCTGCTGCCGTCCAGAGGAGGTCCCCAGCAATCCTTGTGCTTCTTTCAAAAGCACTGGACAGTGTGAGGTAGTGGGAAAAGCGATCAGAAGACATGAGAGTGTCCCAATCCTGAAAATTCATCCTTGCTCGGAGGCATCCTTGTGCATGGCTACCAGAAGCCATATACACCCCAAGAGACTTGGCCCTATGGCCAGGGAAAGAGTTACACACCAGATCAGCCTTTTGGCAGATTTTCCATTCTCTTTCTTGCATTTCCCTCTCCTCAATTTTTCTTTAGTAGAGTTGTGGATTAAAGAGAGACATTTCAGCGTGCTGGTCAGCACAGGTTCCTCAGGGTGAATGGGAGGAAAGGGCAACCACCCAGGTGAGAAGGGACAATCTGCCCGAGCCACCTGCACTGCACGGAATAATGGAATCATTAATGGAATAAAGGTTTCCTTATGTACTGGCTGGCTGTGAGGAGAGCAGGTGAGTCCCAGGGGGGTCTGGAGGGCTGAGGCACAGCTCTGGGTGGGGGGCTGAGCAGGTGAGGCTTGTGCAGGGCTCAGCTGCAGGGGACCCACTCCTGCTGGGGCTTTTCAACCCAAGTATGTTGCTATCTTGTGCTGCTGTGCTCTATATGGCATTACAGATTCTTTCATGCACATCTCAGGGGGGACTTCTAGGACTTAGGTCAGGCCTTGACGAGAGACAGCACAATCTTGATGGACTCCATGGCCCAGATTTTGTTCAGGTGCAAAACCCCTCCAGCTTCATCGACTTCTGGTGCATCTCCTGGAGCTTCAGTGGTGATACTCAGATGAAGGGGCAGGGAAGGAGGTCAGTGAGGACGTGCTGCCCGAGTGTTTGACCCCACGTATGTTTTGCAGCCTGCCATGGTGCTGGGGGTGCCTGGAAGTGTGTTTGCCCTGGGTCTGCAGAGGCAGCCATGAGGTGCTTCCCTTCCTCCTCATCTGTCTGAGCTGCTCCTGTGCTTTGCCAAATCTCCTCTGCTGCGTCAGGCCAACATTGTGCCTGGGTGTCCCTGCTGAAAATGCAACTGCATGAAAAAGTGTGTAGTGCTTCCCCTGGGAGAGATTCTGTCAGACAAAGTTTCTTCCTGATCCCTTCACTTTATGGCAGTTTTGTTCCTCAGAACATTAAATAAGGTCTCATGGTGATGTGACTTCGTGCAATTTCCTTTTTTATCTCTTTCAGCCTTTATTTAAATTATTTTTGAGCTTGTGGCCCAGTCAACTATTTTGGCAGCACAACTCACGAGCTATATTCCCATATAAAATTAGTTTAACCCTGCATATTTTAAATGTATTGAACTGATTGCATTGAGTTTTTACTCAATGCATT
This sequence comes from Muscicapa striata striata, assembly GCA_030060385.1. NCBI lineage: Eukaryota > Metazoa > Chordata > Aves > Passeriformes > Muscicapidae > Muscicapa > Muscicapa striata. The sequence continues at coordinate 2,507,663 of JAREIS010000120.1, forward strand.
CTATTGGAAGACAAATGTTAGTAATGAAATTGAAATACAGGCTTGGATCTCCTCTCAAATTTTGGCAGTTTTGGCTACCATAGGTCAAATGTTCAGTCCTGTGATAAAAAGAAGTCCTGTGTTTGTGTTCAGCATCAACAATTAACATCAAAGAACTTTTAAATTCCTTCTTTTAAAAGGAAAAATTATAAAACACCTAGAGGTTGGGTTGTTTTAAAATATAAACTGCACCTCAAGAAATGCATATCACAAAGTGCTCAGCATTAAGAAAGCATTTAAACCATATTTAAACCATATTTAAACCATATTTAAACCATATTTATTTGAAAGATGGCTGGTTCCCATCTTCCTGAGAGCCCCTTGGAAGCAATACTTCTTCTCTCTGTGCTGCAAGCATCCCCTCTGCAAGGGAGGAGGTTTCTCTTCAGCAGAAATGCATTGGGGTGTGAAACAGCAGTGCTGGGTGACAGCTGGGCAGGGTGGGGGCCCCTTGGCAAGGCAGGGGAGCAGCAGAGGGCAGGGGCAATTTTCAGGGCAGTCTTCTTGCTTGCAGCCTGTGCAGAAGTGTGGCCATATGAGCTGCCCTGTGGGGGCTCCTGCTGGAGACCATGGGGTGCAGCCCCATCAACAAGTGAGTACAGCGAGAATCACTTGGCTTCAAGGAATCACAGAATCACTTCAGCTGGAAGAGACCATCAAGTCAACCATTAACCCAGTGCTGCCAAGTCCACCACTAAACCATGCCCATCAGAACCACATCTACATGTCTTTTAAATACCTCCAGGATGGTGACTCCACCACTTCCCTGTGCAGCCTGTTCAAGTGGTTGACAATCCTTTCAGAAAAGCAATTTTTAGTAAGGTCCTCTGGCATAACCCGAAGTCATTTCCTCTTGTACTGATGATGGCTGGATTATTGATTAGCAACCAATCTAGCCAAATTTAACCTTGATGCCTGACCCCTCTAAGTCCCCCCAGCGCCTGCCTGCCTCCCAGTACCCCAAAAGCAATGGGGGATGAGCTTCAGCAGATACCACCTGATGTTGGGCTGGAGTTTGAAGAGGATGCTGTGGACATCCTGGGCTTTGGTGCTTGGGCATTGGTGCAAGGTTCAGCAGGGGAGCAGTTTGTGCCAGGTGTGAGTGAAGGCATGCACCCTGCCTGGCTCTTCTACAGGATTTGGTGCCTAACTCAGGGTTACTTTACAGAAAAGCCAGATCGGAGTGTTATTCCTAATTTGCCTTGGCATTTTCATGATGTATTTTCCTAATAAAGTTTTTTATTAAAATCCTGTCCAACCACATTCAGATAAGCCTAATGATGTGCCACTCCAGGTTGTAAGTTTTTCATCCATTAATGCTTCTCTTCTGGTTTTATTTTTCTCTGCTTGTCAATCAGCAGTTCTAGGAAACATAGACATATCAAGTAATATAATAGGCACTGTAAAAAATTAGGTTGTCTTTGTCTAATTACAAAGTGTTCTTAAACTACCAGGCTCTGGGAATTACTTACAAGGTCTGTAAAAGATTTAGTTTACCATTCCTACCCTGCTGTAGGCATCTGCACATTTTACTGCTACATGCTTAGTATTTTAAGTATTCCTTCCCCTTCCCTTTGCTTATTTCCATTATTTTTTTTTTCCTTTCTTCTCATTGCCAAATATGAAACAACAGTCTCTCAAGTTTGTCTGGAAAGCCTGATTTCTCTTTCTGGTGCCATTAATAATGGAACAAAACCACATTAACGATTGCAGCAACAGCCACATAGGAGCCAGAAAGCTCCTTTTACTCTCTAATATGCTGCATGAGTACACTGAAGTGCTTTATACAGAGGGTTTGCTCTTTTTTTTCTCACCCTTTTGTATTGATGTCTTTTTTGGAGTTGATAAAATGCTTGACCTTGTCTTTTGCTGAAGAAAAGATAAAAACCACCAGAGTTAAATATTGGAAGAGATTATAGACCTGAGATGGCCCTTTAGAGGTAATTTCATCCTGCATGAAACCATAGGAGAAAACTCAGCAAAGAAATGTTAGCAGCAGCTGCAGGGCATTGCGTCTGCCTGGTCAGATGGGCTGCAGAGGCTACTCACCATTGTTTTTGGTTGATGATGCAGTGAGCTGGCAAACAGCTGGCAGAGAGCAGGAGAGAGCTGCAGGCTTCCAAACCACCAAAGAAATGTCCACCTGGCACAGGAGTGGTCAAAAAATAGGTAACATTCTGCTGGCCCCCTCTTCCACATGAGGTTAGTCATCCTGGCTTAGCTTATTCTGGTCTTCTGGGAGTGAGAAGAACATTTGTTGTGAGGTCTTAGTGTGTAAAAACATTCCTGCCCTTTGTATAAGATGAATAAGGATTTTTCAGCATCTGAAGTAGAACCTGGTCAAACCTGCCTTTGCATGTCAGTGGTTTCTTTTTGCCTTCTATTTTTTCTGCAGAGGCACAGTACAAAAAGCCCTTTTCTTACCTCAAATCAATCAATAGCTGTAAGAAGAAAGACAATGGGCAGTTCTGGTCTGTCAGCATTCATCCACTTTTTAAGCTATCTAGACTGCCTAAGTCTTCTTGTGGGTTTGGCCTGTGGGTTTGCAGGTTAGAGAAATAGAGGGAAAAAAATCAAATGATGATGCAGAAATGTTTATCTGAGAATACACAGATGCTTAGTAGAAGGGAGACATTTGGAAACAGCTTTTATCAAATGGGAAATGCTCAATGCACACCTTTGAGCAGGGATGGCTGGCATTTGCCCATGGGGTGCTGTTGTGGCAGTAAATATCTTCTGAGACAATACATCCTCCCTCTGTGTTCACAGAGAGTGGAATATCCCCACATTCTTTCAATGGGAAACCAAAGCACAAAGTTGCTTTTTTTATTCTAGGAAGTTTATATCAAAACAGAGAAAATAAATCTCACTATGTTGAGTCTCTGAGGTGGTCTTTATCCTGCCTCTCTGAGCAACCTATTCTAGTATTGAACCATCCTCACTGTAAATTTTTTTTTTCTATATCTAATCCAATTGAATCACATCAGATTTAAAACCAATACCTCTTTTCCTTTCTCTACAGCTGCTTCTTGGCCTTCCTTACCCTGTCTTTACACAGCTGAGCAGTGTCCCTATACTCTTCCCAGGATATCTGTTCCTGTCCACTACCTGCATTTCCTCCTTGTCCTTTAGTTTCTCTAGCAGGTCTCAACTCAGCCATGCTGGTCTCTTGCCTTCCTTTCCTGATTTCTTATATTTGGGGATTGAGAGCACTAATGCTCTGTGAAAAATGTCCTTTAAGATCTCTCAGCCCTCTTCTGCTCCCTTGCCCATGAGGGCAGTTTTCCACAGGGGTCCTATTGACTAACTCTTTGAAGGATTGGAAGTTTTTTTTCCTAAAATTCAGGGTCCTGATTTTATCCTTTGCCTGACCTTTATCCCTCAGGATGTGAAGTCCGCTAGTGCATTATCACTGCAGCCCAGGCTGTCTCCAATCTTGATGTCACTGATTAACTTGTGTTGTGGTGGTAAAAATAAAGTAAAATAATAATGCAATTCCAATTAAATAAAATAATTATTTTTCACTTTGGACACCAGAAGGTCAGTCATTCCTACAACCCTTCACCTCACATCAGTGTCTCAAATTACTGTCTATTGGTTAGTGTCATACCATACAAAGAATATACAAGAGGAGCCTTTATCACAAGAAAGATTCATCTGACCATTTTCCAAGTTTCTAGTTCAACTTTGCTGACCCATGGTATTTTTCACTGTTGTTCATTAGCAATATAAATAATTTCAATTGTAGAATTCAGCAAAATGAATGGCATGCCTATCCACTGTGTGCAGAATAAAAGCAATCCCAAAAAGGGAAGGGACAAATGCAAAAGGGTCTCTTGTGTCTTCCCTTTTTTCCCCTCTTTCCCCCTCCCCTTTCTCTCCAGTGCTGTCCATTACCAGAATAGTACAAGCTTTATTAATCTCAGAATGCTCTAGGTGCTCAAGCCTGTGTCTCATCTCTGATTTGATCACTGTCCTAAGATGCAGGATATGCATTATGTCTTAATCTGATATGTGCAGGTTGGGCGACAAGTAAAATTAAACATGAGTAATAATTAAGAAAAGCAATAATTAAGCCAAATTAAGTTGGTCTAGTTGAAATGGATTGTTTAAATATTCACACTTCACTCTTAAATGCACTTTTTATGTGGATCACCTAAACAGCTTTCTAATTTATTTGGCCTGAATTTGGTGCAAAGTATTTACTTGGACCTGCCCTGTCTACATAGCTGTGTCTGATGGTGTCTGAGCTGCCAAAACCAGAACTCTTTTTTCTACCACTGATTAGGCTCACTATGGGCTTGCTGAAGCACTGAGCAGGGGCTGCCACAGGGTCTCTCTAGAGAGCCAGACTTGATGATCCTCACTGCAGGCAACCTGCTTGTCTGTGCTGGTTCTTGTGCCTGGACACAGCACCAGCAAGGCAGCTGGGAATGTGAATTGGATTGAGCCCCTCTGGCCCTGCAGAACAGCTACTGAAGCATGTCAGGCATGTGACAGTCAAATAATGACTGTGACTGAGCAATGGTGGTGTAATTATGGTGTCTCCCCTGGAAACAAGTGTGGGTGACCCAGGGCAGTAACAGCTCAGACCCTTGCACAGGCAGAGTGGGTGGTTTTCCCCTGGAGCACCACACATGGATGTCACAACACCAGTTATAGCCTTGGCCTTATGCCCCACCTCAGCCCGTGTGTGTGGAGGACTTAGGAACAGCTCCCAACACACCAGAGATGGAAACTTGATTTTTCAGTGCAGGATGGGTGGGTGGCTACTGGAGGAGGCTATGCAGCACCATCACTGAGAGAAGGAGACTTTCTTCCCTCATTTTTGAACAAACCTCTTGTTTGTTCCAGGAGTCCAGGATACAGAGAGTCTGCTGATGGAGGACCCAGTTTAGATTTAGAATTTCAAATCACACTGTGTTCTTGAATTCTTATTGTTGGAGTTCAAGGGTGGCAAGCAGGGCTCTGAGTAATGTCAGCGTTAAGACAGAAGTGGCAGTGGTTATCTCAGTGGTTACCTGATTGCTCATCTCCAGCAGGGCTGGGAGAAGTAAGGAACAAATGTTACTGGGATTTGTCAGTCTGAGCTCTGGGCTGGACATCAGATACCCTAGGGCTACACTGAATGGATTCCTTTTAAAACAGGGATAACTTTGAGAAAAGCTTCCACTTGCACTGTAGCATTTTCAGTGATGGCAATTTCTCCTCAGCCCTTGCCAACTTGCTCTACTTAATGGACCTTATATTTAAAATGCTGAGCCTCATTTGTAGTCTTAATTTGTCTAGTTTTACTTCCAGACACTGCATGTTGCCATAAACCCTGCCTGGGAGAGGAAAAAAAAAAAAAAAAAAAAAAAAGAGAGACAAAGTAGCAGGAGCATGCTCTGGGTGAGATTCATCTCACCTAAATCTCAACATTTCAGTGCGTAGCATCACTAAGACCTTCCTTTGAGGACAACACATTTGGTTTTAGGCTGGGATACACTTGCTCTGTCTGCAGACATTAGATTGTCCATGAGCCCACACTGGCCTGCATCTTGTTTGACCAGCTGAGCACACGATGTGCTCCTCATTGCCCACCCCACCACTGGTAAGTGCAGTTCCACTGCACAATGCCAAGAATCACCCTCCCTAGAGGTTCTGACCCTGGATGGTAATTTCCTACGTGTAATTACATTTCAAACCTGCCAGTTGTTAATCTACCTAATGCACATGGCATTGACTTTGTATGGTTCTTCTTTCTTAATCAAATTTCGGTGTGTTACCGTCTCAGATGTTCCAAAGATGAACTGTAAAAATGTCAAAGAAAGGCAAGACAGTGGAAGCCTCAGGGTATCTCAGTGGATCCTGCCAGCCCAGGCCCAAGTGTCCTGCTGGATGCTGGTGTTTGCTGCTTTTTGTAGCAGCTGTCTAGGCTGAGAAAAGCTAATGAAAACTGAAACAGTATAGAGTCATTGTTGTGGACACTTCTAAGGGTCAAAGGAGGTAAATCCACATGTGGAGAGGTAAACTGGGGCTCTCCAGTGCTCAGGTGAATATTTTATTAAGGGGGGATAGAAAAATAAAGGAATGCTGAACTGGAGGCTGTAACCCATGAACAGAATGGCTTCATGGGAGCTGGGTCATTATCCCCCATGCTAACAACACCTCAAGGACCTTGGGTCTGCTGGACTGGAGCAACTAGGCATTTGGGCATTAAGTATAGGACAGAAGTACTTTTGTGTTTATTTTGCTTGCAGGTAATTGCTTCCAAAACTTTGTCCGGCCTTGATGACTGTGTTCTTTTCAAACTTGCTGGGGGGGTGTTCGGAGGAGAGAGTCATATAAGGGTGGAAAATGGTAAACACTCATGAGAGTTGCAGTAATTGTGTCTTTGCCATTTTCCTCTCTTCACACAAAGCAGAGGGCTGTTAGTGGTATGAAATTCAGGGAAGCTTTGCAAGGGCCAAGTACAGCTGAGTATGCCAGCTGCCCCTGACAGCAAAGACTCTTGTGTTTGAAGTCTCTGTGAGTTTCTGTGGTGACGCTGGGTGGTAACATGGTGGTGGCAGTGGTGACACTCTTCAGCAGTGTCCTTCACTGCTCTCTCAGGAAACTGTGGATCTATTGCCTGCCATGCCAAGCCTGTTAGCACAGAAAGGCTGCAATATCAAACTTTGGGTCTCTGCAGGGTAAAAGCAGCAGAAGTTGAGCACAACAATGGAGTGAAAAGGTATCTCCTGATGTAGGCATTTGCCTGTCAGAGCTGCTGTTTGGGATGGATCCTGGGCTGCATCCAAAGCAGCGTGGGCAGCAGGTGATGGAGGGGATTCTGCCCCTCTGCTCTGCTCTGCTGAGACCCCACCTGCAGTGCTGCATCAGCTCTGGGGTCCCAGCACAGGAAAGATGTGCTGAGTGGGTCCAGATGAAGCCACAAAGGTGATCAGAGGGATGGAGCACCTCTCCTATGGAGACAGTCAGAGAGATTTGGGGTTACTTAGCCTGAGAAAGAGAAAGCTCCATGGAGTCCTCATTGCAGCCTTCAAGTACCTTAAGGGGGCTTATAAGAAGGAGGGAAAGGGACTTTTTGTGTGAATAGATAGTGACAGGACAAGGGGCAGTATTTTTAAAATGAAAGAGGGTATTTTTAGATTAGATAATAAAGTCTTTATTCAAAGGTTAGTGAGGCACAGGAGCAGTTTGCCCAGGAAAGTTGTAGATGTCCAATCCCTGGAAGTGTTCAAGGCCAGGTTGAATGGGGTCCTGAGCAACTTCACCTAGTAAGTGACACCCATCCCCATGGCAGGGGGCTTGGAACTGGATGATCTTTAGGGTCTCTTCCAAGCCCTTAACGTTCTATGATTCTACGGTCAGGAAGCAGGGTGATGACCTTGGCAAGAGGACATTGGGGTTTCATTCTTATCTGGGTCATTCATCACGTCTGTGCCCTGGTTCAAGTGCAGCTTTGATCTGCTCCACACAGGGGGATGGACAGATTCCCAAACTAGGTCACCCCTAAATCTCTCAGGGGAGTATGCTTGAATCAGCATCCAGCAACTGTGATTTAAGGAGAGCCCTGTTCTCCTGGCACTGAGGTAATGACAGCTTTGGTGCTTTCCTTGCCTAAGCACAACCTCACATGCTCCCACTCAAAGCACTGCTGTGTGAAAGGCTCCCGTGGGTGACTGCCTGGGGCCATAGTCTATGGGAAAGCTCTTGATGTTTAAACCAGTTTTTTTTCCCTTTTCTGGGCACATTATAATTAATATTTCATGTCAGTCTCTAGAGACACAGGACAGATTTTCTGGTCTTGATTTAACAAGTACATCAACAGGACTGCTGGGCATTGGAAGGTTAGTGTGCCCAGGTATTCACTAACTAGCATGAAATATAAGGTTATGTGATATTTTTCTGATGAAGAGCAGAATTTCCACCTTGCTGAGGATGGATATTTTAAAAGAGGTGAATGATCCCCCAGAAGAAGCAGAGTCCTGAAAGCCATACCTAGAGTGCAGGGCTGACAGTCCCTCCTCCCAAGCCAAGATAGTTGCCTTGGTACAATTTAGAATCTTGTGGCTCCTTGCTGCAGTAATGAGCAGTGGCACCAGTGGAGCTTCTCACCTTGTGCATGCACATGCTGGAAGTAAATCATAGAGCAGCACCTTGTTTTCATCTCAGCAGCTCACTTGGCTGTGAGGGTAACTCTGCTGCAAGACATTTTGGTTGTGCCAGTAAATATCTTCCTTTCAATAGTGCCAGGTGTTTCCACTCACAGCACCTCCCACAACAACTCTGGAAAGGTACTGTGAGTGTGGTTCCTGCTGGTTCTTATGGGTGGATTGCAACTGACCCCTGTGAGATGCTGCACAGCTGCTGAGAGGAGTGTAAAATGACAGCCCTCTGTGAGCCATTGCTATAGAATCCTCCTGAATCTTTAATTCAGCTCACATCTTAATGATCCATCTCACTGGGGGATGTTCTCAGTCCATCAGACTTCAGGCTAGAATCCAAACTCACTATTTATCTGGGTTTCTTGTTTTCCATGCCATTAAAAATTTATGCAAATAAGTTACTGAGGGCTTTTCTGTACTCATCTGTGGCTTGAATCTTTTAGGATCTTGCCTTCAGGATTTTAGGATTTTGTGCCCCTGCAGGAAAGTTTAGGATCAGTTTCCAGCACCTTTCTGTCATCACAGTCCTCTGAGTTCTCACACACCAGTTTGTGTATGTCCCACACCATCCTGTCACTGTGCTAGGGTAAAACCTTGACACAAGGGATTTAACAGGTTTTAGACAAAATCCATCTAATAGTCTGCCTGGCACCTCTGTTTTTCTGTCTGCTTATGATTTTGTAAATAGTGGCTATGTAAATCTTTCTTAGTGAATAGTTAAGGGCCATTGCTTTATCTTGCTTACCTGTTGCTGTCCTACCAGTTTGTACAGAGGGGATGTCTCAGACATTACCAGGCTGAGTGATCCACTGGCAGATGCTGCAGTGGAGAGAGACGTGGTAAAGATTTGCAGTATGAGGCAAAGCTTTGTAAAGCATACTAGGAATGGTGCAGAACTGATATTACTGCTGCACTGCTGTGGCAGTTGCACTGCTTTCAGTAATTTGTGTTTCAGAGGTTTGATGCACTCCCCAGAGGTTTGATTCACTCCCCAGAGGTTTGATTATGCTAAACTTCTTGCTGTTTAATGGAAACAGGTCTGCTCACCATTTTATTTTTTTTTTAAATCAAGAATACCCAATCTATCAGACATTAGTCTTCTTTGTGGTGGGAAAAGTATGTGACTTGGGAACACCCTAAGTGTTGGAGCAGGTTTATAGCTTTGCTTTCAGGTGGAATATCAGGGGCACCTCAAAGCAACTGCTGCTGGGGCCCAAGGTGTCCTGTGGTCACCACCACAAGACTGTGCTCCATCACCATGTGACTTTAATCACTGCTGACTTCAAACTCACATGTTCTTGGACAAACAGAATGCCTCTTTATTTCTCGGTGAGGAATTTAAATAAATCATTAGTGGAGAAAGCAAGGAGTGATACTGTCTGTGCCATGCTCTAACTGCTGAACACACCATGGCCTTTCAGATGAAGCCCCACATTTAATTGTGGTTCTCTTCCAGTGCAGTGGTTGGCAAACACTCCTCTTTCTCCACCTGCTGCAAGGGGATGGAGATGGTGGCTCCCCCCATGACATTGCAAACATCCCAGCTGCGAGGGAGGAGGTTTCTCTGAAACAAAGCCTTGGCCAGGTGTGAAACAGCAAGGATTGTGCCCAAGGTGAGAAGCACGGTGAATGTTTTAAAGGGGAAGAGCTGGCTGTAGGTCCCGTTCACCAGGGAGCAGGCTGGGTAGCGGATGACAGGGGGGATGCCCAGGGCAGGCTCCCCTGCCAGGACCCTCAGCAGGAACCCAACCAAGAAGCCAGCAGCTGATCCATAGGTGTTTGTGCTGGGTGCAAAGAGGGCACAGCAGAGCTGGGGGAAGAGGAGAGCGTACACCAGCTCCCCACTGAGGAACCAGAGGTCATAGACAGAGCTGGAGTGAAAAGCCAGACCAGCAGCCCCAGCCCCAAACACCAACATGGAGGTCCTCATGGCCCACAGCACCTCTGTCTCTGAAGCCTGTAAAGCAGAGATTGCAGCATTAGAGACACAGTGTTTTCTGGATGAATGGCCCTGGTTCTGCTTCTCCCCAAGCCCTTGATGCTCTCAGGCACCCCTTGCCACCAGCAGCCAGGCACGGCAGGCACCCCTGGAGGGGCCCTCTAATTTTAAGGGTCATGATTTTATGCTGTTTCCATCAATACCTTAGTCCAAATTTTATATTAGTTATGTTAGAATTAGCAAAGCTCACTCCTATGGGTACCCCTACTGAGGATATGAACACCTGGCTTATTTTTGGAGCTCTATCTCCAGAAATCAGCTCAGCAGCTGAAGGACACCTCCAGTCACAGACTGGTTTAGAAATATCCTTGAAACAAGACTGCCCCCCCTGACACCAAAACTCCTGAATGCTGCAACCAAGTACCTTTTTCCTCAGGATTTTCCTGTAGATATTGTGAGCGAACATGGAGCCAGTGGAGAGAAGAGCTGAATCTGCAGAAGACATTGCAGCAGCAGCGATGGCTCCCAAACCAGTAATGGAGATATATGCTGGGCAGAGATGTTGTAAAACAAGTGGTAGTATCATCACTGACTCCCCTCTCTCCAATGGACTTGGGAGACCGTAGCTTGTCTGATTCCAGTCTTTAAAACAAAACAAGGAAAAGTCACAACAAATCTTTTGTGACCATTTCTGCTGGCTGTGAAATTGCCTTTTCACAGAGGCCAGTCACAGAAGGGCTAAGAACTGAGATCCACTCAGTATTTTAGGACTTAGATTGATTTCTTTTACTTCTTTTGTGAACTTTTGTGATTCCCCACAGCATGCTGCAGCTCCCAGTAGATCAAAAATTTCCCTTTTCCACAGCAGCATCTGTAGAAATAGGTGTGCTTTGTGTGATTCCAGAATTTACTCAATTAAAGATCAACTTCTGCTCACGAGGAGAAGGGAATTGGATGAAGTAATGACTTCAGCTGATTTCCTTGAATGTTCAGTGATCTGGCTGCACTTTTACCCTTGCTCACAGCCAACACAGGACTGATTCCCTGCCTGGAGACTGTGAATTTACAGGACTGAACCTCTTGATTCCTTCTAGCAAGAACCTTATTAACAATCTGTAGTAATATTGCTGGGTCTTACATGTCTAAGGCATGAACAGAAGGAAGCATAAAATTTTTTCTAAAATCGGATTATACAAGGTTTCATCTTTACTAACACAAAGCTTGGGAAAAGTAATTTCATCATAAAGAAATAGCTTTAAATAGGTCTTGGGGCAGTTTAAATGTCCATAAGTAGTTGTGCAATGTACCTCAGAGGGCTCCACATTTTCTGGTACAGATCACCTATCTTGGTGTTGAGGACCATGGGGCAGGGTAATCTGAAGTCTCTATCAGGACTTCTTTGGATCCCATTTTAATCACCTTTGCCCAAAACATGTAGATTGTTCAGAGACAAACTATTTTACCTGTTGATGCTGCAACTGCCCCAATGAGCACCGAGGGGATGGCCATAGCAAAGCACCCCAGCCCAGAGAGGTAGGAGATGAGCCTTGCCTGTCCTGTCGAGGCAGCAGAGAGCACCCTCTGGAAGAAAGTCTGCCACGGGATGCTCCCAAGCACCTGGAATATTCATCGGTTACCAGTGGTACCCACCAGGCTGCTGTAGGGCATCATCCACAATAATCTTTAGTGTTATCAAATTCTCATTTCAATTGCGTAAGTGTTGCCCAGCTCTAACTCTTGAGGATAATATTTCTGATAGTTGAGAATTCCCTTTTCCTTTGTTTTTATTGCAATGGATGTGAAATTTCAATGAAAACAGTTTAATGGTTTGGCAAATGGAGAAACCTGAAAAATGGTCATTTGGAATTGTGAATCAGGCGTAGAGGAAGTGAAAGGAAAGTTTTTCAGGAACGCAGCTTTTGTAAATAGATCTACCCAAACTTAGCTATTCTGCTTTTAAAATTGAAAAATAAACCCATAATTTTCACTTTCTTAGCACACAAAATTAATCAGATAAAATCTGAAGATTCTATCCTCACCGAACAAGCTTCTATGTGTCCCTATTATCAGTTTAGTAAGAGCAGAACAACCTCCTGGAGTCTTGGCTATAATGGTAACTCAAAAGTTGTATTCTGCAGTGGAACCAATCACGCTGTGCTTGCTGATGGTCTGCAGTCATGTCATTTTAATTTTTTTTTTTTTTCAAATAGAGGGAATTTTACATGTTTATGTTAAAAGCACACTATTGAGGCTGCAAGACCAGAGTCTCAAAAGGTAGGAAATTACTCATTAGGTGCCAGGAGAGGAACTGGCTGCTTGTATGGTCTTACCCAAGAGGTATGTTCCTCCATGTGGGTAAAGGATGTAGTGTCCCTGCTTCTTCTTTTCATCCCACAGCTGAGCCCTGGGTCTCCCCAGTCCATTTAGGTGGCTGCAGGGGGTGCTGAGAGACAGCTTTACACCTCCAGCCTGTGTCAACTGGCCTTAAAATGTAGGGGCTCCTCTGGCTGGTAGAACTCACAAGCTTTCCAGACAGAAAGTCCCCACACAATTCCTCCTCCCAACCACTTGTCCAAGAAATATTCCATACCAAGTAGAAGAAGTCATCCAGCCACCTTCCAAGGTACTCTTTTTCTATCTTCCCAATCCAAGGGTCTTGGTAAGATTGATGGGTTGCAGTGTGATAAATACTTTCCGTTGCAGAATTCACCAGGGCAAAGGGGATACAGATCCACTAGGATAGAAATGGAAGTTGTCAACCATTTCCCAGTGTCCTTGTTCTTGTAGAGCGGGTATTTAAGTTAAGGTAGATGTAGAATTCAGTTGCATAAGATTAAGCCTAGACTTAGAGTCTTCCTTTCTCCCCCTTCCTTACTCTAAATCTACATGTTTCTGGTTCATGGCATCATCAAGAACATGAGTCTGTGATTCAGGTTAATTGGTACTTTCTGTAGACAGATCTCTCTCCATTCAATATGGCTCTGGCCAGGTTCTGCAAACTTCACGTTTGTGCAGACCTCTTTGTGTTCACTCAGCAAGGCCAGTGGCTTGTGTGAGCACTGTCTGAAATGCATAAGGTACAAAGACTTACAGAGACTGTAACATTTTTCAGGAAACCTGCTCTCCTAAAGGGGAACTGTAGGTCAAGGATGTTATTTTTGGTCTGAGACATGCTGAAAAGAAGACTGAAAGACTTTTCCCTTTAGATAGAAAACTAGTACCAAAGAAATGCACAGGACTTGCCAGGCTGAAGGTAATGAAAACCATCTGGATGACATCAGTGTAGGCAACAGAGTAGAGGCCTCCCAGCAGAGTGTACAATATGACAGTGCATGCTGAGATGGTGATAGCCAAAGAGCCTCCAATATCCAGGATGACCCTCATTGTTGCTCCTGCAGACAAGGACAGCAGTCAAGTATTTTTAGACAGGTTTCATAAGTGCAGGATACAGGATAAATAAGGATATGTTATTTCCCTGGTGCCAGTACAACACACTGTATGAAAAATGCAGTCTTACAGAGAGCATGCACAGTGGCAACTCAAGACAGCCCATGATTCCTTCCTGCTCTTACTGCTTCACCTTGCTGCATGGTCATTGCCAAAGCACTTTGCCTTTTTACATCTGGAAGGTACAAACTTACGCTGGAAGAGTTCTTTATTATAATATAATGAATATATAGCACTATTTGTTTTAAACTTTAGAACATGTGTTCTAGAAATGAGAAATGCTTGTTTCTCTCACAGAAGGAGACATGAAGCACAGCTTTCCACAAAACCCAAATGTGTATAACACTCTGTCAGTCCACGTGACCTTTAACAAATATAACAGGAAAGCAAATATTTACCCAGGGATGCCAGGATAGCTGCAAACCAGAACACCTCTCCTAGCAGTGGTGGAATGAGGAGTAAGGTTCCCATCACGTTCCCATAAGTTTCTTGAAGGGGGTCCATCACAGTCATGTAATTTTTTGACCTCATTGGATTCACAAAGAAGAAACCACCTATCAGAAAGTAATGACATTTTGGTAGAATTTTGCATGTTTTATATTCCAGGAAAAAAAAAAGAGGTGAGAGTAATATGGTATATGCAAATCAGACCCACCTAGTGAATGTGGAATTTGTACATAAAGGACCCTAGAGAATGATGCAGCCAACCAGATATCAGGATTTACATTCATTTGCTAAGTGTGGGGTTTCATCCATTCAAGAGGTCCCATCTTATAAAGGATATGTGCTTACAGCTGATTTAGATGAGCTTTCTGGAATGGCTGCTGGAGGCCAGAGAGGACCCTTGTGACACCCCAAGTGGCACAAACTACCTGTGTGACTGTAACAGGAATTTAGCTCAGTGGATACCTGTATTTAATTTCCTCTGCATCCTCAAAGACCTATCAATCTGAGACATAAAGTTTTCTGAAAAGCATCCTGTGGAAGATGTCAGTAGACTGAGTGAGGCATTGAACACTCATATTATGATAAAAAGGAGGGAAAAGTTTTGTCCTTGGTCATGTGATACAACCTGTCGATATATGGTCCTTTTCTGATGACATTTTTCATTTTGGTGGCTTCATTGTCTCTTCCAAAACTATATTGTTTTAATCTGCGCATTGAGCTGAGTCCCACCCACCTTCATCTAAATATTGGACCTCAGATGTGCAACCATCTCATTAAAAGCAAAGAATATGTATTGTGTCTAACCCTGAAGCCAACAGGTCTGCTTGTCTGGGCACTACTGACCTGAGCAAAGATTGCAGGATCAGACCTGCACTCCTCAGTTTCATTAGTAAGAATTACTTACATAAGCAGTGCTGGCAATATATTTCCAAGCCTGATTCATATTCACGTCAGTTGGACTTTTTCTTTGACTTGAAAATAAAGGTTATTGTTCTTTTAGAAATTCCTGCGTAAGGTCTGCACAGGTGTCCTTGCTTTCATCATCCTGTGTCCCTAGAGAGTTATGGTATAACGCAGTGTGACCTGAAAGCAACTTTGGTCCTGGCAAGAGAGCTGAACCTCAGCATGAGTCCAGTAATTCTCAGAGTTAGAAATGACAATTCAGGTATAGAACACTGCACACTTATCTTAGTTTCAACAGAAAAGTGACCAGCTGTAAAGTGGCATAAGCTGGATGCACAACACATTCATCCTGAGATGAGACTACTCAGAAGAACGCATTTTAGTGGAAAAATCAAGATACTGTTATTTTATCACACAGAAATTCCAAGGAAAAAAATTAGATACCAATACTCTCAATAGTCTGTGAATTACAGATCATGTGAAAAAAAGCACTATGCACATAGACATATTTTTCTAAATCCTCAGGTAAGATTTTTGTCCTATAAATTACTACAAGCAGGCAAAACTCTACCCTAGCTCCAAGCTACCCTAACTTATGTTTCAGTTCAGAGGATAGCATTATGAGCGCTTATTCTCAACATATGGGAGACTGAAAAAACAAAATCACATTTAAAATGAACCCTATATTCTGTTACATATCTTAATATACTTCTGTGGTATATTTTTAAAGCTTATGTGTCCTAATAAACATGAATTATTTACCAATAACAAGGGACAAGGCAAATCCCACAGGTGCCTGGACCCACAGTAATCCTTTTGAAGGCAGGTAGACAATTTCAGCTGTGCTGTTGATATATGCTCCTCCAACCCAGGTGGCTGTAATCATGGAAGATGAAAAGGTTAGAATTGAGAGACATATTCCCTGCAGAACATTCTGTAAACATTTTTCTCATACAAGTATTTAATCACACCTCTATTTTCTTTGTAAAGTTTTCTGCCATACAGAGATATGTTGCTGACTATAGGTAACAGAATTAGAATCTCACTCTAAATAATTTTCCAGCTTCAAGAATGGATATCTGTGTGCATGGAAAAGCTCAATGTTTAAACATTTAGAGGCAATTTGAATATAGTAATTTTTAATTACATTTTCTCAGAGGAAGACTTTTGCTAGAGGAAATAGAATTGCCTTTGTAGAATTGCCCTCCTTCAAGATCATCACTTACAGGGTCTAAGAAAATAGACATTAGGGAAAACAAATGCGAACAGGCAATGCAGTCAGATAACAAACCTACAACAATGATTTAAGTGTCCTAGCCAATGCCACTGGGTATTCCTTTACAATTAACAGGTCAGGGAAGTAAATTTTACATTATGCCAGGCAGCAAGGAGAGAAAAGGGAAGCTGAGGGAAGCTCTCTCTTTAAGACAGACACCAAAGCTCACTATGAGTGACAATTTATTTCACACAGAACTGGACTTTTCTATGAGTGAAATTCTTCTGCTATGTTGGATAACAGAAACTGGTTCACAATTAAGACCACAGTCCTCCGTAATGAAAAGTGTTGTATTCTTTTGTCAAATTAAATTAAACTCTTAACTCTTAACTAAACTCTTAAATGAATCTCTTTAATTTAAGAGAATCTACATAAACATTAGGCTCTGCTCAGTGTAAAAAGGTTTGTAAGAATCCATCCCAAAATGATTCATGAAACCATACTCCTTTAAAGTCACACTTAGGCAAAATCTACCCTGACATTAAAGGAGTTCACTTCCTTTGAAATAAAAGTCACCCAGATCTATGCAACACATGTGTTTTAAGAAGAATATTTAAGTCTTTTAAGAACTTACCTGTTGCAGTAAACAATCCAATGAAAACATTTATATTCCTGCCTCCAACCATGGCCATCTCTGTTGGGTTCCTGTTCTGCTGATCCTTTCTGCTTTTCCATGAAGCCCAAATTCCAGTGGCTAAAGTTAATGTAAAAAATACAGTCAGAGATACTAAGCCTGGTATATTCAGAGCCATTTTCTGTTGCTCAGTTTAGGCTATAGAGAGGAATAATGGCGTGATGATAATGTTCTTTGATCGAGTACACAATCAGAAAAAATCAGTGGAAATAGTGGTGCCTTGTAAAGAAACTGCTGAGTATTTGCTGGACTTTGCAACAAAAGAAGCAGTATGAAACAGAGTGATAAACCCAGAAGTCTGGAGAACTGGAGGCTCTCAGTCTTTAGAAAAACACTGGCAATTCTGCAGCCTTTCCCTTTTCCAGTAGATATCCAATCTTAGTTTTGTGAGAAGCAAAGATTAAGAGCATAGGAATTAGTGTTGATATGCATAATGGAACACTGATGTGCAGAGTATTACCAGATTGGCTTAAAGCAGGGGAAATGTTATATTTTGTCTATGTGAAATGCTATGAAGATAATCCATATTTCTCTGGGTTCTAGGCACAAGGCTATAGCAGAAGATAGGGCTAAGAATTTGTTTAAAGTTGACTAAACTAAACTCTCAGCAATGATCAAAATAAACCTTAGAAAAAGTAAAGAAATATTTACCCTTCACCAATGACAGGAGCTACATGATGATACTCAAGACAATCACTGGAAAGTGGTAGGATAGCGAGGTGGTGTTGGACTCTTCAGGGAAACTACAGGAATCATATAGACTTTTAAACTTTGTGAAGCTCTCTGTAAACAGAAATAATTCTGGGAAAAAAACCCTCATATATGCATTACAGAATTAATCTGGTTACATTTACTGTGCATTTATTGTAGAGTTGCCACACCGATATATTTCAGGTGCTCTGTCAATCTTTACCATCTGTCTATGTATGGCTCTTTATAACCAATTCTATGTAAAATCTGCCCACTTTAGGGTACATGTATGGCTTTCCTGAACACCTTTGTTCATCTGTGAGAGCTCCTTTCCATGGGGAAATCTCAAATGTCTTCTTCTCAGATGCACTTTGAGTCACAGGCCAAATCTTTAGGAAGGTTTTCTGCAGTGTGCCAGCTCCTGCAGACAGACATGAGTAGCTGTGCCTGGAAGTGACAGTGGCACAGGCTAAGCATATCCTGTCAACAGGACATGGTAGGAACACACAGGTGATGGCTGTGAGAAGAGAAGGGGAGAAATTCAGGAGCTCCATGTGGTCTGTGACACCTCTCTGCACAAGGGGAAGTAAAGATTTTGGTAAGAAATGCAGTGATCTAGTGGGAAGACTCTATAATTAGTGTTAAAAAAGAAGTGAAAATTAAAAGAGATGAAGAAACTTGACAACCAGATGATTACTTAACCTACCTTAGGATAAATATTCCTTTATAGTTATAATCATATGCTATTTTCACTGAGTAATGACTTTTAAATTTTTTTAAGTACAATTATTATTTTAAGTACAAAATTCTTTTAAGTACAAAAAGGGACACTGTGCATTTTAAAGGCACATTTTTTGGGGTGGTAATTAGAAACACTCCTTTCCACCTTAAATGAACCTGCTACAAGGTCATAGAAACTGCAGCTCCGTTGCCAGTGGCACCATTGGTTTCTCTGGTTTGCCTTCCTTGCTCAAAATGAGTGTTCCACAAACTTTAAAAACAGCATACACATACTAAGTTTTTTCTACAAACAAATGTTTTGCAGCATACTTTGTAGGCGGCAGCAGGAGCAGGTGGAAGCTGCATGTGGCTGAGGGTGAATGCAGCTAGGTCTCAGCCTCCTCTGCCATCACACACTCCTGGGAGGACAACCCTCACCCTTCATGTGAGGGTCAACTAAATTCAACATGCCCAAAGCAAGATTTGTTCTTTGACATCTGCAGAGAATGTCTGGACGGACCCTGCTTTTTTTCATCTCTTGGGAAAAAGCTCAAAAAATTGTCAGGCATAAAATTCTCCAGAGAAACTTAATTTAAAGACCCAGAGGGGTGGAGGGCAAATGCGGTAAGACAAATGTAAATTAAAACATTACGTGATGGGACGAAGGAGACTTAGAGAAAGAGGATGTATAAGGTAGTTTATCTGAATCTGGAGTGGTTTTGCTGATATACAGTGCAAGGAAGAAGGATTGTAAAAATAAAAGCTTATACCAAGAAGACCAGCTCCTTACTGAATCTGTTATTATACTCTTTTGCCAGTAAATGCCTCTCAGCTAATGAATCTATTTTAGGGGGGAAAAAAAAAGAAATCTCACAAATGAAGAGATTTTTGAGGTGGGCTTTACTCCCTGCTCATGATAGGGTGCTACAGCCTTGGGTGCCAGCTGCTGTGCTGCTCACTTCAAACTCCTGGAGTAACCCATGGGGAGAAATCTTAGGGGGTGATTGACTGACCTATTTCTAGTCTTGTGAGGCAGGACAGAGTGAGCACAGGTCTCAGACTGATGCACTCAGGGTTACTTCTAAGAGCAGTGTCACCCAGTAGATTGTAGTTTCAGAGATTGATTTGTATGCTCACATAGAGATGGCTGGTGTCACCTGAGATGCCATAAATACTCTGAGACGTCCACTTGACCAAGCAGAGGTTACAGTCCCTGTTGGAGACACCTTGCCCTCCTGGAATAGCAGCCAAGATATTCTGGTGTATCTCCAATGTTCTGAGCTTAGGGGATACAAGTTCTTTCCAGTACCTGAAGGGAATACAAGAAAGCTGAGGAGCAACTTTTTACAAGGGCATGTAGTGACAGGACAAGGTGTAATGACTTTAAAGTGAAAGAAGGTAGGTTTAGATTAGATATCACAAAGAAATTCTTTGCTGTGAGGGTGCTGAGGCACTGGCAAGAGTTGCCCAGAGGAGTTGTGGATGCCCCATCCCTGGAAGTGCTCAAGGCTGTAGTGGACAGGGCTCTGATCAACCCCATCTAGTGGAAGGTGTCCCTGCCCATGCCAGGGGTCTGGAACTAGATGATTGTAAGGTCCCTTCTAACTCAAACCATTCTTCAGCTCACCTCTTAGTTCTTACACCTTATTAGTTGACCTTGATGGAAGAGACTCTGACATGGGTTGTTGATAAGAACAGAGAAAGTGAGGAGTGCTGTGCACCAGTGAAGTTTTCTATGTATTGTAGAAATGATCTGCTCTGCAGTGAACACTTACAGCTTTGTAAGTGTAAGCACTGTAGTGAGCTAACCAGATTTGAACAGGAAGAAATAAAGATAGACAAAATAGTGGTCTCTGTGCCTAAAACTACACCTTTCCTCTGCCTTTCTGGGTTAAATGTGCTACATTATTGCTGATGGATTTTCTCTGTGGCCCATGGGCTTAGGACAAAAGGTGCTTCCAGGTGAGAGAGGTCCGACAGAAAAGGGCATTTCTGAGAGGTGGCTGTCACTCCTCTGGAAAGGGACAAGCCCAAAGAACAGGTGCTCTGTAGGAGATGAAAGAAAGCACTCTGAGAGTCTGGAAAGGTTAGGGGTTTTTAAAACTCCCTTTG
This sequence comes from Muscicapa striata striata, assembly GCA_030060385.1. Lineage (NCBI taxonomy): Eukaryota > Metazoa > Chordata > Aves > Passeriformes > Muscicapidae > Muscicapa > Muscicapa striata. Next base: position 2,528,023 of record JAREIS010000120.1, read on the forward strand.
GGATTTTTAAAGTTTGTTTGTACAGAAGAGTTCACCTGGAAGCAGAAGACTGGGACAGTAGGGCAGAGGCTACAGCACTCTGAAGTCTGCAAGGATGAACCTCTCACTGGTTTACTTTGCTCTGCAAGCCAAAATAACAGAGAGTGTTTTCGAGTGCCAGGGCCTGAGGCATCTAAGCCATTTGCATCAAAATGAACTGACAGTTCCTCTTGAAATGAGAGGGTATGAACTAGTGTGCGGTGTCCAGCCCAGGTATTTGGATTGTGTCCTTGATCCTGACAGCTGAAACTTGGGGCTGTTGGTCTCCAAACATCTAAATTTTTCAGATAATGTCCTTGGTCTAAAGTTTTATTCCTATCCCAAGTTAGTCCTAATTGCAAGTGGCTGGTCTCCTGCATGAGTTTCAAATACAGGAAACTCACGAGAGGGATAATTTCATGCAAACCCAACATACTTAAGCCCTTAAATCACAGCCTATGTAGTGTGATTGCACAGTGAATTAATATCAAAATTACACAATTATTTTTGTCTTTATGTCTGGGTAGTTTTTGACTATTAATTATTTATAATTAATGATAGATAATGTTGATAGATACAGAAAAGATGGATGGATGGATGGATGGATGGATAGATAGATAGATAGATGGATGAATTAAGAGATATAGAAGATATAGATAGAAGAATGAGTTCCTTAGTTTTACTTATATTTAGTTTTTGTTATATTTAGTATTATGTGGACATTTTCTTTTGAAGCCTTGCCCACCAGAAGAGCTTGGGTTCTCAGGTCTCCATGTTGCTCAGCAGGAGGAGCTGCCCCTCTTGCAATGCTGGCCAGCTCCTGGAGAAGGCTCTGGTGACACTTCTGAGAGGACAGGCTTTGACTCTTGTAAAGGTGATTTGGGGGATCCAAAAAAGCATGAGCTGAAATAATTTCATCTAATTTTAGTCACCTTTATGTGTTTTCACTAAATGTATTTTCAGCATCCTTGTGTTTGCAAGAGGCAGCTGTTTGCTTTGGTCATCCACACCTTCATGTTGTTAGCTCCAGATGAGACTCTTGGGTCTCTGGACATCTGTGAGTGGGTTCTTTGCTGCATTTCAGCTGGCACTAGATGTTCCTGTCCATGCTGGACAACTGAACCTTGCTCAGAAAAGCAATGCCTCCCACCTGCCTTGGGCATCTCTTTCAGTGTGGCCAGGGGGAAGGTTGCCTCTCCCCATGACCTTTGTATCTTGATGTCTACCCTAGAAGAGACTTCTTCATGATGATTCAAGTTAGACAATTTAACTCTGCTTTCTCTGTTATCCAATTTATCTTCCTATTGGAGGTAGTTTGAACTCACAAAACCTTTAGACCACACAAATCAAGCCAGAAAATAAGTTCAGAATAGCAATATTTAATATTTACACATGTCAGTGAGGCCAGTGGTCACACAGCTGGCAGGACAGAGGGTGTTCCCAGGAGCACACAGACATCCCCAGGGCAGGACAGCCTGGAACAAGCAGATAACAGCAACACAGAGCATTCATTATTCTGTGCTGGAGATGTGCCAATGGGTATCTCTTCCTCTCCTGGTGCTAGCACAGCCAAAGTTGGCTTTATTCCAGAGGTGAGAATCAGGGAGTCAAAACTAAGGGATGAAGAAGGGTGAAACTGCGAAGAGTTCATAGACCCCCTGTGCTGGTGAAGGAGTTCTCTCTCCACCTGGCTACATGTGAATATCTTTATTTCCCACTGCCTCTTTAACTCTTTTCCTGGTTTGCTGTCTGCTGTATGTGGTTACACTGTCTGTGCTTCACTGCTGGCAATGAACATGAGCTTTTCAAGCTACCTGGCAGGTTTGCACCTGTGATGGATTGCAAACTTCAGCAAGTCTTACACTTTCTTCTTTACAGAAGTGACATTTAAGTTTTATAGGTTAAATTTCCTGCTCCTAGGGGTGAAACTATGCTCCAAGGTGCATTTGCTCCTCATCTAGGCAACTGACATTTTCTTCTCTATTTTATATAAAGGAAAAGGTGAAGTACTTTGCCTGCTGCACAGCACAAGCATCCACATATGTCTGCAATAAAGAGCTTGCTCCAATGCTACAGTGCAGAAATATGAACAACTTTGAGAAAACATAAATCAGGAAACATAGGCTCCAAGTGCCTAAAATATATTCAGGTTTTCATAGCTGCCTACATGCATTCAGGTTGGGTAAAGATTATTTCATGATTTGGATGACAGAGGAAAGATAATTCATGTCCAAGAATTAATCTTTGAGGAAGTCACTAAAATGATGAGTTTTCTGAAATTTCCCAGTCATGGACATTAGCTCAAGTTCAAGAGCTGGCTCTGAGTGATGATGGGGAATTATGGAGTTCCTAGTTGGTATAACTGTTGCAAAAAACTAAAGCTGATGCAATTTGCTGCCTTCAGATTATATCTTCTATTTATTACTAAGCTGCATGTAATTACTACACATATCTGTGTTTATCTTTGGTGAGTTAATTCCTTGATCCATGCACTCTACTCTGGAGCAGCCCTTACAGACCTGTGTGGAAGTTAGTGAAATTCTTAGGCAGTTTCATGAAGGCAAAATTGGTGGTGAGGTTCTTCACCCTTTTGTTGAACCAGACATTTTAAACTCTTGCTGCAAACCCTACTGTCCCAAATGCTCCCCTAAGGTTCTTCAGATGCTCCTGAAGAACTGATTTAGAAGTGCACTGGGCTTTGGCAAGGGGATCTGGCTCCAGGGTGGCAGAAAGAAGCTGAAAACCACATTTTTCAGTTGCCTCTGCACTGTCTCAAACACTGCTTGATATATTCTCTGCTCATCCTCATTCAAATCTGTGAGTGCCCCATTTGAATATTAACAGGAACAGACAGGTGAGCTCACAGTGGGATTTGGGGAGGACATTGTTTACATCAGCCAGGGAGCACCTGCTTCATGCCCCTGATAAATGTACACATTGACAGCAGCTGCATTTCCCACATACATGAGAGGGCAAGTGGTGATCTTTTATCTGAGGACTGTTGTGCTTTATACACAAGTACAGCAGAAAGGGACAGATAGATTAACGTCTTTGCCAGTACCTGAGGTTTAGCAGGTATGTTTAGAGAGATGAAAATGTGGAGTCTCAGACTGAAATGATCTAGCCCTTTTCCACCCTGACCTCTTTACAAAAAAACAGGTTTTTTGTTGTCCCCATAAGTAAAACAGTACAGTGCACTATCCTTTTTGTATGTGAATTGGCAGTTCAGGGCTTATCTTGGCATTCCTTGTAGGTCATTCACATTCCAGAAATATTTGTCTGAAAGGCAATGAATGAAAGATGATTAGTTAATATTCCAGGTGATATCTGACTTCCTGCAAATATCTTGTACAATGAAAATGAACAATGAAAAGGAAGCCATAGCGATAAATGAAATTTGGAAGATGTTTTCTTCCATTCTGTAAAATAACAATATTACTATGTTTGACCAATTTAAAACATCTCTACTTTTTGTCTCTCATTTACAAATGCTGGGGAGGGTCATTACACTTTATCAAAAGGCTTCTTAAATAGGAACAGAACCATGCAATGAGTATGTCAATATGTCATACTGGTCTGCTGTTTAGAGAAATCTGAGGACCAGTTATCCCTGACTATAATGTGACAGAAAGTGTGCAAATGCATCTGTACTGCCCAGAGCAGCTTGTCCAGGGACTGTGCAGATCTCTCACCTCATGTACCATTACCAGAGCCTGAAAAATAAAACTGGAAAGAACATATAGTGCCCTTTTACTGCATACCAACCTTTCTTCTCCTCATACATGTGCCACATATGAAGCCAGTGAGTCCATTGATGACTTGAATGAAACAAAGAATAGCTTCAATCGCACCAATGACCAGGAGAATAGAGAAAAGGACGATATTCCAAAGGATGATGTTTTCGGGTTGTTGGCAAATACTCCACGTTGTCTGGTTAAACAAATAATTGTCTCTGTCATAGAGGAAAATAATTGGCAAGGTATTAGAAAGTAAAAACTTGAGAATGCTTTCTGTGTTTTCTGGCATTTTATTTTCTGAACGTGATTGCACAAAGTAAGTCTCAGATGGTGCTGTAACTGGTCAAAGCTGGTGATCCTCCCCAGAATTTCCTTTGCAGAGATGTAATTGGTAATTAGGAAGGAGAGCCACATCTGTACTTTGCTGCATGCACAAAAATCTCCTCTTTGTTGTATGGCAAAATTATGTTAATAACTATAGAGAAAGATCTTTGATGGTTTTAAAATGTGTCTCTACATTCTCCATTCCTGCTGTGGTATCTCAGTCCAGTCCATTCAATATCTCTAGCTCTGATTTGAAGAGCATGGTTGTCAAGGTTGACTTTAAAGAAGATTTTTGCTTTGCTTCTCAGAAGCAGGTAGAGCTAGTTGAATTCCTGATAATTTAACAGATTAATGTGACACAGTAAGCAAACATTTCCCTTTGACTCCAGTGGGAGTCACAGCTCATGCGTGTCTTGAAAGCATGGTACAAATTGCACAAGGGGCTTGTGGCAAGCACAGCAGATGAAACTCAGGAAATTTGCCCAAGAATGATTCACTGGTCAAAGAGATGACCAGCTGGAACATGCTACTCAGAGAAGTGAGTTTAGGTTTACACAGGGTGAACCATGAGTTCATTTTGGAAAAAATCCAAGTTCACTTTAAAAAGAGAGGGGAGGGATCAGGGAAAGCAAAACTGGAGGAGCTTATCAGCCATACTTACTCTAGAGTGTCATTCCTGAAAGGATAGAGGTATTCTCCATCACCTGTGTCACACAGAGGACCCCCAATCAACCCCAATGAAGAGATGACCACACAATATGCTCCTCCTGCGAATCCCAGCACAGACAGGATCACTGACAGCAGCATCTGAAAGGGAAAAGACCTTCAGCATTGTGTGCACAGAGGTTTCAGTAGCATGGAAAATTCACAATGAATGAGAAAGAATTCTCTTTCTTGTCACTTACTTTATGCTGAAACCACTACTGCTACTAAATTTGTGGGAATAAAAAATAGTTTACTTTTTCTGACTGTTGTAGCTGTCCTAGGTGCTAAAGAACTTATTCAGTTCTATGCTTAAGCCATCAATTATGAAAAATCTGTTTTCTTTCAAAAGCCAGTATGAGGCCAGTCCTGGATTGATCTGTTCTGTATCATGTGCCTTGGCATTTCCAACTCTTCACCTTTCTTGACCCTTGCACCAACAAAAAAAATCAAGCAAGTACTGAACCAGGTATGAAAGCAACAGAGGATACATTAATTGGTTTTGCTAATTGATGGAATGCAAAAGAGCCTTTCTTGCTGCTGCTTTCCTTCATTTTGCAACACCATGACACGTGATTACCACTTCTCATGTTGAGAAATCTAATTGTGCTGCATGTGGCAACAAGCCAGCAGTGACTTCAAATTGCATGTAATGCACTCATGTTTTACATCAGCCACTCCCACAGAAATGTTACCTTTACTCCATTCTGTTGTAGTTTTCTAGTGATGAATGGGATGTATCTGGTTGCAGTTTGTCTATAGAAACAAAAATCCCAGAAGGGTGCTACTGGTGGCCCATCTGGGACAGGCTTCCCAATAGTCTTGTTAAGAATCACTGTTTGTGGTTGTTCACAACTCTGCCAAGTGAGGGAAGAAACTCTGGGGCAGACTGATAGAGCCAGGAGAAGACCTGGAGCAGGGGGAAGGCAGCAGACCTGCCTTTAAGTCAGGGCAGTGGCATGACCAAGGAAGCACATACAAAATACTCTCATCCATGACTCACGTTTGAAGTAAAAGATCTCAAGTCTTGTCATTCCCTGTTTTCAACAAATACCAGGTGAAATCCACCAGCCACAAGGCAGGTAGAAATCTTCTCCTAGTCCCAGCTGTTCCACAGACCACTGCACTACAGAGTCAAATGGAAATATCCACTATCCATGTTGCAGTTTTTTGACAATGCCTTGAAAAAATATTCACTGTCTGAACATATTGAAGCTGGTGAATGCAGTTTCCAGCTTGCCAGCTGACTGCTTTCTGTAAAGCCCTGCACGAAGTGAGTGTGTGAATTGGCTAATTTTGTGTGTTGTTTAGCCTCTAAAGCGATCCTTGAGTTAAAAGTTGCTGGGCTTTCTCACGGGATTTATTTAATCATAACTGATTAACAACTCAGTCTTTTCTTGCAAAGCTGGATACTCTTTCTTTAGTCTTTATCTGCATGTTGGCTGAATTGCCTTTAGCAGAGCTCTATTGTCAGCAAAATGTAGGTAATTTAGTCTATTGTCCTGGAAGTGTCTGGGTTGTAGCTGTCTCTCACAGTAAGATCACCAACCATGCCTTGTGGTGAAGGTGAGTGACTGATACTGCCTTTAAAACTCCTACCTATTCTGAATCACTTTCCCCCACTTGTTTCCTCATTTACTTCAACTGCACATTCTGCTCCTTGGTTGAAGGATTTTAATTATGTTAACAATTCGTTTTAGTATAGCACAGCAGTACAGGGCATCCCAAAGATAATTATGAAGAAAAAGACAAATGATCTTTTGGTATTATGATGTTTTATGATAGCAGTTAGTACTAGTAGTATTTGCCAGTGTTATCTGTGATGACTGTGCTCTGTCATATGGTTGTCTCATTTGGAATCTGTTGACTCTATGAATAGCCTCATCCCAACTATTTCCCTTACTGTGTACAAGATCATCTAGACAGAGACTTGTCACTGAAAGATGAGTCTGAAGTTGCTGCAGCTGTTAGATTGGCTCTCCTCAGCATTTTCTAGACATGCAGGGGCATTTCCCCATTTTATCTACTGATCTGGAGACTTTTCTGGAGGCTTGCCTCATAATCTGTGAAAATCCAAGAATTTTATTAACCATTTCATCATCTAAAACTTTCAGCATTTTCCCTAGTTGTACTTCTCATTGAAATATTTCATTTCCTCATTTTTTGTGTCCTTAATTGCAACAGGAGGCCTAAGCTGGGATGCTTGAGTGTGTTGAAATTTGTTTCCCATGATGTTGACCTGTTCTGTACTCCTGAAAAAGTTTTACTAATAATTTTTGCTGATTTTCCCTTCTTTATCCTTTACACAATTGAATTGTCCCTGGTGAGCTGATGAAGACTGAGAATTCAGTGCTTGAATGTTTGCATCAGCTACTTTGGTGAAGTTACCAAGTTCCTCCTGTCCCAGCTTGTGCTGCTCTTTATTACTCTGGTTCTTGTTCCATATACATTTCTTTCTTCTCTGTTTTTTTGTCTGGAAGTGGGTTTTAATTTTTGTTTTTTTGATGTAGTTGTTATTCTGTCTGCTTATCTGGATATCTTTGCTTAGGTTTGTTTGTCTGGAAAGCTGCTATGGCTATTCTTGTTCTACTAGTGACTCTTGAGGAAGACAGAAATGCTGGAGTATATGTTTGCTGATGCAATGAGAGAAGCTGTATTTTGGGTGGGTCTTTTTCCTCATCATGTCAGTGCAGTGGATGATTTCAGATGCATACATGTTAAGCTGCAAGACACTGAAGCTTTCTAAATCTATTGCTTTCCAAATTCATTACTTCATAGTGCAAGGACAAGAAGCCATTGATGTATGTTTGTAAGTAATAATTTAAAGTTGATTAATGAAAAACCTTAATGTAGCATGCAATCACCGAGAACTGGAAAGCTTGCCAAAGTAACATAGTAATTTTTATTACTGTTGAAGATACTTTGGCAATGTGTAAAGGCTGTGATGAAGTCTGAAACTATTTACCATGTGCAAAATCAAATAGAACAGTCCCTGCCCTGAGGAAAATGTTACATTTTGATTGAACAATAATTCTGATCAGTAATAATGTTTTGGGGTTTTTTTTTGTTTGTTTGTTTTGTTTTGTTTTTTTGGGTTTTTTTTGTTCTTTTTTTTGGTTTTGGAACAAAAAGAAGCTCCTGAGTATTTCCATGAGGGCTATTTCTCTGCCAGTAGGTGAAAGTAGTTGTGGACCCCTTAGCAGGTCGATCCAGGTCTACCTCCCAAGGAGCTCTGGCACTTTGGGAGGTTGCTGATGTTGTGAATGTTTGTACCAATCCCAGGAGTCCTCTGCTCTCCAGGGCCTCACACCATAACCCATCTTGCACATACAGCCCTCATAATCAGGACATCTGAGCACTCCTACTGTGGATGTCTTTGCATTTTCTTCCCCTCTCCACCATGCAAATTTTGCCTGAGGTTTCTTCCCTTGAAGAAGCAGATCATCAGCCTTCAGATCTCCCTGTAACACTCACCTCTTTTTGAATGTTTGGAAAACACTCTTCCCCAGGAGCTGTTGCTTTATAATATTCTTAATTATTTAATTAATTAATTAATTATTAATTAATTAATTAATAATGAAGAATTAATTAATAATTTAATTAATTTTCAAGGAAAAAGTCTCTCTGGCCTTTCTTTAGGTGTCAGAGGGCCTGAATTGTGTTTTCACATTTCACTTGCATAACATGTGAGCTCTTGGTCATAACTGCAGGAAGCAGTGCTGCCTCCTTGGAGCCAGATGCAGCAGCTCACGCCTTTGGCATGGACCTGCTAATAGGGGACCTGTGTATCCCTACAGAGAAAAGCAGGGATGAACCTGTGGAAAATCAGACTGCCAAGGAAGGGTATGGAGGAAACAGGACTCTGTGGAAGCAGGGGGAATAGGCAGCTGTCTCAGTCTTTAGGATTGCCCTGAGCAGGGGGAGCTGGAGCCACATTTTACTTTATGTGATGTAGTCCCCTTTGCCCTCAGCACTGTGTCTAAGGGCTCCAGCCCTGGCTGATTTCCCTCATATCAGCAGCTGCAACATCACGATGTTCTTGCTGTTCTCATAGCTGAGCTCTCAGCCCCAGCCCAGGGACGCTGCAGATCAAGCTCCTCTTCTACATTTCCCTGACATGGCTGCTGACAGTGGTGTGATGGTTTGTCACTGCACATTTCCACCTGCTGAGCAGCCATTTAAAGAGCTGTTGCACAAACTCTGTAGTACCATTTCAACACATAAATATCCACTTACCCCACATCTGTTAGCGCAACATCCTGCTCCACCTGCTCCCAGCATCATGAACGCTGGCAAAATAACCTGTAAGGAAAGCACAGGCTGAATTGGTGTGCAGCACTTCTGCTGGCATGGTTTTTAAATTCTAAGAGCTTGGGCATCATGTTCTTTAAATATGTCACTTTTTGACTCTTCTCTGGGAATTACGCCTGCTTGGATGTTGGTGCTGCTGAACAGTTACTCAGAAATAAGCGTGGGATTGCAGCTAGAGCTGTCTGGCAAATTGCTGGTACATTAATTCTGATTGCTGAAGCTATACTGCTTTTTTCAGGGCATAAAAGGGTTCAGCACAGTATTGTTGGGGGTGTTTTTTTGTTTGGAAAAAATGTGTCAGTTTTGAGAAAATGGAATTTCTTCCCAGAAAAGATACATAGCTGGACTAAGAATTATGTCAGTTTAAACCTCCTGATCATTCTGCCCTGGATTATAATTAGGAAATCAGTCTTGAGCTTCTTGAAACAGATCTGACCTTTTTTAAATTTTTTATTTTGTTTTGTTTGTTTTTGTTTTGTTTTGTTGGTTTTGTTTTGTTTTGTTTTGTTTTGTTTTGTTTTGTTTTGTTTTGTTTTGTTTTTATGCTAAACTTCTGGAAAACCTACAAGATGGACTTCAGTCAATAGGGAACTTCCAGCTCACGACAGCTTTCTTTGTGGTAATTATTAAGTGGAGCTGGACCAATACAATTCAGTCAGTAGCCATCTGTGACTCGGGATATAATGCTGCCTGACAGACACTCTGGAGTTAGGAAAAGTTGCCTTTAGTTTGGTAGCCAGAGGGCAAGAAAGCTTTTGTGGATCTGGCTGTGCCAGCACACTCCCACTGCCTTGTCTATACACACCAGTGCTGGTTAAAGCATCCCAAAGAGCAGCACAAGTAAAGGAGTATTTAAGAAAGTGGGAATGGCTACCATAAAGTTAATGAAAGAAGGAGAATCCAAATCAATCAGTCAATCAATCAATCAATCAATCAATCAAACAAACAAACAAAGGTAAAAACTGTAAAAATGGCCTGACTAGATGCTGGCAAGATTTTTTCACAAGTAGGGCAGGAAGAGCAGAATGACCATGATGAACAAAGCCCATGGAATTTGTATGTAGTGTGAACATCTCTGTTGAACAGTGTGGGACAGTTTTATGAAACTTGCTTAGATCTGTAGGCTCCTAAGTATTTTTCAAAGGATTTATTTTCTGTTGCCTTTTATGCACACCCTAGAGGCAACCTACAGCACCTACAGTGGCTGGACCACATCTGGGAGCTTGCAGAAGTAGAGCATTGAGGTTAAAAAGAGGTTTGCTCCTCTTCCTGCAAAGAAGTCTGCTCTTAAATAATCACAAATTGTCCTCAAGGCAGCCTCAGCCCCGGTGTTCAACTGTCTGGCACTCAGAAGAAGAGTTAATACCTCTGCCCATCAAACCAACACTTCTTTTCCTCCAGGGCTGTCATTTTTCTTTTGAGGTTTCCCATCTAAATAGCAAACACTTTTGTGCCATCTATTAGCCTGGCTCAGGATGAAGGGTTTGCTTGGCAGCTTTGTTTTTATGCACTGCTTGATTATAAATACTTGCCTTTTGACATGGGAATGAGAATTTGCTGGGTTTGGCTGTTGTCAGTAAAACAAGAGCTGTGTGTGAGCCATGGCTCAGTCAGGCATTTCCTTGTGTTGCACACAGGTTTTCCATGAGGAAAGATGTTACTATGACACATAGAGCCAGTCTTACTCTCTTTACATCCTAAATATTTGAAATAAGGAAACGGAGAGGTTTTCATGTCATAAAATTTCCATTAGAGATTCAGCAGAGGAGGAGGAAATAGTGGAGCTGGCTGCTCAGCCAAAGAGTGTGCTGCTGACCTATGTATCAGTCTAGAGATGAAGTTCCCAGGTGGAGGGAGGTTTACTGGCTCACAGAGCTAAGCCAGGCTGTTCTGAAATTTCTCCCACAGTCTTCACTCTGGAGTCTGCTGGAGTCCTAGCTGTTGGGGAGGTTCTCCAAGATCACACAACTTGTTGGCTTGCCTCAGTTTCCTTTGGGAGGAAGCCAGGTGCATGGGGGAACATATTGCAGCTTCATCTTTCCTCATTGTAGTGTCAGGATATGGACAAGACTCCAGACATGGGACATCCCATCCCTTGTTTTAACTCCTTAGGACACCAAGAAGCCAATCTTCATTTTCCCATGCTTCCAGCACCTGGAAGATGGAGCTGATGATAATGCTTTCTTTCTCCTTACCCTGTGGGCATTTCTCATGCTGTTTTCTGGAAAACATTCACGCTCAACAGCATTGTTTGTGGATCAATAATTACTCCTAATGCCGTGTTTTGAAGGTCAATGCAAATTTTTCCTTTCCTCTGACTAGCTGTTCTCATTTTTGATGTATGTGGTGCTGGCCACAGGCAAGTCTGTGTGGAAGCCTTGAAAGAAGGCACGTTTTCAATGAGCCAGTGATGCTCTCACATCTGCCTTTCCTTTCATTGAATGCCAATGACTTTGCTGTGATCCGAATTTTCCTCAAGGTCTCTCATGTAGTTCCACTTCTTCCTTTTGCAAACCCATACTTATGTTCAAGCTCAGCATGAGTAATAGGCCCAAGTGGTAGCCACAAGAAGAAGCAGACAAGCTGCTGGTGGAGAACAGTTTATTGAATGATCTTGTACCATGTTTCTGCTTTGGGAATTATGAGTATGAACGCAGGCTTTCCATAGACTTAAGTGGCAGCTGCATCATAGTCTGACTGTGACTGAGATTCACTTTTTTCTAAGTTAATTATTCTTAAACATTCTTTTATTTTTTGGCCAGCTCTGTGCCAGTTTGCCATCTGCCCAGAACTAGTCATATGCATGTTATTTGCTCAGCTTTTTAACTGTGCTTGGGTAGATAATTAAAAGAGCGCAAAGGGAGCAGGCTTTCTGATGAACTGGAAAGAAGTATTCCCCAACATATTCCCTTCTAGCCATGGATATTCACATAAAAGTGATCTTTCCTTAGACCTAGAATGCAGAACTAGTTAAAGAAGAGCACATTCAAACCAGATCCAACCCAAAAGAAGGTGGGTGGGAGTGTGGGAACAGGAGGCGTCCAGCTTATTAAGTCATTTGCAAGTCCACATTTGTGAAGTGTTAGCTGGGTCTCAAACTAACACCTGCTGAAACATGTTTCAGTTTTTCTCTTTTGTGAATTGTGTGTACACAAAATCAGTTGGAGGAGTAATGTGGGGGTGCAGACGATAGTGAAAACTCCCCATCTCCAGCTGAGCTTAGGACCTCACCTTTGCTTTCACTCTTGGAGGATGAGCACTTGTGTAACTCTTGTCCACAGTGAACAGTCAGGCCTAGTGCTTCTTCCTAACTTGGAGTCCTGATATTTATTTTGGGAATGTTTTGTATTTCTTTGACTAGGCACGTTTTTTGCCTTAAATACATTTTCTCAGTTACATACCCAACTTACCATTTAAGCTGTTCACATGTTTATGCAAAACACATTTTTATGACCTTTTTTTAACAAAGGTTTTCTTGACTCCAAATTTAAAACAGAACAGAACAAAACTCACAAGAAACATTCATCTCTTACCAGTATCCCAGCTCCCAGAATGCCATGGAAAAACCAGACCAAATCGGTTATCTCACTGAGCTGCAGTACTTGTCCATTGGGGAAGTACAGGAGAATGTTGGAGACAATGGCACATACTGCCAGTGGGAAGAGGGTGATCCCAATGCACTTCGAACACTTCCCTGTGCACATGGCAGCTCTCTGCTCGGGAAAGATACAGGGAGGTTTGGGTTACAGCAATGCAGGGAGCACCAGATTTCAGCAGTTTTATTCCTTAATGAAAGAAGAATCAATTTTGTATAAAGAAATGTTCCAGGTAAGACTTACACAGATAATCCTGTTCTACAGACCCTGTTCCATTCAGAGAATTTATTTAAAATTGAATTATTCAAAGCCGGGATGTTTAATTGAATTTATTTAAAATTATAGGACTAAACCTGTGCTGGTAGGAAATTAACAGAGACTTTTATTTTAGTTGTTAATGGACAATTGTCTGTCCACTAGAAATACCAATAACAAAACCATGACCCCACAAACAGATACCCTGGCTGGCAGTCAGGGCTAAGGCCTTGAGTGGAAGGAGAGGTGCATGCACTGGGTTTTCTGAGACCACTGTCTTTGGAAGCTGATTTGAAATCTCTTGCACTGAAGGTTTAGAGGAGCAGGAAATGGCTTCTGTTGTGGTTTAATGATGTGTGGTTTTCAGCTGGGGGAGTAGTGCCCTGTGGGATGTACTGCTCTAACTACAGCTGTGAGCAGAAGCATCAGTGTTGAAATAAGCAGATGTTGCAGTAGCTGTGATCCAATGAGAAACTTGAACAGAGAGAGATGAGAGAGGTGAGAAACCTTGACCCAGGAATAGAAGAAGAAAACCTCTATTCCCAGGATAAATGAAGAGAACTTCTGTTTGTATGCTAGAGCAGCTCATCCTTAAAATAGCACCCCAATAAGTTGACATGGCTCATGAAGGTAGCTGTGGGAAAGCTGGAAGGCATGGGAGGGATTTCACACTGCAAACAGATTTTCCTTTTCTGGGTGGCTGATTCGCTGTGACATTGAAGCCACAAAAGAGCTGTTACTTGAGGAGGAGTCTCCATAGCATGGCAAAAGAGACTCCTCTCCCTAAGTATACTGAAGAAAGACCATTTTAAAGGTGGTAAACTGACAGAAAGTCCTAGATTTTGTCTCTTTACATGGTCAGTGGGAAAGAAAAGAGGGTGTGGGGGGAGGATAAGTGTTCTGAAGGTTTATTCTGTTTTTCTCTTTTTTTTCATTTAATTCTGTTAATTAAATTTTCTTTATACTCTTTAAAGTTTTGAGCCTGCTTTGCTCTCCTCCTAATCCTTTTATCACAGCAGAAAATGAGTAAATAATGCTAGTGGGTGCGCTGGCATTTGGCCAGCACTAGACCCACTCCAGCTTCCAATGATACCATGTGAATATTCAACCCTGCCTTGGCACTGGGACAAGCAGGGAAGCCTCCCCAGGGTGCCTTCCTGCTGCATTTCCTCTATTTCAGTCAAAAAACACCCTTGGCAAGAACTGGAGAAATATTTATTATTGTTTATTGTGACATGCTTATTCTACTCATAAGGGTAGATAAGACTGTGGATTATGGGCCTATTTGGAACCCACCCTAAAATATCTCAAAAGCTGCAGTCTTGTCTAGTTCTATGTCTATTTGCTAAGGGCAGGTCAAAAAGCCATCCCATCTCATTTTCAGAGATCTGTCATAGCATAAAATGGCTTAGTAGTTAATAGCATTCAGATTATTTTTTTAAAAAATCAAAAAATCAGCATAAATGAAGCACTGTTTGAGAGAGATCTCTGCAGGTGTCCAGTCTGACCTCCTGCTGAAAGCAGGACACTACCACCAACACTAGGCCACTGTGTCAGCCATGGCTTTGTGTAGCTCAGCTTTAAAAACCCCCAAGGATGGAGCCATCACTGCCTCTCTGGGTGACCTGTTGCAGGGCTGACCCAATCTCTTGATGAAAAACTCTTTTCTCATGTCCAGTCTGAATCTCCAAAGCTGCAAACAGGGCTGTTGCTCCTCATTGTATCCTCATACCACTCCATCATCTCAGTCACCTCCCAGTTTTTTGTAGGCTGTTATTAGACCCCTCTTCACCAAAGTCTACAGCCTCAGCTCATACTGCACCCATGCTGTGATCTATAGTCAGAGAGAAAAGCCTAACTGGTACAAAAGTGGATTCATAGACATATATCCATGTTAGTTTGAAAATTTCAGACTGCTGGGTCAGAAATAATTGAACTTAAATACTACCTTCAATTTTATGACACAGTTCAAAACTTCTTCATGATGTTTTATCATAGCTTCATTCCAGCTCATATGCATAAAAATGCATAAAAAATAAAATGTGCATGAAGATACAAAATATCAAGCTATAGATTTCTGTCCTCAGAGAGAACTGTCAACTCATGACAGGCTTGCCTGTAAGTTACCAAATACAAGAGAAGGAAAAGCACCTGGACAAACACCATTTCATACACATGCAGATGCCTTTGCTTGTTATGTGCAAATAGTTTTTGTAATAACTGTGGCAGTCAGCAGTGAAATGTCCCTCAATTTACTCATGTGTATTGGCTAATCCAGAAAGTTTTATGACAAAGATTGGTGTGGAGAAGGTATTAAGCAGGCTGGGAACACAGAAATCAGTCAAGGTTTGGTTCCCAAGCAAGAAAAAGGCTCAGGTGAAAGGTAGCTTGAAGCCATTTGAGAAAGCCAAAGACAGGCTAAAACAGACTTTGATGACAGAATGAAGACAGTGAAGAGATAAGGTAAGATAACAGGTGAAATGTCCTCAGACTTCTTCAGCTGAGAGGGAAAACAGAAAGACTTTATGGGGTGCCATACATTGCTGTGAAGCAGCTGTGGTTGCCAGAGATGACTTCTGAGTTTGCATTTCTATATCAAAAAACTTGCATCGTTCTCTGCTGCTATGAGCTCAACAAGAGCACTGTGCCTTTTCTTCGGAGCACTTTGCAGTCATGTTGAACTTTAGAATCCATCTTTAAAATAAGCTAACTGGCCTTAAACTATTTAAGATGGAATAATTTTTAACAGAGGATTTTTCTGTTTATGGTCATTACCTGCTGTTTATACAGTGCTCAAAATTTGGCAAAGCATTTTGCAAGCAAGCCCTGGCTCAAACAGATAAAAATCTAAACAGACCAACAATGTGCAAGTGAAAGATGAACTGGGAATGGGAATGGAGGAAAATGGAAAGAATACTGGATATTTCACCTGCCTTTCAAATAACCAATGTCTAGTTTATTTTTTCACACTGGCTCTTGCCTGCCTGCTTTCCCATCTCATTCCAGCTTTAGCTTTTCCATTTGTTTTCCCAACCTTACCAACTTCCCCTCCCCAGAAAGGAGCAAACAAGCACAGGCACAGCCTAACCTCCTTCTACAAAAGCTAAGCCTTGTAGTTGAGCTATAAATTCTCTTCTGCATCTTTCTCACATGGCTGGAGGGCCCAGTTCTTGTACGGCGCAAAACAACACGACGCTGCTTTGTCTGAAGAACTGGGGATCCCATTCTCCCTGACCTATCTCAATACCACTTCAAACTGCAGGCAGAACTTCACCTCAACAACAACCACCAGTCCTAGTGAGAGCCTCTACCACTAGAATCCACGCCGCCTTGCCGCCTGTGCACATCAGAGGATCTGCGTGCGTTATTACAGCTTAGGAAAACACTCCGGTTTGCCAGAAGCACTTAAACCACTTTATTAATTAACCAAAAAAAAGCACATTCTACAGCTTCCTTAAGCAAGGAGGCTAAAGCAAGCTTCTAATTTTTAGTGAGGTTTTCAGAAAGTTTTGCTTTTTAATGCTACAGTAAACATGTAAAAACTTTTGCTTACCTTCCAAACAGGGCTAAGATGGCTGCAGAGTTCCCCACAGCCGGCTTCAGGCTTTCCAGCTGCTCTCTCCTGGAGTGTGGCCGTCTGAGCGAGGCACAGCAAGGTTTTGGGTGACGGCCTCTATTAAACAAATGGCTGTTCCTCTCTGAGAATGAGGAAATACCCCAAGTTATCCCTGGTTGGCCAGCGCGAGGCTGGCGTGTCACCCGCGGTTATTGATTATTTTAAGGCAGTGTTCCAATGGTCAATGCCTCAGTCCCCAGGACACGTGGATCAGAGCAGCAGAGACATTTTTACAGCTGTTACCATTTCAGCTGTGTGGAGTTTGGCAGAAGAGGAAAGGCAGAGATGGCAGGGGAACAATGAGTGCCTGGCAGAAAATGTGGTTGGAGCACGAGGCGGTGGCATAGCAAAGTCTGGCCGCTGGTGTGGCGTCATCTTCTGCACATCGGGCTGTGGCTGTTAAAATTCAGTACATGCTCCAAAGCATGCTATTGGGAGAGTTAGGTGAGGAGAATGGAAAGGGAAGAAGACTCACAGTAAGACAGGAGAAAAAGGAGAAAAAAGGACAAACAGGCAGGGGAGAAAAGAGATATGTGGCCAAGGGAAGGAGCAAGGAAACAAAAAAACACACTATTCCAAGGAGGTGAGAGTGAGAATATGGCAGGGAAACTGAAAATTTGCTTTGGCAGCGAAGAAAATAAAGATAGAAGAGACAGTAGAGATGGGCCAAGAAATGGAGAAAACACAATGAAGAGTATTAAGACATTAAATTGAACTGGGAGAAGACTCATACTGAAGAGAAAGGGAGTTTCTTTTGTAGAAAATGTGATTATAATAATAACTGATAAATATGACCAAACTTTAAAACACAGAAATATATATGTTACTTGGTAGGTGTTATATATATCAGGTCAGATTTGGCCCCAGTTGTGCTGGGAATGTACCCAGATCCCCTTCAACTGAAAACATCTCTTCTCTGACAAGCATCTGCATCCTCACCTTCATCCTCTAAACTCTCTAGGAAAGATTGGTGGTGAAGGGTGGGATTCATCTCATGTGACTTTGGGTGTAGATGTCAATTTAGGCTGTCTTATTTCTCGTGAGAAAATAAGGAACTTCTAAAGAAAATAATGACAAGATCTATTTTAGGAATTTCTGTAGGATTACAGTAAATCATTAATGGTAAAAGAATCTCACACTTGTTCAGATCTAGACATCAGAATCTGTTGTCAAATGAATTGCATCCATGAGAACTACCAGCATGGCAGAGTGACTGCAAAAGCACCAGGAATTCAGTCCCTGATTGCATATCAATAATAATATCAAATAATTGCTGACTCACAGCCAGTGAAAACCTTTAGTGATCTCAGAGGGATCTCAGGCAAAGAACCTTCATTAAAATGAAAATGATAACGAGGAGGAAAACTGAACTAACTCACTGAATCCAATGCCCCAGCTGACATGAGCAGCAACAGCCTTTAACCATGTCTTTTGCCGCAGTGATTCAACCCCAAGGGACAGGAACAAAGTAAGTGTCATACAACTTTCAGACAGGACAAAGGCACCAGTGACATTCACAGCAGTTAAAGAATTAACTTTAGAACAACTTGAAGACCATTAGCAATTTGCACTGACAGCTGGAACAACTGGAGGGAACTGCCAGCTTATGCAGAGAGTTAAGAAGCAAATGAGGGAACTTCATAAGGATGCTTAAGATGAACCCTGCCCCCAAATCTCATATCCTGGTTGCTTGGAGTTTTTATAGACTTTAACTCCACAATATCTCTCAGGCACCACCTTTCCCATCTTCACATACTCAACACCCTAAGCTGGGCTCAACATCCTTCATTTTGGTTCTGCTTTTCTCTGGTTTTGCCTGACTCATACTCCTCCAGGATGATGTACAAACTTCATCTCTGTAGTTTCTCACCTATACTGTGTCCCCAGCATCACACATTCTTTTACTGACCTTTTAAATTTTCTTCTCTGCACTTTCCAAAGTTTGTCTATCAACAATGTAGATTTTAAACTATATGGGGCAAGTTCAGTGTTTTCATCTACACTTGTATAACACTTGTGTGCTCAGGGTCTTAACCAAAGACTAGTGCTTCTAGTCACTACAGAAAAAATAAAATACTAGTAGGTGCATTGAACTCTATTCTCTTACTGGTTCAAGAATATCTTTAGATGTGCTCATTGTTGAGTAGGATCTACATTCAGTCTTTGATGAGCTCTGTGCTAAGTACTGCTCATTGCGAGGCACAGGAAAAACGCCAAAAAGAACACAATAAAAATCTGTATTAACACCAGGCATCCTGACTCCTACCTGGTTTTCTGAAGCGACAGACTCACCCAAAAGAAATGAAAGCAAGCAACCTCTAAAACACTTAGAAACACTAAGCTTTGTCTGTGAAGTGTTTAGTGGCTAAGCTGAGTGTATACTATTGTGTACATCTATTTTTCCCCCTGCAATATTGACTTTTAAGGCAATGAAAACATTTTGTGTTCCACTGATCAATGCCTCCTGATTATATTGACTTGCTGTACACCAGCTCTGATCCTCCTTTTAATTCTACCCTTTTAGCCATAAATTCTTTAATAATTTTCCAGTTACAGTAGTACATGGGAACTGAGAGAGGAACTGTAAATATGTGAAAAATCTTGTGCATCATGATAGGAATGAAAACAGTTCCAGCTCCACAATTTCCCTGAGTGGTGCAATGTGAGATACTGAAGAATTACAGCCCTGTGCAGGTTTTTGAAGGGCATATTTGACTGCCCACTTGCTCTAATAATTGATCTGCCCCATTTGGAGCGTTGCTGCTGTGCACTAAGGAAAAAATGGCCTTTTAGCTGATACAATGTGGGAAGAGGAGCAAGACAGCTCTGTTCCTATCTATTCTTGTACAAAACTTAAGTGATTGCTCTGAAGTCCCAGCTTTTCTCTGTGTACACAGTGACACTCCACTCAATTTAATTTTTTCCATTTTGACACAAGTTATTTCTTGCTGCTGTTAGTGTTCCTTCAACTGAGGGAAAGGGAGGTTGATTTTCCTGAGATTAGACTGTTGTTAGGAAATTTAACTGCTGTTAAGAAGCTTTTTCCCAGATGAGCTGGCTCTGAGAAGGTCCATGTGCTTGGGCACTGCAGGTAACCTGGCCTGGAGCACCAGCTGCCCTGCTTCTCTTGCAGCAGGTGCCCAGCTGGACCTGCCTGCCTGTATCCAGAGCATGCAGATGCTCTTAAGGTAGAAATGGGAAGATGTAAATGGCACTACCAGTGTTACTCAGGTTTTCCTTTATCTGGAGCATCCAAGACCCAGCATGACCTAGGCCACAAAGCTCATTGCATGGCAAAGGTATTGAGGAAGCTGAGAAACAGCTCAGTACAAAAAGGCTCATGACTTGAATCAGATCAGAGATAGCCAGAAAACAACTACTTTCAATGGCTGAGTGGGGCAAGTTAAGGTTTTTATATTAAGGATACCTATGAGTCTGAAGAGGTGGAATGGAAATTATTCTGGAGAAATTTTGAAACAGGCTCTCTGCACTCTTTGGGAATGTATTCACAATGCATAGCACCATCATTCACTGGTGGTCCCAACACACAGCACATGCTGGACATGCCCTTCGCAGCGTCACCAGTCACATGGGTGGACCTTTCCTTCTCTTCTGTTTTACCCATTTTTCATTTCCCCCCCTTCTTTCTTCACTCTTGTCTCTCCTTTTATGCACAATCCCCTTTCCTACATACTTAGACTCTCTCTGCTCCCTGAGATGACACCCTGCTAAGCACACTTTTCCCCCTGCAATGGCAGCACAGCATATCGTTGCCCCTGGGGACACCTGCACCACTAGCAACAGACAGTGGGAATAAACCCCATCATTATCAGTTACTCTGTGACCCCAGGGCACCTCAGGGTGGCACAGCCAACCCTCTGCAGAGGCACCTTCTGAGGTGAGGAGAATGGTCCTGAGACAACACCCAGTGAGCTCTGCCCATCCGACAAAGCATTATCCATTGCTTGCTTGTGTGCGTGTTTGTTCATCTGATTTATAACAAAGCCTGCTTTATTTAATTACCTGAGTGGTTTGCCCAGGGACAGCACTGTACCAACCCCAATGTTTTCTAAAAGAGCAATGAACTGTGACCTGTGGCCAAGGGTTGTTTGTACTCCCAATGCAGAACAACGCTGTCACTATCCAATATTAAAATAATTAGAGGTTTGTGCTTTCATTTTGTTGGTTTCATGCAACACTTCTTTCTGATTTTGGCTGAAAGGCATTTCTCATCCTTATGTTTTTGACACTGGGGTTTGCCCAAGAATGTGCTTGGGGAGAGGGTGAATTAGGAGCTAAAAGTAGTACTGACTGGAAAATGCCCCTCTTTACCTGAGCAAACAGGAGAAATCTTACTCTTCCTCTCCTGCCCTGAACTACCCCAGGAAGTCTTCAGTAATAGAGAACAAATATTAGGAATATGCTGAAGAAATACCTGATTTGTCAAAAAATGCTTACTGTATTTTTTATAGATGTTTGACACTGTCAGGAGGGAAGATTTCTGTAGTCCAGAATGCTGTTTTTGGTCAGACTGAGAGATGCAGCTTACCCAGGTAACCTGAAAGAGATTACAAATTTCCATGCAAGGCTGATGCACCCAGGGCAGTGACTCCCACCAGAATGAAAGAGGAGGGTAGCACCCAGGAGGTCAGAAGTGACCATTGAGAGTTTTGTTATTGCAAAGGCACTGTCCTCTCGTTCACCATCTCCATCTGGTTTGGTGCCAAAAGGAAAAAAAGGAAAATCAATACTAGCTCTGTGTGTGTAGTTGTGATGTTTTGAACATGCAGGTTTATAGCCAGAATTACTGCTTGCTAGCAGAAGTGCTTACTACTTACTTTGCCTGTTTCAGAGAAATGAATATATGTGGAAACATTGGATAAGCTTCTGGAAATACAGCTAATTTTCAGATCCTGAGGTTTGTTTCTTTCCAGCTGGTGCTGGCTGGTTGGAGAAACTTGCTGACTCCAAAGCTGTTAGTTGTTTGCATCCCTTGTGGGACAAGGTAGTATTTAAAATCTCCACATAGGTAGCAGAAGGGCCTGAGGCAATTAAGTCAATATTTCCCAAACTGGGAAGTGCTTTCAGGCATTTCTTAGCACTGCATGGGTTTCTGAAAGGGATTCTCTGCTTTCATAGACAAACACATCCCAGATTTCCCCAGAAATTAAGCAATCTTCATCTTCAAATTATTTATTCTTTACTGTTTCTATGTCCACTGAAAGTCAGATTCAAGGCTTTTTTGAGGGTGGGGATGTGTTGAGGAAAGTGGGCTGCAGGCATTTTATTCATGTGTAAAACTAGGCAGACAGAATTAAAGGTCCTTTCTGAAAAGGGGTGAACTGTCTGTCTCCATCCTCGGAGATGTAGAATCTTCAGTCCTGGAAATATTCAAAAGTCATCTGGGCATGGTCCAGGTTAGCCAGCTCCAGGTAGCCCTGCCTGAGCCATCATGAGGAAGACATCCAAAAACCAGACTTAAAAAAATGAGCAAACCATCTGGAGTATGCTCTTGTCATTCCTTGGTGGTGTCATCCATTTTTTATATTGGGTGTGAGCCTGAGCTGAGCTAAGGGCAAGACCTGCATTAACTCTGCTAAGATGGCAAGACTCCAGAAGCTGGGAGAAAGGCAAGAACACCGGGGAGTGATAAGAGGGAAGACACTGGGTGGAGACAGGATCATAAAAGAGCTGGGTGAAAGATGAAGCCACACACATTACCGAAATGAAAGCCTGGAGGGGCTCTCCAGGGGGCACATCTCACCCTGAGCAGTGCTGGGGCTTCGTGCCTGCTTGGTTCCCCTGCAGTGGCACAGAGGGACAATGACCCACGAGGTGATGGCCATTAGAGGGAGCTTGGAGGAGCACAAGAATGACATGCAGCCCTGGAAAGCAGAAGCAGTGTATGGAAAACAGCTGGTTCAGCATTTTAAACCTATTTTTAATATCCTTGAGATGATTAATGAGATAAGGAGGCATTTCTGTATGATCTCCGAGAAATACAGCTGCCTC
Source organism: Muscicapa striata striata (assembly GCA_030060385.1). NCBI lineage: Eukaryota > Metazoa > Chordata > Aves > Passeriformes > Muscicapidae > Muscicapa > Muscicapa striata. The sequence continues at coordinate 2,550,594 of JAREIS010000120.1, forward strand.
TTCCTTGGAAGAATTGCTTTTTGAAAGAGGCAAGGATTCTTTTAAGAGCAGTTCAATAGTTTAATTAAACCACATGTCTGGTGGTGTCTTCCATCAGGCATCCTCATCCCATGATAAATTAAATTTTAAAAAATGCAGCTGATGTTGTCCCAAGCATGTTCACCAGCTGTTATTAAGTGAACTGGATACTTTTACTTGGGAAAAAGCAAACAAGAATACCATTTGGATTCACACAGCAGTCAGAGGAAGGTTCAGCAGTTGCTGGATTCACCCAGGACATTGCAGATCCAGCTACAACCTCATTCCACTGGTGGGCTAAAACAGATCCTGGAGGAGGTGAGGGATGCTGGTGCCTGACCCCTGGGCTAGCCTGGTACTCCCTGAGCCAGGATCTGCCTCTGCAGCCCTTCACAGTCTGTGATGGCTCAGATTAGCACATCTCATCCCAGAGCATCCCACTGCAGCTATGCTACTGGCCTTGGTCACGTTTCCCACTCCCTCCACTGAGCCAGAGCCAGCCCTTTCACAGTCGTGTGAGTTCTCAGCATGTCTGGAACCCACTTGGGGTTTTTACTTCTGTATCTGTCTGCCTTTATCTCATGTCTAGTCAGGCATGAGATAAAGGAACAAATTACTGTGGAGCACCTCATCACTGCATGTAAGCTCCTCCTAACACCCAGCCCCTGGCACTCGGGGGAGAATGAAAACTCGTAGTGAGACTCACTGGGTACATGGAAGGGAAGAGGGATGAGCTGTCACCAAGCCCATTTCCTTCCTGCAGAGCAGGTGATTGACAGCAACCTGTTACCACCAGGAATTTGTTCTACCCATCCAAATATTTCAAATTGTTCGTGGATAGTTTTGACTTCTTTATTAATGAAATATTTCCAGTACTCATGACTGCAAAGAAAAACTTCAAAGCTTGATTTGCTCAAAAATTAGAGGGCAAACAAGGGGAGTTGCATTTACTACTTTTTGTAAAAGGCTTTTCCTTTTTTAGATGCTGACTTGAGGTTTTTAAATACCTTAAAACAGTAATATTGTGCTTTTTTTGGCTAAGAGGACACTTGTAAAAAGCAGCTGTTGCGAAACCCAGCCCCTGTGCGGTAAGTCACTACATGCATTGCTTTTTGTCTGGGTTTGTGTTCCCTTCCTCTCTCTTTGTCTGGCTGATCTGGCTGGTGAGATTAGGAGCACTGCAGGGCAGGGAGGATCCCCGTCTGTGTATTTGCGCTGTGTCTTGACACTTGTAAAGGAAGCGAGTAATCATCGCTCTTGCTGCTTTCATGTCTCCTTGCACAATAGAAATAATTAATAGTAATAGCAGTGCTTTGCCTATCTGCGGCCCCTTTCATCTGAAGACCTGAAAGTGCTTGACAAGCATTAATTAAATTAGCTTCCAAATACCTGGAGAGGGAGTCAGATGTAATCATCCTCACTTTTAGATGAGCACACAGGAGCAGAAGCTAAGCTAACTGAGTGCTTACAGTTAGTCAGCTGAAACCAAGTTTCCTCCATTGGGGGAGCTTGCTCAGCACTTAGGAGGCTCAGGCTGCCTTTTCAGGTGTCCAGAGGTGGGGTTTGATGTCCACTTTTTACTTCCAAAACATACAGGCTGTGGAGCTGTGGGATCTGCCCTGCAGGAGCTGGAGGATGCACATCCTTTGTGAAGTTTACCATTTGAACTGCTAACCTGGCCTGGGAAGGAAGGAAGTTCTGCTGACACTGTGTTGGCAAAGCCAGAGTGGCTCTGAGTTAGTCCTGATTTCAGAAGTGTAAGTGGCCCCTGGCACAGAAACCCTTCAGCTTGGATCCAGGGGTGGTGCAGCCAGGTTTGCATCATGCTGCCTTTTGCTTCATAACCCTTTTGGAGAGGAACCTGTACCAGAACTGGCAAATTTGAGCAGCCTTATATACATATGTGGGCTTACCAGGCCCTGCCATGGTGTTCACAGCCCTTTCTTGCAAAGAAGGATGCTGACAGTCCTCATCCAAATCTGGAGTCTTAGATAGATCTCTGTTAAAACAAGGGTGTTCTCCAACTCCCAGGACTGTACTCAGCAGGAGAAAGGAAGAAATTCTCAGAATCAACTATGTAAGATCTGGTATTGACATGAAATTATAAAACAAAGGCAAATGATGTTTTGAAAGACCACAGCAAGCTCTTCAAAGTGGTAACTGCTGGTGGACAAGAGGGTTTTTTTCCATAGACTATGGAATTTCTAATGCTGTAGAAATTATTTCCCTTTTTAGTATCAGACCTGAAAGGCTTCCATTCCAGGAATGGCACCCTGGCTGTAAGATAGGCTCCTTCAAATAGGAAGTAGAGTCACTGAAGAACAGTAGGGCTGCTCCTTATTGCAAAACTTTGTAGACTCAGATGAAAGACACTAGTGTTGGCAGCATATCCCATGAATCACATAATTTCACTGTGGGCAGTCATCCAGGTTTCCACAAGGTTGTGACATTTTCCAAATTTGCTCTTTTCCAGCCAAGAAACTGGCCAGAAGAAGTTGTTTGGACATCAGGTAACTCCTGTCAGCTCCTTCACTTCACACGACACCCTCCCATTTAATCAACAGACCCTAAGCAAAGTGTCACAACCCTGCTGGGAGTATGAAGCTTAATGTCACTCTTGGGGATGGGTTGCCTGACAGAATTGAGTTTGTAACAGTTTGGAAGCCACTTGTGCAAATGCAATCACATCAATTCTTGCTTTTCTGCTCGCGATGCTTGACACCTTCCTTTCTGCTGCCTGCTTTAAATAGTCCTGGTTAGGTTTCCAGTGTTGGGGTTTATAACCACAACTCCCCTACTTACCCAGAGACAAAAATGAGGCAATGATCTCATAGGAGGAAAACAAAATTTCCTCTAGAGCAAGTAAGTAGGTCAGTGTAACAAGACGTGATGGAAGAGGATCCCATGGGGTGACTGGAGGAGGCTGGACAGAGAGCAGAGCTGCCTGGGGGAGAGCTCAGGTCTGGAAGAGGATCCCATGATGGCCATGGGGTGACTAAAGGAGGCTGGACAGAGAGCAGAGCTGCCTGTCCTTTTTTTTTTTTTTTTTGCTGACAGGCAGCAAAGGTGTGTGTGAAAGTGTTCCACCATGCAACCAATGACAGCATCACTTCCACAAACACTGGAAGTCCAACAAGCCCCTGATCTCCACCAGCCCCATGCTCAGGGGGAAGCCTGTGGGCCAGGAGGGCTGCTGTCTTGCTCCCAGCTCTGGGCAGGGAGTCAAGAGACCAGGCAGCCTTGCTTTGTGAGCATCTGGACATTGTGTACCCTTCCTCCTTCCTCATTTGTATAATAGGGTTAATAAACACGTTCTGTCCCACAGTGCTGACGTAATGTTAAGCTCTTTCATGTTTGCTAAGTGCTACAATAGGCAGCACCAGAGAAACTCATAAATAATATACCTTGAAGTTCTGTCGAGGTATTAACCTTGTTTTAACAGTGCAGATTTACATGAGTTACCACACACAAGAAGCTTCTCTTAATTAGGATCAAAACTTACCTTTTTTAGCTTTGTTTTATTGGCTTTTAAGGATGAACAATTTTTACTTGCCCAGCCTACTTGGCAATTTATTGTAATCTCTTCAAGCTTGTAGTTCCTTTCAGTATACAGTTAAATGCCTTTCTTCTCATCATTGCATTCCTTTACATTCTTCAAATTGAAATATCTTTAGGGGTATTTTACAAATGTATGATTGATTTCTCTGAAATCTAAATTAATCTATGTTATCGTACTTTGGTGGTGGTGTGAGAAACACTGGGTTTGGTCAAAACCTTGACAGAAAAGAGAGGATCTGTGTACTGCTTCTGATACAACAGAGGGGCCCATTTTTCCATTTCACACCTTGCCTCAAGGTTTGTCCACTGGTAATGTACCAAAGTAGCTGTTCTGCAAGGAGGCTGTCGGCACAGAGATGTGCAGAGACAATTACTCTTCACTAATGATCTGCAGGCAACCACGGCAGTAAATGCCCAGTTGTGACCCTGAGCTGGGTGCATGGGCTGAGCTCAAATGGCTGGAAGACCATGCCAGGGAGCCATGTGGGCTCTGACATGGCAATCTGGGGGGATGGCTCCAGTTTCCATCCTGTCTCAAAGACTTCTGGGCAGATGTGAGTCAGGTTCACTGTGTCACACGTGATATGGGATATAGCTGCACTTCTAACATCTTCTCTGATTGTAGATCCCTGTTATTCTTTGAGTTCCAGCGGCTTCTCAGTCCTTCTGTCTCCAACAGTTTCAGTAGTCAGACTTTACTCATTCTCTGGAATGCTCCAGGGAAATGACAAGGAAGCCTTTCTCACCAAAGTCCTGTCCAGAACAGCAAACAGAAATTCTGAATGCCTTTTGAGATTTCCCACCTACCAGTGTGAACTCAAAAGATACAAGTAATTTACATGCAACTTGTGTGAATACCCAAGATAACATGAGATTTATATTCTGTTCGCTACTGCTGCAACTCAGAAAATTATTAGAAAGTGCAATAGAAACTGGTTTTAAATGATGTACAATGAGGCCTTTATATTTAATGTGTGTTTGTGTCTGGAGAGCTTGGGACAACTGATGAAGGGGAGGATGCAAAACTTAGGAGGGTTCAGTTCCCAGATATTTCACAGACACTCTGTCACCTTGGGCTGGTCACTACAGGCACAGCTCCAGGACTGGTGGCAATACTAGCTGAGGGTAATCTTATGCTGGAAACAGAGACTAATTCCCCAGACTGGATTGCAATGGAGACACAAACCAACACAGCAGAGGCATCAGGAAAGATCAACTATAAATGGGACCTACTACTATCAAGAAGAAGCAGAGGAAACAGAGTAGACAATCTGCATGAACATCAGCTCATCATCTGCTCAATGGAGAACCAAAGCTGGGCTTCAGTCATAGCCAGTCTGAAAAAAGTGCTTGTCTACGATCTAATTTCAAGGAACTGATGAAGATCAGCACATCCATCATCTCTCTTCATTGATCTTACAGCCATCACAACTTAAGTATTTTAGTTTAATCATTAACATTAGTTGGCACAAGTCTGAGCATTAGTGCACTAATTTAAGATAATTCTTGCAATAATTCCTGATTTACTTGAAAAGAAAGCTGTATTGGTGATGTTTTGGGGCTCATTCACAAAGTGTTATTCAAGATGTTCACCCTTCAGTCCTATGAACATTGTTTCTCATTGCAAAACTTTGAAACCCAGCCATGCTTTAATTTTAGCCTTCAGAGGGACAGAAAATCTCAGAGTAACCAATAGCCAACCCCTTTGCTGAAAGGATCCTGGACAAAGTGACAAATTTAATCCCATGACCTCACTACTAGAAGGGAGCTTCCCAGAAATTTTTCCTGATGCAAAGGCAAAACAGCTGTTCTTTCATCTTTTTCTGAGTCACGCCCACAGCACCTCCCCGGAATGCAAATGTGCCTGGGTTTTATGATGTGACAAGGTAATTAAGTGCTAATGTGTGGATGCAAAGGGTATACAAGTTGCCAGATCTACTAAGCGCTGAAGCCAAGCTAAGGCGTTTACCAGACTTACAACACATTGCTGATACAGGGTGCTAATGTCTACACTTTATTCCTGTTACACGAGTAAATTTTACAGTAATAGACAAATAAATTAACTTCATATTTGAATTTTAAAGAGTTATTCTAAGAAGAAAGCAGGCAGGACCCAATCCTAGGTGCATGAGAAGCAATAGAAAAACTAGGACGTAGCACTATTATTATTTAAATTACTATAATGCAGTCAGATGCCAGCTCAGAATTGGACACTCCCCCTTCCTATTCCCTATTAGCTTGATGCATTTGTGTCATATTAGTCCACATATACAGAGATTGAAATATAACAGAATTCTTGAGTTACAGAAAAGCACACAGACAGGAAGTCATAACAACACTGACTAGATTAAATTGGCCCTGTACCCAGTCCTTAAATATCTCTAATGGCATGCAAATGGCTGATTTAAGCAACTGAACCCCGCACAATCTCATTCAAAGTGCACACTGCCCTATAAATAAACATATTTCCTACTCGAATGCAAATGCTTGCTACATTATGACAATGAATATTTGCATACCAGGCAGGAGTTCTTGTAAATGCAGGTGCTTGAGTGACAGGTGATGAAGTTTGTAACTCCCCTGGGCTCAGGAGAGCTCCTCTGGGCAGTGCAGGTATTCCTAAACCCTATGAAAAGATGGCAGTGGGATCCTGTACACATCCAGCTGTCACCCTGTCCTTCTCTCAGGTTTGCAGCCCAGCAGCTGGGCAGCCGGTCCCACCCCAGGGGCAAGTTCGATGGCTGTGCCACGGGCTGGCAGAGCTCTGTCCCACTGCCACTGTGCTCTCTTTTGCTTTCTAACTACACCTGCTAGAACCACAATGCTTTTAGTCATCGTTGTCTGAGTAACGCAGCAAAGTGACACAATAAAGCAGTGGAAAAGGAAGATGACTTTTAAGTATCAGTGTTTTGGAAGAGAGGATGCAGACTGATGTGAGAAGACAAGAGGCTGGCCGTGGTTTGCAGCAGAAGGGTGAAGAGATCAGCGAGGGGTCCAAGGGTATCAGAAAGATTGTAGGTGCTGCCTCTGGGGATCAGGATCTCTGTACAACACCTGTATTGTCCTGCTGCACAACACCTGTGTTGTCCTCTCCTCTTTCTCCTTGTTCTTCCATTAACTGACACAAGAAAATGAACATCAGCATGTGTCAGAGAGAATTTTGGGGGCCAAGGGACTCCTGCTTTTATAACTGTGTCAAGATGACCATTTGCAGTTTGTCTGACTCCATCTTTAACCCACATATACTGGACTTTCAGTCCTCATAGCTAAAGAGTTGGAAAGCAAAGGTGAAAACCACCAAAAGCTTCTTCAGCATGAAATTGCACGTGTCTGTGCCTCGTCTCTTAATTTAGATGAGACCTGTCAAAGTCCAGGTGGCTGGAGCTGGGCTGCTGTGAACAGCACCTGGTTTTTTGGGTGATGCTCTGTGACTTCAGAGACACCTGCACACCAGTGAGGAGAGGGGAGCTCAGCACAGCTGGCCATAGATGTAGCCATCACTGCCACATGCCAGAGGGTGAACATCACCTGCCTGCCACATAATTCACATCCGTGGATAGCATTAAACCTGGGACTCCTAAATCCGTTCCTGAAGCCTCCTGCACCCCTAGTCATGGATAACCATTAACTTCCACAGGAAGAGGTCAGATGGTTCTGGACCTGAAAGGGGAATTTCACAACTGTTCAAACTTGCAATGAGTCTCAAAATCTGTATCCCAGAACTGCAACTTTTTTTGTATCTGTAGTCACTTAAAAATTGGGAACAGAGCAGTATGATACTGCAAAATGTCTTGTCACCCTGATGACATTTTTTGGGAATTTTCCTTAGTGGTTTAAAATATTCTGCCCCATCAAGTGTAGGTTTACACTGGGCTTTGCCAAGATGTTAACACAGATATCCTCTTAGAAGAGGTTAAGCTATAAAGTGAGGGAGTGCTTTTCTAGGGAGCTACGTGGGCATGTTAATCACCAAGGTTAATAAAAGGGTGATCTTTGTGTGTCTCAATTCTTAGGTGTCCAAATGGAAAGACTTTTATAAGGGCTCTAATTTCCAGGGATGCTTGTAAAAAGGTACCTCATTTTGGGTATTCTAAAACTGAATATAATTAAATCAATTGGACTCTTAATAAATAGATCAGAAAATGCTGAGAAGTACTGGCCAATTTTTTTGCTCTCTCTAGAAATGCTGGATTATACCCTAATGTATAATAAAAATAAGCAATGAAGGTGACAAGATGCTATTTTTTGAAATCTCAAACATGATAAAGAAGTTTAAAAAAATGTTTTAAAAGGGTTTATATGGGGATGGCAAAAACACTAAGCCCTCTTCTGCCACAGTATGCCATATCACCTAGTCTGGAAAAAGGAGGATTAACAAGCATCCAAACTTCTAAAAACCACCAACTGGCTCTAGCCTGGACAGGCAAGCCAGTAATTTACTCACTAACCAAAAGATTGGCAAAGGTCCTGCCATGACAGCAACCTTCTCCCTGCTCTGCATAGCCTGGCTCTCTACCTATCCCAGTCCTAACCCGCTGGAAAGGAGGAGCTTTGCTCTGTCCCTTCCTTATTTATAACTTGTTGAGAGCTGGGAGGGAGGGAGGGGTGAGCTGCCTGTGGTGCCTCCTGCTGCTGCCTGCCCGTGCCAGGTGCCAGGTGCTGGGTGCCAGCCTCTCAGCCAGTGCCACAAATGCCCCCCTCGCAGCGCCTCTGTGCCCTGGGCTTCCTCTGCCTCTGGGTGCTGGTGGAAGCAAGGACCAGAACTTACTACCTCGGCATTGTGGAGGAGAACTGGGACTATGCACCGTCTGGGAAAAACCTGATCACGGGGCAAAGCCTCTTAGAGGACAAGTAAGTGACTGGGGGCTTTGGGGTACGGACAGCTCCAAACCAAAACTGGTTAATGTGCCTTTTACTTAAGATGGCCTTTTCCTTGTTCTCATTCTGATGATGTTGTCGTAGGTGGGAATTCAGCTTCAAGGCGAGAATAGGCTTTGATTGGTTTCTCTTCCACTATGGTTGATTAAGCAAGATGATAGCATGTATTTGAAGAGGATGTTAGTGAACTGATATTTGTTAAAAAAATCAGGTATGGGCTCAAAATCACATGTATTTCTGGAGATGCAGGTATCCATGGGACTTGGTATCAAAAAGCAAACTGCAACTTTGCTATGATCAAACACACTCTTTGCAGTAAAACACAAAACCCTGTTTACTGGCATATGATGTCATTTTAGGTATTTTCCCTGATAAAATTTAGGGAACTTGGTAAGATATGAAATTCAGATGTGTATAATAACTACAAATGAGATACAAGTCCCTGTATCCATGTAGGCACTTCCATTTTGGAAGTGTGTTTAGATAAGAGTTTAGGTGCGCAGCAGTGAATGGTCAGACAGAATTCCTGGTGGTCTCTGGAGCTGGGGAGTGTAGGTGAGCACTGTGATGAATTGTTCCCTGGTCAGTGAACACAGGTGTCTGTTCTTAGGTTCACGCAGTTGGGGCTGGCTGTGTGTTCCTCCCACAGCAGGAGAGCTGGCCTGGGTGTTGGATGGAGATGGCTCTGATCCCTGGTGCCTGTCTAAAGAATGATTTGGGTTGGAAAGGACCTTTAAAGATCCTTGTTCACCTCCCCTGCCATGCTCAGGGTCATCTTCAACTAGGCCAGGCTGTTCAGAGGCACATCCAATTTGAATTCAGCTTCCATGGATGGGGCATCCACCACCTCCCTGGGCAATGTGTGCTGGTGTTTTACCACCTTCATTGTTAAAAACTTTTTTCTTACTTAAAAGCATTGCTTCTTACATCATGGGATTCAAACGTGTGGGAATGTTTTTAACGTTTAATTGATATTTTTGTCACACTAGAGGTATTTTGGGGGTCCTTCCTCAGTGTCTAGGCTTAGGATTGGAGTGGGAGCTGTGAGTTAGTGAGGAGGTCCTGGTCTCTGTACCAAGTTTGGAGGCTCACTGGGAGCTTGATACTGCATCCCAGAAGCTAGAAATGGAAATGTACTTTCTGACTTTTCAGGAAATCCCAAGCAAGTCTGGACGTGTCTCTAGTGGTAAGTAATTTCAGAATCACTCCCACATGAATTTCATAAAAGAAACTATTTTGTCACAAGAAGGAGATGAGAAAGAATTTTATTTTTCAACACAAATTTATGCTTAAGCTTTTAAGCTTAGCTAGAGGTCCCAGATGGCATCCAAGTCAATAGGTATTACATTTATAGGTAGAATTAAGGGTAAGATTTTGTTCCCAGCCCATGAAAACAAGCTTTACTAGCAAAATTGTTCTCCATTTATATTAAATACCTGAATTTCTCACTTTCCTAGTCTTTATAGCAGAGAATAACTTTCTCCTCTCACTAAACTAGAAGATCTCTCGCTATAGAGTAGTTCAGCTTTAACTGAAGAGCAGCTACTTATAAATCCACTTCAGTTGAGAGGTCTTCAATGGAGATATACCATACAGAGATTGGAATCTGTTCTGTAAATTGTACTTTTGAGGCTGTCTGCACTTGGCACTCCCTGAACATCAAATGGCACATTTACTTTTAAGTCTGTGACATAAATGCAATTTTTTTACTAAATGGCAACACAGGGACAGAAGATACCTTATGTCTTCAGTCATCATGGCAATGTAATAATTACAGAATGCTAATTACAAAAGGTTTACCCACAGAGGATTTCAATCTAGACTACACATTTAAAGCTGGGGAAATGTTTGCCATGAACTCCTACGTGCAGAATAATTAAATGATTTTTGTTATTTTTCTCCATTTTTAAACCATATTGAGTTGAGCCAGGATAAAATTATGTATTCTGGAATAATAGTGTGTCTGCATAAGCATGTGGGTTAAATAGTGAACCAGAAATAGCTATTTTGACTATTCACCTCTTTAGGATAATCTCTAATTTAAATTTAAAGCAGTATAATAATGGACTACTTTTCAGCTAATTAATTGGTTCCTACAGATATTATAAAAAATAGTTCCATATGCAAAGTTTAAGGATAATTTTCCTGGTAGGGATAGGAATGCCTTTTGAGCCAGCTCTGTTCTGCAAGCAGCAACACTGAGGCTCGCTGAGCCAAGCACTTCTCACCTTGTGAAGCATCCTCACAGCACCCATCTGATGGGGCACTATCCCAGTTTTATTGAGAGCCAAGTGGAGATAAAGAGGTTGCAGACAAGCTGATTACCTTTAAAAGAATTGGTGCATACACTAAAAGGAATGTTTCCTTTGATTCCTGCTAGCCCAGAGAGATATAATCAAACCTACTTATTCTTTAGTAGTTAATGAAAATCCTGAATTAGCAAGTGTGCAGTGGAAAGTGTTACATTACCTGGATCACACAATGGCATTTAAGAGCTGATTTTCAATGTTGCTTGCCAAAGTCAATAATATCATCCTTAACCTTTAGATTTTAGTAGTAAAGAGGACAAAGGAGGCTCTGGTAGCTGAAGCATGGGTCTAGAAACCATGTGAGCCAATTCTGGCACCAGACACACTGCGCTGCTCAGTTCCCGCTGTGCTGGTGCTGAGTGAGCTGCCTCTGGAGCCAGCAATCCTAGTGCTGCCTCAGAACCTGCCTGGGTGTGAGCTGAAAACACTGCCTCTCATCAGAGCTGATTAGCCCAAATGAGCCCTGTCTTAGCAGAGCTATTCTGCTTGGATGATAATTTTTATTATGCCTTGTCTTGCTGCAGTGCTCCAGAGCCAGCCTGCTGCTTGCACAGAATAAGTACCTTGCTGGACATCAGTACTTTTAAAAGACTAATGGGGCTTTCATCTCTGCTCCTTGTCTTGTCTAAGTTTGAGGCCTCAAGCTGTTCTACTAATTTTCATAATTTGTAGTGAGTAAAACCAAGACATTTCAGTCTCTGTTCTCCCTTCAGAAATTAAACTTAATTTTCTGGAGTACACATTTCTGGGCTTTGGAAATTGCCAGATTGTGGTCACTGAGCGTAGGTGAGCTGTGAAGGTGGTCAGCATCCCTTCCCACCCTACATAACTGGTGGAAGAGCTGGCATCCCCAAACCATGCTGGACTAGACACAAAGGGTACAAGGTGCTGTCAGTGCTGCTGGATGTGCTGCAGATCCCAGCGAGATTTTGTGATGGGTATTGCTGCTGCAGGAGAGTGAACTTGGATGGTTTCTGCTTTCTTTTATGGTCAAATGATCTTTCAAGAGGAAAATTTACCTGGGTGTTGTGGTTTGACATCCACCAGTCATTCTTTCCCCACTGTAGCTCAGCTCTCAGAATTAAAGTGTAGTTGATAATCCCTTGAAATTAACTTGATGCTAGTTTATATGATGGACGCTTGAATCTTGCTCTGCTGGTGGTAGGTGTTGGTAAGTTTTGCCTGATGTGGCAGCTCATCCCTTCTCTTTAGATCACCAATCCTACATTTATCTGGGCCAAGTCTTGCACCCACCAACACTAACGGGTGTTTTTTGTTACCACAGCATCAAACACAGTTTGTGCAATTTGCCTGTGAGGAGATCCCACCCAGAGAAATGACGGTGAAGCTGTCGTCACAGATGCTACACTAATGGCTGAGTCACTATGAGGCCAAATAACCCAATTGCAACAGCAGACATGATCATTGAGGGGAGGGTCAACATCAAAAGGGTATTTGAGGTGAAATCCTGGCTCTAATGAAGCCTGAGAGGAGCTTTGTTACTGACTTCAGGGGCAAATTTATTGTAGGAGGGAAGCCATCATACCACACCAGTGACACCTCACAGCCTCATCTAAGATTTTATGGATTTTATTGACCTCTGTGGCTCATGTGGGTCAGAAAAAGCCTAAAAACATCCTTTGAGGGCTTTGTGTCTCTGTCTTTTGAGGGCATTCAGCTTTGTTGTTTGACGCTCTGTGGTCAGGGTGCCATCTAGAAAGGTGAGCTGGCACCACTGGTCCCCCTTCCCTGGCCATCCCTCAAGCACAGACATTGCACTGGCCTGGGCACAGGAGTCATGGTTTCTTGGAGGGTTACCTTGAACAGGTTACATGCCACAGGGGTTAAAACAATTGTGGTGGTCTGGAGCCCCATGCTGGCTTACTTCAGCCACAGGAAAAATCAGGGACTTCGAGGAAATACAATGGTTATAAACCCAAACTCAGAGTAGGTAAAGAGGATGGAGAGTAAGGAAGGTTTCACCATCCACAGCTTTTAGGGAATAAACCCACAAAGATGGTTGTTTAAATGGTTAGGAGTGTAAAGTGTATGGGACTTTCATGGAATAATGACAATAAAAAGAAATTTTGCATTTGTGTACATTTGCACCCAGGAGTGTACAGTAGCTATCGGGAATGTTAACCTCAGGAGAAAATTTGGGACTCCACATCTAGTAGTTATTCTGAGTCCTGTTTTTTGGCACTCAGTGATGATTACATCAGCAAACAAACTCAGGAGGCTTTGAAATTGTATCAGTGAGGATCTGTCTCCAGCCCACTGAAGAGCTATTTGCTTGGCCATGCACGAGGTGTCTTCCCATTTCTTACTGCTCTCTGTAACACAGTGCTCATGTAAGCACCTCTTGGAAAACACAATCCCTGTTAGGCTGTAGCCTTGAGATCAAACATAGCATAAACACAGTAAAAACTACGGCAAAACATTTCTTCCATGTGATAAAAGAAATGGGTGTAGAAATTACGCTTCACACACGGATCTTCCTGGAAATGCAGATTGTCTGCATGTCTGGTCTTGATTTGGAGTAGAATCTACGTGGCACTCTTGTTTTACTCTTTCTCTCTGTGGAAGAGTTGTATTGCTTCTCATTGCAGGGCACTGGATATCTATAAATATGCTTACACTTATTTTAAAAGACTAGAGTTAATGCCCTCTTAATAATTCCCTGTTCCACTCAGGTGCATTTCCAACTTTTCTTGGAGTTTTGTAAGTGCTGAGAGGGGTCAAGCACCAAAATGAAATCAGCCACAGAAATGAAGGCAGGATTTGCATGGCTTTCTTAGTCGGAAAGAGATTTTTTTATACTGATTTGCAAACCTGCTTATCTCTATATGTAACCTCAAGTCTGCAGGAGATGAAGGAAAGAATTTAGGAAGTTTGCATGGGTACTACCCCAGAGAATGGAGTATTCCCCTTTAGAAGAAAGGCTGTCTGAGCATCATGACTTTATGCACATGAAGTGCAGGCTGCCAACTGAGTTGGAAGGAAATAGTTAAAATTTACAGGAGCAGCTCTTACATCTTCAGCAGATCAGAAAGATGGAAGAGGTTCAGATAGCAGCATCACAAAGCTGCCAGGAGGATGAAGCAGTTTGAAACAAGCAGGGGAGTATGAAGAGGCAGGGAGAAGCTTTGTCTTCTTGTGACAACAGAGGAATGACAGATAGGAACATTCTAGCATTAGGTCCAGTGTGGATATTCTGTATGCAAAGGGCTTTAAGCACTGTGATGTGCTTAATTAATGTGAAGCACAGCAACACCTGTAAAGAGGCATGGAGCTACCAGCTACTTGGTGTGGCTGAGGTGGGCCCCCAAAATCCTCCTGGATGAAATGGGGCAGCCTGGGCACCTAGAATGGGGCTCACAACAGCCAGAGTGCTCTGTTTTCAGGTACTGAGGGCAACTGAAAGGGTTTGCTGAAAACACATCTCTGAACACACAGAGCATCACCTACACTGTGACTGGCTGCAGCTGATACCCACTGCACCCATTAGAACAGTCCTCCTCTCAGAAAACTGACACTAAAGCACTTCTTGTCCTGACTTCTAGATGGCTTTAGGTAGGAGGCAAGCACAGACCCAGATATTATAGCACAGCTTTAGGCAATGAGACTTTCTCAATGCCTAAGCCTAGAGGGTTTTCCCATGATAGTTTCTTGAACTTCAATTTCTTGAACTAACTAACTGGATTTTGGGATCACAATCTATGAATTTAAAGGGGAGGCTCATGTGAAGCCTTTAACAAAGCCTGACTAAGAAGTGCATTTTTTGGGGTACAATTCTCCTTCTTCAGAAGAGACAGTGTATCCCAGGGGCGTTATGAGAGAGCATGCAATGTTGTCTGGACATAATGACACTGTTTTCATGGTGAAAGCATGGCGCCACTGTACCGAAATATTTGGTGGCTGGTGAAATTGGAAAAAAAACTGATGAAAAATGTCTCCTGAAAATAGGGACTTTCTGAAAAAAAAAAAATTTGACCTTTTTCTAGAGAAAACTTCTTAAAAACCATTTTTAAAAAAATCAATTCACAATTTGAATTAGGGCACAGCCATGTGAATACATTGCCATGAGGTAAGGAAGCATGTGCATTTACACTGCACTCCTACTGACACCACCTCCCACTCTGTGGTAAACACTGGTAGCAGCTCTGCCCCCAGGCAATAGAAGGTATCTTCTCCTTGGTGAATGTAGTGTGACTTGCTAGGTCTTGCTATGTGCACATACTACAGACCTAATTCAATGAAAGTCCAGATTTCTTGATAACTCATTCCTAAACCCTCCTTTTGGCGTATATTTATCTGGCATACATTATTCTGTGAAGAAGCAGAATGAGAAGCTTTTGTCCCTTCCACTACATCCTACCCCACTGTTTCTGCCCCAGCAATATCACTGGCAATGTTTTAATTGCTGCCAAAACTCGTGGCTTCCTACAAAGTGCACATTTCAAATGAAAAAGTGTACTTTTTAGAGGCTTTTATATCTGGATCACTTCAGGGGTCTGTTTTAGTGGTCGTGGAGGTGTAATGACCACAGGTGTGGGATGTTGTGTTTTATAGTGTCATAGAAATCACAGAATCATAGAAAGGTTTGGGTAGAGGCAGAAGTGGTTGTCGTGGTGAACTTAAAGCAAATCATGCCCTTCAACTTATGTGACATCCACCACCTTGGTTGCTTGTACTTCACAAAAAAATCTAAACAAAATTGGTTAAGCAAGTGAACTGACCAGTCAAAAACCTCACAATAAATGTGAAGTTGCTTTATTTCAAGAAAATTTAGTTCAACTTTTAAATGAGTTTTTTAGAAAGCATGAAAGTTCAAACAATCTTCAGGAGATGGAAAAGCTCATGATCAATATGGTGAAATTGGTCATACAATCCCCTACTTGGTGTGCAGCAAAGGGTTTAATTTCTGCTTTCATTGAGTGTTATAATTAGGGGTGAAGATTGCATGTCATATTTACCAGCTGTAACCTGGAGAGATTTAAAAAATTGATTTTATATCATCACAGATGGAATGAACATGGGTCATCAGTATGATGTTAAAATTAAAAGAGCAAAACCGATTCCCAGTTATGTAAGAAATATTGACTGGGAACATCTCTGGTCCTAGCTGGAATATTACTTGCCTATTGTGTGAGTTCTTGTGTTCAGACTTCCACAGAGATAGAGAAATATTTGCTTTCAAAAGAGAGCTTTGCGTAAGATTTGTGGCATAAAGACTGTCAGTGTGCTTGGTTTGTCCAGAAGAAGGGTAGGAGGCAACTTAGTCAATTTATTAAAACTTATGCAAGTGTCTGCATAGAAAAGAAGTTTCTGATGGTATGTGGCTCCTTTGATCTGAGAGAGAACTTGACTGGAGCCAGTGGTTGTAGTGTGGAACTGGATGATATTAGACTGCAAATGCAATTTAGGCTTTGAAGGGAGCAGGTATTTAAAAGTTATAATATGCTAACCACTGACCATATGGTGGGTTCTCCATCACTTGAAGTTGCTATAAACATAGACTCTGGAATGTAGAAATTACACATTTCATGCAAATGAAATTTAATGCTACTCTTCCAGGGAGTCGAGCTGATTGATTAGAATCTCTCTTATTGGCTTTTGGAAAACCTTAATTTGGTTTTATTTCCTTTCTGAACAGTCATGCTTTCAGAGGTGAAGTTTTGAACCTTCAGAAGAGGGAGAAGCTGTTAAAATTGAGCAGCTTGAGGCTTGAGTAGCTGGTCCTCAGCAAAAGCTTGGAGCAACTGTGCTGAGGACAGGACCTGCAAGTGGGATGGTTGTTACTGTACAGAAAGGGGCTTGGGCCCTGCTAGTCCTGTCCTGATGTACTCCCAGGCTTTAACTCCACCAGCCATGAGATGTGTCCCAGGGAGCTGTTTGTCTGCACTGCAAGCACCAGTTATTTGATCAGTTCTTAAGACAGGTTTACTGCCTCTCATATTTTCCCCTGCCAACGCTAGGTTTGCGAGCGTGTACGCAACAAGAGGAGCCAACCGGATAGGACGGGTGTACAAAAAGGCGATTTTTAGGCAGTTCACGGATGACACTTACTCCCAGGAGGTCCCCAAAGCAGCATGGCTGGGGTTCCTTGGCCCAGTCCTGAAGGCAGAAGAAGAGGATGTCTTTATCATCCATCTGAAAAACTTTGCTTCCCGCCCATACTCTGTGCACCCACATGGGGTCTTCTATGACAAGGACTCTGAAGGTAAAATCTGGCTTGCCTTTTCCTCTCTTTTTCCCTGGAGCAACTAATATCATGACTACAAGTCTGTCCAAGTATTTATTGTTATTGACATTGACATCAGAGGACTTTAGATCACTCTCTCATAAACTCATCAGCTATTGCAGCTGATGACTAAAACCGGGAACAGCCTCATCTCAAAACTTTTTGCCGTGAACTTTCAACACCTGGGATAAATCCAGTACTGAAACAGGTTAGATGGGTCTTTTTGCCTGAATTATTTTTCTGAATCATAAGTCACCGAAACATCTTCCCTCCTTCCTTCTACCTCTAGTCTATTTGAATAGATGGTGTTCTTGAAACTAAATGTTTTCCTCTCTTTTGGCCTATAACATGATCTAATTTTCAGAATGACAGACCTATGCATGTGTATTTTTTTGTTAGAGGTTTGTGTGGATGTGCCTACAGTCAGTATTCTCATCAGTTTTCTGTGAAAAAATACACACTGTTAGGTGACAAAATTCTAGATGACGTGTAAGAGTGAAGAGAATATGAAAAAATAGAACCTGTTAATGCATTTTAACGCTTTACCTACCAATAAAAAATGGATTTAAACTCCCATTGTATTTGTGGTGAGTTTGTCAGAAATTGAGTTTTTTCATAATTTTTCAGTGATTCTGTATTTATATGAGCTGTTATTATTTTATAAATACAAGTTAAAATAGAATAAACTACACGCTTATTTAACAAAAACAACTAAGGGATGGCTAAAGTCTTCCTTTTTCCTTTTTATGCATTAGGAGCACTTTACCCTGATGGAACTGGCGGTAAAAGCAAAGAGGACGACTTTGTTGTTCCCGGTGGAAATTACACGTACACATGGCCAGTAAGGAAAGATTATTCCCCAACTTTGGCAGACTCAAACTGCTTGACTTGGATTTACCATTCTCACATTGACACACCAAGAGATATTGCATCTGGTTTAATTGGGCCTCTGCTGGTGTGTAAAAAAGGTACTGAGCTGGGAACACTGATAGAGCAAGCCCCTCTGCCAAGCTTGGCATCTTAACAGTCATTTTTGCTTACAGGTTTAAACATGATGGTCTAGAGTCTATCCCTACATAGCCCATAAAAAGGGGCAAGGAATAGATGGGCCATTCCAGGAGCATCCCAGGGTAGGTATTGTAGCTCTGGGATAATCCCCTTCCTGCTCCCCTTTGGCTTCATGGTAGATTTGCCTCGGCTGGTGGAGGGACTGCAGCATGCTCTGTGACCACCCCGTCGTGGCCGAGACCAAAAATAAGCATTCCCAAGCTGGGGAAGTTTCAGGATGAGCAAAGGACTCATTGCTCAGGAAATCAAATTAGAGCTGCATGGGTGAATTTGGCATTAGCATTTACATAATTTGAAAGCCCAATCTTTGTAATTTTTTCCACACAGAGAGTGTGTATTTATTTTTGTTTAAAAGTTATATCTCACAACTGTACGGGGATGTGCATTGAACAGCCTGTCCTGTATTTTATAGCCTGCTAATGTTGTGCTGGAGCCATCATGAACCAGCCCCCTCCTCTTTATCAGCTGAGTCATTGCCACCTCTCCCCCAGACACATGTAACTCTGCCACCTCTTTTCAGTTGCTCCCAGAGTAAAAAATCAACTCTGATTTCATACAGTACTTCTAAATGAAGTAGGTTCTATAAATGAAGAAGAGAAAGACTTTAATGTGGAAAAGACAGGCCTGATTTCCAGCTTAACTCACACAACTAAAGTGTCTAGATTCACATTCTCCTCGAGAGCCTTTGAAATCCACAGAACTGAATATGTGACGCTGAGCTGATAACTATGAGACGACACATGAAGATAGGAGCAGCATATTCCAAACAATCCTAGCCTGAAAGGCCAGATTATCTGCATATTTGGCTTTGAATTCATGAAGGCAGATATCTATATGATGCTACTGCTCTAGTGCTCCAGCCAGTGGTGGTGGACACAGGACTGAAAGCAAGACTGGGAGCTTCCTCCCATAGAAGGCAGAGGAAGTTTTCATGGGATCAGAGATAGACTGATTGGAATGAAGTCTACACCCACCAGTGGAATATAACAGACTACTCAGTATCACCAGTCCTATAGTCTCAAGCTGCTCCCCAAATAGATACTGGGATAAAGATATTGAACTTAGCTGGAGTAAATTCTGTTCATCTTGTCTTCAGCCTTTTAAAATTTAAGTATCTATTCCTAGATAACGCTCATGGATTCCTTGTCAGTCTGTGGAGAGTGAGCCATGTTTAGAGGGCCACTCTGGGGATATGGTTCAGCATCACAGAAATGCAGGTTACCACTCATCACTCCTCAATTCCTTGTCAAAAAACCAAGAGTCACTGATTTCTGGATAGATCCAGCTCATGATCTGGCTCACTGTGCAGGAACACAGATGCTAACACTGACTAAGGGACAGGATTGGGTGCAATGGGCCAAAGAGTGGGGAAATGAGACAACAGATATTAGCAGGTGCTTGTGCTCATGTTGGACTAAAGAGATACTGAAATATCAGCTTGACTTAGCTTAGCTTTGCCTTTTGGAGGTACTCATCTGTTCAAAGTCTGTTGGAGGGTGGTCAAAATTACTTAGAAGAGCAAAATTAGGTGAAATTCATCCTGCCCTGAAGACTATGGGCAAAGAGCTGCATTTCCTTGAGTGTATCAAGGTTATTGTAATTTTTAAATTCAATCCCGTCCCAGGCTTTTTTTATCACTTTCCTTTTCGTTTGCAATTTAGGAACTGCAGATGAGACCACAATAGAAGGGACTGGTGCTGCTAATGCTTTTGCCCTGATGTTTAGCATTGTAGATGAAAACTTCAGCTGGTACCTTGATGAGAATATAAACACCTTCTGCTTAGAACCAGACACAGTTGACAAAGAGGATGAAGGTTTCCAGACCAGCAACCGAATGCATGGTGAGAAGGACTTTTGGGTAAATGCTGACCTACAGTGGTGACCTACAGCAGTGACAAATTTTCAGTTCAGAAGGACTTTCTGTCCCCTGTGATGTCTCTCCTTTATCTGTGACAGCAAGGAATGGGTCAGCATGTTGAAGTACTGTGTTGATAAAAACCTCTCCCTAAAAACAGCAGGACACTTGCAGAAAGATTTGACTTTCATGCCCAGCTCTGACATTTGCTTAGCATTTTATCTTAGGCAACAGATTTAAGCCTATTTTTTTTTTTCAGTTCAGCTGTGAAAAGAGCAAAGAAAGCTGCAGAGCAATTTGAGACGTGTGTATTGAAAGAATTCTTAAAAGACTTGTGGATGATGGGCTGGCTGGTTTAACCACTCCTGCCTTTCAGAGATATATTGGCCAATGGTACTTTGTGTTATTTGGTTACTTTGTGGACATTTGGTGTAAGAAGTTAATTCCAGATATTTCTGTGTATTTTGTTGGTTCTAGTGAGCCTCAGAAATAAAATATTTTGCAAAATATGAGTCTCATTCTCCTAGTGTCCTGATACATTATCAGATGTGGAACAGAGCTGACCTCACTGATTTGGCTGATATAATTTTCAAATCTAAATTGCTTGAGCCTGGCATATAATGGTATATTTATGACTTAGGACAAGAGGAAATAGATTTCAGCCTTGCTAAATAGCTGCAGAACAAGTTAACTTCATTATCAGATCTTTTTGGTGATGACTTGGCCTTTGCAACATCTTGATGTTACTCAGGATGTTTTTCACAGACACAGAAAGAGACTTTGAGACATTTGATCATCCAGAGCAGTAACACGTATGTTCAAAATGCTACTCTTCATTAAGGAGCCTGTGAGGGCCTTATTCAGTGTGTACATTCAGGTATTTTCTTTTCTGGGCCAGGAAAGGATCATCCTTAGAAATGGCATCAGAGGCACTTTCCTTCCACCTCTCCTAAAGTCTCCTACTTGTGTTTCCAGCTATTAACGGTTACATCTACGGCAATCTGCCCGGCCTGGAGATGTGCGCTGACACCCCCGTGTCCTGGCACTTGTTTGGCATGGGCAGCGAGATCGACATCCACGCTGCCTATTTCTACGGGCACACGTTCAGCAGCAGGGACCTGCGAGCCGACGTGGTGGGTCTCTTCCCAGCCACGTTCATCACGGCTGAGATGACTCCCGGCAGCCCTGGCAGGTGGCTGATAACCTGCCAGGTCAATGAGCACCTGAGAGGTACACTTCTCCTGGTTTGAAGGACAGGTATCTGCCAATAAAGGCAGAAGCTTCTCTTTGAAATGGAGAACGTAAACCCCCTCCCTCCAAATTATTATAAATTTGAAATTAAGGGGCTTTCAGACAAAGATATGGGAATTAGGAATAACAGTTCTTTACTGGGAAGATTAAAATAGAAATACCATTTTACAAAGAACAATCCCAACCCTGGCAGAGTCAGAATACAACCTGACACCCTGTCAGTCAGGGTGTTGGTAGCAGTCCGAGCAAAACAGTGGCTACAGTCCCCTGCAGTGGCAGGTGTGGTTCGGCTGAAGCAGTGCTCCTGTAGAAGGGTGCAGCCTTCCTCCAAAAGTCCAGGGATGATGTAGATGATGGCTTTTCCTCTGCAATCCAGTGGAAAGAAGGGTAACTTGCTGTCCAAAATCTCAGTTTTTATCTAGGTAGGAAAGGCTTGGTTCCTCCCCCTGGCTGGAGCATGTCTCAATGGGATGATGTAATTTTATCAGTCATACAATGGGACTCAATGGCCCAGCAGCAGATGGTATCTTCCTGGAGGGAGGATGGGTTATGTAAAAGATTAAGATGATTGCCCCATCTTGTCCTAAAGGTGGACCATTAGCAGATAATATGTGCCATGGAGATAAGGAATCACTGCCCCACCTGGTTTTAACAGATGGTGATAGAATACACATTTCTGGCCACATCAACCCAACTCAACGAGATCTCCCTCAAATGGCCTCTGGTTGTTTGGAAAGAAAACTGGGAGATGTTTCCAGGGAAAGCAGGATTTGACACCTTTTTTTGGAACTATTTTCACCAGATAAGCATCATGATTATGAGTTTAGTCACCACAAACGATACATGTTGGGCCAAATCTTCTGCTAGTATGAATGATTTGGCTGTGTAACTCATGTGAGAAGACTTGCTAGACCCAGCACTGTCACTATGCTCCCGAGATTTTGATGAGCAGTGAGAGGAACTTTCAACACCAATTTTCAACACACTTCTCTTGTTGTAGATGAGTACTTACACATTAAAAAAAAATCATGCCAGCTGAACACTTAATAGCTTTTTGCTTTCTAGAAATTGGGAAAAACATGGGGCGGGGTTTTCAGAAACCCTTATGTGAAGGAATTTGATGGTGATGTTATGATACTTGTCCAGTGCAAGACCCCAAAAGCATATATAATAAACTAGATGTCAGGGGAACAGGCAGTGTATAATTATCACAGTTGGGAGAATTTTTCTATATTGATTCCAGTGGGATTTGCATCAAGCAAAACAGACTCGATTCTGGCAAGCAACAAATACCTTCAGCAGAAATCACCAGTCTGTATTTCAGTGGAAGTTAGGGGGAGATGATGTTATTTTGCATCATTTGCATCATTTGCATCAGAGGCTCTCTGACCTCCAACATCATTCTACTGTCCTTATGCAGATGAAAAAATTGAGTAAATAAATCCACTAAAGAGTGTCATTGAGGTCCGAGGGTTTCACCTGCTGCACAAAGTGTGCCACCTTGCAAAGGAAGGGTGTTGGTATCTGGCCCATTGTGGGCAGAGAATGTATTTTGAAATAGAAATTTACTGTAGTAATTGTTTCAAATCCATGTAGCTCCCAGAGAGTTTTGAATGTGCATTTGTATCCATGAGATTGCTGACTCTGCAGCTGGTCAGGCACTGTCTCCAGACTCTTTCTCCTCCCAGGTGGCATGGAGGCACTATACGACATTCAGATCTGCCAAAAAAACCTGTCTCAGCCTGCACCAATCAGTCATATGAGAAGATATTACATCGCTGCTGAAGAAGTGCTCTGGAATTATGGACCTGACGGTTATGATAAATTCACTGGGCAGGGTTTGAACACCACTGGCAGGTAAGGTTTATTGTCAACTCTCGTTGTGCTTTAATTTCAGAAGTCTGTGTGACACTGCTCCAGTGATTCACATGGGCTAGGTCCTGCACTGTCATTAACTTTAATTGAAAGGGGCAGGGAGGAAAGGATTTAAACAGCCTTGTCAGGAAGCTAGATGCATAACTGTATGCTCCAAGGTGCCTTCTGGAAGCACTTATCTTACTCCATTAAATCCATGGGGAAAGTGAGGCATGCTGAGTTCAACAGTTAATGACCTTTCATCGAGAACCTTCAGGCAGCTTTCACACTTACAATTAGTGCAGTTCAGAGGTGCCACAGTGGCAGAATTTCCCCCCCTGATATTACTGATGAGGACAAACTGCATTATAGTGTCTCCCAGAAAAGCCAACAAGGATTAGACACACATTGTGCACAGTTCTTGCCCTAGAATAAGCTGATATAGATGTCTCCATAAGTAAATCAAGGTTAAACATAAAAGTCTAATGTACAATGAATGCTCCTTTGTTTGCTAATTCAAACCAGTAATATCTTTCTTTGTGTGCTAGAAAAGTGTACACAGATTAGTGACTTGGGTGTGGGGGGGGGGAATGCGGTAATTTCTCCTGTGTCTGGAGCAATAACTTTATCTGAAATGAAGGGTTCTTTAACCAGTCTGATTTGCTAATTCCACAGTGAATCTGCAATGTATTTCACCCAAGGGACGGACAGAATAGGAGGGCAATACTGGAAAGTTCGCTATGTGGGATACACTGACGCAACGTTCAGTAAGAAGACTTGGTCAGAGGACATGAAGCACCTGGGAATACTTGGTACAGTGAATGTTTTCCCCTCCTGTCATTACATCAGGTTTGGATGTAGAACCTGTGGACTGAGAGAGGAATTTACGGCATGTTGCTCTCTCTTCTTTTGGTGGAAATATGCTGGAGGGCACGCCTTCTAATACTTTCCCTCGCTCTGTTTTTTAAGGCCCTGTTATAAAAGCTGAAGTGGGAGATACATTGCTGGTTACTTTTGCCAACAAAGCCAGAAGAAGCTATAGCATTATGGCCCATGGTGTAAGCTTCAGCAAGCTGTCAGAAGGTGCTCCCTACTTAGATGGTAAGTTTTGGCTGCCCTACTGCATCGTCACATCTAGAATACTTGAGTCCAAAAATCTGCTGCTGAGCTCTGCAGGTTTGCCCTTTTGTGGATGCTAAGGCACAGAAAGGATGATTTGATTAATTTGTATCTATCCTTCATGTCACAATCAATGGGACTCTACAAATCTGCAAATGCGATGGTTCTTCTCCTCAGGTATGTGCCAGACAAGATATCTAAAACTAGCTGAGATCTATGTTGACAAAAGTAACAAGCACAATCCAGTTTCTATTAGTTCTAATCTAATATCGCTCCATTGGACAGACTGGATCTCCTCTGGACACGCTCCAGAATTATGACTCTTAGGATCTGGCATGATGGCCCTGCTGAGTGTGGATGTAACTATTCCGTATGGTCTCAACTGCATCACTCCCAGTTTTCTAATCCAGGCTGGGAATTGCCCTTGCTGTACTGTCAGGATAGTCAGTTTCAAAGGCAGCTTTTATCCAAATGCCCATGAAGCAGTGATAATCCTTATTAATTCTCATAAACACATAAATGCTGAAATAGAGCATTTATTAAATTCTTACTCTCATTTTGTGCAAGAACAGGGTCTTATCGTCCAAGTTTAACTATTGAATGTTAAATATCATGTTTAATTGGTAGGCACCTTTTACAGACAGTGACAAGAAGACCCTCTGGAGATGTGATTCTGTCTCCACCAATCACATAAATCTAGAGTTTGAGTTAGGGACTAAGCTTGAGATGACCCAATTAAAGTGAGATGAATTTCATTCATAACATCTACAGAGATAATGCTATGGTCTCCAAAAATGTTTTTGCTGCATTTTCAGCACTAAAAAGATATGTAGTTTTCTTGTTGCCTGAATTGCTTTGTTTCCACTATAATGCATCAAAAGATACTCATGGGAGGTAATCCCTCTTTTGAAAAATGTGCTGAGAGAGAATTAGGTCAACATGTAAAACTCATCATACAATGAAACCAACGCAAAAGGCTTTATTAAATTGTTGTCTCTTGTTCCTGACCTTGCAACTCAACAAATTCGCCAGAAGGCAAAACATAAAAAAACAACTGGCATGAGTTCAGCCCTAAAGTTACCTGCACAGATCCCAATGCTACCCATGTCAGAGATAGCTCTCCATGGAAGTTTCCTGCTTGCAGAGATGTTGGGCTTCCATTTAACAGTCCCTGGTAATAGTGCTCTTCAGCACTGCACACTTTAGTGTGTAGCAAAATCAACCCAAAACCTACAATTCAGCAGCCATGTGAGCTGCCAGAAGTCTGGGTCTTTGGAGAGAAACCTGACTCCAGATTCATCAATAATCTTTCTGCCCCTTCTCTGCTTTTAACTCTTGTGCCATGGATTTCCATTACATCTATCTACAAGTGTATACATGCAGAAATCCTGTCAGTAGACATGAAGAGGCTGTAGTTTTATGCTGAGGGTAAATAATTTTTCAGAAGATGTGCATTGTCTAAGTGCAGCTTACTTTTGTGAAAATACTGTAAATAAAAATAGACATCTAGAGATGTCTCAGATATATGTCTTTTTCAGTTCTCTCAGGAAATACCCTTGCATGTTGCATTTGATACTTGCCAGTCTCAGAGGGCTTTTGAGTCCAAGTCAATGTTTGCCTCATTGAGGACTGTTGCAGGATGAATCCAGTAGTACTGGATACTGTGGAAGCTACACTCTGCTTTCTGTTGCAGTTTGCAGCAAATAGCTGTGCGCAGATGTAATACTGCTATTTTCACTTGTGTGTAAGTTTCTAAGATATTCTTGGAGTAGTAGAGACTGACTGTGCTGAGGAAATATAGAAAATGGATGCTTAAGTATCAAAGAAAATCTAAATCTACACTTTCTATGGCAGCAGACAATGGCCCAAATCCTTTAAAAGTAGCCTCCAACAAAGAACAATATCATCTACACTCTGGAGATGCTGACAAAGGCTCCTGTGCATTGCTACTAAATCAAAAAGAAACAATTACCAGGATCAGATTTGTTTTGAACTTCTAAAGAGCCACAGCTCCAGCTCCACTTGCTAATCTAATTCATTTTTTGGTGCTTAATGAAAAGTGGAGTCTGAGTTGGTGCCACAGATGAATTCCATGCTAGGGCAGGCAAGCTACAAACATTAGAGGAAGCCATTTAAGCACCAGGATGAGCTCT
This sequence comes from Muscicapa striata striata, assembly GCA_030060385.1. Taxonomy (NCBI): domain Eukaryota; kingdom Metazoa; phylum Chordata; class Aves; order Passeriformes; family Muscicapidae; genus Muscicapa; species Muscicapa striata. The sequence goes on from JAREIS010000120.1 coordinate 2,576,901, forward strand.
GCCTGTCTTGTCTGATTGAATCCAGATAATCCAGCGCAGCGTCGGAGGGTGTCTGAGTGAGGCAGCTAAGCTTGTTCTGCAGGGAATGGGCTTGGTTGTCCCCATGGCACGGGACTCAGGTGAGATATTCCTGTGGCATAACTGACCAAATCATAGGATTTCCAGAAACCAGTAGCTGTGCCTGACTTCCATCTAACTCTTGTTGTCAGGAACCCAAAGCCTTCCTATAATCTTGGTGCATCTCAACTTTCTCTCTACAGGCTACCTGAAGCCAGGAGCCCACGTCAGGCCAGGTGAAACCTTCACCTACAAGTGGAGGGTGCCTGAGAATGGAGGTCCAACAGAGAGTGACCCCCCGTGCCTGACCTACCTGTACTATTCAGCCACTGACGCTGTCAAGGACACCAACTCTGGCCTGGTGGGACCTTTGCTGGTCTGTCGGAAGCACGCCCTGAACCACGACGGGACACAGGTGCAATGACAACATCTGCTTGTCCCTAGAGCAGGGTGCTGCACTGGGGGTTCCCAGGCAGGCAATTTGCCCAGTTCCCAGCTCAGTTTACAAAGATTAAATAAATGTCACTCCTCAGGGTAAAAATTGATCTAAGCGGATGGTTAAGAAGCCAAAATCCTCATTCCCTAACATCCTGGCTCTTCTCTAGCTTTTCTGTCTTTTCCATGCAAATAATAACTCTTTTCACACCACATTATGGACATTTTGTTTATCCTTCTGGCTGATGAAAAGGTGCCAATTCCTGTCTCTATGCAGACTTAATAAGAAGGTGGCTTCAGTGAAAAGAAAGCTTTGTTATAAAAACCTATTCATTTTTATTATTCAGACTTTAAAAAAATTATTTCTTGTCTTCAATTTTGTCCACAGAAAGGAATAGACAGAGAATTTTACCTCCTCTTTTCAATCTTTGATGAGAATGACAGCTGGTATCTGAACAAGAATATTGAAGCATTTACTGGAGACCCTTCAAAAGTAGATGAAAAAGATGCTGATTTCATGGAATCCAACAAAATGCATGGTATAGAATATCTAATATCTGTTAATGATACCTTTTATTCAACCATATTGGGAAGATGAGTTGGAAGGTTTGTTTATCATTCATAACTCTCTGCACTGCCCTGGAGAGTGAGCTGGAAAGCTGTCAGTCAGCTTATGGCCAGCTTCTGATGCCCTTGGAGGGCACGTTGAAACCCCAATCACAATGGCAATGAATGCACCCATCCACCAACTACATCTGAAAAAAGGGAACAGAGCATTGGTTTTGGATACAATTCCTAGTTCTATAAAGAGGCACAATGCCAGAGACAGGCATCAGCTGCAGAAGAAGCCCATGTTCCTAGTGTTTGAAATGTCCCTGCTGGCCTTGGCACTGACTCATGCAGTAAAGCCTACCTGCTCTGCCATCTCCCATTTGGGCAGTGACCATCTGTGGAAGAGGAGACACAAAGACTAGGGAAATAGCCAAAAATATTTTACAGCATAATTTCTGGATGCAAGTATCTGACTTTAGCATGGATCTCCTCCAAGGTATCTATGGGATGACAGACTTGAGCAAATCACATAACTTATTTTTACTTTAGATATATATTGCTAGAGAACTCTGGGGCTTTCTGGACCTATCTCTTTTATTCTTCTACTGTGAGATGGATCTCATCCTGAAGTTTTGTTCTTTTATAGCATCTTTCACACATTGATCACAGAGGATTAGGGAGTTTAGCCTCATAACACCCTTGTTAAATAAATATATATATTTAGGAAGTAAAGGTGGAAATCAAAGGTCAAAATCACATAAAAAGGCTCCATCAGAACTGAATTTGTAACTCAGATTCTTTATGGCCCTCTCCATAGCCTTAACGACCTGGTTATACATTCTTCAGGCTGAAAGAAAGTGCCAAATTTGTACACTTGGCTGGTGTATGGAAGGTGTACTGAAAAGCTTGGAGGAGGAATGCTACATCACTGCAAAAGGCTATTATAAGATTTTACAGACTAAACCCAGAGAGGTAGAAGTTCTGAGTTCATAGGAATAGCACTTAGATGTTAATTTGATGTCCTCCAGTGCTACTCTTGCTTCACAAAATGCCCCTTTAGTGACCTGCTGAGTCGTGAGTCTCTGGCCAGGTAGATGATAGGACGCTCTGTGATGCTTTTCTGTGGACCTGCTGCTAACCAGGATTTTTCCTTCTCCTCCAGCTGTCAATGGTTACTTGTATGGCAATCTGCCAGGCCTGGCCATGTGCAAGAATGACAAAGTGTCCTGGCACCTCATTGGGCTGGGCAGCCACTACGACATGCACGGGGTTCATTTCCAAGGAAACACCATCGACTTGAGAGGGACAACAAGGGACGGGCTGGCCTTGTTTCCTCATTTATCAGGGACAGCACTAATGCAGCCAGACCGTGTGGGTATGTTCATGAACTGATTTTGTTGTGTGCCCCTTGCAGATATCAGTCAGCCAAAATAACAGACAGTGAGGTGCTCTGCTCTGCACAAGGAGGCTGAAAGCATGGAGAGAGACCCTGGGGACTCGGCACAGCTGATAATTCAGGCTGGATAACTTTTCTGGGAAGGTGTATAAATCAAATACATATGTGCAACAAAGATCAGAGGCTTTAATGACCTGGGGATGGGAAGAGCAGCAGGCAGAGAGATAGCTAACAGGATACTCAGAGAATTCTATAATTCTCCAGACACACTTTTTCAGAAAAGATAATTCACTGCCACGTGGACAGTCAGCATCACTTAAGGGACTTAAGTATTTTAGGACTTCAACAAAAGCTTTGCAATAATAGCCAGTCTTTAGGAGTTTCTTCAGAAGCTTATACATTAAAGGTACTGTTAAATCTCATGGGTAATCCAGTGATTCACACTTCAAGCTAGGAGAGTATGAGTTGTTTGCTGGAGACACCAAATAATCTTCATAATACAGAGTACACCATTACTTTGCTTTACATTGGTGCAACGCTGTTTAAATTAACAGAGTCATCAGGGCTGTACAAGGCTATGCCAAGGGCCATCCATGGCCAGGGCACCTGATAGAAATGTACATTGGAGTTGTGTATGTGCCAGGTTAGACCTCTGTTGCAGATGCCTGTAAATGGGGAGGAGAGAGGGAGAGTATAAATATTAAAATCTGCCCACAAACATGCCAAATATGCTCTCAAAATCACTACTATCTTTGACCACCAGAGCTACAAAAAAAAAGGCCCATGGTGGCTTAGCCTTTCATGGAGGGAATACAAAGGGCCAGAAAGTTACAGTTTACCTCAACTGTGCATATAGATAAATGGCATAAGGAGGCATTCCTATATAGAGGGTCTGTATCTGTATTGCAGAGCCTTTCATTAGCCTGATTACAGCAGACAAACTGCAGGGGCTCAGTGAAGAGTCCCTTGCACTGAAGGCTGGTACAGTGGCTGTGTGCTCAGGGACAAGGAACCAGCATCTGTGAAACACAGCCCTTGTTTCTCCATGCTTTTACCAAGTTTTGCAATGATTGCTTCCTCCTACGTCTTCTCGTGTTCCTCATGGGCATGTCTGCAGCATGGTATTGCTGGCAAGCTTATTCCTGCTGCCAGACATCTCAGAGCTTCCTTGGCCAAGCTGGTCTAACTCAGTGAGTTAGAAGTAATTTATGGTGATTTTTGAGCAAAGATGGCACAGACTAGTTTTTCCTATGGAGCAAAACAAGGTCAAGTCCTGCTGTACTTGGTTCACAATAACCCCATGCAATGCCAAATGCTGGGGGCAGAGTATCTGGAAAACTTCTCAGCAGAAAAGGACCTGGAGGTGCTGGTCAACAGCAGCTGGACATGATCCAGGGTGTGCCCAGGTGGCCAAGAAGGCCAGTGGCACCCTGGCCTGTATCAGCAGTGGTGTGGCCAGCAGGAGCAGGGCAGGGATTGTCCCCCTGCACTGGGCACTGCTGAGGCCACAGCTCCAATCCTGTGCTCAGCTCTGGGCCCCTCACTGCAAGAAAGACACTGAGGGGCTGGAGTGAGTCCAGAGAAGGGACACAGAGCTGGGGAAGGGTCTGGGGCACAAGTGCTGTGAGGAGCAGCTGAGGGAGTGTTTGGCCTGGAGAAAAGGAGACTCAGAGGGGATGTTCTCACTCTCTATAAGTGCCTGGGTGTTAGTCTCCTCTCCCAAGTAGTAACAAGTGACAGGAAAAGAGGAAATAACCTTGGGTTGCATCAGAGAGTTTCAGTTCATTGGAGCAAGTTGCTCAGGAAGTGAAGGAGTCACCATCCCTAGTTAAAAGATTGAAGATATGGCATTTAGGGACACAGTTTAGTGGTAGACTTGGCAATGCTGGGCTAATAATCTTGGAGGTCTTTTCTAGCCTAGAATATTCTATTTAAACTTCCCCTTGCTTGATTTTCCATACAGCACCATAGATTAGGATTGTCTGAGGACGGCTCAGAGATGTACACAGGACCTAATTTGTGCAGCTGCTTGTTAGGTTCTTTTAATTGCTTAAATGTCATGTGCTTTTCTTTGCAGGCACGTTCAAAGTGGTTTGCAGGACTTTTGATCACTTTGTTGGTGGCATGAAACATTTCTATGAGGTCAGCAGCTGCCACAACACCACCCGAGCCCAGCAGCAGAGTGGGGCCATGAGGCTCTACTACATTGCTGCAGAGGAAATTGAGTGGGACTATGCCTCAAATAAGAGCTCAGCACCAAAGATTTACAACATCAGCAGCTATGAGGAAAGGTACCCAACCCAAAAAAACAGTCGTGGGCACACAACACACTTAGAGTGGAGGGGAAACTTTGAAGCACCATTTCATGATGCCAGCCTTGTATTTTTTAGGAGGACTCTTCGCCAAACATAGCATGAGAAAATGTTTTCATAAAGTCACAGCCTCTCAGACTAGACTAGTTCACAGGGACCAGTTTCAAATGCTTTCATTTCAGAGTGTCTTGTAATGTTGTTGAATTCAAGAAGGCTTCCAAGTTTGTGTTCCAGCCCTGGCTCAACCTTACAATGATGTCTGCCCAACCCTCTCACCAGCCTTACTCTCTCCAGCCTTGCCATCCCAGAGTTCTGGTTTTCATAGAGGCACCTGGTCCAGATGTGAGCTCCTGTAGGCACTGCAGGTGCATGAAGGGGATGCTGAGCCTGCTTTCCTGCAGCATGGGAGCCCCTAGATCCCCTGAAAAGATCAGAACATAAGTAACCCTGCAAGTGAATCACCATACTATGTTAAGGGATAAAAATCTTGTGAAAAAAATACACATTCCAGATCATATTGCATAGACTGCTCTCTGAGGACACTTTGCTGAAAGCAAAAAGGAACACATGTCAAAAATAAACCTTAGAAAAGCATCTGGGAAACTGCTCCTGGTACAGAGGAAGAGGAGATTATAAAAAATACACCTGAAGAGTCACAGGTGATGATGTGAATTTAAAGAAAACATAAACTCCAGTACTGTCAAGTGCTGCTGTTGCACACATAGCTCACTACATAGTAAGCAGTATCCCTGGGGCAGTTTTTTGGTTTTGTTTAGTATATTGTGAGCCAGCCTTGCAACTCCCCTGCCAGGGGCACCTTGGAGATGAGCTGCCAGGAGCCAGCTGCTCTCAGAAGAGGGTGAACTCTCAGCTGCACAGTGGGTTGTGAGTGTCCTCTGCCGGCGAGTCAGCCCTCTGGGATCCCATGGGAGCTGCAACAAACTGAGGGTAAACCTGGCAAGCATCCTCTTCCAGGTGCAGAACAGAAAATATCATGCTGGGAAAGCATCTAACCTGTTTTATCATCACACTGGGAAAGCATCCAACCTGTGCAGCACAGAGCAGCAAGAGGGAAGGGTAAAGCAGCTCCCTCTTATCTCAGATGATGGCATTTGTTTTCGAAGGTCAAGCTTTGTTTATCATCTCCCCGTGGCTGACTAATTGCCAGGATAGCCAAAGCAGCCATCATGATAAGAGCATTCAGGTCTCCAGGGACAGGCAGTATCTTCTATTGGAGTGGAGGATGCAGCTGGAGAGGGCAGCTGAAACCACACTCATCTCGCACATTACCTCTGCTCTGACAGCTCTGGTGAAGGTTTTGTGTTCCCAAAATTCTTAGAGAGTGCAACTTATCATCAGCTTTACCTGTTTGAAGAGGGTGTGCATTCAGTGAGGATTATCACTCTTGCTATTTAAAACCTCCTGCATCTCTCAGGGCCTTCACATCCATCAGCACAGTGGATCAAGCTGTATATTATTATTGAATCTATTGTGACTAACACAACAGCTACTGGCTTTCAGATATATATATGCTTTAGTGCTTTTATTGTCTTTTTTTTTTGCAGCTATGGGCATGTTTTTCTGAGCCAAGCAGAGGACCAGATCGGTTCAAAATACAAGAAGGTTGTTTACAGGGAGTACACAGGTGGCAACTTCACACAGCACAAAGTGAGGACAGAAGAGGAGGAACACTTGGAAATCCTAGGCAAGTAGCTCTCATGTCTCACAGACCAAGCCTGTGGTCAGCAAGAGAATTGCTTTCCAAAAAACTAGCTTTTTTTAAAATGGAAAATAAGAACACTGATGCCTATTCCAGGTATCAGTGGTTTTACATGCTATTTATGTAATTGCTGAGTGTAAAGATCCTTTCCAAATTATTCATTCTTGAACATGAATAAGGAATATCCTAAGGAGTGCTATATTGGCAATTCCAGGATTCACCTTAGCTTCAGAGCTTGTAACATAAGGGAGACTCTTGTAAGCAGATTAAGAAAATATTAAGAAGATGGATTTGTGTTTGCAATTGGGCAAGACAGAATTTTACCCATCATAAAATAATCATCAGCTCATGGGTTTTTTTGGGATGAAAAGCAGGCAACACCTAGTCATAAAACAGTCATAGAATCATAGAATATTTTGTTGGAAGATCATTGAAGTCCAACTCCTGGCCCTGCACAAGATCACTCCATGTTCCTGAGAGTAAACACTTCCTGAACTCTGTCAGGCTTGGGGCTGTGACCACTTCCCTCGGGGGCCTGTTCCACTGCCCAGCCACCCTCTGAGTGAAGAACCTTTTCCTTATATTGCAATTAAGCCTCCCTGTTCCCTTGGGATAACCTTCTCTAGGAATATACTTACTATTTCATTTTTTTAAGAACAAGAGTTAAAAACAAAATTAAAAAAAAAAAAAAAAAAAAAGTGGCAATTATGAGCTTAAGAAATAAAATTTTGAAAGATTCAAAACCCATCCTCAGGAATTTTCCTTAAAAGCCAGCTGTCCAAAGACCTGTCTTCAGAGAGAAAAATTGTCTTCATTGACTGAAAAGGGTCTATTTATACATATGGAGCTTTTAATCAGCTGAGATAAACCAATTTTGATGGCTTTCCTGGAAGAATAGAAAAGCCCAGGGGTTTTGATAGAGACCTTGGCTCCACTCCTAGTCCAAGCTATAGAATATGTTGAATTCAGAAAAGCAGCATTAATCACTGGCACCTTCTGTCTGCATTTAGGGCCATTACTCCATGCTGAGGTTGGTGACTCTGTACTGATTGTCTTTAAGAACAAAGCCAGCAGGCCTTACTCAATAAGTGCACATGGTATAGAAGAAGTGGGTTGTGAAGAACAGCCTGAGACACCAATTACCCTCCCTGGTAAGGCTCCCTTTTGTTTTTTTCCCACCTTTCTTTTCTTTGAGCTACAAAGGCTGTATATGAAAGCATTTTAGCACATTAATGATAATCTCTCTTTCAAACTCATGTGTCCTCCCAGGCACAATATGCTCAAAGCTTATTCTGCTACAGTTCTGAGTTGCTGTACATGTAGGTTCTTGACCAAGTGACATGTTTGGGCAGAGAATGAGCCTTCATTCCTATCAGGGTAGAAACAGGAAGGTAATATCACTGGGCAACTTCCAAAAGAGAGAGAAGCAGGCCCATAATCATGGCAAGAGAGATGTGAGCCAGTGCTGCATTTGTCTCCACACTGACACTCTGACAATGTTTTAAAAACTTTCATATTCAGAGGTAAGAATTGCAGATGTTAATATTAACTCTGCCTCTTTCAAGCTAAACAGAATTGGCATTTGCATTCAGAGTCATGTGTAAAATGCAAAATGTAGCTGTCAGGTGAATTAACACTCTTTGGAAAAGTGTACCAAATATGCCTCAGTGTCTTTTGAGGAAAACAGTGGAAAATAGCTTTTCATATAGAAAAATTCCAGTTAAATTTTTTGCACTTCAATTTTCTTATTTGGTTTATATTCTAGTAGGAAGTCACACCTAGGTATTGTAGTCAATCCAAAATGTACACGCCTTTGCTTTTCCAACACCCATGCAATTTTTTTCATGGTATTTGTGAACTTCAGTGTGAAACTAAATGAAAAGAAATTTTGATGTAATAAAGCTCTTTGCAAGCTGAAATTTCTTTCCTGTGAGCAGCTGTATTGGTACAGTACAAATACACAGAAACCCATGTCCAAATATGAGCCAACATCTGCCTTGCTGGAGTTTGATGAGTGTATATCTGAGGTGAAATACATGGGGGAGGGGAAAAAAGAGGAACTGATTTATATACAATTCTCTTGTATTGTAATTTGCACTATGATGTTCTTGATGCAGTTAGGCTGGCAGCTGAGGTGTAACAGGAATATTACTGCCATGTCTCCTGTGTCCACATGGGAGCAGGCTTGGGATGACTTGGATGAGGGAAGGTGTCTGTGTTTGAGAGTAAGCCAAAAGCATTCTTCAGCAAGATCTAAGGACTGACTTTTTCTTAGGAGTTTGGAAGGAGCAGTAAACATAGAAATGAAATCCCTGAAAACAGGAAAAAATTTTGGGCACCTCAGTCCCCACCACCATCACCTGGAAATCCTCACTGTCTGTCTTCCTAGGCCAGGCTGGACTGCTCACCCCAAACTGGCCAAAGACTGTCTAATTCTACTAAATCAGTCATCAGACAGATTTGAATCCTGACAAACTGCAATCCTAAGAGCACTGCCAGGTCCTAAAGGACCTGTGGGGGGCATGGTAAATAGATGCAGAGAGCAGCAGCCTATGCTAAACCAGCTCTCATCTGCCATAGCTTTGTTCTCTCCCTCTCCATTTTTCCATTTACTCAGAGGAAAAAAGGGAGAAAACATCAATTTTCCTCCTATTTATCACTCTTTTCAGGGATTGTTCCTTATTTGCACTTCAAAGATGGGTCTTCAATGCCTTCTGAGGTGTGTCAGCTTTTCAGTAGGGTGGAGAATTTTTTCCATCTACAGCCCCCAACCATCCTGAGATGAGGAGGAAAAAGCAAGGTAGGGATGGAGGACCATGACCAGCCTCCCTTCTCAGATCACACTCTCTAAAAAGAGGTGATGACCTGTAGGTTAGATACAGGTGGATGGCAAACCTTTCCCTGGCCTGTGTCTCCATGACATGGACTTGCTGTCTCCATGACATGGTGCTTATCCTGTAAGAGTAAATGATATTGCAATACTTACTTACATGAGACCCATCTCATATGAGAGTTGAGAGTTACTTTTTGTTTTGTTTTGTTTTTGTAGTTACCACTCTACAATAAAACCCACTGTTGCATGAAGCATGAACAGTGTAGTGGCTCAGTGACACAAAACTAGGCTCAGTCACTTCCCAACCCTTTAAGCTTGAGAACTCTCCTTGCCTAGATGCCCACAGCTATTGTCAACTATACTAAAACCATGGTTCTGTGATTTCCTGGTTTTCACCTGACTCACAGCACGTCCCACAATGCTCTTGGCTGTGGTCACCCTGAAAGACTTTTGGGACAGAGATTGCCTGGTTTAACATTTCTCCACCACTTAAAAGGGCAAGGTGTTGACCACATCTTGGTTTCCTGTCCTTTTCTGCAGTGCCAACAGGAAAAAAAACCAAACATAAAACAGGGAAACACAGCATAGGCAGTTCATCTGAACAGAGATGTTTGTGTTCAGTGTAGAGAAATGATCCTCAGTCAAATAGATCATTTTCTCACCCATTTGTTAGAGGTTTTTTGTTTTTTTTTTTTTTTTTTTTTTTTTAAATCACAGGTCAGGGGATTTCTGTTCAGGGAGGATGTGGCAGAGATAATGACATTTGGGAAGGGCTAGAGGTTCTCTGGTAATTGCTGTGGAGCAGGGGCTTATCTAGAAGAGGAAAGAATCCCTCTGCTGCTCCCAGACAGCAGGTTGGTAGATATTCAGCTCTCCTATCTGGGCCCTCAGCTGACACATTTCTGCAGCACCTCCTGTAAAATCCCAGTGGCAACTGCCACTTCCTTTTGCTCTTTTCAATTGAGAAGGTCCGAGAAACATTTTCTGGGCTTTGCTCCCAATGCCTCAACTGACCTTAAGCCTCAGCAGCCAAGATAACTGAATTACTACAAGTTTTGCCAGGGGGAAAGATGAAGAGTCCTGTCTAAACTTCCTTCTGTGGGATGCCACTTTTTTCAGTATCATTTGCAGATCTTCTTTTCCAGAGCAATCTGCCTTCATTTACACCACTAGAACCTCCCTGACCTCCTGGAAGGCAGAATCATATCCCTATCCCATTGCTACATGTTTCCACAGCTAGTTTTGATGCAGAAAATTTTTTATGAGGAGGGTAGGTTAGATACTATTCAAAGCCTCTAACACTTAGCTAATCAAGGTAAAACTGTTCTCTCTCCGTTTCAGGGGAAATAAACACCTACAGGTGGAATGTCCCGGAACGATCAGGTCCTGGCAAAACAGATCCGAATTGTATCACTTGGGTTTATTATTCCACGGCAAATTTTGTCAAGGTAACCCAGAAATGGCCATGAAAGCTTGCATTGCTTTGGCTGACGTCATGCCTTGTGTAATGTTTCTGAAAGGATCCTCCTTTTCAGCTGGGAGAGGACCACAGGCTGGAGAAACCATTTACAAAGCTAGATGCTTTGTCCTCTTTACTAACAGTTGCACATGCCTGGGTAATTTAATCTACAGAAATCCCAAGGCATGCACCACAGTAATGTGACTTTCTCCTTAAAGAAAAGTTGAAGGGATTTGGGGTAAAAACAAAACATTACACAAAATCACAGAATCACAGAATGAGTAAGGTTGAAAGGGGCCACTGGAGCTCATTGCTTTGGTAAATTACCAGAGAGACACACAGAGAAAGAAGTTTTTAATCAGACTGATTTTTTCTCGTATGCTAAGAAAAAGCAATTTAATCTTCAGTTACTCTGCATTTATTTAATAACTGGATGAACTGAAAATCTGTAATGCATATATTTATTTTATTGCAGGACACATACAGTGGTCTGATTGGGCCTCTTGTAGTTTGCAGAAAAGGGACTTTAGATGAAAGAGGTCTAAGGAAAGACATCGATCGTGAATTTACTCTTCTGTTTATGGTGTTCGATGAAAACGAATCCTGGTATTTGAAAGACAATATTGAAACATACCTTCACAAGAATCCTGATGATTTTAATTCCACTGAGAACTTTGTAGAAGGCAACAGCATGCATGGTATGTAGGACTCAGCAGTAGCAGCCAAGAGGAAAGAGGTTTATTTTTCACAGCCCTTTTTGGAAGACATTGGACTTAGCCTGCAGTTACCCAGCCATGTGACAACTTCATAAACTGCAATGCTGGATACAAAAAGATTTCACCAGGCCAAGCCAAGATATTTTTCTAACAAGATCGTTTATAAGATAATCTTTTGGGAAGAGGGTGCCCTGCCAGAATTCCCTTGTCATTTGGGAGCCATGCTCCTCCAAGTCTTGTTGTTTTAGGAGCATAAGGATGATATTTTAAAACTGTGGCTGTATTTGCAGCCAGTCCAAGAGCCAGGCAGAATAGACTGGATAGGGACAAAACAAACTGCAACTGTGGGAGCAAAGCAAACTCTTCTTTCTACAGCTGGTACCCATTTTAGGCAACAATTCTATTCCTTCTTTTTCCATGTAGCTTCACAGCATAAATCCAGTTTGCTCAGGAGTTCAATCTCAACCAGTAAAAAACCAGTTTGGTGCTCTTTAAGACACAAAAATGTTTGCAGATGTATACTTACACAGTTTGGAAACTGAAACAGAAGCATGACTGTCTCCCTGCAGTGGCAGTGGTCACTATGGACAGCACTTGTCCTGATCACACATACCTGTCCCTCCTCTGCCTGAGCACTCCTTCTCCCCTGAAAGTGCAAAGGCTGCCTGAAGTAGAGGTTATAATCACCCACACCATGGCTGGTTATTAATCATTCCTGTCTTTTGACATTCTTCCAGCAATCAATGGGAAGATTTACAACAGTCTCTTGGGTCTAACGATGAATGAAGGTGATAGGACAAACTGGTACTTGATAGGAATGGGCAATGAAGTGGATATCCACACAGTTCACTTCCACGCACAGACCTTCATCTTCAAGGTTGGTAAAATAAATCAAAGTAAAACTTTTATAGTGTGGTGGGAAATTTATAAGAATAACAAACAAACAAACAAACAAACAAAAAATCCATATTTCCAGCCTGATTTTGTCACTTAGGCACAAAGCCCTGGGCTGGTGCTGGAGCTGGTGAGAGTTCTGCATCTGAAGGAAATACAAAATGAATGAGACCCTTGCAAAGCTTCTATTACTCTAGCAGAGGACATGCTTAGGTGGGCTAAAGTATGTGATTACCCATAGGTGTAAGGAAGATACAGGGAGGAAATAAGAATTATACTGGGTTAGAATATAATTTTATGCTGTGACAGTTTGCCACTGGCAGGACTACCTGAAAAATCTATCTTTCAAAGAAACACCTTTGCTCAACCAACAGCTGGAGTCATCAGGAGGGCTCTGCTGTTGTTATATAATGGATTAAATGAGAGGTGTCCACAGACCTCATTTTTTCTGGATGATGCTCACTAGAAATGTACAAGAAGCATTTCATCTGCCTTAAGGAGCTGGAAGTCTAACTGGAATATTTCAGTGGGGGAGTATTTGAGGCACGACTCTCACAATTCTGATTTTGCTGTGCCACAGACAGATAAGGACCACAGAGGAGACGTATATGACCTTTTCCCTGGGACTTTCCAGACAGTCGAACTTGTAGCAGAAAACCCTGGAACGTGGCTCCTGCACTGTCACGTGTTCGATCACATCCATGCTGGCATGGAGACAACCTACACCATCAATAAATCAGGTGCAGTATCAGAAACGTCCTGGGACTCAGGTGGTATTGCAGCACAATTGCATGGAAGGCAGGGACGAAAGGAAGAGAGCTCACCTGGGAAGCACCTGCACTGCCATGGCCAGTTAGCAGTGATAAGAGACAGGACAAACACCCCTAATGACATGGCAAAGACAGCAATCTTCGGTGCACTTCGCTGCAACTTGAAAGCAGTTGGTGCTTCACAAGTGCCCTTCTGAGACAGTGGCAGCCTAGGGACCATCTGTCATTTAGAGGTGGTGCAGAGAAATCTGCAAAGCTTTTTTTGCCACATTGTGAGGGAGGCCCTACAGTCTGGCATGGTGCTGGCTCCTTCCTGTGACCCCTAATGATTTGCAGAGCTGTTTGGGCTCCTCCCTGCACAGGCAGACACCAGCTGGGATAAAATGAGCTCCAGAAAATGGCTGTTCATCTTGTCCAAGAAACAGGTGATCTCCTGGCTAAGAAAAGCTAGCAAACTTTTTGAGTGGTGCCTGTCTCTTCCAACGCATGTGAGTGAAGCCAGAAGTGTTTTGTGAACCTCTCCACAGCACACCACTTAACATCTGGATCCAGCATCTCCCACCTAGGTCCCCACTGTGTTGGCTACACTCCTCTACAAGAGTTGAACCAGTGCCAGTAGGCACACCTCATACCTATAACCCTGTAGCAGCACGATGACAAATGTAGATGCCAAATGTAGCCAAAATACTCCTTCCTTGGACATGAGGAATTTATTTGATTCCACAAATTAATGCAGGCTGTGAGATTTCAAATGGACAAGCAAATATAGAACTGAATCATGGAATGGTTTGGGTTGGAAGGGACCTTAAAGATCATCCAGTTCCAACCCCTCTGCCAAGGGCAGAGACATCTTCCAATAAACCAAATTGTTCAAAGCCCCATCAAGCCTGGCCTTGAACACAGCCAGGGATGGGGCATCCACACTTTCTCTGGGCAACCTGTGCCATTCCCTCACCACCCTCATCATAAAAATGTGCTCCTTACAGCCCATCTAAATCTACCCTCTTTCAGTTTAAAAGTTACTCAGTGTCCCATCACTACAGTAAGAACTGGAGTAACAGAGATGCCTCCAGGGAAGGGGAATGTTGCCCATGGATCTGCCCAGAAGAACAGCTGTGATGATCTAATCACAATTTGTGTTCAGATCAACAAGGTAGAAATAATGAAACAAAGTCAGCTCTACTTTTTCAAAAGAGAAAAAAAATATTTATTAAGGCTTTCAACATAACTATGCTTTTTTCTCTCTGAGAAGAGAGAAGAGAGTCAGAAGTTCCTTCAGAGGGAGGACAAACAGTATACAATACAACTACTGCAACAAATGGAACCACTGCAAAGGGTAAGGAATTTTTAAAATGCCATTTAAAACTCTTCAGATTCATGTGCAGATTTCTCATTAACAACTCTCTTTTAACAGATGATGACAACAGAGTGGGCAACTTTTTCAGCAAAACTTTGAGTCCTGGAGAAGCAAGCCTGATACTTGCAGCTTTTTTTTGCATTGGACTTGTTCTACTGTCAACAGCATTAATCTTCTTCTGCTTCATCACCCACCAAGGAAATAGAATCCATTACACAGCTCTGCATGACAAAAGTGCATTTCTGGCAGATTCCCTGTAAATCCCCACTTTTAATATCGTTCACAGGGACTCACTGGATTTCACGACATAGAACCATAAAACCATTAAGGTTGGAAAATACCTCTAAGATCATTGAGTCCAACCATTAACCTAATACTGCCAGACTACATGCTGCTAATAAAACTGGAGCAGGGCATATGCTGACAGTCCTACCCCATGGCCAGTGCTCACAAGAGTGAACATGAGCTGTAGGGCTCAGCTCCAAGAGCCATGTACCACCCATCACCATTTCCACTCCTCTGGAGCTCAAATGAGCTCTGTCCAAGATCCAATCCAGCACACCTCTTGGCATCCATAGGGTTTTCACAAGAGTAAGGAGCAGGCAGAACAGCATCTATGTGCTCTGTGCAGAAACACAGGGTTCCCACTAGGAAATAAACACCACCAGGGACTGGCTTAAGCTGTCAGCTTCTGAAGGAGCAGGTGCTAATCTCCAAGTCTCTTCAGTTTCCCAAAGTTTGGCTCAATTAATTCACCACCAGTAACGTGATTGTTCCTTTTTTTTTTTTTTCCACTGTTCAACGAAGAAACTTTGCACCATGGACAGATTCCTGAAGACATACAAATAAATTTTAGCACCTGACAGGTTCAGCAGTGCCCCTGCTGTTAGTCTCTAACAGCCTTTTCTATCTCTAAAAATCTAGCCCTGAACAACCTCCAAGAGATTAATTGACTTTGTAAATGCTGCTTTTTATGGTCCTGATTCTGTATTTCTTCTTTGCACTGAGCAACACCTCTCTCCCTGCCTGTAAGGAAGGTATCAGGAAGATGATCTATGTGCTCTGCGAGGCAGACAGACAGAATCAGGACATGTTTAGTGATACTTGAATGTTTATAGTCATTTTTTGTTAGGCTGTGTTCATTCTTGCCTGCTCATACCCGCTATAGCTCTTTCAGAGGAATTCCAGAACAAACACCTTTGTAAAACTGTTTACACAAATTTGATTTTGAATGTAAATTCAAGTTGATGTTTTGGTTTTTAATTTTTTTTTTCCCACTTCTGTACTTTAAATTATGTTCAAAGGTAGGACATTTTACTGTGCAAGACTCTTACTGTATCTTAAATGTCTCCTGCATTGATGTCCAGTCAAACAATATGTTAAAGGTTCTTAGATGTTTCTCAATAATTTCTTTGTTTTCCTCAATCACTTGAAAGCACACAGATGAAGTAGAAATGAAGGGCCGAGCCCTTATAGAATTCACATCATATCAACCAACAAAATTTACTTCCCAAAATCTCCCATTTGAGCTGTCAAAAACAGATACTCTAAAGCCTTTCATCTTCCTGTCCTGTAAACATTGAAATTGGGGTCTCTTGTTCTGTGTAAAAATACTGTCTGTGCAGAACTTTTGTTCTCTGTGTATATATAAAATTAAAGCCTTTCATTTAAAATGCACTGTTAAGAAAGGCAATTATTTGGTGCTTCACTTCCAGAGTAGCTAATGTGCCTGATGTTTTAGAAACAGAATAGTATCTTTTGACTGTAGAAACTAGTTTGCCAAAGTGATTACATTGATAATAAAAACATCCAGCTATTTGTATGAACCTTCTGGCACAGTTCATTTCCTCTGTCCCACTCCTCAGCTGGACAGCAGCTGTGAAACCAGAGCCCCAGGACATCACTGCTGCCACAGCCTGCCACAGGGATCATGAAACATCACAAAAAGTGTGAAGCAAGGGGTTTACCATTGCCTGCCTGGTGCAGGCAGCCCTGTGCCAGCTGTGCCCTAACACCTGTGTTGAAAAACAGTATCTGTGTTGGGCTGAAGCACCAGCAGGGACAGAGTTAAGCAACAAAATGAACAGAGATCAAGTCACCAAGGCAGGCATGCTCTCCACAGAGAGGAGGCTACAGGCCCTCAAGCATGAAAAGTCTGGATTATAAACTGGGGTAGCAGTTGGCAATTGTCCTAAATCCAAAACCTTGAAAGGTGACAAATTCAAGGTCAACCTCTAAAACCTTTCCAGAGGACTAAACAGCTCTGTCAGCCACACAACAGGAGCTGGCTGAAACTGTTCTAAAAACAAAACCAGGAAAGTGTCCTAAGGGAAAGAAGAGAACATGGAAGAATTTATATTTCCCCCCCCTCCCCCAAGAAAATTGTGCCTTAGGAAGGTTTTTGAAGGACTCAGTGCATAGGTAAGAAATGTGGATGAACATAAGCTGCTTACATTTCCATAAGATCTTTGAGAAGGTCTTCAGTTAAAGCTTCTTAAGGAAATTAAATCACCATGGGATGATGAAGTTAAATAACTGGTTAAAAGACAGTGAAAAGTGATCAGATTTCATGTTGAAAGTCACTCATGGGGCTACATGGCTTGTAGGTCATGCTTGTCCTTTCTCTTCACTATTTTGTCTAGGTGCTGTGAAAAAGAGTGGTCAAGTTGAGTGACAATCTTAATCACATGTAGCATGAAAATCAGTGAAAAAAAAGAGGCAAAATTTATTACTGACACATTTACAGTACTACATGTGGAAAAAGCAATACTAATTTTATGTTAGGCTATCATACTGTCTAAGCACCTCTGAAATGGGGTCTTATTTTAATACTTTAATGACAACATTAGCTCCTGTGTTGTTTAGTAAGCAGAAAGGCAATTAAATATTATGAATCAGTACAAATTAAGAATAGAGCAAAATGGAAAACCACTAAGTCCCACGTCACAAATGTCTGGGGCACCTGCATCTTGTGTACTGCATGAGTCAAATCTACTGGCCTCATCCAGCAAAGCAGCACAAGACCAGCACAAAAAGAACAAGGGAATCAGTATTGTAGAAGAGTTTCCATATGAGGAATGATTCCATTGGCTTATGGCTTGGAAAAAATAGGAAGGACAATTGAAAGAAGATAGGATAGCAGTTTTTTAAACAGGAATTTGAGTGGAGAAGGGAATAGTTTGTCCTTTTTGTGGAAAGCAATGAGCTGGGGAGTGTTACATGAAAGCACAGCACAGGAGGTGGCTCTTAATGGGGCAGATATGTGACTACTTCTGCGTCTCCTGAGGATACTCCAAGTTCACAGAGGCCCAGAAGCCAACAGGAAAAGTACAGAGGGGCAAATAAAGTAAGGGTTATTAAAGGTGCAGGCACTCCAGTGACTTCCCCAAAAACCTGACCTGAAAAGCAGTGATCAAACATTTTGGGTGGGGAAAATGCCACTGTACATGGTGCTAGGTAGGCTGGGGGCTTGGAGCATCTGTCAGACTGTGGTGGGGAGATGAGTGCTGAGACACTGACATGAGCTGGGGCTCATCAACCTGCAGAAAGTGCTGCAGGGGCTCTCCATAGTGTGTGCAACAGCTGATGGAAGAGTAGCATGGACAGTCAGGTTGTTCTGGGAAGTGCCTGGCAAGATGATCTGAGCTGATGGGCACAAACTTGATTCAAGAAGTCTCCATCCAAACGCTGTACCTGGGCTGAGGCAACCACAGCCATGAGTACAGACGGGAGAACTCACTTAGAGTCCCTATCATTGGGGGTTCTTGTGAATGAAAAGCTGGACAGGAACAAACTGTGCTCAGAGTGCAGAAAGGTAATGTCATCGTGGGCTGCATCAGACAGAGTGTGGCCAGCAAACCAAGGGAAGTGATTCTGCCCCTCTGCTTTGCTCTGCTGACACCCCACCTGGAGTGCTGTGTCCAGCTCTGGGGCCCCCAACACAAGAAAGTCACGGACACTCTACAGCACATCCAGAGGAGGCTGCAAAGATGCTCTGTGCAGGGGCTGGAGCAACTTTCCTAGAGGACAGACTGAGAGAGTTGTGATTGCTCAGCCCAGAGAAGACAAGGCTCTAGACAGACCTCACTGCGGCCTTCTGGTACCTAAGGGGCTTATAGAAAAAAGGGACTATGACACTTTACAAGGATATGCAGTGACGGGAGGAAGGGGAATGGCTTTAAACCGAACGAGGGTGGGTTTAGAATAGATTTTGTGGATAGATTGTGAGGATAGTGGCACAGGTGGCACAGGCTGCCCAGAGAAGCTGTGGATGCCCCATCCCCGGTGGCGTTCAAGGCCAGGCTGAATCTGGTCTAGTGGACCTGTCCACAGCAGGGGGGCTGGAACGAGATTATCTTTACAGATTCATCTTTAAGATTATCTTCCTCCAAAGCCAGGCCACTCTGCCACTCCGTGCGCACAGCGCCTCTCCCGACCTGCAGGACGCCGCTCCGCGCCCCTCGCCGGGGCCGGGCCGGGCCGGGCCGGGCTGGGCCGGGCCTGGCAGCGGGGGCGTTCCCGAGCGGGGCCCAGCCCAGCTAACCCGGCACAGGCCGGCGCAGCGTGGCCAGAAGGAGCCGAGCTGTGCCCGAGGGAGCTGGGCCCGAAGGAGCCGTGCCCGCCATGGCCATCGCGCACATCGCCACCGAGTACGTGTTCTCCGACTTCCTGCTGAAGGAGCCGCCGGAGACGCGCTTCAAGGGGCTGCGGCTGGAGCTGGCGCTCGACAAGATCGTCACCTGCATCGCCGTGGGGCTGCCGCTGCTCCTCATCTCGCTCGCCTTCGCCCAGGAGGTGTCCATCGGTAGGTGCGGCAGCCCCCTTTCCCGGCTGGCCAAAGGCGGACAAAGGGCTCGGCGGGGCTCGGCTGCCGGGAGGGCTCCGCTCGGGGCAGGGCAGAGGGCGCCTGTGGGCCGCGGGAAGGGAAGCTGCCTTCCCGGAAAGCAGCGATCCGGAGAGCATCCCTGGCGGCGGGCTCATCCAGGTGTGCCCCGCGCTGAGGCGTGCCCTCCTCGCTGGGATTCCGCCGCTCTCCCACACCTGCCGAGCAGGAGCCCTGTCAGCGCGGCCGGCGCAGCTCCTGCCGCGGGAGGGACGGGGAGCGCTGCAGCCGCGGCGCCTTTGTTTCCCCGGCTGGAGCAGGCAGGCGGGATGTGCCCCGGAGCTGGCCGGCTGCTGCCGCTCCTGTTTGGCAGCGGCATCCCGGGGTCGCGCAGCAGCTGCCAGGGCCGGGAGGAGGCTGTCGGAGCTCTGCCTCCGTGCTGCAGGAGCTCCCTGGGGTCACCCGCAGCACGGGCAGCTCTCCAAAGCTCTCCGCTGCTCCGCTGCCCTCCTGCAGCTGTTCCACTTCAGTGTTCAATTTCTGCTGTGACTCGGTAGATGAAACCATGCTTTATAGGTAAAAGGCCAAGTTCCCCAATTATTTTACTATGTTTTTATTTACCCACCTCCCCAAGTTACAAAAGTGATCATGCAGGAGCCCTTGGCGTGAGGAGTGGAACTAAATGATCTTTAAGGTCTCCTCCAACCCGAGCCTTTCCATGATTTGCTAAGAATAGCACTATATGAATGAAGATTTCAAAGGTGAATAAGCAGTGATACCCATTTTGAGACAGGGGTGAATCACAGGATTGCCAGCCTTTCAAAGAAATAGTTTGATTTCTTTAATGTACCTGTTTATTTGCATTCACTGTTACATACCTGATCTCCATCATCTACAGACTGAGTCAAGGGAATGTCAGGAGAGTGGAAATGGGACTTGGAATGGGACTTTGAGTGGGTGGTGAATCTGTGTAAAGCTATCATGAATAGCATTAGTCAGATACCAGATTGTTTAAGAGATAAGATGCCCCAGATTGCTGTATTTACAAGAAGGTACACACCTATTGCACAAGATGTGCACCAGATCCCTGTGACCTGCAATAACTGTGAAGGACAGCCAGACTGGGAATGATGAGACCAGGTCTGAGCCCTGTGGCAGCTCTGTTCGTCCAGAAACTGGATGGATACATCCATATTTCTGTTCTCTAACCTGCTTCTTTTAGTTTTAGATCTGCTACTGATTTATGCACATTTCTTACTCTTAACAAAAAAGAGGGTTTGCATTTCCATACAGTAGCTCATATGTGGGCCCCCTAATTCTTCTTTCTACTTCTACTCTAGAATGCTGGATCCAGTTTGAAACAGTGCCTGTGTACTGATGTTTCTTTTATTTCTTTCATTTTCCACTCTTACACAAAGATCAAACACACAGTTAAACTGCAGAGTTTGGTAAAGTGTGCCTTTCTTTCAGATGAGTTAAGTTCTTGTCTTTCAGTTATTTCAATATTAAAACTATTTTGAATTGAATTGGTGAGTGCATTGGATTCATAAATCCAATAATCCATAAAGGAAGAATAGAAACGTGGTCTGCGTCTTGCTAGTGTTTCTTTTTGTTTATGATCCTGAGAACCTGTTAGAAGGAAACATTGGGTTTAAAACTGAGCTTTTTTATTTGAAAAATAGACATGCTAGTAAGTATGAGAAGTACTTATTGTTGTTATTTCCGGGCATGTGTGAAACTGCACCACGTGGTGCCCATACAGAAAGTGATAGTAAATCAGCCATGCTGCTGTGACAGCTGTCACCTATTTCCCACACAGTCCTTGCAGCTCAATAAGCTGGCTGCTTGTGGGACAGCCCAGAGCTGCTTCCATTAAGGCATTTGAGGCAACACTGAGGATTTTAGGGACTGGGAATGCTTGGTTATCTGTGCTGTGGTGTTCAGCCAGTGATAAAATAGGCAGCAAGGTTTGTTTTCAAACACTTGTGATGTAATCACGTTCTGAAAAAGCTCAGGAGTGCTAAACTGAGTGAAAATGTCAGGATCCATTTTTAGGTCTGAAAAAGAAGGTGGGTGTGAAAGTGTTTGGTGGAAATACCTGCCTCAGAGTACAAAAACAGAACAGCTTTTCCAAAAATGAATGCTCAGCTCCTATTTCTCTTGAGATAATTGCATTCTTCCCACCTTGAGTTCTCTTGGCACCTCCTCCTGTCACCTTCCCTTCCTCCTCTGCTTTCCTGTTCCCTTGCAGTGTGGTGTCAGACACCTGCAATTTTCCTCCTACACATGGCTGCTCTTAATTGTACAAAGTTATTAAAATGTTTACAAAGGCTGTGGAAGTTTTGTGAAGCCACCAAGTAACTTTTAGTTTTGATGGGAGTTTCAGGAAATAAATGAGATTCCAGCTGAATCACAGAGGATTTCCCTGCTGGAGGCATGGAAAACCCAGCTGCAGCACCCAGCCAGTGAGCAGTGCTGAAACTCTGGGGTTAGTGCCTGCATCCCACTTTGGCATTCTTCAGGGGCAGGACGAGAACTAACCTGAGTTTACTTTTGGCTGTATTTTAGAAATTTTAGAAACCCATTGTCAGTTGTACTTTTGTGAGGATTTTAAGCTGGTTCTGGCAGTAGTTAAGCAGTGATTGAGCTGTTGTCTGCTATCCCTGGGAATCTTTGCTGCTTGAAATTCTGCACCTGTTACCTCTTTGCAGCTAGACCATTTATATATATGTGTATATATATATATATATATATACTGGGAATGGGAAAATGGAAATAGCAATAGGATTGTGAGGATTGTGTTGTACCTGTATATTCCTTATATTGTGGCTTGATATTATTTCTTATATTATTTTGCAGTTCTTGGGTAAATTATACTAGAGGTGGTCAGGTAGTGTGGTAACAGAAACCACCTAAATACAGCTAAATCAGCAATTCTTCTTATAAAGGGGAAAAAAGAAACCTTGAAAGATGGGGCATCCTCAGCAGTGTATGATCCAGGAATGAATAGAATTTTATCTGTGTCATTTTTGGTAAGAACAGCTCTGAGTCAGGATTGAGATTCCAGTGTCTGAACTCACATTGTGTGAATTGCAAGATGTGCTTTCTTACTGTAAACAGCTTGGCTGAAAACATAGATATTTATTCCCAAGGTGCTGCTTGGAGCAGGATGCTGCAGCCCTAAGCAGGTATAGTCAGATGAGCAGACAGGAAATCAAAACAAGCTGCTTCATTTTAGCCTCTGCCAAAATTCAGCTTGTGGTGGCCACAGCATCCCTTACTACGTGTTTGGTTTGGGTGTTGGTTGTCATGGCTCGTACGTAGCTGGGATGGAGTAAACCACATGTTTTAACATCTCTGTTTTATCAGATAAGAAAACACCTTGTAAACCATTCCAGGAACACAGAAACCATCACATGTTGAGTAAAGACAGCTGAGAAACTTGGTTATAATCATAATTAAGGCTTGGGTAGTGCTGCTGGCTTATCAGTTGTGGCAGGATACTGGGCTAGGAAGTACCAGACCATGGGCCAACCCACAGCATCTGCATGAATCTGTCAAAATGGAGATTTGCTGCACTAAAACAATCTTATTTCCCACTGGTGTCCTCTGGTGCATCTTACCATTCTGGAGAGTGCTCAGAGATGGGAAGGAGCCTTGCCTTATGCTCTGCACACCGTGGGGTTAATGTCCCCATTGACCACTTTGGACTTGGCCAGTGGTGACAATCCTTACCTGCTCATTTTTCACCTAATTTATGGGTACTTTTTTCATCCAGTTTGTTTTTTTAGTTTCCATCCTTGCAGTTGGCTGCCTGTGGGATTTGAGGGGCTTTGGCTAGCAGAAAACACAGAATGAAGGGTGCTAGTGGGGAACTATTGAGTGCTGCATCCCAGAATCTTCTGTAGGAGCCACAATAGCATCAGTGCCCCTTACTGCACATCCAGCTGGACCTGTATCTCTCTATGTCAGTTAATCATGTGTCTGAAGCAGTCATGAGAACAAAATGTATAGAAAATGGAAAAGAAACCCAGTTGTGAGACTAAATCACTACAAATATACTGAAGAAAAAAACAGTCTTAGCTCTTGAATTGGGCTCCTTTCCTCTCTTGTTATCCTGTCTGGTCCTCCCTGCTGATGTCCCTCTCCCTTCATGTTCTCAAGTTCATGGGGAGGCTTTTAGGAAATAATCCTATCTTGAGACTTCATAAGAGCTGGGGGCTAAAGTTGGGTTGGGTGTAATTAAGCCAAAGACTATAACTATGGCAGCTGCTGGCTGAGAGCTGGAAAAACCCCTCCCAGTGCTGCTGAAGCAGGCTGTATGCTAATAGTTGACATTTGCACACCTTGCATTTAATTCAGCAGGATGCTGTGAAACCCAGGGCATGAATGAAGAACTGAGACAAGTGTGTGAGTAGCCTCAGCCCAGAGCAGCCAGACAGGCTGAGGACTTCTGTCAGCAGATCCCAGCAGGATACACTGTGCTGTTCTTTGCATGTAAGGGAGTGCTCAGTTCCAGCATCAGGCAGACAGGACAAACTTGTAAAAACATTTGCTTTAATAGCGATTTCTAAACTGTCACTGGGTGAGCATCTTCAGCTGTTGGTAAGATTTTTTCTGTTTAATTCCTACATAGCTAGCTTTACCTTTCTTGTGGAAATGATGGTAAGCTGCTTTAGCTGCCAGAATAAGAAGAATCATTGGTCTGGTGTTGCCTGAGATTTGGGGTACCACTTATATTGGCAGGGAAGCTAGATTGTCATTGCCACTGGTTTGTAATGCTTCTCCTTCAGATTAAGAGAAACTTTTTTTGTTTTCCTTAAATCTCAGTGGTGGAATTTAATTCACAGTTCTTTTTCCCCATGAATCAAAAAAGCTTCTCATTCTGAAGGCTGTGCTTGATAAATACCCATGCATGACTTTGAGACTTCTCTGAGGGGTAGCTTGCAGCCTGGTAGAGAGAGAAATATACCTGCTAATTCCTCTGACCCGCTTCACTTCAACATTGTATCACCTGAGCCTCACATTCTGCTGATATTCCATTGCCAAAGTGCCTCTGGGAAGAGGTGCTTTTCTCCAGTGCACCCATTTGCTCCATGCTTCCTTCTTCTGCAGATTCTGTTTCACCAAACCTTCCACTCTGGTCATTCCTTCAGATCTGCTCTTAATGCATGTGTATATATACCTGTGCACTCACATGTACATTTGTTTCTTCTTTGGGATGCATTTGGATTTCTTTTTTCATTCTTTAATATTTTTTTTTAATCAGTCTGGAGGATGTGTGTTGGATGGTGCCTGGCAGTCTGTACATTGTCTATGTGTGTCTTGATTTTCTTGTTTAGGTTTTCTTTTTAGTGGCTGCTAAAGAGCATAATTCTTGCTAGGTGAAATCAGATGTTTTGGTATCATGGCAAGTTCATTTTCCCTTGTGGGAAATTACAGTAATAATTAATGGCCAGGTTTTCCTCCAAGTGTATGCAAATCTTTTTGCAATGACTGCTGTGTATTAGAATCCAAATATTTACTTACTGAAGGTTTAATTCTATCAACTGCAATCATTTGATCCTGGTTCAAGAAAAATAGCTAAGCCTATGATTAGCATTGATTCTTGAAAGTCCTGTCTCTTAGTTGCAGTTTCTGAATTAGTTGTATAAGTCAGCAGAGAGTTTTGAGCCACTGAAGAGGAAACCAGTCAGGCTTCCTGCCTTTACCCTCTCTTTTGTAAAGAATGCAGCCAGAGGGTGCTGATCCCTCCGTTCATCCTGCCTTGGACCCAGCAAAGCAGTCCAGTACTGAATAGGAATTCTCCTTTCAGTTTGAGATTTCTTGGGATTCTGAGAGTTTCTTCTCATACACAGATTTCCTGCATAGGAGCTTCAGAAGAGCCAGTTGCAGGGAAAAAAAACGGTATTCCTGGTACAGACGTGGGGGCAATAGCTGGAAGTTTGTTGGCAAAGCACCCATGAAGATGCGCCACAGCTGTGTGGGGTGACAGCTCATCCTTGCTGCAGTGACTCAGCCTTGTACTCTGCACTCAGTTGCATGCCTGCAAGTAATTCCTGCTGCCAGCAACCAGCTCCATCTGGTAATCTTAGCACTCCTGGAAAAGTGTCATTTCATCATACGTGGCTGCACACCTGTTGCTGCCTTAGTTTCCTGCAGCTCTTTTGCGTGGTCTGTCCTTAGGACAGCCATCGTAAACAACGTTTTTAATCCTCATTTGTTTGCAAAAGTAAAAGTCAAATCCCTGTTGCTCCCTCTCCAAAGCTAATTTAGTATCAGGAAGTGTTTACAAAAAAAGTGTGCTGCCAAGTGTAATGATAAATTGGCCAAAGACTGTTGGGACAACTGCTTGACAAATGCAGTCATTTGTTATTCCTCATCCTTCTTGCTGTGTATTTTATCTCCCTGTTGTTACGGGCTTGTTTGCTGCTTTTCTCTTTCCCAAGCTATTACTTGTGGGAGCAAAGGACAGGAATGGCTTCATGTCACCAAGCCAGGAGGCTGTTCCTGTGATAGACTCTCATAAACTAGCCCTGTGCATAGCTGTGTGCACAGCGGGTCTGTGGAAGGATCTAGCCCTGTGACAAATTTGTCCAAAAGAAACCACAGATTTTATTTTCAACTTGCTCCAGAATAAAGTCCAACATAAAGTAAATTATCTCTATATATATGCTGCTATTACTCCTTTGGAGGAGAGAAAGAAGGGAAAAAAAAAAAGATGGAAAATGGTGACCATTTTCTGAGGCATGTAATGGTCTGTGTTTTGTATGGATGATGCACAAAAACATCTTCCCTGTGTAAGTCCTAACATTACTACCGTTACTGCAAAGTTGTGATTTGAATTAACAAGTGTTTACAAACAAGACTGCAGTCAGTTAATTAAAAACCAGTACAACAAAATTCCAGTACACCAACTGGAGTGTTCCCCTGCTTGAGGCTGAAGTCTGTCTGCTGGGCTCCCAGCTCAGGTTTCCAGTGTCCCTGCTGAAGCGCTGGGGATTGTGAGCGATGGTCACTGCTCTGCTGCAGCACTGGCATCGCTGCAGCTGTTCTGGTGTGACAATGTGCACACGACATTTTGGAAGCTGGCTGCCTTTTTCATCACTGGTTTTGGAGAAGGGGCCTGCCTGCCTTTTGCCTCACTCTCTTGCCTTTTAAACACTCCATCACTTTAAGTGGTGTTCCACCCATTGATGAGAATGAACACATGGAATGTGTTTCTTTTTTGTGGATACACAAACATGAATAAGACAAAGCATCTTTCTCAACACTCTATTGCTCTTCTTTTGAAAGGGTCAATTGTTTGCTGCTCCACACTGGGCACAGCCACCAGCAGGAGACTGGTTAAGTGATGAGAGCCAGGCATTAATAGTCCCTGAATCCAGTGGAGAGCAGACGTTAAATGCCTGCTTTTTAATTTGCTTTCTTTCTCCTTTTTTTTTTTTTTTTCCTTGGTGTATTATTTCTTGGGTTTCCACAGCTAATAGAAATCATCTGGAAAACAAAAACTCCCAAGGCTTTGGGGGAGTGCAAGTGCTTGTCTGGTGCCAACTTTGCTAAATCACGTGAGCTCTGAGCTCTGCTCTGATAAACAGTAACTTGTTTTCCATAAGGGAGACTTGTGACAGGTCAACCATGATGATCAAAACATGTCCTTATGATACTACAGCCATAGAAATAATTATAATAGTGACTCATATGGAAAGGCTTTTATTCATAAAGCTCCTTGACTATGCTACATTGTAAAGAGGCTGTACAAGTTACAAGGCAAATGCAGTTGGCTCCTTTTCCAAAATAAATTCTTATTCTCTGGAAACTAAAGTAACAAAAAGGCATGACAAATGGTAGTCTTTTTACTCCCATAAAGCACACAGCAATGCCATTAGTATAAGTTAGATGATTATGTTAAGGGGAAAAAGAATATGGCAGTATTTCCCCCCACCTTGGTCCTTTGATACTGGCAAAACTGTTGGAAGTGTTGCTCTTAGAAGAAATGTTCATGGAAGAGCCATGTCCACTCTGTTAATTATTTGGTGAAATGGCTGTCCTGTAACAACATTTATGAAAGTCTGGTGGAAATGTATGTGTGTTGGGGGGATTGCTTTCAGTATCAAAGCTTCAGGAAGAAAGGTGAACCCCTTCATCCTGTTTTACCTGCCTTACCTGAGGAGCCACTGCTACTCCATGTCCCATAACCACTCTTCCTGGTTGAGGTGTGTGTGGGAGCAGTCACCTGGTGCCTGTGACTGGCCAGAGCAGAATTTGACCCTAAGGCTGGCAAATAGCTGCCCTTCTGTCAGTTAGGGCCTTGATCTTAATTTGGAGCTCCTGAGCAGCTGGAGAGGTCCTGGGAGAAAATGGGAATGACAGTGTTATGCATAATCTTGGACACAGCACATCACTGCACTGATGAGGAGAGACCTGACACCCTTTGGAGGTGTCTGGGGCCACAACTTCCCTGCCAAAAATTACAGGAGGAAATCCATGTTTTCACAGTTATAACTTGAACCCCTCCAAATAATTTGCAGTCTCAGAGGCAGAAGTGGCAGCACCCTGGGGAAACCTGCCCTTCCATCATTGCAAAGACTGCTGTGCTGCAGGAATGGTGTTTGAGGTCTTGTTACAACAGCCCTGTGAGCTGTAGGTTGTGCTTTTGGGAAGTTGTGACAGCATGCTATTTGTTGCCTCTGGCCTGATCCTGTCACATTTTATCTGATAACTTTGGATACCGTAACATCTTAAATGTGTGCTTTTCTTTCTAAACTGGTTTCCTTCTTTTTTTTTTTTTTTTTTTTTTAAATCTTTTGAGGATGCAATAACTTTTGCTTTGTTTTCCCAGGTGCTCAGATAAGCTGTTTTGCACCCAGCTCTTTCTCCTGGCGACAAGCTGCTTATGTGGACTCCTACTGCTGGGCAGCTGTGCAGCAGAAGCAACCATCCCACAACAACTTAGAAAACATACCCCTGTGGCTGCATAAAGTATGTATAGCTCTCCATCTCCTGGCAAAGTTTTTCCCACACTGAAACCTACCTTTGCCTCACTTTTCTTGTTTCTCTGCTCTGTTGTAGTCCTTCCTTTGACTTGACTCTATTTTTAGAATGTTTTCTTTCCCTTACTTCCAAAGAGGGTAGTACTAGAGACCTTTTAATAAAGGGCCACCAGTTAACTGACACAAGATTAATGTTAATGTTGCTGTGTTGCCTTGGAGTGAATGCGTCACCTGGCTTTAGCCAGGAACTATTTTAAAACTGGAATACAGGACACAACAACTGCCTTAATGCTTTTATCAAAAGCTTATTTTAGAAAAACAGGATAATAAAAACATTTTATATTTTCATTGTGTTACTCTTGGCCAGTTGTGCATGGACTTGTGGCAGATAAATATTTTGGGAGAGATGAAATTAATCACTGGTACCAACAGGTTTAACCCCTGTCTTCAGTGTGCTTTTCTGCATGTCCACAGGTAAACCATGAGCTGGCTTTTGTTGCTTCAGGTAAAGCAGCACCATATAAAGCACAGGAAGAGATTTATTTTATGGGTTAAAAGTGCAGTAGGTTTTAAGATACTTGAGCTGGCTCAAAGCAGTTAGCTGAGGTTTGGCAGGAGTTACACTCTGAGTTAATGCCATGGCAGTGCCTGGAGCTGACTCAGTTTGAGAGGCAGCTTCAGCCTGCTTGAGCAGTGCTGATGCCAAAGTAAGAAATGCTTATTTGGTCTGAAGTTTATGTTGTGCCTTCCTCAGCCCTTTTATTGCTTGCCCCAGCAAATAAACCCCTGGAACCTGGGAGCAGAGGAGAGCCTGGTGCTAGAGGGAGCTCAGATATGAGACCTGCAGCACCTGTATTTCGGGCTTTTGCTTCTGTATCCTGAGCCTCAGATTTTATTATACAGTCATCTGGTGGTATAATCACTGACAGACTATTCAAGGCTGTCTCTGATTTGTGCCAACTCAAATCATTAATTGAGGATTTACTGTTGGCTTCTTCAACTAGCTCTGCTGATAACTTTGAGCCAATAGGCATGTGTTTCATGCCTATTAAAGCCAAACTTGTTGGTTTGTAGCCTGAACCCTTCCTTGCACAGTTAGGACTCCACTTCAGCCAGACCTTCTACAGAGGCCAGTCGAAGCTGCTGGAACAACTCACAGTGCCAGAAACTCCACCTGCTAACCTGGATATTTTGCTGCCCCTTTCTCTTGAGGGAATGAGCTCTTGTTAACCCAAATTCTTTATGTTGGAATTTCATGTGGTAGTCACCTGCTGAGAGCAATAAGCCTGCTTGTTTGCCATCCACGAATACCTTAAGCACTCATACTTTTATGATGCAACCCTTGTTAATTTGCTGACTAGTGCTGTATCAGAAATTGCTGCAGTTCCTCCATGACGTGTATGGCATATGATGTTTCTTTGTAAATATCTTGCAGACTGTCTGCTGAAAGTGCATCTGCACTGCTGAGCCAGGGGCTATAACAGAGGCTGGTGGCTCCTTCCTAGATCCATGATTAGCCACCCACCCTTCTGACTCAGACATTGGGAGCTGCAGATGCTCTTTGGAGCTCAGTATTAACTTTTTTATTAAGCATAACTTTTTTTTATTAAGTATATTTACTTCTGGTTGTTCACCAGCCTCTATGCTTTACAAGTTTACAGGGAAAGAGTGGCATTGCAGCTGTTAACAGTGAACTTTGGTTCCCACTCTGGTATCTTAATGCTGTTTTTTGCATCCAGGGCCAACAGCTGCTGAGTGGCTTGGGCTCACTTCTGCAGGATGACTTGGGGTCTCCTCCCAGCCTTGCACTGCAAAGTATGCACAAGCTCATTGCTCTGCAGATTTTGGCTAGATAATAATTTTAAAAATGGCTGGAGCAGAGCCTTTTGGGAGCACAGTGATGTTAAGGAGAAAAGGGAGACTGCTGTGCTCAGGTCAGTGGAGATGTGACTCTGCAGTGTAAGGACAGGGATGCATACAGAGGGGCAGCAGGGGTCATTAGGCCCAGTTCTTCTTAAAACAACACTTAGAACTTTATTCCTGCTTTCTGGGAAACAGAGCCTTTGTTCGCAGGGCATCTCAGGTTCTTTCCAAAACTGACTCACTCAGTATCTCACTGTATTGGCATGCTGGAAAGCCCCATAAAAACCAATTAAGGAGGTATTATATTAAGGTTTTGGGGGAATGAGATTGTAGGCCCCATAACTGATTAAACTGGATTTCCTTGTGGCATGCCCTCTGTGCTCTGTCAGAAGTATTGCCTCTTGGGGCAGTGCTCAGCGTGTACAGAGAGGAAGTAGGAGCAGGTAGCTCTTTGCTGTAGAAGCCAACTTGTAGTAACCTGCCCTGCTTGTGTTCTCAGCATCTGGTTGCTATGTAGGATTATCAAGCCCAGATTGCATGACAGAAAAACTGAAACCTTACCATCTCCCTTCTGTTTCAGAGTTCAAGTTTGCTCTGGGATTTTTGAACAGTAAAATGTAAGTTTCAGTTCTGGGCACTCCCCAAAGCTTGGCACCTTTACTGATTGTCCTTTCTGCTCTAGGAGATCGCTCCCAGGGGTTGAATTTATCAGTTTGGAAACTGAAAAGGAGCATACTGCAGACTTCTGGGTTCCTTGACTCTCTAGTGATCAGTAAGCTCTTAGAGGGTGCCCAGGACTTCTCTCCATGGAGAACAGGAGTTCTGAAATTTCCAGTGATCCTGGAAACTCTTCACACTGGATAACCCTTAGCAGGAAGCAAAATGAGTTGTGTACTAAAACCACAATTCAATGAACAAAATACCTGCAGATAGATAAATGCTAAGAAGAGACTGTGGTAGGTCCTGCCTGCATGCTTAGTTTAATGCTAAGATTTCCTCCTCTTTGTCAGTGGAAGAGCTGTCAAAATGATTATATGGTTGAGTCCTCTGACAGGAGTCCTGTTTAGGTTTGTCATTGATGAAACTTACTCTGGTCAGGCTTCACTGTTTTGTTGCCTCTCTTTTCTTATGGAATTTTCCATTCAGGTTTAATTCCCTTAAGAGGTTTCTTGTGTCTGTTTGAAGTGTCAGAACAGAGATGTTGGTTTCTAGAGGTGAGTAGTAAAGACAGACAGTCAGTGGTGATGGGGGATAGAGGAGTTTTGTATTTGCCTGCCCTGTGCAGATAGTTTGCTTATTGTCTCTAAAGATGAATGCTCCACCTGACGAGTTATTTTGGTAAAATTTGTCTTGATCCTTAACTGGAAGGAGAAGAGAAGCTTTTGGCCATTATGTAGTGTATGGGCAGTCCTTGCAGTTTAGTGAAGGAGAAGAGGAGGAGACTGACTGTGAAGCCTTTTTAATCCATGTGCAGAGAGAAATTTATAAAAACTCAAGCAGGAGGACAGTGACTATCATCTTACTGGCTCATGATAGCAACCAAGCAAGTTGAGGGGTGGTTGAGCACTGAGTGATGACCACTTTGTAACCCTGAAATTTGGATTGCTAGGATGAAGCTGCCTATGAGCAAGAGTCTTCTAGATTTTTGTATTTTGTATTTTCTAGGCTGCTATTAAGTAGGGAGAAGCAAAGAAGATAAAGGCAAGCAAAGAAGAGGTAAAGGGTTGTTCAGAAGAAGGAGTTTTGTACTCATATGAAATGCAGGCAAACAATTCATCTGACTGAAAGAAGAGATCTTCACATGTGGCACAGCCAGGAGAGGTCAATTGTCTGACTCAGATCTTTTAAAGTGCAGGACAAGTGCTTTGGCATCTGCTGAAAGCATTGCATACAGAGAGTTGGTATACAGTCTTTGTATATGCATGATATAAAATTATGTGAAAAACCTCACTTTTTGTAAAAGAAGAAAGATTTACCATAGACCCTTAAGTTGTTCTTTGAGTCACTTGTCACCAAAACAAACCTTGGGGTTATTCATTGTATTGATGGTACAGTTATTGTCATGGTTTTTACCTGGTTCTAGTTAGTAATTGTTTGTACAATTTCTTAGTTGACTGAGGGCTCCTTGTGTTTCACCTCTAAACCCTTCCCAGAGAGATTAAGGGCTGTCAGAGCAAGGAAACCCATATACAGGTGCATTTATAGATAATTCTTTGAAAGTGTCATGCTAGAGCTACTTGAGTCTGTTGCAGATGGAGTCATCTACTTCACTCATAAGAAAGAAGTAAAAATGGGTTGATATAAAAAAGGGAGTTAATTTCAGTGGTAAATGTGACAGTGGTTTATCAAGATTCAGTGGAAAGATACACTTCATTATTTAGTGCATGGAGGATAGAATGAGAATTGTTAGGGAGACCCTCTTGTTGAGTCTTGAGGTTCAGAAAGGACTCCTTTGTAATCTAAACTTCTCAGAGAGGAGTTCAGACGTGGCTGGGTTCAAACTTAGCCCCAGACTTCTCAACAGTTTATGTCTGAATGATTGTATGTGCACTGTCAATCCTTTGTATCACTTAGCTATGATTTCAGGCATGCTATTAATCACCTACAGACAGTGTGTTACAGCAAGGAATTTCTCAGCCTTGAGGAGTAACCTTGAGAGGTATCCCTGCTCAAGGGGAGAGCCTGGCATGCCATGAGGAAAGCTGAACAGGCCCTTGACTGCCTGCTTCTTATGGAGGGTGGTGATTGACTTGTCTGGGTCACTGTTCCAGGCAGCCCTTGATTACCACACTGCCATCTGTCCCTCAAAGTCCAGAATAAACTGGGTACAGCCATCACAGCCTCCACTGGTGATCTTGGCTGGAGCTAATTGAAACTGGAGGAATACAGTTTTGAGGCTATATCAAAACAGAAGGTATATAACAGGCAGGATAAAGGTCACATAGGCTTTGAGATTCACTTGTAGGTTTGGAGACAGGATAGGATCTCATTTAGGATGATCAGTCATTTATAGCTGTTTTTTCTGAACACCAATGAGACACCTCCCATTGCTGCAAACAGAAATAGGGTCATATCCAGAGGGAGTTTAATGCCTTTGCTTCTGGAAATGTGTAATTACTGTCATTAGCCTGTTTGGGGATTA
Source organism: Muscicapa striata striata (assembly GCA_030060385.1). Taxonomy (NCBI): domain Eukaryota; kingdom Metazoa; phylum Chordata; class Aves; order Passeriformes; family Muscicapidae; genus Muscicapa; species Muscicapa striata. The sequence goes on from JAREIS010000120.1 coordinate 2,610,222, forward strand.
GTGCCTTTGCTTGGGCTCTTTCCAAAATTGGAACTGAAGAGGGAGACATCTCCCCATGTTCATGCATTTTAATATGAGGTGAGTGAAGGCACGTCAGTGCTTCATTCTTTTAATTGTCTGCCAATTAATTTTCACAAGACTGTTACCCAGACCTGTGCAGCTAAAGTTTTGTGCTATTTAAAGTTACTCTTTTCTAGGGTCGGCTAGGTAGAAGTCAGAATGCTTTCAGTCACTTGTATAGTGTTTGCCCAGGGGAAGTAGGGACTGAAGATGCAGTAAAATTAGAAAGCTGTTGTTTTCTAAATACCATTAAAGTTATTTTCATCTTCCATCCATTTTCATCCAGAGGCTGGCAAGCTTTCTGTAGATTAGGTCCTTGAAAATGCCTTTTGTGTCACTCCACCAATTCTAGCTATATTTTTTTTTGCATGATAAAAGCATATTTGAGGTTATAAAGTGGATATTTTAAGTGCCCTTACAACTTCTTTGCTGTGTATTTACTTCACCTTAGCAGAGTTGAAGCTGGTGATGACAGACTATTTTGTGCTTTAGTCTGATTTTATCTTTCACCTTCAGGAGAGTGTGGTGCTTATGCATCTTTCAAAGTCAGTTTTGTGATTCCAGCACCTTTTGTGCTTCTGCAGATGGACTGCTCAAATGCCTCTTCTTCTCTACCCATGCACATGTTCTTGCTGAACAGAAGCTGAGTTCTAACAAATGTCCTTAAACAGCCTGGAATGTGCACAGGGGTCAAAGGCTTGTCAAGTGACATGACCTGCAGCAGCACAGGGGCAGCCTCTTGGCTTCCAAGTGCTCTGATTCCTTTAGAGCCTGTTGTCTCTCCCAGACTATGGGCCAAGCAAGGCAGGAGAACTTGTTTCCATCATCCTTAGCTTTCAGGAGCTCAGCAATATGTAGCAGAAAACATACAGGGCACTGCAGTTTGAGTCCCTGCTGCACACACCACTCGTTTTGTCCGTCTCATACGGAGTATGTCGAATAGGAACTTGATAGCTACACAGCAAATGAAAAACTGAGTTTTGCTTCTGGGCCAGTATCTTTCTCTGGCGTACTGTTGACCATACAATTCTTGGGATCAGTGATGCTTCCTTCTACTTCAATGCTACAAACTACCCAAGGCTGAAGTGGCATTTCCTCCTTGTGTATTCGGCACCTTGGGAGCAAATAAACCATAAAAACATAAACCATAAAAGAAAGGTGGATGGCATGTGGTTGTCTGTGCACAAATACCATAGAGTCCTCTTTTCAAAATGGGTAGTCATTATGTTTGACTGTCAAATGTAGTCAGATGAGCTTGACAACCCAAGTTCCTACTGTTAACAAATAGAACAAGTGTGTCTTTGATTTTTAAAAAAGCCAGGATCTGGGAAGGATGGAGTTGTGCATCAAGGGCTGTGGAAGAGATGATAAATACAGACTTCTGTTTGCAAGCTGCACTAATGATCACGTTGCTGCTCTGGTTTTAAGACTATTCAGGAAAGAGTTGCGTAGAGTTTACTTAGGCTGCCATAAGCTGCAGCTTTGGGAGTGATGGGAGCCTGGCGAGAGGAAGCCCAGCAAACGTGGAAATAGCAAATGTGCCTTTTCCCCAGCAGTGGGATGCTTCTGGGTGAAGAGGCAGTGGTGGAGGAGCTGGGGAGAGGAGGAGATGCAAGGCAAGATGGCAAGGACTGGTTTTTTTAAGGCAACAGCCTGAGGGCAGGCTAGAGGGGGACATTGGAGGACCTCTGGGACAGAGCAAGAGGGCTGATGCCAATGTGCTACACAAGTGCAGGGTTCTTTTAAGTTATAAAGGAGGAAGTGGAGACTGGAACAATGGAGGTTTGGGGCTGTAACTTCAACGTGGAAACTATCTTGCCTGTTACCACTTGTCTTGTAGTACTTGGGATAATATGGGATACTGCTGATGGTGTATCCAGTTTTGAGAGTCAGAAAGGGAATTAATGAATCTTCTTACACCTGTAAAGTTTGAAATTAATGAGTACTAAAACCAAGTGGTGTAAACCAATGTAAGGTATTTTGGCTGCTCCTTACTAAATCAGATGTGTCTTTGTTTCTTTCTCCACCTGGCACCAGTGGAAGGTGGCTCAGAGGTGTATGACACAGGTGGAAGTGGGGTCAAACAGCCTTTGCAGCTATATAAGCATTTGTTAATACCTACGGAAAATGGGTTGCAGCAGCTTAGAGGAGCTTGGATAAGTATAAGATGGGTTCAAAGACAGATCATTTATATTTCTACATAGTACAGAATTCAGAGGACTGATAGAGCCTGGACATGAAACCATGAAGTTTTGGGTAAACCAAGGCATCAGGACTCAGACCTGGTAGCATTGTCCGTAGTGATAAATAAGAAGACCAAATTCTGTTGTTGAGACGTCTAAAATATGTTGAACATGCCAGAGCTTTACATCTGAATTAGGAAGGCTAGGCCTGGGAGAAGGAAGATGATCTGATATTACCTATTGTGTAAAGAGGAAGGAGAGGCAGTAGTGAGGTCAGAGCTCTGCACAGTTTTTATGTACTGTTGTGGGTAGGGAAAGCCAGTCATTTAAGGTTTGATACATCGTATACTTTCCTACTGCCAATAATAACACAGGGTTTTGCTTTAATGGTAGGTGATATTAGAAGTAATTTTCCTGAATAAAATGTTCCAAAACATCAAATTACTTACTTTGTGCATGCAAAACTTTAATCTCTCTTGATTAATGCAAACACAAGTTAACATAGTTATATTAGGTCCAGATTTTCATCTTGTTAAATACCTGCAAAAGTACGTGTAGCTTTTCCACTTGCAGTGATTAATGACTTCAGTTCAAGCTTCCTCTAAGAATCTCCACTGGCTTTGCCAATGAATGTGCATGGGAACATGTCTGTAATGCTTGTGATGTCTTACATCTATTTCATATTTGTTCAACTAATTTAAAGTTCCTTATGAACTGATGCTGGATTTGAGTTAAGTGTGCTTGTTGTCAAAAGCTGAATGTAATGAATTAGAGGTTGGCCGAATTTGCAGTACATTTTCTTAAAGAACTGCTTGTCTAATCAGGTCTTACATCATGTCTGTAAGGGTAATGTTATGTATGATTTTATACCTCAAATATAATGTCTGAGTATCTAGGAAACGCCATCTTCCCTGCAGCTGCAAGCAATTAGAGTTAAAATTGCATGAGAAAAACTCCTTGTTGATGAATGGAATAAAGATGGAGAAACTTCAGACTTGTATTTTATACCTGGTTCAGCCCTTTCTCTAAGGAGTTGTGACCATGTAAGGGCTGACTTCTCAGTGCTGCATTGTCACCAGACAATTCTGATGCTTTGTGCTGGTTTCCATTTAGGTGTTATGTAAAAATATTTAAATACCCTGAAGCATTACAGCTGCACTTACATCCTTTGCAGTCCCTGGATGTCATTCATCTGAACACATGTGTTTGCAGGCAGAGACAGAGCTGTAGCAGCTCTATCCATTAACCTCCTGACAGCTAATGGAAAGCAGGAAATATTTTGCTGGTATTTGAAGTGTTTTATTTGCTATGAGTGGTGACGCATCGAGGAGGGAGAGTTTGGTGACGCTGTCTTCTCCTTTCAGTCAGCCCCTCTGATAGCTGCTTTTCTTTGCTATTTGTTTTTCCCCAAGTTAATGCTGTCTTTCTCCATGTCATCTCCAGTTCTGAATATGCAGAGGATTGAAAATGTTTTCAGGATCATGGCACCTTTATTCTGTGTGTTTCTTTTTCCTTCAGTGGGGGAAAGCTCCAAGCAGTAGCAAAGTTACTGGAGCTGTCTGAGAAGAGATTTTGCTTCTCTGCATATTCCAAATAGTCACAAAATTGAGTTTTAGTAAAAGAATTTAAATAAAATTATAGGGATTTAACAGGCCTCTAGGAAACCTAATGCTTATGGAGAATGATGGTGGCTGACTGATGTATTACTTATGCAGGTGAAGCCTAATCAGGGTTTTTTTTCTCCTGCAGTTCTTCCCATACATCCTTCTGCTTGTTGCTATCCTGTTGTATCTACCATGTTTGTTCTGGCGCTTCACTGCAGCACCTCACCTTTCCTCAGACCTGAAATTTATCATGGAAGAACTTGACAAAGCCTATAACAGGGCAATCAAAGCTGCTAATAGCATTCGAAGTGGAGACCCCAGGGACCCTACTGATTTGAATCCAGCTGCTAATGAGAACTTGACACAGAGGTAAGATGTTGGGGCTTGGCCCTCTCTGCTCTTTCCTTCAAGTTTGTAACAGATGTGACATCTGTACTCCCTTAGAAGTTTATTGCAAAGGTTTGAATTGTGACCTGACACAATTTTAAGTTTGGTTGAAAAAAAGAAGATATCTGAAATGATTACTTTGGCACTCGGAGCTGGAACTTACCATTTTTTTTTTCAAAGAAAACATGTAATGAGCTCTTCAGATTGCTTATTACCTGAGATGTTCTGATTTCTTTAGTTGCAGTAGGTGTTAAGTAGTTTTGCCCATCACAGAGTAAGAAAAGAGATACTTCAGTCCTCAGTTCTCAATGTTCTTGACAGTCGCTTGCATCATGTCAAGTTACTTGTCATCTTCTGTTCTTTGAGATCTAGCTCTGCAAAGTTTCTGGTTAAAAAAAAATATATATATTAAAAAACCCAAACATCAAAAACCCACAGAAGTGACCCGCTCCCCTTTTGGTCGAGTTGGTGCACTGTTCCAACCAGATCCAGTTCCTGCCTTGTTCTAGGTCGGGGTACCTGTTTCTCTCTGTATGTAGGGGTATGAGTAGTGCAGTGGGGACTTGGGTTTCTCCTTTGAAATGTGGAGTTGGCTCTTGACAAATAAAAAGCCCTCTATTGTTCTATTACTGAACAAATGCTTGGAGAGTCTGCTTTTTCACAAGGATTTGCCTACTGCTCCTGTTTCGTACTTGAACAAAAAGAATTTTTTGCCATGAGAACTATACATTTTTTTTCATTTTCCAGTGTTTGAACTCTGTTTCTTAACAAAATTAAGAAAGTTTAAAAGTTTGCAACTTTTCTATATTAGTGTTGATATTTTTCATTTATCTGCTATTCTATTGGTTTTCTATTGGCTTCAATGAAACTGCCCTTGATTTACCTCAATAAGAGGATGTGAACATGTTGGAGTATGTCTGGAAGAGGATTATCAAGATGATTAGAGGGATGGAACACCTCTCCTACAGATACAGGCTGGGAAAGCTGGGGTTGTTCAGACTGAGGAAGAGAAGGGTCCAGGGAGACCTTAAAACACCTTCCAGTACCTAGAAGGGATATACCAAAAAACTGGAGAGGGGGTTTTTAGAGGGGTGTGTAGTGACAGGACAAGGAGGAATGGCTTTAACTGAAAGGAAGTAGGTTTAGATTAGGCATTCAGAAAAAATTCTTCCCTGTGAGGGTGGTGAGGCTGGCGCAGGTTGCCCAGGGAAGTTGTGGATACCCCACTTCTGGAAGTGCTTAGGGCCAAGTTAGGTGGGGCTTTGAGCAGCCTGGTCTAGTGGAAGGTGTCCCTGTCCATGGCAGAGCAGGGGAATTGGCTGGAAATAGATGATGTTTAAAGAACCCTTCTAATGCAAACCGTACTGTGGTTCTGTGATTTTAAGAAGATTTCCAGTCTTTTATCTCTTTCAGACTACTAGGGTTTGTTGCTATTTGAGCCGGGTGAATGGTGCAGCATCTGATCTATATGATTTGATGTTTTTTTTCTCTCTTTTTCAGTTTGTGGGAAATATCTGAAAGCTACTTTAAATACCCAATTGTGGAGCAGTACTTGAAGACAAAAAAGAATTCCAAGTGCTTAATAATTAAATACATTACATGTCGTTTGCTCACACTAGTAATTATTTTCACTGCATGCCTCTATCTGGGCTACTACATTAGTCTCTCCTCTTTGAGTGATGAGTTTCTCTGCACTATCAAAACTGGGATCCTAAAGAATGACACAACTGTTCCAGAAGTGGTTCAGTGCAAGCTTATTGCTGTTGGTGTCTTCAAGGTACTCAGCTATATTAATTTGATAGTCTACCTGCTGGTGATGCCCCTGGTAGTGTATGCAATGTTTGTTCCATGGAGGTGGAATTCAGGTATTCTCAAAGTGTATGAAATCTTGCCAACTTTTGATGTTCTGAAGCTTAAGTCAAAGCATTTTGATGACTTAAGCCTTTACCTCCTCTTTCTTGAGGAAAACGTGAGTGAACTTAAATCATTTAAATGCCTCAAAGTGCTGGAGAACATTGCAGTTTCTGAGAAGTTTGATGTCATGCAGCTTTTGGTAAACCTTGGTACTATTAAGACTGATACCATAGATGGGAAGCCTGGGACTGCTGAGTTGGAGAAGCCTGAAGTAACCACTACAGAAGGGCTGGAAGAAGATGCAACAGAATTACAAGGTAAGCTGATCTAGATGTGTGTTCCTACCAAAAACTTAATATATTCTGTAAGATTAATATATTAATATATTAATATATTCTGTATGATAATGGACCTGCTTAGTCTTTGCTGTGTTGCCTGCTGTGTAAGTGCTATAATATCAGAAGATTGTGGTGGTGTAGATCTGTGGCACAGCTAAACCCTGAAGTGTTTGTTAGGTTGGTGATCCGTGCTGATGTCTCTGCTCTAAGAGCCTCCAGCTGTTTGAACTTTAACTGCTTAAGACCCCCTACACAGCAGGAGAGCTCTAGGGTAGGTTGTGCTTGAAGCAGCTCTGGTGAGAGAGCTGGTGATTTCAGGACTTTTTGTCAGAAATTAGCTCCAAAATGTAGTAACTGCTGCTTCCACTGCTGCCAAAGCTTCTATTCAGGCTTTGGCAGAAGTCTTGGGTGAATATAAAAATATGTCTGATGCTCAGAAATGCTGCTGGCAGAGTAACAAGAAATGATAAAAGAAGGGAAATGGGACTGTAAAGAGATTTTTATCAAAATGGTCCAAGTCAGTCTGGTTTGGTTCAACAGTGGATAGCCCATCAGTCCCATGGTCAGCTTGAGCAATCACTCATATAAGATACAGTCTAGGATTCTGTCCTGAAAAAATGTGGCATATCTTAATTGTGGAACCAGTTTCTTCCTCAAGTGCAGAATTAGAGAAGCCAAATATCCAGGGAAAGGTATAGACCAAAAGTGATGGTGCTTTAAAACGTTTAGAAGCTTATCTGAGTATGTGAGCACAATGCTGAGGGAATGTTAAAGAGCTCCTTTCAAAGGTAGGCAAAGAGTAAATCTATTTTCTCTTCAGAAGGCTATGCCCTGTAATTAATAAAAAAGAAGCAGCAGTACCCAGGGGTTAGCTGTTCCTCTGTGCTTGGGTCAAGCACTTGTGGTAGGCTGAGATTTGGAGAAGTCAACTTATACAACAGGATAATTCAAAAGAATCAAGCAGAATTACTTTTGATCCAGAAGAAGCCCCTTTAGCAGCAAGCTTTTGTGCAGCAGCTCAGATTAATTCTGACAGCATATTGTTTTCCTCTCAAATCTGTCCATTTTTTAAATGATAGGTGGGTTTTGAAGTAAAATATAAGAGCCTAAGGTGGAGATCTGGGCTCAAGGAGCTGAAAAAGTTAATAGAAAATCTGACTCGTTTTTATCTGAAAGCAGAATTTTTGAGATTTTTTTTATCTCACAAAAGCACTTCAAAGATTTATTTTTGTCCAAATCAGAACAAGCACATGCTTGAAGCTCTGTTAAAATGCATTGCAGAAAGAAGCTGCAGAGTTCATGACCAGCTTGGGTCTCTCGGGTCTCTCCTGCCTAGGCACAGCTGCAGGCTCTGCCACCCATCAGCAAAGCTTCGCCCACACTCGTCATCTTTTCCTCTGTCCCTTGTCTCGGCATGTTTTTGTTGGGGGCTGTGTTGGCAAAGCAGTGGTGCATGCTGGCTTTGGGAGAGCGATGTGCAGGACACCCTGGTGCTGGGTGTGGAGCAGTGGAGGCAGCACGGGCACGGTGGCAGCTCCTTTGTGTGCAGAAGGTGCCGAGTGGTTCGACGGCCCTTCCTCTTCTAAAGCTTGTCTTTCTCCTCAGTTCTGGCAGACCGGGATGCAGGTGGCAGTGTGAATACGAGGGAAGACAAGAGGCTTCGCCAGAGACTTGTGGATTCTTCATGCTGATGCTTCCTGCAGGAGCCAGGAGCCTGTTCTGTGGGAAGGCTCCTCCTCTGCCCCCGCTGCGCTCAGCACAAGGTGCTGCTCTTCCAATGCAACATTCTCAATCCCCTGACAGTGCCCAGTGGCCAAACTGGTTTACAGACTATTTGTTATATAGTCATCAGGAGTCATGTGCCTGAAAAATCATGTTGTACGCTTCCGTTATTTATTTAAAAAAATCAAACCACACGCAAGGAGGAACAAGAACAGAACAATTCTGTCATGAGTAACAAGTGATGTGCATTGAATGCAGCTGAAGCTGGCAGCTGGGCAGAGCTCACTCCATGCTGGACAGGGATAGGAAATATAACCCTGCAGGTAGCAAAAAGATTTGGCCACTTTGCATTCTGAAGTGTTGCTCTGCAGCAGTGGCCATCTCAGTTCTGGGGTTTAAGTGTGATAACTTTGGGTTCTCTGACCTGGAAAAGAGGGGCTGGGGGTGAGATTTTATAATGAATCTGGTTAATCTGTCTCAGATGGTTGCTGCCACTGACACTGGCTGTCTTCATGGGAAAAATAGAGGCTACTCTATTCAGCCTGAGATGTCTCCATTAGTCATTCCAACTTTCATGTCTGGGATTAAGTACTTGAGACTGGTGGAAAATAAACTACAAACAGTTCTAGTGTTAAAAAGGTACTGTAAATATTAGGAATTTTTAATTTTCTATGTATTAATAAATTAATAATGTCTTAACACTTTTTTTACAAAATGTAATGATGTGTAAGCTAAGTGTTGGTTTAATTTCTATCCCTCAGTTGTTTTGGTCTTATTGTCTACCACCTTGGAGTTTTAGACTGAAGATCAGTGAAGGTTCTATTTTTGTAATGGTTTGTCGAAGTTGTTTTTATGTTGTGTTGTTTTTGCATTGTGTTGTTTTTATGTGTAGAATTTTTCTCAATGTGTTTGTAGTATCAAATGCAATATTAGTTGTGCTGTTTTCAAAACCACACTCTAGAAGACAAACTAACTTCTTTTAAAGTAGCACTCAAATGCCTCGGCAGAGCCAAGCACCCAACAGCCTAGGTGAAGTAGATGTAAATACTATGAAAGGTTGTTCTCCCCCACACACATTGTGGCTATATTTTAATTAAAGATGCTTAAATGTGTTGGAACAGACAAAATAAGGGGGAGTGTTTGTACATTGATTTGTTATCGAACCATTTGGGGAGAGTAGAATTCAGCTTTAATGTTGTCCCGTCTGCCCAGGACCTCAGCCTGCACTCAGTATTAAAATGACCTTTGTCTTGAAATGTTAGATGCAAGGTGAGGTGGGTGGGGGATGAAGCACCACAGTGGCAGTGTATATCTTTCACAAATGTGATATACTAACTTATTTTTCTGTATTGTCCATGTAAGTGAAATGACTTACCTGTCACCTCTTCCAAGTTGGCTTTTTAAACAAAGTAGGACTTCTTTGATAGCTAGGTAGGACTTCCAGTTTCCAGTTCCTTAGTGTCACCCACTTTTATGCTCTTGTCTGCTGGTGTTCTCCACATGGTTGTGGATGAGGGGCAAACAGGAGTAATTGGTGTTACCATTTTTGCACAGAACTCTTTATGTGCTGCAGCAAATTTCAGAGAAATCTTCAATCTGGCAGCTGCTGTTGAACAAGTGGATCTGAAAGTGCTGCTGCTACACTTAGAGCTAGCATTACAAGAGCTCTGAGTTTTCTTATGGCTTTCAACTAAGACAAGCCTTATTTTAAAAGAAGTCTTTAAAGCCATAGTTTTATGCTACCTCTGCACAGGACAACAGCACAGCTGCAATCCTAATGTTTCTTGCATTACCAGCACAAAACAGGGCTTATGTTGGACCCTGGTGGTCCACACTGCTGAATTTTACTGCCATACTTCTGCCACCGAGCCTAAGATCCCTTTGACCTTCCCTAGATTCTGTCTGGCTGTGCTGATGTGTTGCTGATGGTCCTTTCTAGGTAGGCAGTGCAGATGCACATTGTGTGTCTTGGACAAGGAGCTATAGTGCAATACTAAGATTTTGTGATGTGGATGTGTTTGAACTGTTTGATATAAGCAGGGTTCTCAGTCTTTAAAATTCAAAGCTCCTGAAAGCCACATATTCATATTTCATGTTGGATATGTACCTAACTTTTTACTAATTCACCTTTTGTATTTTAAAGTATGACTTCATGCAATAAATCTGTTGTTGTCTTCTCAAGTGTTTAATAAAATGCCTATCAATCCTCCTTGATTATTACAATAAAATCAATTTTGTGAACTACAACAGCATAAGCGTCTAAAGGTTCCAGGAACAATCAGTGTTGCCATAGTGCAAATACCTGTGGTCTGATGCTAAACCCTGAGAAAACATTTTGGACAGTGGTTGTAATTCTGCTCTTTTAATTTTTGTTCTCATAAAATTGTCAGAGCAACATGAATTGGTTCAAAATCTGTTTAACCTTGAAAAGCTGTTCAGAAAATGTCAGCACATGATAAATAGCATATCCATGATGTAATTTACTATATACAAATTGGCCATGGTCTCAGCACATACTTTTCAGCTGTATCTTTCTGTTTAAAATGTGTTTCTGAACTGCCCAGCTCAGTTCTACTTTTGTTTTAGTGGCTCTGCTCCTGCTGTGTTTTGCCATTTTCAAAAGATGGGCTAAATTCCAATTTAGGCTTTATGAAAAAGAGTCCATCTTCAGTCCATCATCACTGCACTCTTTCTAGAAACAGCTACATACATCTGTCCTCTTTTAAATATTCCAGAAAGTAAAATTACAGTGTCAAGGTTCAGGTTTGGTCCATGCCATTCCCTCTTGGCCCTTCTCTCTCCACCACTTGGGTATTAATAATCCTCTAAATGCAGGAGAGTTGCAACTTATTCCTCTGCACATGCTTTGCCTTACAGTGGCTCTTGTAAGATTTAAAACTTGTGATTTAAACTGCAGAGAGCAAGTAAAAATGTTTATTCCATTAGCAGATGGTGTGCCTCAAAAAGCAGCTATACCCTACTGTTTTTCTGCCTCTGGATGTTGTCAGTCACTTTTGGAATAAAGATATATTTTATGTCCATTTTTTTTCCTTATTGGGAACAGTGGATGTTTTAATGCAGCTTTGATGCCTAGTTTAGTGACTAAGCCTAGAACCCCATTCACAAGGGATGTTCTGACTGCACTTTGTGAACAGAAGGACAGAAATCAGGTCGTGAGTGGTTTTCTGAAGATGGAGGTGGTAAGAGAGCTTCAAGCCCCAGTACAGGCACAGGTGAGTCATGGAAGACTCTAAGCTGTGTCATGGCAATAAACTCTTCTAGAAATCTTTTCTTTGAGCACCACTTTGCACAGACCACATGAGAGTGGTACAAATGAAAACCTAGCTGTAGGTTCAGTGCAGTTGATGTGTTTCTGTCATGCAGGTTGTGTGGCCAGAAGCTCCAGAAGATTGCTTTCCTCATAATGAAATATTTTATTTAATATACTAAATTACTTTTAATGCTAAAAAGTAATTACTCCTATTAAACATTTAAAAAGTATATTTCTGAAGTGACACAATATAATGAAAATATTATGGTTTGATATTATTAAATATTCAAACGTCTGTTTGGTTCATGTCATGTTATCAACCCTCCCCTGAAAAACTGCAACAAAGAACTTGGACTATAACACTATTTAATCTTTTTAGGTAGTAAAATTTGCATCTTCTCTCTTGTTTCTTCAAATTCTTTGATGTGAGTCATCTCAAACTTTTTATAATCATTGAGATTAACCAAACACCATGCAAACAACATCCCTGGCCTATGAATGAACTCCCACCTTCCCCACAGAGTCCAGGGAAAGTGCTGGGTGCCTTTGAAGGCATTTGAATGGGCAAGCAGTCCAGGGATGAAAACAGCCTGGAGTCACTCTGCTTGTGCTACCTTTGAATTTCTTCAGCTCTTGTGCACCTACAAACTTCATGTGAAATCTCCCAACCAGCAACAAAAGAACTGGGGCTTTGTTTGCTTGTTCCCTCTTCTCTGAGCTCAGCTGAGATGAGAGAAATACATGCTGCTGCTCACTCAGAACAAGGCCTCTGTGCTGGGAATCTGAGCTGCAGGATGAGAAAGAGAGCCTAAGGCTGCTGTCTGCTTGTCTTGGGATGTGTTTGCACTGCTGAACAGGAATGCCAGGGACAAAGCTCAAGGGTTTGGTCCTTGCTGTTCTCCTTGTTCAAGTGTCAGATCATTCCCCAGCCCTGTCTCAGCACTGCTTCAAGACAAATTCTAGGCAGATTGTTTACTTCTAGAGCAACTTCCAAAAATCACTAGGGATGAATCCATATCCATTATCACCATCCTACATGTCCCTCCAACATATCTCACTGAGTTCTGTACCTTCAGAGGCTGATGATGTGCTTTTAGAACACCTGATACGTGTCCTTAGCTTCATTAAAAACTGGTGACCCCTGACAGACCTGTCACATCATAGTGTTTTTAACTGAAAAAAGCTTGCAAAAATGTAATTATGTCTTAAAATCCTCATATCCCTGTGACCTTAGGGGCTGAGAGTCAAGCACTATGAACCACCACATACCTGGTCTGCTCTAGATGGACCTAACCCTACATGTTGTGGTAATAAGTGAGCTGACACCTTAGAGCCAGGAGTCATTTGTTAGACCTTCAGTTATTTATTTGGTGTCTGTATTTCATCTGGGATACAGTTACTTTTTTCTTAGTAGCTGGCACAATGCTGTGTTTCAGACTCAGTATGAAAATGATATTGATAACACTGATATTTTGGTTGTTGCTGATCAGTGCTTACCCTAAGCCAAGGACTTTTCAGTTTCCCAAGCTCTACCAAAGAGCAGGTGCACAAGAAGCATGGCCTGAACCCAAAGTGCCAAAGGGATAATCCACACTCAGTTTATAAACTGTGGCTGTTGGCCAGGAGACACTGATTTGTTTTGTAGATAAAGGCAATTTTTTTCCTGGTCAGGACATTGTGATGATGACTGGATTCACCTCTGCCTCTCTAATATCATTAAATGGCTTTGAGTCTAAGGCAAGAGGTGAGAAGTTTCATCACACCATGACTCAGAAATCCCTTTAAACTTGCAAGCCAGAGAACAGCCTATGGGAGACATTGTACCCAGAAGGAAAAAAGGATGGGCCAAAGAAATTCCCTGTTTCTTTAATGCCACTGTAAATCTTCTCCCAAGCCCACTGGAGGGCTGGGGCTGTCCTTCTGTTGGGCTGTGCAGGATGGGGAGAGCAGAGGAGGATCCCATCCTCATTCCCCTGCAGTGGCACAAGGAAGATCAGGAGTAAGAGAGCAAGCCACCAGCCACCAGCACTGGACACTGAGGCACAGCACTCCCAGGCAAGCCTCCAAGAGCTGCTAGGTGGTGTAGGTGCCTTGGTGGGTGCAGAGTGTTCGCAGCCCCATGGCTTCGACACAAGGCTGGCAGATGCAAATAACAGTCTCCTGGGAAACTGCTATTCTAAAGCTCTTTCTGTCTGTACACATTCAGTTTCTAGGTCAGTCTACTTAGAGAAGTAAGACATCCCTGGAGCTCCTGAAACAGCTAAGTGCACACATGGGTCATAGCTCAGTGCCATGCAGACATATCTGTTCACATCCAAGAATTGTACAGCTTCATCCAGCCCTTGCTAAGCCCAGCACAGGCTGCCTCCCCAGTAGCTTCAGTGAACAATTGTAGCCTGAAATTTGGAACAAGCACACAAGTCTGTAGCTGTAGCTCGTAGAGTGATCCATTAATCACTTCTATGCAGTTCATAGCCAGACTGTTCTAATTGTGATCTACCCAAGCTGCATCAAAATATATCTTGAAGTTTCACATGCAATATGCAAATATTTAAGACTCCCCATAATAAAATATTAATAGGATACCCTGAGTTGGAAGGGGATCCATCAGGATCATTCTGACCCTGCACAGGACACTCCAAGAATCACAGCTTGTGCCTGAGAGTGCTGTTCAAATGCTCCTTGAACTGTCAGGCTGGTGCTGTGACCACCTGGGGAGCTGTTCCACTGCCCAACCACGCCATGGGTGCAGAACCTTTTCCTGATATCCAGCCTAAACTATATCCAACCCAGCTTCATGCCATTTCCTTGTGTCCTGTCACTGGTCATCAAAGGGAAGAAATAAGAGCCTGCCAGAGATAAAAACCATGTTTGAAACAGCTAATGGTGCCTAGTTAATATATTCATTAAAGAAATTAGAGGTTTTTGCTTCTCAGAAAACTGTGATTTTGAAGTCTTTGGAATCTCCCAGCACTTTTTCTATAAGCTGGGTGGAAGTAAATAAAGATAACTTGGAGATGGTGTCTGATATCGTTTGAAAATGCCAGAGAGACAATGAAATTACTCTTCCTGAAGTTACAGGACATTTCTATATTTTAAGCAGCTGCCTTTTCATCTCCATCTTTCATCAGCTGAGAGGAGAAATTTATCCCACACTGACAGGAGAAGAGGTGGGCTGCCTTGCAGTCAGAAACATTACCAACCAAAGCTGAGGTTCCTTTCTTCTGTGCAGGACAAATTTGTCATCTTTTCTTTGAGTGATCTCAAAGAAAGAAGAATTGTCCTCCTTTTATGTGTAAAAGCAAGAGGTGGTTTCAAGGATTTGTTTTCCCCAAACACCATTCAGAATAGCACAAGCTGCAAAATACATCATGGCACTGTCTTTGTTCCCTTGCAATGTCTCTGCATCATTCTACCTAGAAAAAATTAATAAAACACCAGGAATGTTTTTAGAAACTGAAAATTAATATTCATGAATTTCTAGAACTTGCAAGTTTATTTTCTTAGGCCTGTTACAATATTTTTCTAGGAAATAGAAAAATAAGAAAACAGTATTGTCAATACAAATAACAATTCATTTTTGAGTAGAAAAACCCAAAATACACTGAACTACAGATGTTGTAGAGTCAACCACTCAAAATTTTGGAGATGCCAGCATTAGCTTTACCTTTGTAACCCTAACTGAGGTCCTTTATTCATGTGCCAGATATTGTATTCTCTAAATGCAGTTCATTTTCCCACAAAATGCCTGTTCTTGGGCTATGCAGACCTCCTGCAATGAACAGCTGTTCAGTGCCTTGTGCAACACCTCCCAAATACAAAAGATACCAAAAACTCCAGCTACAGCAGGGAAACACACACCAAATGGAAAATTAAAGATAATCTCTATCCTGTACATGTTGTGTCTCATTTTATCAGCACTCAGATCCTCCCTTCACACCCATCAAGATGACATCTGAATGCAGTTTATGCACTGATGGTTGTATTGGAATTTTAAAAGAACCCTCTTGTCTGCAAGAGAGATAGGGTAAAATGAAAAAATACCCACGAAGCCTGGATGCCCCAGTTAGGTTGCCTGAAGTGTAATATTTTGGAGTACTTGGCATCATTCTGCACTTTGTGTGCACAGAGCACAACCTCCCTCACTGATTTCAGCAGCTGTGAATGCCAAATATCTGTCCAGAATCCCAAATCAGACATGAAGAAAATGAAAAATAGCTAATTATTAGAAATTACACTGTACCACATTAAGCACATTCTAGCACACGCATGGTGTATGACACACAGTTTCCAAGGACACCATTTCTAGGGCATTAACCATGTCCCCCTCTTCCACACTGTCCAAGCCCCTCTGAACTTTTACCTCTGCTGGCCACCAGCCACCTGTTCATCCCTGGACAGGCTCCTGAAGTTCACTGTCCAATCTGTCTCTTATTTTCATTTTATCCATCCTGTTCCTTTGAATTAAATCAAACAGCT
The DNA here is from genome assembly GCA_030060385.1 of Muscicapa striata striata. Taxonomy (NCBI): domain Eukaryota; kingdom Metazoa; phylum Chordata; class Aves; order Passeriformes; family Muscicapidae; genus Muscicapa; species Muscicapa striata. The sequence goes on from JAREIS010000120.1 coordinate 2,626,120, forward strand.
TCAACTGCTTGCATCCCCCCCTTGTGCCCAGATTCAGGATTGTGCAGAGCCTGGAGGAGAAAGGTTTGACACCCAGTGCAGGGGTGCAGCATCAAGAGCTGCAACTGCAGGAGCCCTGCTCCAACCCACCAGCAGCATTTGAGGATTTTGTCTACTGGAGTTACAGCAATGTTCCTCTTACATAGCAGGATGACAACTGCACTCAAAAATGGTGAATCTTAAGATGTTTCTTTCAGCTTCAGAAAGAACATCTTACTGAGGTACTCAGCATTCACAGAGATTTATTTGCTAGTAAAGTACTGGATTCTGCTGCACTGGAATGGGGAGCATGGTTCACAAGGTCTGCACAATTGGGAAATTAGAATAGAATAGAACAGAATTAGAATAGAATAGAATAGAATAGAATAGAATAGAATAGAATAGAATAGAATAGAATAGAATAGAATAGAATAGAATAGAATAGAATAGAATAGAATAGAATAGAATAGAATAGAATAGAATAGAATAGAATAGAATAGAATAGAATAGAATAGACCATTTGGAAGGGAGCTGCAATGATCATCCAGTTGAACTCCTTGAACAATTCAAGGCTGATGTGTTGCAAGTGTTGAGGGAGGAAATGGAACTTGGTGTAAGGGATCAAAGAAGGCAGGAGGAAAGATTTGACTCTGCAGATCAGTAATACAAAATATTCTGGCTCCAGAAGCATTGATAAAGGGCAGTAAAATAGCACTGGATTCACAATGAGAGACTGATAATTGCTTATGCAAGGGCAGGTTAGCTGCAAGGAGTCGTAGATATTTCAGTCTCTTTAAATATTGAAGTGTGAAAAATCCTGCACAAATCTTAAAATTATTTCAGAACTGTAAGTTTATTACAGGACATTGAGATAAACAGTTTCATCTTTTTATTTTTTGCATTTACAGTAAGATTTTTCTCACTTCACTGCTGAATGCTACAAGTTAAATGTGGAATGGGGCACCCTGGTGTGATGTTCAAGCTAATTTTCACAGCATGAGAAGGTACCGTTTTTCTGTTTTTGGAACACCATTTTTTTGTTGTTCAAACCCATATTTTCTTCTGCTAAGAACATTAAGTTCTGAAATTTACTTCAGACACTTGCAGTCATGAATTTTCTTAGCCACTTCAAATAGGACACAGCTACCCTTAAATGCACTGAAACTGTGTTATCGCCAGAGGATAACTTGCAGTCAAACGTTCCACCTTTATTACTTGCTGTCAGAGATATTATCTCTTCTCTCAAAGCAGTTCATTTATGAACTCATTCCAGAGAGCTAACTTCTTAGTCGGAATGAAATGTCCCAAATGTCTGAAGTGACAAGTACACAGGTGCTTTAGAGGGTAAGAGAGCAACATTCAAAGGCAAGTTAAAAAGTCGAACTGTGTGATCCTTGAGCTGCAACTTGACAATGATGCAGAGGTGCTCTGATAAAAGGTTCTAGTCCAAACCCACAGTAGCACTTAATTATCCATTCTCCATCTGTGAATGGCATGTCCAACTCTTTGTATGATTTTGGGTTTAGCTACCTATTTGAAGAAAAGCCATCTACTCACTTGAAGAATAGGCATCCACTTTTCTTCAAATCAATCTTAAAAAAGGATTTGTGGAATAGATCTGTTCATTCACTCTGAACAGGTCTTGACTTTTCACACCCCAGTTCAGAAAGGATGCTTTCCTACCCAGTTGCACTGGATCTCAGATAGCAACATAAAGGTCTACATCTCAACCATTTCCATATTGCCACGAAGAGACTCAGAAAAGGGGAAGGGAGATCTGATGTGATGACACTGTTGTTTAAGCACCAGGAAAACACACCCACAGTCCTAGTTCTAAAAAGACTTAGTCATGCAGGCAACAGCAACACACATGCAGAGAATCCCATCCTGTGAGCCAGTCCAAAGTCACCTCGACAAAGACAAAAGTTCCTTCCTGGGAAGAATTTACTTTCTCCCCTCTAGGGAGACCACACCATTGTCATCAGCCTGCATCAAACATGCAGCTCTTTCATACTGCCTCCTGCAGAACCTCCTTCTTGGTTTTATCACCTGTTGTGTGGCCAGAGGCTCCACATCTCCCCACCATTTTAGCTCTTGCCAAATCTCAGTGCAGTCCAAGGTCACCGTTTAGCTCTCAGCTACTATTGGCTCAACTGCAGAGATGTCAGTCTTTCCTGACTGGGTGGTGGAGGATGGTGGAAGGACATGGGAGGCCTGCAACCTCTTGAAGTTGCCGTTTTCTGGCCAAGCCAGTCGGTAGGAGGGGACTGAGGAGGGAAGCCTCTGCTCTGTGGGCCTGGGGGGTTTTCTGCACATGCTGAGCAGAGCCTTTAGCTCCGATCGGAAGCTGTCATTGAGCCAGCAGTAGATGAAGGGGTTGTAGCAGGTGCTGCTCATTGCAAACCAGTGGAAGGCGAAGTACAGGGCGTTGTTGGTGTGGATGGTCTGGCTGGAGAGAAGGACAACATAGCAATTCAAGGGGAACCAGCAAACTGCAAAGAGGATGACAACGAGCATCAGCATCTTGATGGTCTTCTTGTTCTTTTTGCGGAGCATGAAGTACTGCTCGGTGGTGACGTCCCCGATGACATTGCGCAGCCAGAGCTTCTTTGCCACCGTCAGGTAGGCGGCAGAGATGATCAGAAGGGGCAGAACATAGAGCAAAATGAAGGTGGTTAAATCAAGGTACTTCCAAAAGAGGTCGGCAGGCTCAGGGAAATCTGGCAGACACAGGCTCCGGGTAACATCCTCACTGCAAAAGGAGAGATGGGACAGGATGAGAGGCACAGATGGCCTGGCACGGCAGGATAAGTACATCAGAAACAAGGAGGCAGCTGGGAGAGAGCTCCTGCCACTGGGTCTGCAAGCAAACACTGTGTTAAATCTCACAAATGTCACAGCTGAGCAGAGCTCTGCTCTTCAAGAATCTGAGCCATGGAGCAGCCAGTGAGCAATGTGGTGATAATTTCTTAGGGGCATTCATGACCTTATGATAATCTTATTAATTTCACCAATTACAAAATTTCCAGCTGCACATAAGCAGGTTTTAATTTTCTGTCCTTTGGCAAATAGGAACACAGTCTCTGCACATAGTAAGAACCTTTCCCTCATTAAAGCATTTTCCAAATACAAAGGCTCTTGACAGCTGAGGCAGATTTATCTACTTTCATAGGACTAAAGAGTAGATTAAAACCTGTTGGGTTTTTGTGTGTTTTTGGTTGGTTGGTTGGTTGTTGTTTTTTTGTTTCCCATTTCTGGTCTGCCCAAACAGGTCAGCCTGGTATATGGCATAAATGCCAGTGTATTGAAGTAAAGAGTAAAGCCAGATCCTCTAACTTCTTAGCCTGTTTTGTGTGATTAGTGGGACAGAATAAAGATAACATATTTAAAAATAAAAAGGACAGGATGTCAGACATAGCAAAAGGAATTGGATGAAAACTGTAATTTAGATCTGCATTTGGCTGACCTTGACATATGCTCAAGGCTTTCAGTAGAATATACCAAAGTATAACTGCTCAGAGTTTGGCCTCCAGGGAGACTGTGAAGGAAAGCAAACCACATCCTTACCTGTATTCAAAGGTAAAGAGCTTTTGGTAGATAGCATGTGGTAGGGAAAAACAAGTTGCCATGATCCAGATTACAGAGATGTAGATAACACCTTTTCCAGTAGATATGCGAGGTTTCAGGGGGTGCATTATAACCTGTGCAAAATAAACAAAAATCTAGGCTTACATTTCTGGAAAAAATTATACTTTTTTTTTTTTTCCCCATATGGTCTTCCAGCCTTAAATCTATTACTTCATGTGATAATTTAGCATGCAAGCAGTACAGTCTTCACCCAGCTCCCAATGACTGTAAGCTGTACATGAAAACTTAAATTTTAACACTGTAAAATATGGCTCAAGTTAGATCCTAGTCCTGCCCTCAAATTTCAGCACTTTCATCTAGGTGGGAAAAATTGTGTACCAGGAGGTGTTAACACACGTTCATTACTAGGTTCAATTTTCTTAACAAAAAATCCCCCCCAAAACAAACCAAACCAAAACAAAAAAAAAAAAACCTCCCCAAAAAAAAAAAAAAAAAAAAAAAAAAAAAAAAGAGAGAAGAAAAAAGGAGAAAAAATCTCAAACCCTTCAGTATCAGTGACCCAAAGAACCAAAGGGTTAAACCAGACCTCCATGGGAATGCTTTTGACAGTCGGTGCATTTTCTAGAAGCAATCTTTCTAGCAGAAAATGATGTCAACTGTAAACAGTTTTGTGTGGTTGTTGGGTGACTCCAAGCTGATAATGTCCCAAATTTTGAGCCTATTATCAACAGTAAGCCACAGCTCTGCTTGTGACAAACACCAGTGTGGTAGAGTCAGATCTCCAGTATTCAGGGTAACAGGATGTGGGACATCCCAGAACATCAGGAGATAGGGCTGAGAAAGTTAACTAGGATGTCCCTTACTACCCTGGTACTGGCCAAGCCACCCCAAAGGAGAGCTGTCTACATAAATTCCTATCAGGACCTTGATCTTTCTCCTTGTTTGAGATCTATTGGATTATCTACTGCATAAAAGCTCCCTTTACTCAGCTGGAAGAGATAACAGGTGATGGATACCTCCTACCTTGCTGTGGATTTGAAACTATTCTGACAAGAACTGCCCCTCTGCCCTGTCAGCTCCTCATGAATCATGCTATTCTGGGAGCTAAAAGGGAATGGGTTCATCCTTTCTCAGATTACTTATGCCCTCCCAAGCTTTCCATCTCTCTGCTTCAGAGAGGTCTCACCTGGTGCCTGTCCACAGCAATGGCTGTAAGGGTCAGGGCAGAGACGTGGAGGGAGCAGTACTGTGCAAACCTGCTGACATGGCACATCCCCTTCCCAAAGATCCAGGTACTGTTCACAAAACGAGCCTAAAAAAGAAGACCATTAATTTTGTGCACCCCACAACTGCTTATAGGTACACCTCCAGTACACAATTCCTTGAGCTGTGTGAAAGACACTTATAAGATAGCAGGTTCTTTGTATAATTGCATATTTTTCTGGCTTCTGAGCCCTGAAGAGGTTGGTTACTACTGCTCAATGGCCTGGCAATACCCTCCAGGACAATACAGCAGCACAGTATCAAAGATGTTTGTTCTGTTTTATTTACAGTGTGTTCATCTGCAGCCTCACTATTGAGTAAATATGTTTGCTCTTCCTTTTAATTCCTCCTTATGGAATAGACCTGACCTGTACATCTTAGTTCAAGCAAACTACAGCTTTTCAAAAGAGCTTGTTAAACGATGCTGAGCATTAATTTTTTTCAAGAGGTTTATAGCATTGCTTTCAAAGTACTTTAGAAAAAAGAAAGGGGAATAAAAGATCAGATGCCACAAAGTGACAAGCAATCGCTGCAAGGTTATTATTGCTCAAGTACTGCTACCAGGGCCACATTTAACAAATGGGTAATTTCCGATCTTCTACTGGATAACAGCAATCAGAGAAGAAAAATACGCCCGGAGTTTCCCAAAGGCAACTCCAGTGGCTGTAATTTGGAGTGGACAGCTATCTGCAAAACATCCACACACTGCCTAGAGCAGTGTAAAGCAGGAAAAACCACCAAAGCACCTTTCGGGCACTGTAGAGGCGCAGAGAAATTGATTTTGTCATGGGGTGGATGGTGGTGGCGCATCCCCCCCTCCCAGGCTGCCGAGCTGCTTCCCTTCCCTTCAGGGGTGAAGAGTCCCAGGCGTCTCTGCCCGCCCTTACCAGCGTGAAAGGTGTGTTGAGGAGCGTGATCATGATATCGGCCACCGCCAGGTTCACGATGAACAGGCTGGTGGCAGAGTGCACCCGCTTCGCCTTGGTGACAACGTGGCACACCAGGACATTGCCGAAGAGGGAGAAGACGATGATGAAGGAGTACGCGGCGATGAGCAGCGCTTTCACCGTGGGGCTCTGCGACTCCGCTCCGTACCGGCTGCTGCCCACAAAGCTCTGCCAGTCCGCCAGGCTCTCGTTGTCCCAGGAAAAGAAACCCGACGCGTTCGGGACTACGAAAGTCTCCTGCAGGCTCCCATTGAGGAGCAACTTTGCTGCTGTCACAAAGGCGTTAACCGAGCCGGGGAGGGCGACCCAGACAAAGCAGGACAGCATCTCTGGAACGCCGCTGTGCCCCTCCAGCTCTGGAAGAGCTCATTTGCCAGAGCAGGACTCGCTCCGTGCGCCGGGAGCGCCGCTCTCGCCTCGCTCAGCCCCGGCGCGCCCGGGGCGGCAAACGCGGCACAGAGCAGCCGGAGCGGGGAGATGCTCCTGCCTCCCGCAGTGTGCTTCTCTCCCGCCCAGCTCGCCGCTGCTCCTGCTCCTTCAGCCAGCTTTATATCCCCGGGCGAGCTCCGAGCCGGGATCTTCTGCAGTCATTGGGCTGCATGACATAATTTGTGCTCTGACGTGCTGCTTTTCCACGCAGTTGCGCTCCCGGGCGCTACTCCGAGGTAAGTACATCTGCGGGAAAGGCAAAATGACTCTCTTCAGGTAGCAGAATCCGTTTTCTCTACCAGCAGCCCAGCTCAAGCAAATTCCGTGATGTTCATTACATCAGCAGCACAGCGTGTGTGCCAGCTCTGCTCTCTCCCAGGACAGGTCAAGTCTGAGCCGTTTTACAGGTCTGGCAGGCAAGTTTCAGCCTGTTTCTTAGCATAATGGATGGGACGGGATGGGATGGGACGGGACGGGACGGGACGGGACGGGACGGGACGGGACGGGATAGGATAGGAGAGGATAGGATAGGATAGGATAGGATAGGATAGGATAGGACAGGACAGGACAGGACAGGACAGGACAGGATACGATACATAAACTGTAAATAACAAGCTGCCTTATTGCACTTACAGTGTTTTTCCAAAGGTCTTTTTTCTCTCAGAGAGACATGGAATACTCAAGTTTTCCCTTAGTGGATATTTTCTCTCAGCCAAAGGAATACAAGTGTGATGTGAAACTGCCTTCTAGGGTTTGTAGAAATAGAGGTAGTTACAAAGATGTGATTATACAGGACAGAGAACAGGAAGTGTCCCAGCCCAGTAAGTCCAGTATCCAGAGGAAAAGGCGGCTGTATGCTGGTCCCAAGCACTGATGACACGGCAGCACGTGTTTTCCCTCTGCCTTGCCCACAAAACACAGCAGGAAATAGAAAATCAGGACCAGGAGATCAACACCCACAACTCTTACACCAAAAGATGTGCCACTTCCCAGGTGCACATGTACAGCGCTGCACCTCTGCTGAGGACAGGTCTGCTTGGGTGGTGTTAACTAAGCCCAGCTGGTTCTATATATAAAAGGTTTTATTTAACCATTAATTAAATGACCATTATCTGAAAAGCTTGTTTATAAGCTGGTCACTTACTGGGGAAAACTCTTCCAAAAGATGTTTGCACCTGCCTCAGTGAACTGCTCAGGCTGCCTTCTCTTCACCACTCCCCAGGCATTGGATACAATAGGACAAGCAGAATGGACAGCTCACAGTGCTACTCTGCACACTGCTGCCAGTCTTCCACAAAATTGTCCAACTTGAGCTCTTTAGGCAATTCACCTGTCTCAGAGAAAGCTTTCCAGTGAACCTGCTGGAGCTGCCAAGGTGGCAGATCACACCTGACCACTCAGAGAGAAGAAACATGTATTACAAGCGCTGTCAGGAAACCAGTCTCAAATAAAGGCCCAAGAAGATAGTAGAAAGTAGGACAGAGCAGCATTCTTACAGGCTTGGGATGAGAACAGAGGGGTCAGTGGCATATGTCCCCCTGCTTGCTAAACTGCTCCAGCAGCTCCCAAGTCCCCTTCCTTTCCAGTGCTGCTGGTCAGTGCATAAGGGCATTCTGTCTTCTGCCACTCAAACATCAGCTCTCATTGTTTCACATCTATTAGACCTGTTCTCCTCTACTATCATCTACATTCCAGCAAAAATTACCAGCTTTGTTTGTTTATGCTCCTTGATCTAATCCTTAATTTCCAGCAGGGTACCCTTGCAAATGTAGCTAGAGCTGCCACTGCCTTTGAAGACCAGGTGCATCCAGGAGAGCAGGGTATCTGCTCACCTCCTCAGCCAGGCTGCTGGTAGGATGGGAATTCCACCCCCTCCCCCCCCAGCTCAAGCCCATCCTCCTCTGAGCTGCATTCTGTGTCTTGTGATCCAGAGGAGGTGGTCCAACCACACACTGGGCAGGTACCCCCCAAATACCCACAAAGGCACATGGAAAAGCCCAGTGGAAGCTCTCAGTGTCAGGTGTCTCCCATGGTGCTGGTGTGTCTTTCTCTGCTCCACAACACCTTTCTGATTTAATTTGTATTTAAAGCATGCTCCAGTATGAGTTGTTTAAGCAACTCACCTATGTTTGGTTGTTACCAGAGAACAGGTTACAGCAGCTTTGGCAGCTTGGTACCTGCTCCTGCCAACTTCATCCTTGTTCAACAATCCCCAGCACTCCAACAGTGAAACAAACAGCTGAACAGAAATGTCAGGATTTGGCACGCTGAATGTGGTTTTTATAAAAGGTACTTGAGAAATGATGCAATTTCTAAAGTGAAAAATAATGTTTGAAATTAAGCTATATGGATGGACCATGAATTCAGGTAATAAAGTAATCAAAAACATCTGTGCAAGAGTACTCTTAACAAGACTATAACAAATTAGAAAACAGGCCTGGTGGGAATAAAACATTGTAACGAGAATATAAAAAAGTTAGCTAGACATGCCAAAAAGTCTGGAAGCATTCAAAAAGAGGAATAATGCCTTTTTTTTCTTTTTAAATCTGCAGCGCAGTGTGCTTTTCTCCCTTCTCCTGGTAACAATCTTTCACTACCATGGTTTTAATGAATTTTTGAGCTCTGCTTAATTTTTGAGCATTTCTGAGGCAGGGGAATTGAAGCTGCATGAGTGAGAAGTGATTTTTCAAAAATGATCCAGTGTGACCTCTGAGGAATCACATTGATTTTCAGAGCATCCTACCCCCTCCTATAACCAATCACACCAACATTTAGGACAAGCATCTCTTTACAGTACAGCCTTTCTCCACACACTAGTTACACATTTTCCCCTGAAGTGAAGGCTGCTATGTTTATCTTCCATAGATAAAACACAAAGCCACCATGAATTTGACAGCTGACTGAAAAAAAATTGTGAAAAGGGAGAAAGAGCCTTTGATATGATTTCTATGATTCATATACACTCAGCTAAAATATTTTCCTACGATGTTTAAAACATCAAAATAGAGAGTCCCTTTCGTACTTCTTGAATTACAGAGCTGAATTCATTCCCACATATTATTATTTTTAGCAACAGTGCAATACTGGGTTTAAGTTCTCCTGGATATAGGAATACAGTTTTCAGGATTGAAGCTGTAAAATGCCTTAATGATTTCAATTCTACCAACTCTGAATTCAGAGTTTTCAACTGTATTCACAGCAAATTGCAAGTGAGTACAAGTTCCACTGTGCTGAGACTGCGTCCATATTCATACCTGCAGACTATTATAAATTTATTTCTCTGCAAAATTCAAAACAAAGAGATAGAGTTTTCTACAAAAGATATAACTGTCATTTTTATTATCATCCCAAAAAGAAAACAGAGTTTCAGAGTTTTAGAAAGAACTTGCACTTTCAGGCAGTACTTCAGAATATTAGACCTAGCCTAACGCATCAAGCAATGTAACAGACATTATACCAAATTTGGTGCCACTGAAAAAAACCAAAAAACCCAAACCAAACCATTTCACAGAAGTGAAAATGGAAGGCAAGTCATCATTTACAGAGAAATATCACAAAGTCTTGCAAACTGCTTTCCATTTTCTTCACAAACTTTTAAAGTCTCTCTCGCATAGTGAGCCAGAAATCACTTGGCTCTTCTTAAAGTTGCAGGGCTCATGAATGGATCATCCTGAAATTTGCAAAGAGATACACATTACTAAAACTAGCAGGCATTCCAAGTAATAAAAAAGCAAAGTACTTTTAAAATAAACTAGAAAGCCTGGCCATGTTTTCTGACAGACCTGTTTTTGTTGGTTTTGATATGGAAGAGGTAATTTTTTGACTTAAAAGTCCATGTGACGTACGTGCAGAGAATAGAAGTTTTTGTCAATATGACCAGAACAGATACTTTGAAATAAGGAACAATCTACATTTCACTTGTAAATGAGCAGCACATGCCTCAGTAAAATTATGTCTATATACACGTTGCACACCACAATTTACTGATATTTTTATGAATCAAAAATACTGTTTCTTTTTGCATATTTAAGCAAACATGTAGGTTTTTACTTCAAGTACAAGAAGAGATAGCACAGTGGGGAGAAGGAACAAGAACACAGTATTTTCTCTGAAGTGGCCATCATCTGACACTGTTAAGGAATGGATTCTAACCATGCATGACACACTGTGAAAACACTGCACAGTGCTTGACAGAACAGAGTGTCTTCTATTCAGTGCAAAACTGTGTAAAAAGTTCTACTTGTTTAATTGTGGAAGAAACCATTTCCTAGCAGTTCAAAGAGAGACCACAAGAACAGACATATTAGACTTGAAGAGAGTGTTTTAAATTTTTAAAGAAGTGTACTGAGATAATTTGCAACAAAAAAATACCCCAGAAAAGAGTAGTTTCTAAATGCAAAAAAAAAATCTTCCTTTTTACAAGAATAAAATATATAACTAAATGAAAGGATATAGATAAGCACTAGAAGAGATTATAATTACTTTCTCTCCCAGGCAATTCCAGGTCCACATTTCAGTAATGACAATTCACTGACTAAAAATTGAAGGGAAAAAGCACTGGATATTTTTCCAGTCCCTTCTAGCCTTATTTTTGATAATTATGCAGGTAGTCTAATCAAAGTTGGTTGCAATAATCTAGTCCTGTTAGTGAAAAACACAATAAATTCAATTTCACTCTGAAATGCTTTACTCAAACAGCTGTAAAACAGTGAGCTATAGAAACTTAGATAAAATAAAACTAAAAAATAGTCCTATATACCATACCTCATCTGACTCAAAATCAACTCCTTTAGAAGTTTGGCTTTGTGAACCTCTTTTACTAAGTGAAGATAGAGTTTGAAACCTTGAAACATAGGAAGAGAAAAAAAATGGCATCAGCATGCTCTCAGTCACCAGGCATTCCAATAACTTCCCCTGTAACTTAAAGCTGGACACCAATACACAAAGTAAAAATAAATGGACATAACAGTAAGTAGAACAATACAAATTCTTAAAATAACATATTAATACTAAAACTCTGACCAAGTTTACCTCAATCAGTAAACTAATTTTTTCTGTTATAGAAAGATAAACCATATTAACAAGCAAAAATTTATATAAATTCTCTAAGCAGCATTATGACTTTCCTAAAAATCTGGTAGTCAGATCCTTGGACTCTGCTGATCACCAGTCAGAAATAAGGCACGCATTCCATTTATGAAGCAAACATACTGACCTTTGATTTCCTTTGGAAGAAGAAGGAACAAAAGAAGTATCTTCTGGATCAGAATCAACATCTATAATATCCTGAAAAAAAATGTATAAAGATTTTCCACAGAACTTACCCTTACAGAGACAGTGCATAATGTGTCAGTACTACAGCAGAGAACCTCTTTTCTTTCTTCCAACCATACACCTATTTAGTTAGAATATACACTTGAGAGGGCTCCAGGCTAGAGCTGCACAAATTCGCAAATACAACACAAGCTTATTCTTCACATCTTTGACCTTGCAGAACCCAGTAAAACACTCATGTATATACATCTGCTATCTTAGACTATGGTCACAAATAAAACATGGCTTTTCTCAGACAAACACTGTAACAAAAAAGGATACAAAAGGTCTACAGATTAACATGTAGAAACTTAATGTTGGAACTGATAGCTTGGAAACATCTGCTGATTTAGGCTAATGTTTCGACTGTGTATTTATTTTTCAAATCAACGGTAAAAAACAGCACAGCCTCATTCATACAACAAAATGCTTACCTCAGAGTAAGACTGCAATGAATTTGAAGAGTGGTCTGCTCTCGAAGACCTAAAGGCTGGAATAAAACATATGAAATACTTCTAAAATGCTCACGCAAACAACATTATGCAGTTCTTTTTTTTTTTAAAGATCTGCCTAGCATGCATTTCCACTGCAAAACAAACAAACAAGCCAACCCAAAACATAAATTAAGTCTATCAACCCAGGGACATAACCCTCTGTGCAGCTGCTTCTCAGTCTGGCTGAAAAACCATCAGTAATGTTGGTTAAGAGGACACGAAAAACACTACTGTAACTGAAACTCCTGTACATTTAACAGGTTAAATGAACACAGCTGCTAAAATTGATTTCTTTGCAATATTTCAGGTAATTTGCTGACCAATTCTAAATTAAGGTAATTTGCCGATTAATTTAAAACTCAGTCTATCTTGGAGTATTTTGTGGGGGGTTTATGTGTAATTAGTGAGCAGTAATTTTTTCTTTAATTTTTAGATTGTCTATGCTGTTTCCTCAGCGCCTTCCCTCTACAGCAAGGAACAGCTACTCTCATATGTAGGCAGCTTAAAGGTAAGGTTTTCTTCCCTAGTAAAAATGGGCATTTCCAAAACTCGCTACAGTGTAAGGCTAAACTGATTGGCATTAAAGCTTACTAACTTGTAAACATCAGTCAAATTTAACTTTTTATCCCCTGAGAAATATTCTGCCTAAAATGTTAAGTCACATTCTTTCTGTGCTTATTTCTTAAGAATATGCATTATGTAATATGTTTCCTATGTGCAGTTCTAGTCAGAAATTCCTAATACATTACATTTTACCCCATGACAGAAGAATATCACTAATTTTTTCCCTTTTCTTTTTTCTTTCTCTCATCGTTGTTAGTTATTCTAGTGCTGAAAGAATCTCTCACAGCTGAAATGGACTAATAGAATAAAAGGCAATTAAAGCACTTCATCATTAAACAAACACCTTCACTATAATTTGAGAGAGCAGATTAGAACAACAGATAGATCACAGGCCTACCATCCATGATAGATGGTGTCTTGCCAGGCACAGACACAGGTTTGTAGGATCTGCTGCCAGAAGCTGATTCTTGGCTAGTGGTTCCTGTAGAGATAACAAACAAAATGCAAATCTGTTCAGCAGTCATTTTTTTTACTCTTCAGTCTATCATTACTGAATGAGAAGTCACTTAAAAAAATCTACAATCCTCTTTACTCCTCATTTTCCCCTTGAGTTAAAGCCCTCCATACAGGCAGAAGAGCTGCCCTGGGTCAAGTATTCAAAGGTCCACAGACACAACCTCACAACACACAGGGCTCTAATCTGATGGGAGCACAAGTGTTGGAGCACTCAGGCTCACAGAACTAGTTTAAAAGCACTAACCAAATCAGACCCAAAGTAAGAGCCTTTGTTTCAACTCAATCTGCTCTCAGACATTTGGAAATATTACTCAGACAATTCAAGGGACTTATTTACACAGTGAAAGTACATCTATAATGGAAGTACCACTACCACTGCAAAGTGTACAACCACACTCAGTCCAGGAGCTAATTAATTCTTTTTGCTTAAGAAATACTCCCCATTTTTCAGTCACTAAAAACATTAAAGTCTCTTGTAAATTACATTAGGATAGAGACAATCTGTACCTCCTCTTTATACTGATCAAATGCTTTACCTTTAGCAGTGACAAAGGTCTATCCATGCACCTCATAGTACAGACCTTCCCAATAATGCATCTTCTAGAAGTATACTATGTTTCCAAAGCTGGGAAGCATGATATTTTTCTTTGAATCATAGTGAAAAAGGTGAAAAACTTAAGCCTTGTAAGGCAGTCAATTGTAAGCAATAGGATACCACAAGTAGTTGAGAAGAGCTTATTTCCCAGTAGGAGTTCTTAAGAAGCAAATTTCCGCTTGATGGAAGCATCAGAAGAGAGTTACCTTTTAAAGAAAAAAAAGTCAGGAACTGCAGTACAAAGACTGCAAAGTTTTTCTTACCTCTACCTCTTCGAGATGAACCTCTTGCTGTTGAATTTTGTCCTCTTGCACCTCTTGCCCTACCTCTTGCCCGACCCCTTCCTCGGCTCAGTGTTGAAGAAAAGCCATCACTTGAATTACTAGCGCCTGTCATCTCCATATCCATGGAATCTTCATCACTGGAGGCTGCGACCAGAACTTCATCTGCAGATCGGTGGGCCCTGGCCCTCATCATTGCCTGAAATGGAAAAATAATTACAGGAAAAAGAATCTTAAATCATGAACACACCACTGTTAAATCCTAGTTATGTACAATAAATATGTAATGTAACTGTAAATAAAAATGTGTAATTCTAAACCAGTGAGGCTTAGAAGACATAAATCCAGCGTTATGGATGGTGAGGACATCCTTGAAAATACTTAGTTTATTTAATTAGATGTGTACATATAAAGTAGTTAGCTAAGATCTGAGAACAGAATTGAGCTCGTTCATGTGACACACTGTTGGTGAAGTTTGGTGAACAGCTCAGGTCATCCTCTGTCAGCTACACGTGTCTGCTCAGAGGAAGCATCCTATGGGCTCCCCTGACTTGAACTTCATTGATAACAGTGGGTGCTTAAGACAACTAGCTCAGGTGATGATATCCCAGATTAGGAGAACTGAATCTCAGCCCAGGTGTCCTTTATCTCAAAATTGCATTCCAGTCCCACATAACTTGCAAAGACAAAGGAGCACCTATGCTATCAGCAGTTGGCAATTTTCTTTAGAAATACAATGCAATTGAAGTACTAGTATGTGGGAGATCTAAGATTGCTGATAAGGACACAATACCTAAAGGTTTGCCAATATATACATCCCATTTGTTCCAGTAATACCACCCAATATAGTCCATCCACATGTCCACTGGTGATGAGATCACAAAGAGCTTAAGCTGAAAGATCTTTGAAAGTCACCTGCCTAGTCTAACCTCAGTTAAATGCAAGAAATAATGAACATTCAGGTTCACTAATTTGTACAAAAAAGAGACCTCAAAAGCCAAATTGAGCAGTAGCTTAGGTATATATTACCCTAACAAAGTTTTAAAAAGACCTAATAAGCTTTAAAGGCAGATAGGCACTTTTTGGTAAGGAAAATGCTGAAGTATTGCTGAAGCATTGCTAAATGACTGCATTTATATGCAGAAGTCACCACTCCATTTTTCAGTCTATGTTCAAAATTCAGAGTAATTACCTCATGGACTTCCTTATCCTCTTCTTCGGTATTCTTTTTTCTACTCTCCCTGAATTTTCGCACCTGAATAAAAATAAAAAAACAATTCCTGTCAAAATAACAGTTCATGTCATACAATAATGAAAATATAGTAAGTGCGAAGCTGTGAGAAGTGAAGAGTCCAAGAACAACTGAACAGTTTGTTTAGGGCCCTTTTATGCTGTCCTATGGTTTAAGAATCTCACATTCTATTAATAACTGGAGCTACATCACTGGGGAGGAAGAAAGCTTGGGACATGGTGAAGGAGATACTGTGTTTAAGAGGAAAGTATAGTAATTTTGACAATAGGGGACACTGAAATATGAGTAACTGGAAAAAAGGTAGAGATGAAGAAGCAAGACAGAAAATAACTATTCTGAGAAGAGATAATGTTGAAGTATATGTTCAACTAAGGAAGCTCAACTTGACAAAGACGGAAAAAAATACGGGGCATGACAGAAAGAAGATATTAGTTCTAAAGAGAAACAACAACAACAACAACAAAACGCCCTGAAGTGTCACAGAAAGCCTGCAGGCATTGCTTGTTTATGGTCTCTTTCAACTCCTCATGGATTAAAGCAATTAGTAAGAAAACAGGTACATGCAGCCTTCCTTCCTCACCAAATTATTCTTTAAACAGTGCACAGATAAGCTGCTGAACAACTTCTACACTTTTGAATATTACAGCTGAATACATGGGCTCATGTGGAAGCTCAACAAGTTTACAAAAATATCTTTCAAGGGTTGCTCAATACACATAAACCAGGCCTGTCTCTGAGATACCATGAGCTGCAAGCAGTTAGAAGCAAATAGAGCACCTGAAGGATAAATTTCCTTTATGCTTGTCCTGTTCTTGTACTCTTCCCTAAGCCAATACAAAAAGCTACAAAGAGATTTTACCTACCATCTTTCTCACAATAGTGGTAAATATGTAGTTCTACATGTATTAGGCAGATTTTTTTCCATGAATATGTGTGCAACCTAAACCCCATTTTCAGTAAAAGTTTTTAAATCATATATTTGAAACTTCATCATAAAATAATTATTCATTTATTAATTGCAGAAAATTACTAGAGGCAATTGTTGCAGATGCTCCACACACTGGCAAATCTACTCAACCATGTTTGAGCACTGATTTTTCTACGGTCTTGACCTCTCTTGGGGAATCAACATTAACAGAACATTACCTCCTCATCTATTTTTTCTTCTACTGCATCAGTGCGACGCTCCTTGAGAAACCTCTGCGTTTTTTCTAGTTGAAATTTCACCAGCTCTTCTATGGCATCTTTTTCCTCTTTGTCCACAAACTCTTGCACTGCTTCTCCCATTCCTCTTTCAGTTAGAAGTGAAAGCTGTACTTTCTTTAGAATTGGAGAAAATAATTTGTTAAGAAGTATCTGCCATTAGAGAAAGTAAGAAATATTCCAGCTGTTTCAGATAAATATTACATTAAGTTGGTTGCAAAAACAGTAATGTGCACTGAATATTTGAATCAGACAAAACCACAGCAATAAGCAAATGTTACTTAACAACTCTCTTGCAACTAGCATGCCACACCAACTTTACAGAGTATTTCTCAAACTAGTCAAAGCAAAAGGCTTTATGAACAGTAAAGAAACTGCAATGCTAGTAATATCCAAAATAAAAACTTCCAGGAAATAATGCTGCCCAGAGGAATAAACTTTCTAGCTATTATAAAATAAAATGTTTAAATAAAATAAGCAGAACAAAGGAACATGATTTATGCTGTCCTAATACTGACATCTAGCATGTGTCTAAGGTTAGGCAGGATGATGTAATTTGAAGGATCTTAACCTCAAGAATTCTTTCTCTAAGGACTTTTTAAAACTGAAATAGCTTCTGCAAGTTATGCTTGATCAACTACCTCAAGCATTTGTGCACATGGCTCACTGATTATTTTTTTATCTCTTAGATGTTACTGCACTGTTGTTGGGAAAGGGAAATATACTAGATTTAACAACAGGGTGGGAAGAAAGCAAATTATCAAGATTCTCTCTTCCTTCTCCCTGCTCTGCTTTAAATAAAATGTGGAAGTGCACTACATCTGAGGACACAAATATACTGCAAAGTAACAAGTGACTCTAAGTCAGTAATAGTAAATGCTACAGTTTCACACTGGCCCTAGAGAAATTTAAGGTAGCTATTCCCAACATGCTGCCTCACATTTTCCTCCTATACTTGAGTACATGACACATCACTTAGTACAGGGCACACACTGCAAGTTGACACGAAGGGCTATCATGCTCTCACACCAGTGTGTGCTCATGTACCTACAAACCTATACACAACAGTGACTTGCTAATCTAAGACACACATTTCATGGGGTAATTCTCAGACATTTTTATGGGAAATAAATTCACTTGTTGCATGTCAGAGTCTTTTCACGGCACACTACTTCCATTAAGAAAGAAGAAAAAAAAATATCATATGATATTATAAAAGTAGAAAAATACCTTCTCTGCTGTCTGGAAATACTGCTTTACAAGGTCTTCCACCCTGAGTGTTGTTCCCTCAGCAGGTCTGCTAACCAATTTTCCAAAATTAAGATCAATGTCTAGAACAGAAAAGCACAGTGGCATCATAAACATTTACAGCTTTTAATTTTTACTATTCCACTGATAGTAGCAGGAAAGAAAGATTAATTCAGGCCTCCTAAGATTTGTGGTCCTATTACGTGTAAAGCTTTTTGCTCTTTTTAGAGTCTATTCATTGGAAACATGGAGAAACATCATAACTGTGCAGACAACTCTATCCCTAGCAGACATAAAGAGTTCTAACTAACATATGTCTGGAATTATATATTGAACACTGTGTTCTGAAGGTTATAATTGAACTTTAGAAGATCACAAATGGAAGAAAATCATAGGAGCTGTCATAGCACAAGTTTTTCATAAAGAGAGATTTTCCTCCACACCACGCTGACTGATTTTTAATAGAAAATGCTCATAGCTCATCCCTCTTTCTCAAGCAGCAAGGTAGAAATGGCAGAAGGATGAGAGGGATAATCATCTTAGGTTAGCACATAGCATACAAATAACATAAAGTGACTATAGACTGCTATAGACTATAGACTGAATTCCTGAAGTCTTAACATCATCTGTACTGAACCACAATGTACACATGTAATGAAAACATTGAGTGCTTCATTAGCCACTTCCCTTGTATTAGAGGCTGTCTAATAGAAGAATGCAAAAGCCATGGCAGTATTTTTATACTCCCTTCCTGAAGCTGACATACCCATTAAGCAGGAAAAGTAAATTAGTGAAACATGGAGGTAGATGTGGTAGCTACAGTGTATTCTTAAAATGTTAATGAGATTACACAACTATAAAAAGGAAATCAAAGCAAAATAAACCAAGGTCAATTGAGTATAATTTTTAAAATGCCTCACCAAAAGCAGTTTTTATTAGCTTTTATTCATGAAATGATGTTTTGAACTTTATAGAACTTACAGTATTCATAAAAACCATCACTGGAACTGGATAATGCACTTAACAATACACTAACGCAAACTAGTAGGAGTTTTTAAGCACATTATGTTCCTGTACAAGCTGAATCTTCATTAGCAATTATTACAAATCCAGTATTTGGACAACATCTATGAACCATTTATTTAAAATTCTAGGCAACAGTGAGAAATGCTGTAATAGGAACAGCTGTTATTGGTTTTGCACAAATATTTGAATAGAAACATACCTGGAAGAGACAGGCCAATAGCACCTCAGATGAACTACTAATTAGGGCAAATAATATTCTACATTTGGACCTTTTATAAAAAAAATATGAACATCTTTTAAGCCCATACCCTTCATTACTATTTTACGTATGAACAAATGAACTACTACAAAATAAAATTAAAACATAAAGGGAAAAAGCACTATACCCATCTCTTTTCCCTCACAGTGTTAAAACCCAATCACCTTATTCTAAGAAGTCTCTGGCAGTGAGCAACTTAATGCCTTCCATTGTAATTATCACAGAACCACAGAGTAACTCAGTCTGGCATGGGGCTATATGTATTACTATAAGCAACTCAGTAAGGTCTGAGGAAAATGAAACTGTTTATGAATAACTATCAGAAGATGCTCGGCTGAATATCAGAATTTTGGACAAATCCAGAATAAAAAAATAAATAATTGTGCAATATATACACTTAAATAAGACACTGCATCTTTACTCTTCCTATAACCTATTAGATGGTAGGCACTAAGCCTTTGCAAGTGCTGGGCAACAAAATACAGACAGATGAATGAAAACAAAGGCAAGCCAATGATTCCTTCTTTCATAATCACCTTTCTTCTCTTTTTGTTCACGACGCCTGAAAAAGTGTATGATGTCTTTTGGGTTAGCCACCCTATGCATGTACTTCTGGCTGAAACGATGGACACTGAATGGTTCAAAGCCACCTGCATAATCAACCTATGTGAGGAAAGGACAAATTTAAATATGAAACAAACAGAAGTGGAGAAGCCACACAATTCAAACAAATTTGTTATGCTTCAAAGGAAAAAATTAATAGTAAGAAATAAGTCAACCTAAAATGAATGCTTTACTATACAGAATAGTTAATGGCTAATTACGGCTAATAATAACATTAACAGAATAGCTAATAACTAATATTTATATATATAATATTTATTTATATATAAACATATAATAGCTCCTATTTATAACTTGTTCCTAATTCGTTTCATTTGCTAGCCTTCACAACAGTTTCTGATTGGGCTAGGAACACACACAGGATAGTATGACTTTAAAGAACTTCACAGTAAATAGCCACTTTTGATGCCCTTACCCAGAACACCAGTGAAGTACATTTATGACCAATCTCATCCTTTACCTTAGAGCATTGGTTACACAGGTAAACAGAAGTATGGTAGGTGATTTATATCTGACTGTACACAGAAAAAATAGATATATAATATGTGTTTACACAAAAAGTATGACTTTGCTCTGAAACTTTTCAGTGACCTTTAAAAACAAAGAAATCCAAGCTGAACAATTTCTTACTCTTAATCTTATGATAGGCTTCTCTGGCTGGCGGGGATTTCCCAAGCGTTCTCTTTCTGCAGTGTCCAACATCAATTCCACCTGTGAAGGGGAATTATAAATTCAGTGCCACTTTGTTATCTTACAGATGCCTGAATGTTTCAAGTATAACTTAAAATACATCCAGTTGCAAGGGGAGATATCAAAATAAAACAAATGTGCTCTCATTCCTGAACACATATGTACCAGTATGCAGCCAAAAGCCATTAAGAATGACTGAGAAAAACATGACAATGAAAGGCTTATCCTTCAGATACAGTGTAGTTCAGCACTATCTACACTACTGATCTCTCATATTTTATATCCACTATGCTTTGCTAAATTTCTAGTCCCAGAGAAAAGCAGAACGAGCCATATAAATCTAAGAACTAAACAATAATAAACCTGCTTAGTTACTTCTGCCACTTCTGACTGCATGGCTGAGCTCTCAGGGTTCAGGCCACTGCATTTATGCTGGTTCCAAAGTGCACATCCAACACTGCCCCGCTCTTAGGTGCAAGCTTTTGTACAAAGATGATAAAGCAGTTCCCAAAAAGCAGCTCCAGCCTGCTTTAATAGGTCATCCCAATCAAGGAATCTGGAAGCCAAGACTGCAGAGTGAACATCATGGAATTAGCTTCCTATGGAAACACTGTCTAAGCTTGTTTTAATATGGAGCAAGACAAGATTTCTCATCTTCCAGTCTCAAAAACAGTCACAGATCCCATCCCCTGTCCATACACTGTTATCCATACACTGTTATCCATACACTGTTATCACCACAAGTTACCTTTTCCATGCAGAATGCCTGTATTGCCTGAGTAACATTAGGATTGTCAGGATTAAAAAGATCTGGATGATCAGCTAGAACAATATCCTCTATATGGAAAGTTCGCACTGTCTCTAGAGCAATCTTCTCCATTTTCATTTTTTTCCCTTTAACATGCAGCAAACCAATGTGTCTAGAAGGAGAAAGGTAACTTACTAGAAGATAAACTCAAGAGAAGTACAGTATAAAGATTTGTTTTCAAATTCATGTTTACTTTCCAGGGACAAAATTTCAAAACGATAGGAAGATCTGTACTTCAGGGTTGGCCCTCTAAAACTTCAATTTTCTCATATTTAGACTGTGCTTGTTCCATATACAAGCACCTGCACTCAGTTCCTTGTATTCCAATTTATCAGTATGTAACTCCACGTAGCTAAGTTCCATTTGCTTCAAATGTTACATTAAATTGCAAGCAAAGCAAAAGTTACACCAGGTACTCATTCCATCTACTTTGCTTATTATGTCACACTCTAAAGCTAATCCACACAGTAATACAAGTCTTTTCATACTGTATACAAGTATTTTTCTGTTCTCAAGAGAACACCTGAGACATGTAAGACAAGGGATAAACAAGAACAAAAAGGAAAGCTCACGCACTTCTTCACGGCTTCTCCAGGGGACAGAGATGTCACCACTGAACTTCCTGGCTGAGAAATGTAGAAACGCTGCTGTTCATTTTTGAATGGAGCTATTTTGCACTCATGTTCATGACCCCACACAACAAGATTAATAAAGTCATCTAAAAACTGTTCTGGAATGTAGTTGGTAGCTCCATGTTTGCTCCTGTTCAAGAGAAGAATAATGGATGGGCAAGGGGAGAGTGAAGGAGGAGAAAAACGTCTGTGATTTAAAATTATACAGGAACTCCAGCAATGATATCAGACATATATGTCAGGTCTTCTTCACATTTATTCCTTGCACAGCTGTTTATAGTGTTTGGTTAAACAAAAGGGCAACTTACATAGCTCACTTTTTTACACAGATCACTGTTTTCTGCTCCCCTCCTTTTATTTGGATCTCCCTTTTCTTCTTACTTGGCTTGTAAGACTTCTGGTTTTTTTCTATATGAATGTTTTTATAGTGTTTCATGGCAATCAGATTTGGTTGTTTTTTATTTTTAAATTGTGGAGTAAAACCTACTGAATTAAACAGACATGGGACATGCCATCCCCGATCCCTTTCTGGAAGACAAGGGAGATGGGGGAGTGAGTTCCTTTAGACTATAGGACAGAAATTGCACAGGGTATACAAATATATTTATTTACATCTGTCTCACCATTATTTGAGCATGAGGATTGCCCTCTTCTTCAGGAAAAATCAGAAGAAAGTATTTAGAAAAGAACTCTGCCTGTTCCTACTACCACTGCTAGGAGAAGCCTGTAGGCAGATAGAACATGTTACCTATCTGCAAAGCACAGCAGTGCAAGGGAACATAGGGTACTTGTTGAACTATGGTTCAAACAAGAATAGAAAATACAACATGAAGTTTGGTGTTCTCCCAGCTCTAACAAGCAGAAAGACTTAATTATATGCATATTACACTACAAACCTTCCACTGCCTCTGACTATAAAAGTTTGGGAAGAGATCTCCCAACTCCCCTAAATAATTTCTTTCAAATGTTTTCCCTTACAATTCTTCTCCAAAAAGAGCTGTAAAACAATGCTTTCACCTGTAAAAATCTTAAGAAATCACCTAATCACGAGAACCATGAACTAACACAGCTGACTTGCTCACCTATCCTTTTCCAGGCAGTTTTACAAAGTAACATAGCAAATTACAGTAATTCATTCCCTACTGTTACCTATTTTGATGAATCACAAACAAGTTAAACCAACTATCTTCATCTTCCTTTGGTCTCAGCATGGTTACTTGCTTATTGACAAACATACGATACAACCTCTCATCTGGAATGGCTCCTGAAATGGACAAACAAAAAAACAAAAAAAAATTGTGTGGTAAACAAGTCTGTATTTCATAGCATTTTTACTAGCAACTCTATTAAAAAAAGCATAAGGAACAAAAATACAGCAGTCTTCCAGTACCCAAAGTGGGCTTACAAGAAAGCTGGAGAGGGACTTTCCAGAAGGGAAACCAGTGATAGGACAGGGGAATGGCTTTAAACTGAAAGAAGACAGATTTAGGTTGAATATTACGATGAAGTTCTTCACTGTAAGGGTAGTGAGGCACTGGAACAGCTTTCCCAAGAAAGTTGTGCATGTCCCATTCCTGGAAGTCACTGATTATTTCCTTGATGTTTTTAACTAGGAAAAACCCCCCAAACTATGCTTTGCTGGGATCATGATAGATATCAATAAATCCCATGTGGAGTGTCCATATTTTGTATAAGAACAAATGCTCTCTGAATCAGAGAAAGTCAAAAAGGTATTCATAATTCTGGCACAAACACAAAGAAACATGTTATGAACATCTGCATGCAGCAACACTGTACTTTAGAAAGTTGTTGAATTTCCCAGTAACAACTTTGGTATTGAAAACTTTTGTATTTCGATTTTAGAACATTTCACTAACTACTAACCTTTCAAACATCTAGCAAGCTTTCAAAGTATCCCATTAAACATGCAAAAAGATGGCCAACAAGGACTTAATTTAGAGCTATAAAAGTTGTTTGGAATTAAGTGTTTAAGCACTCATGACTGGACAAAAAATAAGGGTGAAGAAATAAGATCTCAATAGTTAACTTCTCTAGACAGAAAGCAGTCAAAAATAACCATTCCATGTAAAAAGTGAGGGTACAGAGGAATTCAGTGGAGAAAACGCAAAGGAACAAACCCATCATGGAACCACTTTAAAGTATGAAACTCTTAAGTTTCTTTAAAGAAACTGAGATTTCCCATGGCCAATGTTACTTATGAACCACTTCAGACAGACATGTAAGACAACAGATTTCTGCTCAGACAACTTATGCTTTTAAATATAACCAAAATGGCACATGAACATAGGGTGTTTAAGTTTTGCCTAAGTAGGATGAAATAAGCTTAATACACAACAGAGATAATTTAAGAGTGTGATTGCTCTAACTTGATACACCAGCATTATGGTTAACTTAGGCAGGGTTTATTTAACACCAATGAAAGTACAAAAATCAAGTTTAGGAAGATTTATCTAAATGAGCAAGAAAACCCTGTCAGCCAGTGACATAAAGCAGGAGGAAAAACCTGACAGTCACAGAATTGATATGCTTTAATTTAGAATTACATAGACCTTCATGTTTGCTGCAGCATTATATATTTGTTCCAACTTTATTTAGATCTATTAAATTTCAGTAATACATGAACAGTCTAGTCACAGTCTGGCAGACAAATACTTACCCAAGCCATACAGAGCAATTTTTGTTCTACCTTTACGCAATAAAATGGGACTAATATCTATTTTCTCCACGGAAATTGAACGTCCAAAGTGATTCAGCAGTCCTGCACAGCTTAAAATATCCAATGCACACAGTGCATCTGCCTATGACAAATAATAAGATACAAATACAAAACTTTGAATAGAACATTAAGTGTTTCATGTCTAAATGAAAGTCTCAAAAGTAAGAGAGAATATCTTTCCTTAAGTAACTTCTGCAGTTGAAAAGCAGCATAACATATATTAGGAGTTTTGCTAGTACTCTAGAGTACAGAAGAAAATCCCTTTTCAAGTCATTCTTCATTTTAACAATATGAAATTAAACATTAAATCATTCAGAAAAACAAGATCACAAAAAACCATTCAAACCACCCAATCTCTAAACTACTACAAAAATTATCTGGCTAAGGTAACTACCATATAATAAATTCAAAGTTAAACTGCTGCTAGAACACTCATTTCCATGATACACTGCTATTTGCTATAAAATGTAAAATTATTAATTCAACACATGCATTTTAATGCTTTCTAAACATCCTTTTCCTGTTTACTTCTCTTAGCTTGCTTTTAAGCTACCAATTTACTATTATTAGATTATCCTCCTTGCAAATGCATGATGCATATCAATTACATATTCACAAATCAAAGTATCAAAATTCTCTTTCTGTAACAAAAAAGCTTTCAGTCTCTAGAGATGGAGTATTTTATAAAAATTCTGAAAGACTGCCACTTCTTAGCATGAAAAGTGATTCTATTCTCAATGACAGAGACCAATGTAAATTAAGAAATTAAACACAGTTCATATGATCTCAACTTATTTCATTTTTCCTAAAGATACACAAAATATTTATACAAAGAGTGGAGCAGCTGACTAAAACTAGCGTGATGTCCCAGAACTGCATTTCTATACAAGTTTCTATTTCTCTACCTTCGTCATGCAATTATGATAATAATTACCCCTGTGGGATCATCGTGATTGCCATGAATACTAAAAACTGGAATAGAAATGTTGAGATTTTCATCCTGATAATTTACCCAAGGAAACCTGAAATAAAGAGGAAAAGAAGTTAAACTATTATCTGCAAATTTGTGTATGATTCTCAATATTGTTTTCAAATTCATCCCAAATAGATGTGGTACAAATCAGAATGAAGTGATATGAATAAGCCTAAGGTTAAGCTTAAGCACAAGAAGATTCTTACTCATGGTCTGGAATGGCACTTTCCATGAGGAATAGGGTAGCAAAAGAAACCTATTTTTTTATAACAAGCCATGAAAAGAATTGTACAAATAATTGTGTAGTAGGAGTGAATTAGGCTGTGCAACCCTTGCTTACACACAAGGAACTCTGCTGATTTTACCAAAAAAACCAATGTGAATTGGTTTACTTTTACATGCAAAATGGAAACTATACATTACACAAATATATCAAGAGCCACAGCATATTCAGAAATTTCTCAAAATATTGTACACATTACTTTACAGACTTAGATGACAGGTGAAGTTATTCTGTAAACTGTCTCACACAGAGAGGCCTAAAAATTCCAGGTTCCAGTCATGGAAGATATAAAATAAAAATCACAACACACTCGCCCAATACACAAACCAAGCCTTACATGATAATTTATAGTAATATACTTACTTGCTGTTATGAAAATTAACTGCCTGATCACTCAAAATTTCAAACTGAACAGGACGATCACCCATGCAGTATTTTCTTAGTGACTCCAAACAAGAGTGTACTGTTTTTCTGGAGGGCTTGTTGTCGTGAAAAAGGTCTCCACCTAATAAAATAAAGTCCACCTGTATGTAACAAAAAGCTTTATTATTTTAATACAACATTTTGTGTTACCTTGAAAGACCTCTAAGCAAATTGTTTAAATTATTTCTTCTAGGGAGTTTCACATACTTCCTCAAATATGAAGATGTAAAGGTAAAAAGAGTTAGTAGTAACAGAAAAAATATTTAACTTCCTTATGAAAAAGAAAAGTAATTAAATTCTTAATTAAAACAAAATCAAACGCAAAAAGACCCATTTATGAAGAGCCATACGAGAAAACAACTAATAGTGATTAAAAAAAAGGATTAGTGTACTATTGTAATAAGGGTCTTCAAATTGGCCCCTGAACATTTTTTGCTAGGCATGAAAAGCAGTGACATTATCTTCCCACTGCTGCACCACCTAATGAGAAGAAACCAGTAGCTATCACCACATTATTTTGAGAAGGTACTAGATGCAATTTCTGCATATATTGTGTATATTTAGTTGTCTTTCTTGCAGTGAGGGACCCAGAAATGAACAGAGCACTCGAGATGCAGCCTCACCCAGTGCCCAGTATGAGGGGCAATCCCTGCCCTGCTCCTGCTGGCCACACTATTGCTAATACAGGCCAGGATGCCATTGGCCTTCTTGGGTACCTGGGCACATCCTGGATCATGCTCAGCTGCTGCCAACCAACCAAGGCCCCAGGGATGCAGCAGGCTTCCCTAAGAAGTGGAGCCAGTCTGCATATTGGGCCTTCTGTTCCCATCGGAAGGGGGTCTGCTGTAACAACCCATCTTTTTTCTTCATGGAAGGATATTTTGATATTGGACACAGGCAACAACCTCAGCAACACCTGAATGCTAGATGAACCACTATCCTTGTTCAGTTCCACTTGCAGAGCCTCACATCTGTTATGTCAGGGCACATGGGGCAGTCATGGAGGAGATGCAGCTGCTGTGCAGGGCAGGAACTTGTTGTCATTGCCCCTGTCCCTTAATTCAGCGAGTTCATTCAGAGGAAGTGAGGAGAGGGAACCTCCTGGATCATTGTGTCCTGTCTGCCTGTTAAGCCTGCTCCCAGGAAAGTAGAGTGTGATTCCAGTAGTCTCTCTCTCATACACGCTCCCTGATACACCTCAGCCAGGGCTGTGACTGGACAGGGAGTTCTGTCTGGGCAGCTCTGTCAGCCGTGGTGGATGCAGAGACACACAACGGCTTTGTGCCAGATAGATACCACTGCTCCCCGGTGGAGCTGGCAGGGCTCAAGTGCTGTCCCTGCACAAAAAGCCATGCCACGGCAAGTCTGTTTGCCGTGCTGGAGGTGCTCCTGCCTGCTGCCACTCCCCAGGAGCTTCGTGTACAGGCATGGGAGGGTTTTTGGCTGCCACTGCTCCTGACTCCAGCCAGGTCCCATCAGCTACTGCGGGCTCCTGGTGGCTCTCAGCTCCCACTCTCAGCTCTCCCGACACTGCCCCAGTTTAGGAAGCCCCTCTGTCCACCCCACTGCAGGATTCTGCTGCCCATGGTGCAGGCACCGGAGCTGCTCGGCACCAGAACTGCTCACTTCAGCGACTCAGCATTGCACGACACTTGAAAAGCTCCAAACAAATCTCCACTGATTTGTTAGAAGACTGTATATCACTTCTCTCGCTCTCCTCAATTATTTTTCCTCCCTGCAGTGATAAACCCTCCCTAGATACCACTGAAACTAGTGCAGGCAATCCAAAGCCACTGCTAATGCAACCAAAGTCATGATTCAGCAAGAATGCTCTCACAAAGAAACAAACATTCCTTTTACCAAATCAGAAACGAAACTGAATGTAACAAATAGTTCAGCCATTTGATTTGATATTATTAGAGACAGTACCAGGACTAAGCTTTACATCTTCTGGCAGACTGGACCATATTTTCAACAGCCTCAGTCCTTCCCTCTCCAAAAAGTAGCACTTACTTCATTTTTTCGAGCATGGTCCAGTATTTCATTAAAAGTTACAAATGTATCATTTCCACGCACTGGATCCTTCTCCAAATAGCCAAGATGAATATCAGTTGCAATGAGTATTTTAAAGGTATCTTCATCATCCCTGAACAAGACAGGAAAACTTGTGTCAGAGAGCAATACATATAGGTAATTTCTACAGTCTTTAATAAGGTAAGCTTATCTGTCCAAAGTAATGAAACACGGAGATTTGCCATACAACTCCACCAAATATCAGTCCTGTTAGTCTCAAAATACTTCACTACATGTATTGCAAACAGCACATCGCCAAACCAGCCAGCAGGAAGATTTGTTTATCCCAGTCATTCTGCTCCAGTAAAGGGCTGCAAGCACCCCTCTGAAGCATCTAGTTAAAAACTAAAGAAACCTTTGCGTGTTTTTTGTTTTTGTTGAACAGTCTAATTCTCTCTTTGCACTGGTAATTTCCACGTGCATGAAGGCATGGTGCATGGTGATCATAAGGACGGGAGGCAAAACACAACTGATGATCCCAGCTCTTCTCAACTCGTCCCGGACGTACAAAACACTTGCTGCCCGATGTGTCAGGAGGGCAGGGAGCTGCAGACAACGGGACCTTACTGTGAGTTGACGCTGCTCATCCTCGTGCCGAGGTTCCTACGGGAATGCTCCGGCACAGCGCAGGGAGTCAGTTTCTGTCCTCACGGACGCGAAGCGCAAGAGACCAAAGGAGGCGCTGGGCCAGGGCAGGGGCACAGTGAGGCGCGGCCCCTCGGAACGATCACTGAGGCCGCGCCATCTCCCGCTCCCGCCGCTGCCCGGCCCGGCCCGCCCATTGCGTCACGTCCGGCGGCGGCGCGGCCCGGAAGCGCTCGCGGGCCCCGCCCCGCCCGGAGCACCGGGGCGCGGCGGCCTCAGGTACCGGAGCGGGCCGGGCGGGAGACCCGCGCGCCGGGCGGCCATCGGCCGGTCTCTCGCGGGGCGCTGGGGCCTGCCCGGGGTGATGTGGGCCCCGCGGAGGGGAGCGGGGATGGTGCAGCGGGCCGGGCCGGGCCGGAGCAGAGACTCTGCCCCAAAGTCCAGGCTGCTCTCCAGACCCTTTGTTGGTAAAGTGAGCAGCGTTTCGAGTGCTCTCAGCAAACCCCCGCGCAGTGTTGCACTGCATTCTGAAGGTGGTGCCGTTCGGGGATCGGGGTAACACGGTGCTTTTCTAGCGTGAATGTTATCTGTGAGTTCTGGCAGAGCTGGCAAAGCCCGCGTTAGCGGAGGATCACTGAGTTTTCCCTTGAGTTTTGCTGTCTGTTGACACCCTCATCATCCATCAGATAGTTTTATTGACAGTGCATTGATAACAGTTATAGTTAGTATAAATATTGTTGTACATCTGCTGCTCACAGATGCTGACTGAAAATGAATAAAGACAAGCAGACTGATGAAGATGATGATGACAGCGAACTGTTCGAAGACTTCACAGAGCATTTTAACCAACTTGAACTGCTGGAGACGCACAGGCATTTGATTCCTGTAGGAACTCAGAGCTGTTGGTCAGGACAGTCTGATGATGATGATGATGAGCAAGAAAGAACAGAGGAATGGTATGAAATGCAAGAAAAGAAAATGGAAAAAAATCCAGAGAAATTGCTACTCTGGGCAGCTGAAAACAATCGGGTAAGGCACTTCTTCTGTTCATATATATAACTTACAATAATGTTATTTTGAGCACATGTCTGTAGTCTCATCCACAAACAAAAATTTACCCATACTTTTCTTTCTTTCTCTGAGTTGTTTTGATCTGGTTTTGCAAGCCACTGTATGTAAAACATCCCCCTTTGTAGCCCATACACGCTAAAACATCTCTGGATCCATTGGCTTTTAGAACAAGTTTTGATTCCAGTTCAAAGTTCAAGTAACAGCATTTTTGTTTAACTTGTATGAACTGAAAGCATGTTAGGCTCTTCATGGCAAATAAGCCTTTTAACTGAGGTGGAGAGGACGTATCTGAGATTTTATAGGAAATTGCTTTTCCTGAAGTTTTAAGGACCATCAAAGCCATACACCTTGTTTCATAGAATCACGTGAAGTTCCGTGTTTCCTTTAAACAGCTGAGTACCGTGAAGAGGCTCCTGACAGAAAAGCTGGCTCCAGTGAACGCTCGTGATGAAGATCAATACACTCCTCTCCATCGAGCTGCCTACAGCGGGCACTTGGACGTTGCACACGAGTTGGTGGCCCAGGGGGCCGACGTTCACGCGCAGACCGTGGATGGCTGGACACCCCTGCACAGCGCCTGCAAGTGGAACAACACCGGAGTGGCTGCCTTCCTGCTCCAGCAGGGTGCAGACATCAACGCGCAGACAAACGGCCTGCTGACGCCCCTGCACATTGCTGCAGGAAACAAAAACAGCAGGGAAACCCTTGAGCTCCTGCTGATGAATCGCTACGTGAAGCCAGACTTGAAGAACAACTTGGATGAAACCGCCCTTGACATTGCAAGGAGGACTGATATATACCACTACCTTTTTGAAATAGTAGAAGACTGCATAAATGCTGTGTCCCCGTAAAAGCTTGTGAATGTGAGGTTTTCTGCCTCTTTCTTGTTAGTGTTCTGCATGCCTGTCGGTGCTGGTCTGTCTCTTGGCTACGAGATTTTAATGTAAGATACTTCAGAACTCTCCTCAGGCAAAATGTCATTTCCTGCAGCGCAGCTCAGTGGTCACACTCGTACTATGAAGCGTTACAGATGTTAGTCAGGCTAGTCAGAAAGTCTCAGTAATTTCTGTGAGTTTCTCTTTAATTAGTGCAGATTTGGAGAGGCCTTTGTAAGTTGTCTGTAGTGTCAAAGCAGGAGGGAAAACTGGAATATTTACTTGATGTGAAAAAATTCTGGCTTGGTTATGCAGAGTTTATGACTGCTCACTTGAAAAATATTTTTTGAGAAAATTTAACTTTTTTAAAACTGCATGAAAGCTCAGAATGAATGTAACTTATTTGGGTGATACACAAAATGTTTAATGAACCTAATGTAAGGCTTATGATAAAATAAAATATTTAACCCAAAGTATCTTGTCATATTTTTAATTCAAAGCCCATTTATCAATGCAATTGCCTGTTCATAAATCAAACACATTTATTCATAGGATAAGAAAGTAGCTTTGGTTTATTTTTTCCCTGGTGCTTTTCAACAAAGTGGCTTTCTATCAAGATCCTGTTTACTTTTCCCTTGCAATTAAGTTGTGTAAAGACTTAATGTCAAGAATGTGGCATTAGTTGCAAAAAATGAACCACAACCATGTGAGGATAAGAAGCCATCATACTGTTGTGTCTGATTTAGTTACAGGTAGTCTAGTATTTTTCTTGCACTTTTGAGTTAGTACACTAAAATTTCCCCATGGTGAGGGCATGCAGTATGATATTAGCTTCAACTTTACCGTCTGTAATTTAGAAGAGAAAGTCGCTTCTCTGTTAAATGAGTTGAACTGAACATTGAATGTAAGTGCTGAAGTACTGTCACTGAGAGCTGTAGTAAACACTTCAGTGTTCCATGCAGATGCCTTACTGAGCGATCCCAAGCTCCTTCCACTAACACATCCGCAGCACAATTGCAGCAGTAGCAGCAGGGTTGGGGAATGTTGGCACACATTTGGTGGTCTGGTCAAGCTGCTGTGGAGGGTGTCTTGGTCACCCACCTTTTAGAAGCAATGTGTAATGTTCAGCATTTCTGTTGCAAAATGGAAGCACAGCTTCTGAACTATGAATGGTGTGGCATGATTTTAATGCTTCTTATTTTTGAAAGTTTGGTTTCAGGACATCTGTGGAAGAAGATGAATATACCTTGAAATGCATCAATAGAGACGTGGATTACAAGGCCACTTCAGTCCAATACGCAGTGTATGATGCTCTTTTTATGACCAAACTAGTGCTTTTGCATAACAGTGATATACATCAGTTTAACCGGACTCTCGTTCTTCCCCTCAGCCCGCATTGCCTCGGGCGAGGATGGCCTGGCACCCTTCCGCAGGGCAGGCCGTGGTGACAGCCCGCGGTGGCACCGAGCTGGCGCTGTGCGTGCCCCGCTCCCGGGCAATGGAGAAGCTGCCAATGCCAGCCCCACGGCCGCCCCCGCCCCGCCCCGGGCGGCGGCCAGGCCTGCTGTCCCTGGGGCCAGCGGCGTGCCGGGAGCCGCAGCGCCGGGCGGCCCCGCCCGCCGGGCAGCCTGGCAACCCCGCACAACCGCCCGCGCCGGCCATGAGGGCGGCGGGCCCGCAGCTGCCGGCGGCGGCGGCCGGGAGCCGGGCGGCGACGGCCGCGGCGAGCAGCCCCGTGAGCACGGCCGGCCCCGGTGCCCGGCCACCCTGCCCCAGCCCGGGCCCAGCCCGCGGCGTTCCCTCGGGAGCCCAGCCGTTCCCCGCGGGTGTCCTCGCTGATGTCCCCCAGCGCCGCGGCAGGTGCTGGCCCTGGCGCCGTGCGCTGTCCGCATCCCTCTTCAGCTCGCTCCTTGGAGACTTGCTGCAGCGAGGCCATCTTCTTGGATGCCTCTCCGCCTACGGCCCTGCCTTGGGATGTCTGTCATGGGGGGGCACAGTGGCCGTGTCCCCGAGTGGCCCTGGGGTGGCTTTGGGTACCAGCACTCCCCGTCTGGCTGTGCCCACCGGGGTCCCGTCCTGTGCCACCGTCCCGTCCTGAGGAATTGCTCAGCGCTGGGGAGTAGGGCCCGGCTGAACACTATCATGTATTTGTAAATTATTGGGTTCACAGGGTATTGAAGACAGATGCAGAGTAGCATGGCTTGACAATTGCATTCAGCAAAGTACATCAGCACTCGGGGATTTTTAATAACCGGTTGTTTTGTAATGTATTTTACTAACAGGGCAGAAATGTGTATATGTTGAGCCACCTAGGAGAGTTAAAGAAATACTGGAGGAGCACTTTCATTTTCAGAAAGAAGAATGCAATGTTAAACATCCAGCTGCAGGTAATCCTCTTTATCAGCAAATGGCAAGTGTTTGTCAGAGCAAGTGATTGTTTTAAGGAACTGTGGCAAAATTACAGAACATTTATGTAATAGCGTGCAGAACATTTAGAAACAGCAGAATTGCATATAGTCTTTATTACTTCCTCTTTTTTGTTTTTGGTCAGAAATTATGAGACCAGAGAAAACACAGGTAATTCCATATGATATATCAGTTTAATAAACCAGAAACAATTGCCAAGTAGTAGGGAGGTTTTGTTACCCTTTTCTTTGAAAGAAATGCTGTAGTTATTAGAATACTGTTTCTCTTGTGTAGGATTGAAACTCATTTCTAAACTCACTCAAAATGAATTTAAAACAGTTGAATTCACAGACAAAAGTGTACCTAAATTAGGTGATATAAAGACCATTTGAGCCTGTAATTTTTGTTACTGTGATTAGGCTCTGTAGGGAATTACAGCACACACCTGCAAATGACTGGCTTCGGTAGCCTCTGTGTGTAGTAAGCAGAGGAAAAAAGGTACTTTGGCCATTCTTTTGACTTGTCCTAGACACCTGTCATTGCATGTGTCATGCTCTAAAAGTGCCTGTTCTTTACCTGTTGACTGGAAAGGGGTCCTGAACACAGAGCTGAGTTGCAGATGTTAACACTGGTCTGCTCAATCTGCTCATTTGCCAAATGTTACTAAGAGCTGAACACAACTATTTTTTCTGCATCCATCTGCCAATGGTTTGAAATTGTCTGGAATATTTCAGTCTGGTTGAACAAAAGGATGCTACCTTATCTGTTCTCATGACTTTTGAGGAGTGTCCCAAAGAAATGTACGTTACAAAGGCTTAAAGTACTAAATGTAATAGAGAAACACTACACAAATACTTGTTACAGGACTGTATAATAGGTATCTATAGCAAACTCAGTAGAGAAATGGTATGTACAGCATAGTGTTATAGGCATAGCATAACCATGATAAAGGATAAATATGATAAGTAGAGATGCTGGTTTACAGATTATTCAGTGAGTACTGAATTTTTTTTCCAGATGTGTAGACAATTAGAGATGCTTACTAGGTGGCCTGGGCTCTAATAAACAACAGTTGTCAGGTTGGATGGAAAATTATTTACACAGTTTAGACTACTGAAGTGTGTTGTTTAAAATAAATGAGATGGCCAGTAAATTGTAACCTTTCCACAAAATAAATTAGCTTTAAATTTTGTTCTGATGGTGATGGCTTTTTTTTTTTTTTTTTGTTTGGTTGGTTAGTTTTTGGTTTGAGTTGGGTATTTTTTTGGAGGGGGGGTAGGTGTTGTTGTTTTCCATATTTTTATGAGGGCATTTGGTATTCCAGTATGACCAAAAAAGGACGCTTACTGCATCAGTGGTATCACTGCTATTTCTTACTTATTATAGACAAGCTGTATCCTGCTTCAGTTAGGTGACTGAGTAGTCCTAAGAGCTTCTATAAACAGTAGAGAGTGTTGTGTACCTTTAGCAATCTGAATTTTTCTCTGAAGATGTCAATCTCTTTCCATTAAGTATGGAAGAATATTATTGTGTAGTTTTATATTAATTCTAGAAAAAGCTGAAGTAATCAGTTATAAAGCTATTATTTTGCCAAATTGTTAACAGTGGCTGTGGAAGAAGTTTGGAATATGAAGAACAATTTCTCCATTAGAAGCCTGAAACCAGTGTCACAGAACAGCAGCGATTTACTTTTACAGCCCCAGTTCTACTCAAGACATGCAAGAATGAAAAGTAAGAGTCAATAATAAGAAACTTTCACTATAGCACCTAATTTTTAAGTTGCAGGGCATCTTTCTGCAGAGCTAACCCATCTCTTCCTTTAGTAATATGAAACAGACTTTGAAATCTTTGCAGAAGAAATCTGTTCAGAACTGCTGTGTTGAGTCACCTTCTTTCATATTCTGAAACTTTTTGTAAAGGTTCCACATCGATTTTCCACATCTCTTGGTTCCTACTGATAGATGATGAGTGTTGGCTTCATGTTCATTATGAACATTATTGTTTTTAGCATCCAACCTTAGGAAATTGAATTGTTTGGAAAAGCACTCCTCCAGCACATCTCCTGAAAAGAGCTTGATCTGGGTGTTCTTTCAGGCATTTTAGTATTTGCCTGCAATGGTCAGCTGGTGCTCTGGGAAATGTGTTTCTCTCTTTACAGTCTTTAGAGTATGGCTTTTGTGAAGCAGACCTGTTCTTTATAGATTTTAGCTTAGTGTGTGCTCACATTCTCTACCAACCTAACTCTCTCTAAACCCTAAGGAAAGAGAGTTTGTTTGCTTTTTAAGAGAAATATTTTTAGTGCCATGAGCTTGCAGAGTATATGAACTCAGCATATTTTGCCATTGCATAAAGCTCCTTTAATGGTTTTTTATCCTTTAGTGGATAGTGGTTTAAAAATACAGGAAGCTGCATGACTAGCACCTCTTTCTTCCTATTCTGATCTTGTGAGATCAGGAGACAGTGGCATCTTAGTTACAAGTGCAGTGTGGATTAAGCTACTACTGGTATAAAAAGTGTTTAACCAGTACAGCCTTCTGCCATGCTGCCTTTATTTTAGAGTTACTTACTTGTAGGAACACTTTAGTTATAGAGCAGAATGATAACTAAATAACAGAATAACAACTACAGAATGATTCAGAGTTTTGAGATGTTGGCATCATTTTAAAGATCATGTACCTCAGGCTTCTAGTGAAAGCAAGCAGAGTTTTCAAAGATCATGATCTCCATTTCCTGTTCAGAACCTTGAAGAAAGAAGAGTTTTAAAACAAAGCAGTTTATTCAGATTGATGTAGGTGCTGAAAATCTGTTGGTTTTCCTTTGAGAATTTGGATGTACATTCATTCTCAGGGGCTGCTGCTAGAGACAAGTGGTGCCCTCCTTACTAGCTATGCTGCCTGTTTTTGTAGTGGACAGGCAGGCATCATGAGAGAAGGGGTGGCAAAAATATACATAATGGGAGAAAAACTGTGAGCAATCTGGCTTCAGCTCCTATGTTCACCAAACCATCTCCATTCATGCACTGTTTTCTGTGTAAGGATCTGGGCAGACTAGTGGGGAGATGGAGTGGGTAAAGGTTATAGAAATGGACAAAAGGAAAGAGATGATGAGAGAAGAGGAGCTTGCTGTGTTTAGTGCCAGAGGGAGAGGAACCAGTGAAGGAAAAGGAAGAAGCACTGATAGGGAGAATGAAAGAGGAGACATACAGAGGGTTAGAAATTCCTGAATGAAACAGAAAAGAGGAGAATACAGTTCAGGAACACAGAGATAGAAACTCCAAAAATGAAGGGAAAATATGCAGGAGATATAAACAAAAGAAAGAAAAAAAATATATATATTCATAGTGCTGAATTCACTTAAGTAAATGCATTTTGCTTCTTCCTTTTACTGCCTGTCCCTAAAAGTGACCAGTAATTTGGAGGGCTCACTATGTGGTGTTTCATCCATCTTCAGAGCAGATGTTGTCTTTTTTACAGATTGCTGAATGTCAGTGCTGTGAAGACCTGAACCTGCTTTGATGTGTCAAATCAAACACCAGCATAACTAGCTGCCTTTGGGAATGTAGTTGTTTATTTCTAGGATTTTGAATAAAGTTCTTCTTGAATATGGATCTATTTCCTTTTTGTTGTTTTATTCATATCCTCATACTACTTTTTAATCTGATGTTGTAAGTAGCCAAATCTGATCCATATTTCCACCAGTGATGAAAGCGTCACAATCCAAAGGTTACAAGATGTTCTTGCTGAAAAATGTGCAACTGTGAAAGTCAACATCTTCATAGTTTTCTCTTTTGCAAAGGGATTCAAAGTTCCAGTCATGATTTTAATGTAATTGAAGAAATACCTTTATTATTCAGCTTTAGGCTGAATTCATCCATTAAACTGAGCATTTCAGAAGGCAAGAGTTTGTGATTCGGTATCTAGCCTGATTTAATGAAAGTTTAACATAAATAAGCCTCTCTCCATACAAGACCTCTCATAGTATCAAAGAACCACAGAGACAGCATGGAACCTGAAATAACTTGCCACTCACTCTTAAATCTTACAGTGAGCTAACACCACATGAATATTAGTTTGCTTTGTATTATCATGCCACTTACGAAACAAATGTGGATCCTTTGTAATGTACAAAACCAGAGAAGATACAGGGTCCTCCAGAGGCTGTTTCACCACAGACTTCTGTGTGCTGCAGGGGCACAGACACCATGGTCTTCCCCACGGGCTGGCTCCTGGAGCACCTCCTGCCCCTCCTTCTCCACTGACCTTGGGGTCTGCAGGGCTGTCCTTACACATTCTCCTCTTTTCTCTGGCTGCAATTGCTTCTCTGCAATAACTTTTCCAGTCTTAAATTTGTTATCCCAGAGGTATTGTACCACCATTGCTAATTGGCTCAGCCTTGGTTAGCAGCGGGTCTGTCTTGGAGCCACCTGGTATTGGCACTAGTAGACACAGGGGAAGCTTCTAAAACTTCTCACAGAGGTCACCCCTGTAGTCAGCCCCCCACTACCAAAGCCTTGCCTAAGAGGTGGAGATGGGACTTCTTTCTGGGGCTCTCAGTTCCTCTGCAAGTATCTACAACACACTGGGTATTTTAAAAAAGGAGGTCTCACTGACAACTATGTGAAAGTGGACTTTGATTTTCTTTGGGTTTTTTTTTTTTTACAATTATCTGTGAATTTAATCAGATGTTTTATCTTTGATTTTCTGTGTCTCTTCTCTGACATTAGAAGTTTGATTTTAGTTTTGTATCAGTGAGAAGGGAAAAAGAGAATAAGCAAAACCAAAACAGCCCCTCAGCTGCCTTCAAGCCAGCTCTTTTCAGTTTCCGTTTGACTTCTAAATGAAAAAGGTTATTGTACTGAGTATTGTCCCTGAGGCACTAGAGGAGTAGCTCCTTTTGAAAATATTGTTCTCACTTTTTAGATGCAAATTTGATCATGAATCACATAATAATGTTTGAAAAGCATTGGATTTTCAGACAGAGACTTTGATTAGGCTTGTTGCATCTTGCTTCTGCTTCATTTCATTTTTATCCTACTCTCTTCTTGCTTTCCCATTCTGTTTCATAATCTTGTTTTAAAATTTTCCAAATAAGAAGACTTTCTGGCTCTATCCTGGATTCCTGCACTGACTCAGTTTTGGTGCAGCATTTGGTGCTCATTTTCTCTCTTTTCCTTTTTGTGTGACCTTCTACAACAGAAAAATCCCTGTTAGATCTTTTCTACTGAATATATTACCTCAATTATGAGGCTGTGGTAATTCTTACCTAGTCTGATATATTCATGTTCGTGTCTCATGTTTTTATGTGTCTCCTCTTTTATTTGAATAAAACAAAGCAGTTTGTTTAAATATAATATTGCATAATAAGAATCTTATTAATATTACTGTGATATTTATAATATCTTTATATATTTTGAATTGGGTAATTTAAATTAACTGTGCTCACATTTTATCATAGTGACTTTTTACTGTCTAACTGTTCAGCTCTCCTTTTCTCTTTTTTATTCTATTATTTCATTGCCAAACTCAACATTACTGTTTTGAAAGACAATTGTTATAATTGCTTATATCTTTACATAATTGCCTGTATTAGTACCAGTGATTAAACACATTTTTCCAAGGCTACATCTACATTATTAAGTAATGAAGCACAACAGGAGGGGTCCAAGTTATTAAAGCAGTTGGTATTGAGAACCCCATAACTAGATTATATGTGATTTAGGAGATTTACTTCAAATTAGGGCCAGTTTTGTCTCCTGGACTGAGATGTGACCCTGATCCCTAATGTTCAAAGATATCCAAAGAGAAGTTTTACCACAAATCATTGCTCTCTGTCCTGGGAGATGCTCACTATGTAAAATGAGATCATCAGTGCTGGTTGCATGTAGCTGTCTCTTGCCACTGAGGCTGCATAAGATGAAGTCCAGTGCTCAAAAACCCCAAGGAAGATTGAAATTATTAATAATTACTTACAAATATCCACTGAGCCAAATTCTGGCTTGCTGGTACCCACATGTGTGTCAAAGTGTCTGAGGATCATGTGGGACTACTAGGAAAATGTTCTGCTCTGACCTCTGCTCTGGTCTACACTGGTGAACAACAAAGCTGTGTGCTTAAAATGGAAGACTGAAGAGTGTTCTGGACAGGATCCTTCATTCACAGTGTGCACAGCACATTTGTTCATGCCTGTGCCTTGACCTGGAAATACCAATTTCACATGGCTTTAATCCAGCATTGCTCACAGTCACAAGTGCTCACAAGTTTCACAAGTGAAACTGTAGCTGGGCAGAATATTTGAACGTTGCATTCACTGCACACGCAGAAACATCAGTTTGTCTGTCCAGAAACTGTTCAGGCATCAACTTTCAATGGATCTTCTCTCTCTCATCGTATTTCCAAATTTTAAACTTTGAAGCAGAAAGATCATAATCCTGCATATGAAATACTATGTAATCAAATTACAGGCATTTCAACTTCACGCTGAAATACAAAGTGTATCATTTATACAGCACAAAACTTTTATCATCCTTTTTACAGAGAATTTAGGTTCTTAGTTGGCAAAACTTGCATTGAAACCATGGGGACTACTTATGAAGAAGAGACTTCAACATCATTCTTAGTGTCATTTTGTACCAGACAGCATCCTCCTACTCTTTGAAGCTGATCGCATTTTCTTATGATGAAAAACTCCACAAGGTTTCCCTGGCTGACAGAATGTCTGGGTTGATTGCTGTAGCTAAAAACACAACCATGTCTTACAGTATTTTTTAAACTACCTTTGTAAAACAGTTGACAAATAGCTTCAAAGACTTTTCTAGGCTTAAATATTTCTGAAGTGTGACAAAACAGAGTGAGTCAGAGTAGAGGAGGAAGCCAGCTGGGAAGTTCCAGGCGAAAATATTTACTGCTTGTTAGTGATGGCAAATATTCAACCTTCAAATAAGAAAAATATTTTTTATTTTGCAACAGCTTCATTACTAACACACAGCATATTATTTTAAATTCCCGACTATCAGCAACTTGAGAACTTGCTGTTATTTCCATGGAGCAGTTAAGGCACTGCATATATAGTGCCAAGAAGTCTGGGTGGTCCTCAGTCCATGGGGCTATCTCCTGGACTGGTTTATCTCCAAAGCAGACAAAACCAGATGTGCTCTCTGTGAGAGGTCTTCAGCCATCTGGCAACACTACTCAACCTTCATCATGTTGTACTTCTCAGTGATGTCCATGCAGTTTTTCCTGAGTCAGAGTGAACAAAACTGCTTGACAAACCCCTGCCAGCACAAAGTAGCTGATGTGATTGTGCCATGGATGTGCTGGGTGCTATGGCAGAAATGAGGCAAACTGAAGTTGACATGAGTTACTGCCAAGATGGTATTTATTTCTCTAGGCAGGAAATGAGACATTAAAAAGGGAATCTGACCTACACACAAATCTGAGGACACCTGACTTCCAACCTTGGTCCTGAGAGTGAGGTCACTCCCTATATTCCTCAGTCTACAGCAGCACATCACATCTGGCTGTTAAATTTACTACACCAATATTTCTAGGAGTCCACTAGACTTGTAGATGAAGGCACAACTATCATTACTTTCAGTAGTGACTATGATGAATAGCCAATTAAAATGTATCTCTGCTATTTACCGTATTGGGAGGGTTTGAAGACAGCAGCAACAAAACAGTTGGATCTGTAATTTGTAAAAATTCTAAAATATATCTCAAATACATTTCATCTTGCTCTAGATATAAATTGTTTCTCTAGATATAAATTCTATAAAGATTTTTGAACTAGTGGACTACATACAACATGTAAATGTAAACATATGTTTAGGTTCCACAGTGGCAGGTGTAACAGGAAAATTAATTTGAGATGACAATATTACTCATAGAAATTATTTAGGCTACTGTTCTCTCATCTTGAAATTATTCAATTCTCATTTTTCATAATAAACCAAATATTATTATAGTTCTTGATGTCTATGTTGTATATACAACCATAACTTACTGTGGATTTCAGTAGTAGCTTTTTTTAAGATGCAGTTTAGAGCTTTAGCTGATGTTGTGCTGAAGAATACAGAAAACCATGTTTTGATTTCATGCTAAATAATTCAACAGATTTGTCTCAGTATAACAGTAGTCTTAATATGGATGCCACTGAAGTGCAGATGAAAGTCACACTGAAGTTTCACTGAGAGACTGCAAAAACTCAAAAGTAACTAGGCAACTCCTGCTATGAATCCTCACAAGGGAAGTTTGTTTGTTTGTTTGTTTGTTTGTTTGTTTGTTTGCTTTGTCTTTCAATTTGTCTTCTTGGCTTATAAAGATTTCCATATTACATTGTCCTGAAACATTTCATAAATGCCAAAATAATGCCAACATTTTTGTTGCCTTACCACAGGCAGGATCAGGCCTTGCATCATCAGTGTAACTGGCCAGGCTTTGAATTTGGAATGCTTAGTAGCAAATCTTCAAGCAATGGAAATGAAAACATGACTAGATAAAGACTCCTCCAAAGTCACGTATCAATGCTGAAAGCTTCTGAAGGAAAGTAAGAACTGTCATTG
Organism: Muscicapa striata striata; assembly: GCA_030060385.1. Taxonomy (NCBI): domain Eukaryota; kingdom Metazoa; phylum Chordata; class Aves; order Passeriformes; family Muscicapidae; genus Muscicapa; species Muscicapa striata. The sequence continues at coordinate 2,667,856 of JAREIS010000120.1, forward strand.
TAGTTTATACAATCAAATTTATTGAGTGAATCAGAATTCCAGATAAGTCAATTGAGCTCTCCCACTCACTTTCACAAGTCCCAGATTTCTCATATTATTGGAAAAATGTCTGAATCAAGAAAATAATAAACAGTTGTGGGTTTGGACCACTTTGAATCATTGATTAATGCAGGCTAGGGATTGTGTTTGTTTTATGTAGTATTCACTGTATTGGGTGGGCTCTGGATTTAATCTACACACAGCTTAAGGCTTCACAGGATTCTACTCTTCCTTAGCATTGTATTTCTGTATTTTTTGCAATTTTCTACTGTAGCAAAGTAACTTTCCCATATTGTCATTTTGTGACTAAAATCAGTTATTTATCAAGAGAGGTGCTGGTGCCAGCAATGATTTACCTCATCCACTAGGGTGGACTAGTGATCCCTGGAGATCCCTTCTGACCAGCTCTGTATATTGAAGCAGGCAGCCAGATACTAACTGCAACCACTGCTGCTGGCATTTCTTATATTTTAGGAGTGCTTGCAGCATGGACTATAGAAGTACTATGTACACAATGTGTATGTACAATAGGTTTATGCAAGTACATGATTTAGTTTCTAAACTAACACCACCCTCACACACAACTGTGCGTTCTTTTTTTGAGTAAACAGGCCTGAATCACTTTTCTTACTAATATAGAGTCAAATCACAGGGCCTTGATGTATGTGGTATAAAAAAGCCGTGCTGAAATCCAAACAGTCAGTGAGAATATATGCCTGGTGTAACTCTGCTGCCCTCAGTAGATATATATGAGAGGACCTTGGATCTACAGCTGTTGGATATGAGCATGTGCAGTGTCAGAGCTGGTCAGTTCTGTACAAACACTGTTTGAACTGTGTGAGTTAACAACCTCTCAGTTCACTGAAGCAAATTACTTAGGAAAAAATTTCTGAGCCTATGTGATGTACTTTTTCACGGCAACTCTGTGAAGCAGAGCTGGAAAATGTAATTTTCTGGTAACCATGAGGTTTCAGAATTTTTGAATAACTGTGAGATTTTAAAGTAAACATATGTGATTCTAAGAAAGCTGTAAGGAGCAAAAAGTATCCTCTTTTAAAATTTATTTTCCTTTAGTTTTCCAAATTGTTACTCCTCCTAGAGGTGCTTGAAACTGATTTAAGTTGGCAGGAATTCAGAGCTATTGTGGCAGCTGCCACTTTTTTTTTTTTTTTTTTTCCCCCTAAGTAAGTGACTCATTCAAACTTGCTCTCAACCTCACTCTCTAAATTACATGTGTTTTTAAAAAGATCCCCTGCATCTTCCAAAGTACTTCCCTGTGAGGCCACAGGATACAGTGTGTAAATCATAGCTCAGCTGGTGTGGGAAAACCCGTTTGCCAGAGTTTAAAACTGCTGCTTCAGGTGTGGACTGGAAGAAATAAATGAGAATGCACACGGGAAGCAGCAGAGCAGTCCTGCTTTCTCATGGACAGGGCTCTCCTCCCCCTGTGGCCCTCTGCCCCCTGCTCCTACATGTGCTCATGTATGGGGTGTGTGTAGCAAGGTTCTGGTAGTGATGGGGTGACAGGGGTGAGTTCTCTGAGAAGGTGCTAGAAACTTCCCCCTATGTCTAGTGGAGCCAATACCAGCCAGCTGCAAGACAGACCCACTGCTGGCCATGGCTGGCCCCATCAGTGATAGCAATAGCACCTTTGGGATGATGTATTTCAGAAGGAAAAAAGTTACTGCGCAGAAGCAATCGCATCCAGAGAAGAAAGGAATGAAAACATGTGAGAGCAGACACCAAGGTCAGTGCAGAAGAAAGGGGCAGAGGTGTTGCAGGGGCTGGAGCAAAGCTTCTCCTGCAGCCCGTGTCCATGGTGAGGCAGGATGTTCCCCGGAGCCCATGGAGGACCTCATGCCAGAGCAGGTGGATGTCCATAGGAGGCTCTGCTGCTGAGCAGAGGGTGTGCGGAGTCCTTCCCCTGAGGAGGAAGGAGCAGCAGAGACAGCATGTGGTGAACTGACCCAGCCTGCATTGCTCATCCTCCTGTGCCACTGTTGGGGAGGAGGCAGAGAAATTGTGAGTGCCATTGAACCCAGGAAGAAGGGAGGGATGGGGAGTTTTTCAGTTTTGGTTTAATTTCCCATTACCCTAGTCTGATTTCATTGGCAATAAATTAAGTTAATTTCCCCAAGTCTGTTTTGTTTTGCCCGCGACTTGTAACTGCTGAGTGATCTCTCCCTGTCCTTATGTTGACCAGAGAGCCTTCCCTTATATATTCTCTCCTCTGCCTTGCTGATGAAGGCAGTGACAAAGCGGCTGTGATGAACACCCGGCACCAAGCCGGGGTCAACCCATCAGCGGTGCCAGGTGCGGGCGCCCTGAGACCCCTTGTGAGCGTCCCTACAGCCCTTCCCGTGAGTGCTGGGGCCTGGGCTCTCACCGGGGACCCCTCCTGAGTGCGGGGACACGAATTCCCTCTGCGGCCCCGAGTGGGCATGAGTAACCGAGCGGCGCGGGGCCGGAGCTGCCCGGCGCTGCTGATGCCGCGGAACCCCTCCGGCGGCCCGAGCACGGCTCTCCCGAGGGCGGAGCGGCAGCGGCCGCGGCGGGCGGGACAAGGTGGCACCCAGCGCGGGGGCGGCCCCGGGCGGGCTGCGGACGGGCCGGCATGGCCGGGTGGGGCGGCGGCAGCAGCCCCGGCACCTCCCCGCCGCCGGGGCCGGGGGTGGGGGCAGAGCGGCGGCGGCGGCAGCAGCCGCAGCCCGGGATGCGCTGCCCGGCCCCGGTGCCCTGCGCGGGGCAGAGCGGCGGGCGGCGGGGATGGTTGCGGGGATGGCTGCGGGGATGGCTGCGGGGATGGCGGCGGGGATGGTTGCAGGGATGGCGGCGGCCCTGCGGCGCTGCCGCGGCCGCTGCTGCTGGCGGCGCTGGCGGCGGCCGCGCTGGCGGCGCTGGGCGCTGGCGGCCGTGCTGCTGGGCGCCGCCGCCGCGCTCGCCCTCTACTCGGCGCTGCCGGAGCCGGCGCGGGCGGACGGCGAGGTGGTGACCGTGCTGCTGTGGTGGGAGCCCTTCGGCCGCCCGCGGCGCTTGCCCGACTGCCGGCGGCGCTACAACATCAGCGGCTGCCGGCTCAGCGCCGACCGCAGCCGGCTGGGCGAGGCGCAGGCGGTGCTGTTCCACCACCGCGACCTGGCGCGGCACGGCGCCGAGGGGCTGCCCCGGGGCCCGGCCGCGGCCGCCGCGCCAGCGCTGGGTCTGGATGAACTTCGAGTCGCCGTCGCACTCGCCCGGCCTGCGGGGGCTGGGCGGGCTCTTCAACTGGACCATGTCCTACCGCCGCGACTCGGACGTGTTCGTTCCCTACGGGTACCTCTACGTGCCGCCGGCGCCCCGGCCCTTCGTGCTGCCCCGCAAGACGCGGCTGGTGGCCTGGGTCATCAGCAACTGGAACGAGGAGCACGCCCGGGTGCGCTACTACCGCCAGCTCAAGGAGCACCTGCCCATCGACGTGTACGGGGCGCGGGGCATGGCGCTGGCCGAGGGCGGCCTGCTGGAGACCGTCTCAGCCTACAAGTTCTACCTGGCCTTCGAGAACTCCCAGCACACCGACTACATCACCGAGAAGCTCTGGAGAAACGCTTTCTCCGCCAGCGCCGTGCCCGTCGTCCTCGGACCCCGCAGGGCCAACTACGAGCGCTTCATCCCCCCCGATTCCTTCATCCACGTTGACGACTTCCCCAGCCCCCGGCTGCTGGCCACCTACCTGAAATTCCTCGATAAGAACAAGCCCAACTACAGGCGGTACTTCGCCTGGAGGAAGAAGTACGAAGTCCACGTCACCTCGTTCTGGGATGAGCATTTCTGCAAGGTCTGCGAGGCTGTTAGGGCAGCTGGGAATCAAATCAAGACTGTTCGAAATCTGGCCAGCTGGTTCGAAAGCTGATGTTCCTGGCGGGCGAGGCTTGCCTGGCCAGCCGAGGTGTCGGGGAGGATGGGTCTCACAGAGGTCATTAGCCCGGGTAGTCGGCATTAGCCACAGAGGACTTGGAGAAGCATACAGGTACAGGAAAACAAGCTGTGAAAAGCCTACCAAAGGAAGTTTTTTATTAAAGAGAAAAATATGAAGATACAAAGAGACATTATGCCAGATGATTCCTAAAGAGCAAAGTTAAATTTCCAGAAGTTGTAAGGTTACAGAAGTTTCAAAGTTCTGCACAGCTCAACATAAATATCCGATGCCAAATTCCTCAGCTGTGCAGCTGAAACCAATTTTGGCGGCTATGACAACTTCCTGGACCGTGAAACTTTCCTCTTCTCACAGAGGATACGTGATCAGTGCTGGTTTTCTGTAATACTAAGACAAAAATGAATGTTTTAAACTGGTTTTTATGTGTGAAAGCTATTTACAGACAAATTCGGAGCTGCAAGTGTTGAATGTAAGACTCTTATGATACAGTAGCACCTTTAAGCAGTGCTTGGTTTTCCAGCAGCCCGCTAATAATGCTTTGAACCAAATAATTGTTCTGCGTAGGAAAAAGTGTATGGAGGGGGCTGAATCTGAGTGGACAAACAGCTCAGATGATGTGAAGTATTTCTCCTACTACTGCTGAAACCAAGGGCATGTTTATCCTGTATGGAAGTAAAGTAGAACTTCAACTACAGGAAAACACAGACTGTAGGGAAGAAAGTTGGAACACTTCTCCCTTCCCTTTATTCAGGAATTAGGAAATGTTTACAGGTATCAGCAAGTTTTTATCTGCAAAATAATTTCCATACAGGAAAATGTAGGGAAAGGCTCAGGTTGGCAGGGGTTTTATTACTGTATTGAATATATATACAGAAAGGCTAACTTTTTTCTCAGCTATCAGTAGACATTGCTGTTGTGTAGCAACTCTTTTGGTTTATGGCATACATTTTTAAAAATTCTGCTGGGGAACAGACTAGTCAGAATGCTGTTTTGTTTTTTTTTTCCTAAATAATAATTACAAAAAAAAATCCTCAAACTGCCAAATCACTTTCATTCAAAAAGAAAATTGCTGTAGAGAATAAGATCTATACTGTGGGTAAAATACAGATTTTGTGAGGAAAGAATATAAAAAAGGAAAGATTCACTATTTTCTCTTCCTTTGGTTTTACAGTCTTTTTCTGGCTCATTTTTTAAATCAATAAATAGGTTCTTAAGGTAGAGTTCTAGCCTTTGCTCAGTGCCTGTCAGGAACATTTACAGTAGTTACTCCCTTTTAGACTCCCACGTTTTGCTGGAGCCATCCTAGTAGTGGATGTGTGGTTACTTTTTGGTTACATGTAATCTTGCTCAGCCAAAGCCAGAAAGAAACTTCAATTACAATTGCATATCCTCACCAAGCTCAGCTTCCCTGTCTCTTGCAGCTATGAAGTTTGGTGACAAAAAATGGCAACCTAGAGACCTGCCCAAATGAATAAGGTGTTCATTCTGCTGCTTTTTAATACATGGAGTTACTCAGAGACTTCATTCAGAATAAAACCATGGGCACAGAACAAGTAGGAAAAGAGGAAAGTCAGTTGCAAATAAAAGATGGGGATCAGAACAGGCAACCTCACTGGCATTTGTGAGTCATATTTAGGTTAGGAAAGGACTAGATTTGATTTAAGCGTTATGGGATGTTGGATGAGGGCTTTTAAGATGTATGAGCTGGCAGTCTACTGTAATTTATTTCTAGTTAGATGTTCTCTGTGATTAGGTAAACATGGTGCCAAGGATTATTGGAAAAAACCCTAATATTAATGAAATTAATTAATAATTTGCACAGGCTTATCAGTTCAGATCTTGCAGGATTCTGCAATTATTCCCTTCTGCTTTTGTGCAAGGAGGGTTGGCTGAAAGTACTTGATGAACCTTTTTATTGTCAGTGCCAGAGTTGCTGTAGAATATTTATTGGGAAGGGAGTGAAAACAATCTATGCAATGTGGGATATATTCTGCACTTTCACTTCAAGAGGTATAAAGTGATTGTTTAAAGTAAAAGAGTGTTCTTCATGGCATGGTCATCTGTTTCTCTGTCAGTAGGTACTACCCACATAATACTGGGTTTGATATTTTTAAAACTCCAATTTACATATGGCATTAACAGTAATACCTAAGTGTCAAGATGATAGTTCCCTCTTCTCCTTTGAATTTGTTATATTTTTTTTCTGTTCAGTTTTTATCAGGGTTCACATAACTGTATACAAAACCCCAGTCTTAAAAGCGATGAAATAATGTTTAAGATTGCACTACTTTTTATCAGTCTGCTGAAACTAGTGCATTTTTTTTCAGTCCTCCTAATTTTTTTAGCATTTTATGAAAGTTTCCAGGCACACAGCTCTTCTGTGTAATCATTGGTAATGCCACATGCAGAAGATCAGGCTACAGGAGCATGGGAATTTCCAGAGATTGCAAACGTTAATTTTTTTCTCAGCCTTTCTGAAAAAAGGAGTTGAAATCTTTAAGGAAATATTTTTGTTAAATTCAGAAAAGATCTACAAAATAATTAAAGCATCCTTTTTGTAAAGTTATCAGAATTGCACAGTATTTGTAAGTTGTCCACTGAGGATTTTCAAGAACAGTACAGTGAAAACTGCAGATTTGTAATAATTATTGCAGAGCACTTGCATTGGGAGAAGAGAAGACTTTTCTAATGTCATCATTCTTACATGGATGTTGCAAATTTGTGGCTCTCCATTTGGGAGGAAACTCAGCCCAGGCCTATAGCTGAAGCCAATGTTACAGAATTTCTATAAATCTCTGGTTTTTGGTGTCATCCACACCACAGGTGAATAGTGTACTGTTATAGGCAAAGGACCAGCCTTTGGAATGCACTTTGTAGAGCTCTAGTTCAATAATAAATGTAAAGTTTGCCTGAGTGAACTGGTTTGCACATTGGGTGCCAGACTCCACAAGGCATTGCAGATGATGTGAACAATCCAGTTGTAAAAATTGGGGAAAGCTATTCTTTATTTGAAGTAGAAAAGTTTCCTTGAATACATTTTGAAAAAGTTTGTATTCCATGCCTTAAAATACTGGGGTGGAGGGAGAGAAAGGAAGATCATTATCTTCTGGGTTTTTTAAGGTGAAGAATTACCATTACTTTTTGATTATGATGTAAATGGAATAGAGAATTATGTGATCCCTTAAATTGCATACTGTATCTCAGGGAATTTTATATTGGAAGTTGTCTTGATCTCCGTAGAATGAAGTAACTTTATATTGATTATATAGACACTCAATAAAATGAAAGTAGTGCAAAATAACTCTATTTTTTATTGTTTTCTGTGTTATGAAGGCTGAAGAAAACTGCTTTTTAAAGAGAATGAATGTCTTTTCATGTTTGTTCAATAAATAAGTGGCTGATTGTTCTTGAAGTAGTCAGACCATCTGAGGTTAGGCATGAAACCTGGTTCCGGGAGGAGAAAAATATTTTCATAGGAGAGACTGTGCTGAGTTATTTTCTGTATGAAAAGGTGCATTTATTGAAGTTGGGTGATGGAAAGATGTCATTTCAAGCAAAATCAAAAAACAAACTTTCTCTTGACCTACAGAGAATTTGAATGTGATTGGATTCTTTTTTTCCCCCCGTTTAAATTTCAAAATGAGACCATGTTTATTTTGGTATTCAGCATGTAGTGCTATATCTATCTTTTTAGCTACAGCTTTTTTCGTGGTTGTTCATGGTTGTCTTCAACGGAGCAACAAAAGACCAAGGGCCAGAAGCTGTTTTCCTTAAGCTTGTGCTAACACTGATTACTGCACAAGTGATGGCTTACCCCTCTCTTTACTCATCTTCTGTAAGGCTTGGTGCACTGTATTGAGAAAGCATTTCTGAACATTCCTGCCCAGCCAGGAAGGGGTGGGAGCTACAGACCATGCTTTTCCTCCTAAGGTGATTGATGTTGTATCATTATCAATTTACTTTTTTAAGTAGAGCTTAAACTAACTGCTTACTTACTCCTGCCTGAGGGGGGAAACATTTTTTTGCTCATTTTCTGGATGGCACTGGACACTGGGTTGGGGAAACTGATGTAAATATTTTTCTGACAAATATTGGGTACCATTTGTTCGAGCTTGTTTGGTGACTCTTGAGTGAGTTATGCCTGATTAAACTCACACAGCTCTCTATCCAGCAGTCATATAAAATGGTGTTTGTTTTAAGAGAGTAAATAACTCTTTGTAGGCTGCACAGAGCTGACTCAATCTAAAATCTGTTGATGGGAGCAGTGACTTAATGTGGATTTAAGTGGTGTTTAACTAAAGATAAGTCAGAATCGAAGTATAACAGCCTGTTTTCAATCAGTAAAAATAAGTCATTATTTGAATAACTTGCCCGTAACCAGCTTGGTTTATGTACCCAGCTCAGTTTAACAATTTGCATAATTATGTATTTTCTTCTGTGTGGTCATTTAAAAAGCAATGCCCCAGACCAGAATTTCTATGTCTTCTTTGCATTCTGCAGATTTTTTTTTAGTATGGTCTTTAACTGAATACCTAAGCTTAATTTTGACACAATGGCAGCTGTTCCTGAAAGTCTCACCCCAAGGATTATCTGAGATAAAAAAGTCAAACCTGTTTTTCAGGCGTGCTTTGAGAGCTGCAGGGATTTCTCACTGCTGGTGCTAAAGGTGCTCAATGTGTTCAGGAGGCATTGAGAAGCCATGACCCCCTTTTAATTGAAGAGTTTTCTCTAAAGGAGTACATACTTTCCTGAATTCCTTCAATGATTTTAGGTCCTTATAATTGCATGGGTTTAATTTTTGCAACGGATTTAAAATGGACTTTATTTCAGGAATGCTCAATGTTTTAATACTATTCTTTTAGTAACTATGAAAAATGGTCCCAAATTTGGAATTGAATTTTGAATTTTTCTCCATTTATCAACACATCTTTTGAAGTTAATCAACCCATAGATTGGCTGTATATGATATGGAAGGAAATTCTGCCTTTGCATCCTTGGATTTCCCATTGATGTAAAAGGCACTGTAGATATTTTGGATTATGAGAAGCTCAGTCCAGGAAAACACAGAGCATTAGGAATGCCCAAGCTGTGGCCTACTATGGCTCTGAGATCCTGATCACATGAATGCCTATGACTGGAAATTGGCCATCTTGCTTTTAAGCAGAGGGCAGAAAGATGATTGCAAATAGAAAGCATAGATTATCGGATTGTGAATGTATTTTGGTCCATTTGTAATGCTGCCAAATAACTTTGTATAATATAAAGATGATTGATTTATTTGAAGTGAGCACAACAGGACTACATGAAATACAGCAAAATAATTGTCCTAGAGGCAAAGTTGGATTCAAAATGAAAAAATGATACTGAAATTAAAAAAAAAAAAAAGAAGGCATGCAATTGTGGGAAAGCACGGGTAGACATTTTAAATTGTTAAATGGGAGCAAACAGAGAATGTTCTTGGAACTGCTGACTCTAGCCCAAACTTAAACCAGAAAACATAGGTTCAGAGTCACGCTGGTGTTCATGCTTACATCTACTTCTGAATAGGAATGACCTCCTGAAATCAAGGCACAGCTCTGCACATTTTTATTCCTCTTCCAGTCCCAAGTGTATGTTTTGCTTGCCTTATTGCTGGCTTCCCTTCTCTGTCATTCACATGTTACTCCTCAAATGTGCACAGACCTGACAGTGTCTTCTTTAATGTCTTGTTACTTTAGAGCTGGAGAGCTGAGAGGAGATAAATTGATATATGGATGTTCGCTGGGAATTTTGGTTGTATTTTGCAATAGTTCTGGGGTAAGTGCAAGTGAGTTGTACAAGTTGAACACAAAAGAGAGAAGCATGTTTTAGGGCAGTATCTTGTTGGAGACCCCAGCCTGGTCTGGAACATATAGTCAGTTTTTAAGGCTGAGACTTCATGCTGTGAGTTTGCTATTTAGTGGTGAAGATTGTTGTATCACATATCCCCGAATAGTCCCACTGATGTATTATCTGAGAATAAAGAATCATAGAGCCAGACACTGAACAGAGACAGTAGGTCTGTGCTGTGAAAAAATGGTTAATTAGAGCAGAATTTATCCTGAGTTCAGGCTCTGATAAAGCATATTAATGAGAAACCTTAATGAAAAAAAACCCCAAACAACAGGTTCACCACACTATCTGTTAGGGTGTCTGTGGTGAGGAATGTTTTCTGTGCTGTCTTTACAGTTGAATCATTTTTGTTGCTGCTACTGAGGTATTTAATAAAGTGAGAATTATTCTGCAGGAGTTGCTGAGCTTTCAGTAAAAAATTTTTTGTGGGACTGATGCTAAAGGGATGAAATCTGATCTTCTGCTCAGAGTCAAGGAAAGAGGCATCCTGGAGCTGCCCAAAGGCACCAGCACTGCAGGTACTATGAGTGAGTAGCAGACCTGGGCTTGACTCCAGGTGGGAGATGGAGAAGATAAGGAAATGTCACCAAAGTAGTGGGTTTTTTTTAAAGTCACTGAAGTGCTTTGAACCCCATTGCCTAAAGCATTTGAGAAATGCAAGGCACTTCACAACAGAAGACAAAAGGAGACTCTTTTGGCCACAGGTACAGACTTTGACTCTGAAAATGTTCCCATTGCTAACAGCTGCAGAAACAAGCCAGAAAGGCCCCATAAGCTTTTTCCCAGATAAGCAGCCAGAAGAGAGCAGAAGAAAGCAAGGACATCACCAAGGCTGTTAAAGATATGTGTTAGTTGAAAAGTTTGCAGCAGCCCCACTGGCAGCCCCAGCGACTTGACCAGGACAGGGGCTAAGGAAGGGCTCCTCTTGGATTTCACATCTGGAACAATTTTACCCTGAGCACAGAAGCAAGATACATGATCCTTTCAGCTGGTTGAGTATCATCAATAGCAGCATTGGGGCACTAAGGAGCTACTTAAGGTACATCTCCAGGGTTTCAGGAGAAAGATGAATCCCACTCTTCCTCTTGTAGGTGTGTGAGGCAGAGGCACAAGCTTCACTCCTTGCAATGGTTACTGACTTGTGACATACTGAGGGAAAAATCTTTTTATGAACATTGCCTCAAGGGCAGAAGTTGTTTTAGCCAACCTTTTTTTATAACCAATGATCTTAGAATTTGACAAGCTCTCACAACTGTCCAACCTCTCCAGCTGGCTGAGCTATGGACTCTTTAAACAGTGACTGCTGGCTGTGGGAAGCTACACATGCTGTTTAGGCATCTGAATAGGCTTTTTACAGCTAAAATGCTTGATTTCTTCCCTTTGCTCTAGTTGTTGATGTGTCTACCTGTCACATTTCTGCAATGGAACAACCTCCACATCTTGCTCTCATTTCCCTCTGGATAAACTGCTGGCTGGCTCAGCTGCTTGGGCAGGTTAACCTGGTCTGCTGGGTTTTGATGCTTAACAGAAAAGTAGCATCATGAAACAAAAGGTATGTATGGGGGTATGTTTGGGGGCCTTTTGGGATTGTGGGTAGTCAGGCTGGGGGTGGGCAGGGAAGGAAAATTAAATGTAGAACTGAATGATGTATCTTCTTGCTTTACCCATTATTATAATTATACCCAAAGAATGTAAGAGCTTCTAGAAGATGAGTGTCTCTGAAAGCCAAACTGAAGAAATTCTCCCTATTTGCCCTGTAGTGTTCCCCATGACAGTGGTAGAAATGGAGATGGAGAAATCTCCATTCCTAAGTTTCTGAACAGCTGCTTCTCTGCAAATTCAGATTTGATCCTTGGCTGCTTCAGTGTACTCCTTCATCTTGTGCCATGGATTGTTCACCTGCCTGATCCCACTGAACTGCAAGGGGATCTGGACTATTTTACCCTGCCCTTGAGGCCATCTGCTTTCCTCTGGCAGATGTGTAGGGCCTGGAGGGGGCAGTGAGCTCTGTGTGTGAGTGCTGGCATCTCACACCCCATGCTCAATCTACCTGGGGGGTGCAAAAACAGACCTGACTGTACTGTTCAGCTCCTCCCACGTCTCCCTATGCCCCTGCACCTTGTAACTTGTCTTAATACTTGAGCAGTGTTGCTTGTGGCCATGCTGGCTCTGCACAGAAAAACCATGAGACAACAGCACATCATATCTTGGCCCCACATCCTCAATCAGGCCCACAAAGTAACCCAGATATCTCTGAGTACACCTCTTATGAGACACTTATCAGGCACTTCAGAAAGACTGTTATCTAGGCCATATCCTCTGTGTTTTCTCATTAATAACCTCATTTATTTTGCAAATTCTCCTTTAAAAAGGCAGAGTGACCAAATAGAAAGTAGTCTGCCTTTCCCCTCCCACCCCCGATTTTAACTACTGGAGTATGTGCAGGCTGTCAAAAATTTCTGGTTGCTTGGGATATTGTTCAGCCATGTGCTGCTTGTATCCTGTCAACATCCATGTATCCTGTGGATTTCAAAAGTGGTTTTGGAGTATATAAAGTGTCATCAGCTCTTATGCAAGTTTCTGCTTCTTATTGGTGTAGACCACAGTATGTGCTATGAAGCCAGCAGCTGGAGCAAGACTTTTAAAAATAGATAAGTTTCTGTATGTCATGTCCATCTCTCTTGTTCTAGATTAGGATCTGTGTTTTAAATCATGCTGGAACAGTACTTACTGCACTGGTGTACTACGCTCTGTTGCTTTTGCATATCTGGCATGGTCTAGCAGCTTTAATGCTGCCACAAAAATATGTGCAAATGAGCAAACAAATAAAATAGATATCATGAGTTCAGATGAAACTGTCATTTTTTAACCCTTAGGTTAAAGCTTAGGAATGCAGGGGGTAATTTCAAACAGTTTCTCTGAAGTTACATAAAGAAGAGGCAACTTTGGGACTAGGAACCTGTTGTCTTGTGTTAGAGTGAGTCTACTGTCACTTCCACATAGCAGTCTGAATCTGACCCTTTTAGCTTCAGGACAGACAATAAGAGCCCATAGATGAAGTCAGGATTGGTTTGACAGAATACAACAAATGGACAACAAATTTCATCACTTGTTTATTTTTGCTGCTCTTCAGAAGAAACCAGAGATCCCAACCAGTGCTTATTTATTTTCAGGTCTGATGTGTCAAATTGATGCATATGTGGATTCCTTATGGCTTAACTACACACTTCAGTTTGAAGTGTGATATGAAAAAAACCATGGATATAATTTTTACATTCTACAAATGTGTGTGTGTGTTGCAAGATGCTTCACCATCAGAGATCCTACAGGCAAAGCAGGCTGCTGTGCCATTGAAGTTTGGACCCAGAAGGACTCAGGCATTTCACTCGATACTGAAATTAAACCTTAGTTTAATTGTACATCTGTACAATCTGATTTGTACATCTGTAGGATTCTATGTTTAGATTAGAAGCATCTGCTTTGACTGCTGTTTCTGCCCATCCCTACTGCATTCAGCAGGGTGTTTTTAGGAATACTGAAGTACTCTCTTGGACTTGCCATTGAGATTTACCTGTGCACATATAAATGCTGAAGGAATGTGGCCTGGGTGACTGAGAGGTGCATAAGAGAACAAAAAGATGCCACTGCAAGGGAACACACATAGTGCCTCTTGTTTCTCATGATATTACAGCACATTAAAGCCTTCTATGTTGAGCCTTCTGAAATGCTGCTTCTGCAATAAAGGGAAAGTATCCATTTGTTTCTGTGACATCTCACCTGTCTGGTTTTACCAGAGGGTTGCCAATCATCTGATTTTACAGGTACTTCTCCATTCTTCTAAATGAAAATAATTTCACTTAATCCCAGGTTACTTGGTTTATATGATGAAAACTCAGCATTATAATTAAGATAAGGAAAGGTCTGGCTTTAGTGAAAATGTCACAAAATTTTATCTTTGGTTCAACTTCCATAAAGTCTGATATAAAACAAGAGAGAGGTATCTGAGGGGTCCTAAATCCTGTGACCAGACATGGGATCTTTCCTGATCTTTGCTCTTAGGACAATATTCTAGATATTTTATGATTCCATGTCTTCTGTAAGAGGTAGTCCAGGAGATTTCATCCTTTTTTGAAGTCTTACATGTCCCTAATTCATTGGAAATAATTTTAACCTGACTTTCCTGGAGATGGTAGTGCTGGTTTCTGGGATGATACGTTCCCCAACATTTATCTCCTCCTTCAGTCGGTGACCCAGTGTGTTATGTGGAGGTGAGAGGCTCCACTCAGCCTAATATCTCAGGTCCATGTGTGTGCTTACAGCTGTCCTTGACACGAAACAGTGCTCAGAATAGGTAGATGTGTCTCATGATCAGTTCTTATCTGAGCTCAGGGATGGTGGTAATTAATGGTGGTGGGATGCTGGTGTGTTTGGGACAGCCTGCTTCTTTGCCCTAGGAACACCATGATGGAGTAAGACAGGACCTGCCCAAACCATTCCTTATTTTCATTTTCCCCTCACTTTGCTTACAGTATGCAAAGAACCCCTCTTTTGGTAAATGCACCTGATATTATCCTTATTTCCTAGAGGGATTGTGAGGTATTTTCCTCCATTAATAGAGTACTTTGAGATCTATAAACAAAAAAGCTACAGCAGTGGTATGAAGGAGCTGATGCTAGAGACTAAAGGAGTGCATGGCAGTCAATAAGATGAGAAGACTGCTGTATTAAAGCAGCCTGGATCTGTGACCTCTATGGGACAAGTCTCTTTCATCTTTGCTGACCTGAGGCTCTAGTAGGAGTTGTCACTTTTGCTCTGAGAATGCAAAGCAACCTGCTCCCATCCCCATTCCCACCCTATTCCCATCCCCATCCTCTGCACATTGTCTTTGAGAGGAGCATTGTAAACATGAAGGAGATGGGAATGTCTCCTTCGTGTCAGCACTTCCCTGAAAGTTGGACCTGGTTCAGTTAAAAATGTTCATCCATGTCCCACCAAAGCACAAGGGCCTTCTTGGTGTATCACCCTACGTGTTAGTGCTGCATTTGCCTACATGGCCACAGAGATTATCACAGGAGACACAACAAAAGGACTGCTCCAACACCAACCAGAGTGACCATACTGATGTGATGTTTATTCTGAAAGCAGAAGAAAGTGAAATAAGATAAAACTGTTCTTTCCATGTGCACTATTTGCATTGGATTAGTGTAAATGGATTAGTATACCCCATGTGTCTTGCATCTCTTTGATCTTTGCAATCTCACACACTACAGCACAAAGAGAACAGGGTCTGCAAGAAACAACAGTGCATTGTGTGCCTTTGTTTGCAGTGAGCATGACCTCACAGGCTGTGTTTCAAAGTTCCAGAGAAGCCCATAGTCCCAGAGCACAAGAGAGGTTTTTATTCTTCACCACTTCTGTACAACTCTTTAATATAAAGAAGAGGTGTCAGATGGTCACTATGTCTTGTTGTGTTTTGATTTTCAGGGGACACACCATGATTTTCAGTACCCTGATGCTGTACCCATCATGTGGTACATTTCACTCCCCCCCTGGGGACACACACTGGCAGTGAGGGCTGTGTTTGTGTCTGCACACAGTGTGTACAATCTCAGGGGCCTTGGGGAAGAGGAGGTGCTGTATCAGAACAAGGGGCCATTGCCTCTTGGGGCAAACAGCAACAGCTCTGGTGGCAGGCACCAACATCCATCCTTGGCCAAGCTGCTGCATATCTTGGGTAAAATGAGGTGATTTTCCTCATCTTTGAAGGTGGTGTTCCCTATTCTCTTCAAAGGCTATTAGGAAATTAGTTTGCTCTTACATACGTGGTATCCAGAGCAGAACCTCAAAACAATGGGCTAAAGTGAACAGAAGAAACATGACCTACTTAGTAAAGAACTACTTTCCTTGATCCTCAGCCCAGCTTTGGAGATAAAAGTACCTTGGGTGGTAATACATATACCAGCTAATGGAGCCCACTGCAGGCAATGTCCTTTTACAGCAGAGATGGGCCTCTAGTTCAAAAGCTGCTGCCAATTTTAAGTAAGACTGCATTGAACAAAAGGAATCACAGGCTCTTTTGTAGCCCACCATGTCCCAAAGACCATCCCAGATGTTTTGAGTAAAAATGAGTGTCTTGGATTTTATCTGAGACTTGAAATGTGTCCTAGGACAGAAGGTGAAAGGCACAGGTGTAATTCAATTCTAGTAGCGAAATTCAGGCCCATGAGGTCACCTTGGGAAAAGTTTGGAGGCCACCCTGGATCTTAGTTGAGCAGGTTTTCAAACCATGGCCTGAGAGCAATTTTCTAGCCTTCTGTTGCTGTGGTCCAGTCCTAAAGTAAGATAAACACAGGTAACTGGGACAAAGCCTACATAGAAAAAGGCCTGGTTGGAAAAATGCCCAGGTACACAAAGAACTCCTCCTTTTCCAGGAGCAGATTGGGCTACCACAGTGCTTCTGTTTTGTTCTGTACTTATATTACAAGTGGCAGCTGATTCCCATCTGTTGAGTACATGGATATAATTGTCACTTTTGCTTCTGGTTCCTTTCCAGAAAAGAGTTAGGCTATCTCAATCCTTGCTGAGGCATTGCCAAGGTGGCTCTCACCTGAGGCCAGGACTCACCAGAACACTGAATCCTTTGTTCCACTGCCCTTCCTTGATCAGACAAGAAGCAAATAATCAGATCACTGTTTACTGGCAACCTGTTTTCTTTAGGAAAAGAGAATGAAATTGAAAGGTTTATCATGTGGGGCCTCTTATTTGTCAAATCTTCATCTAGCAACCAACATTTTGGTATCATTAAAGTGCTAAATGGAGACAACTATACATGCAGTTAACTGCATGAGTGTTTAAATAGAATGTGAGTCCATGGAGAAATACTCGGAAATATCCATTTCCTTTGTTTTTCTTCTCGTTGTCACAGTGTCACCAGTGAGGACAGCTGGAGTGTGCCTGCTCTTGCAAAAAGAATGGTCTCTGTCAAAACTCAAAAGATATGGCTTCTCTCTGCTGGGTCCATTGATAAATGCACTTCACTTGCTTATCAGTTTTCTAGCAGTGTAGCTGTGCAGTGATTTAACTGGGCAGGCAACTAAACACCACCCTGACATTTGGAAAAAAAGGTTAAACTTGTGTGGGTTGAGATATAGATAGTTTAATTGGAAAGAGGAAATAATAATAATAATAATAATAATAATAATAATAATAATAATAATATGCAAAATGAGTGATGCACACTGCAGTTGCTCATCACTCGCTGAATGATGCCCAGCCAGTCCCTGAGCAGAGGTTGGTCTCTCCTGGCCAACTTCCCCAGTTTTATTATTCAGCATGGTGCCATATGGTATGGAATGTCCCTCTGGCCAGTTGGGTTCAGCTGTCCTGGCTGTATCTCCTCCCATCTTCTTGCACACCTCCAGCCTCCTCCTGCTGGCAGGGCAGAGTGAGCAGCTGGAAAGTCCTTGACACAGAGTAAGCAGTACTTAGCAACAACTAAAATGTCAGGGTGTTATCAGCATTATTCTTATCATTATTCTTGTCCTAAATCCAAAACATAGCACTGTACCAGCTACTTGGAAGAAAATTAATTCTATCCCAACTGAAACCAGGACAAGCTTTGTACTTCTTGTGCTTTAAAGCCCTCTGCTACCTGTGTGCATTAAGAGTAATAAGAAGAGTGAAGGATTCCTCTAAGACTGCCTCTGTTTGACCTCTGTTAACAACATAAAGATTACATGTATCAAACAAGAAACTATACAGACTTCCTGAAACTTAAAATAAGAAAGAAAAAAAAAATCCTAATTACAACAGCCTTAAAAGCCCAGTAAGTGAGATAAGCATGACAGCAGGCTCTGGATGTTACAAGATTTGAGTCATTTTGGTTTTGAGAGGTGAGGAACTGGCTTCCAATGTCAGATTGCAAAATCCCCTCCACTAGAACCCGCCAGAGCTGCTACAGGAGTATGTTCTCTGCCATAACTCTTCCAAGGTGGCTCAGAGATCTCAGATTTCAGGTATTTCAGATTCAGCAGAAAACAGATCAAACTCCATCTCCTGATCTGCATGCCATCAGTACAGAGTATGGGATCTAGGGTTTCCTGCAGCACAATGATGCTACAAATTCCTGTGATCCAGCCTGGTGTCCTGTGTGCCTACAGGTGTATCTATAGAAGTGTATAGAGGGAGAGTCACCAGGTTGCAGTTAGCAGGGTGTTAAAATTCCTCTCATAAAGAAGCATGAGTTCTCCTGGTACAAGGAGTAGGTGGGACTGGATAAAGGCACTGGGTTCAACAGGCTTTTGCAAGTACAGGAGGCAGAAAGGTTTCTGCTTTGCCTCTGTCATGGTGCTGCTTTCACACTGTCTTGCTTTTGGAGAGTCAAAGCTTTCAGTGAAGAGCATGATAAAGCTGGGGTTTGATGGTTTCCCTGCTCATTGCTTCTTTAGTGTCCCATATCTCTAGCTGGAGTGTGGGAGTCTGGGTGGGAGCTGGAATCCTTGCTCACATGCATTGGCAGGAGGTGACAGCAGAGCCAGCTCTGCTCCCCCACTTCTCCCTGCTACAGCAGAAGCCAGATCCAGATACATAAAGCAAGAACAACATGAGTTAGGATGGTATACACACATAGAAATGACAGTCCTAATTGATTCTATCTTTTTACATTGATGTCCACTCTACATTCCTCTAACTGGAAAAAAAAAAAGAAAGAAAAAAGAAAAAAGAAAAAAGAAAAAAGAAAAAAGAAAAAAGAAAAAAGAAAAAAGAAAAAGAAAAAAAAAAGAAAAAAAAAAAAAAAAAAAAAGAAAAAAATCTGTATTAATTTAGGGAAGGCTTGTTTTTTTTGTAACTCTTGGAAAACATTACTATACTGAATATACAATGAACACTGTGTTTTTTCTGTGCTGCACAAAAATGTATATGAAGAATGGTTATTTCTCATCTTTTAACATCATTTATCCATGCCTCTCTGGCCAGTTATATTTAGGATGAGATGAATCATGGACTGCTCTGCCCAGTGACTATAAAAGGAGTCTTAAATGACCATCTCAGAGGCAGGTGTCTTTTGTAACCATTTTTGTTGCACTACTCTTTCTTAATTTAGTTTCACAGCTTGGATAGAAAAATCTGTTTGTAAACCAGACATCAGATCACTTATGCCAAAACAAAATGCAGAATTAATTGATTTTATATAATAAAATTCGATCTGGAGGCTCTAAAACAATCATAGGCAAGAAAGTAACCCTCACAAACATCTCCAGAGCCATGGCTTGCTGGGGTGGGTGCTTTGGCATCTCTGGTGTGTCAGTACCATGGCTCTCCCTGCCCATGTTCTCTCTCTCATTCTCTGCCTTATTTCCTACATTGTCATGGTAGAGATAATAATGCTGTTGTTAAATATCTAACCAGATTGCAGAAACACAGTATTTTCTGACCAAAGGTGCTGGTATTTGTGAGCTTTAGGCAAAAATAAATTAATTTCAATGTCTGTAAAAATGAAACACTTTTTGCTTTGTAAAATAATTTACCTTTGTTTATAAAATAATTTATTATTGCTTATCGTTCCATAAAACTTTGCAGTGTTTTGCAAAGTAATTTGTCTTTTGCATTTTTGAAAAAGGAATTAATATATTTTAATGCCACACTAGTCATTAAACTGACTGGGACAGGTTTAGTAAGATTAATTTTGCATTCCAATGCTGAGTACTCTGCTGGGCCAATAAAAAACAACTATAACAAACCTTCAGACTTGCTATTCATTTTGCAAACCCAGGGGAAACAGAAGACAGCAATGCCAGCTGTGTCTAAACTTCATCAATCCCACTGGACCCATTAAAAAGAATAATTTTAGGTTTTTTCTCCATATTTCCATTTTCCCCTGCACTTCTTCCATGCTGCAGGAGGGAGGAATCTCTCCCAATGGCAGAGGGGGAGGAATGCTCACTGTAAGATTCAGGATTGAGCAATAAATACCAGGAAGACAGTCTTAGATGGCAGAGGTCATAAACTGGATAGAATAAAGACTTTTTTATTCCCCTTCCCTGCACTTATGGGATGAGGTTTGGATGGTGGCTGAGCACTGGAGGAGGTAACCTTGCAGCTTTTGCTGTCAGTAGCTCATAAGTGACTCAATCAGCTCTTGAAAACACAAAAGCACTCTTGATAAGTTCTCCTCTCTGGTTATAGGTAGTCATTACCTCTGAGAGGGTGCTTAGATCATGTGTAGGAGTTTCTCTCTGCCAAGAGAGTATTTTGAGGTGTCTGATTTTTGACAACCCGATTTTCTTTCCATGCTTCAACTCCTTCCTGACAAGACAGTTGTATGGAGCGTTTGCAATTTTTTTGGTTCAAGGTTTTTATTAAGCGAGGGCAAAATCCTGTTTAAAAAGTAGTAGAGAAAGCTTTCTATTGTTTGTTTGGTTGGTTTTTTTTTGAGCAAACATTATTTGTATTTTTTAAATACAGGTATTAAATACAAATTCAGCTTTTTTAATATTCATTCACAGCTGCTTGTCATCTTGTCTGTCTCCTAGCATTGCTCAGAGTCAGAATGAGATACCAGGATTCCTCAGACACACAGCATGGAGCTGATTGATCCCCTGTGTGTTACCCACCTTTCCCTGGCAAACACCAAGCACCTCCCAAGTTCATCAGGCACCCTGATATGTTAGCCCATTAGCAGCCTCTTTGCTCCTTAAAAACAGATGCTTGCTGTGTTCTGTTCACTATGAACATCCTTTTGCTCACCTCTTATAAAGGGTTTGAAGTGTGCCCAAATTACATGGCAATCCTTAGAAAGACTGTGGTTGGTTTTCTTCACACTGGTATGGTGCAGAGGGAAAGTGCATTGCTCCCAGTTACCTGAGGGACATTTTGGGTTGTATCTTTGCAGAGAGATACCTCTGTAAAGCAGAGTGAGGTGCAATGGGATCATGTAAGGAAGCTGGGCAGGCTGTGCTCTGTTGCTGAATTTCCAGCAGGAGCTGTTTGGGTGGGGTGGCCCCTCTCCTAATCCCTGCTGAAGGGATTATGGCATTGTGCTCCCTGAGGGGCACTGGAGGATGTAATCCTCTGCTACGTGAGAGATTTGCCCTGGGATGATGCTGAAATGCAAAGTAGTATTTTCACTGGGAAGATGCTGCTCTGCTGCAGCAAACCCATTATGCTGGAAGCTAAGAAAGATCTGTGTTCTAGTTACAATGCCTGTGAGTGGGAATTTGAGTTCTGTGCTGAACTCTTCAGTTCAGCCCCAGCTCCCTGTTATATTCTAACAGTGTTGAAAGTCAATGTTTTACATTTACACACAAGGAATCTGCCTTCTGTGACAGAGAGTTGCAGGGCTCTGGGTTTGCTTTTAGTGCAACTGGTTCTTGATCTGAGTCTTGTTTCCATAGTCCTTCAGAAGACCCCTGAATGTTAAATCTCCTGTCTATATTTAATTGTGTGTTTAGAGTTAATTATTTTTTCCCTTATTTTTGCTGTCTTCATAATTTCCATAAGGTAGTACATATTGATAGTGGAAAATAATTTTTTTATTCTTACTTCAGGCTTCTTAAATTTTCTTGTGTTTCACCAGGGTAGATGCTGTTATCATGAACCAAGAAGAATTAAGATATTTCTACCAACAACATCTTAAAACAGTTTTTTTTCATTTAAAACTGACTTCTGTAGTGGAACTGAAAGGAAAGCAGAACAAGCCTGTATAGTGTAAGATTTGCCAAGGAAGCTGCAATTGTAGCAATACTACATAATGATAGACTCAAAACTGGCTTCAGAGAGCCTGCTAATTGCTTGGCTACACAGCCTGACAGAATTTCATAGGAAAGCAGGAGCACCTGGTGGTGCTGTCACAAAACCTAGAAGCTTTTAACCCTGCTGAGGTAGATAAATAGGCATGCAATTTTGCATGTGTGTATGGCAAGAGAAAAAATTTAAAAAATAAAAAACCAAAAAAAACCATTACTTACTTGCTTTGTGAGCACTTTAAATTTACACTTTCCAGGCCTGAGTGCCCCTTTCAACACAAACCATTCTACAATTCTACCTTTTTCAGAAAAAGTGGGACCCACAGTGCCCATGCATGTAAAACTGAGGACTTTGCCTGCAAAAGAACTCAGTAAAGTCTAGGATGAACAGAAAGAAAAGGAGATGCTCTGTATTCCTGAGTGCTAATCTTGATGTGAACAGAAGCTGAATGTTTCATTTTCAAAGTCACGTTTGATTTGGCTTTTTCTTATTGTAACAAATTCAGGGGCTTACTGGCTTTTTAAAAATAATGTTTGTTTCAATCGTGTTTAACCAGTCTAATCCCTCATAAAGCACATACTTAGGTTTATATATAATCAGTACTTACTGGGGGCAACAAGCAGGGAAAATGAAGACTAGAGCAGCACAACATGTGGTAAAACAAAATGAAAACTGAAAGCAAAAAGAGTGTGATGTAGTGCAGGTGAAATAGGGTTTAGGAGCTGTGTGACAAATGAGTTACATGAAAAAGGCAGGGAAACTGGGGATTTGGGGCTGGGACAGTGCTGCTTTATTCAAAGGCAGTGCCCTTCTCAGCTATCCCTGGGCTGGCAGCTGCAGGAGCTGAGCTGTGGCTCAGTCCCCTAGATGGGGTTAGAGCACTGTGATTCCAGCTGCCTCCTGCTGCTCCTTCTGCACTCTGAAAGGAACCAGCTGATGGAACAGGCAATCTCCTGAGTGGGTTTTTGGAGGGGTCACATCATGCTGGCAGCTGCCACCCAATCTAATCAGCCAGTATCGGGTTGCTTTTCTCAAGTAACTGTGTGAAATACAACCAGATTCTTTGAAAACTAAAGCTTGCTTATTTGATAGCTGTTTCTCAATTATATTGGTGTGCCCTTGTTTTTTATACCAAATAAAATGCTTCTGCAGAAACAGAGGCTTGTCTGGTGTTGCAGGCTGTGTGCCAATTTTGTTTGACTGAAAGCTGACAAATCTTAGAAGAGCAGAGAGTAAGTTCAGAAACCTAACATTCACTTTAGAAAGTGTATTTCTGTGTGTCTACACAGACTGGAACTGGCCATCAAGTGTCCTTTATAACAACACATCTGGGCTTTCAAAACATGGGGAGAAAATCCTTCTACTGGAGAAAAGACAGCTATGTCCTTGTCTCAGACATAAAGAAAAATAAAGATGGTCTTTGATTTAATATAGGAGATTGCTATTCAGTTTTACATAGTTTGTGGTGTATGCTTCCATGAATAGAAGTTCCTTGGCTGCAGGGGCTGCTTGAGCTGCTGCTCTGTAGGGAATGACACTGGATTGCCTCTTTTTCAAGGTGCAGGAACTCTTGGGAATGAGAATTCCTGTCTGCTGCTGGAGGAGCTTGTTTGTGAAGAGAAGCTGTGCTGATTGTGGAAGTGTGGGGAGACAAATAAGTGGCATCAGTTGGTGCTGTGCTGGCATCTCTCTGCTTTGCTGGTGCTCATTACCCAGCACATTTCACAAGTTAAGCTCCTGCTAGAGCTGGGCTTACTTGGGGTAACTGCTTTGGAGCACAGAATCACCAAGTGGGATGGATTGGTTAAAGACCATCTAGTTCCAACCCCCTTCTATGGGCAGGGACACCTTGCACTGGACCAGGTTGCTCAAATCCCCATCCAGCCTGGCCTTGTAGACTTCCAGGAATGGGACATCCACAACTTCTCTGGGCAGCCTGTGCCTGTGCCTCACTGCCCTTGTGGTAAAGAAATTCTTTCTATTACCTAATCTGAACCTACAATGTCGGTTTAAAGCCATTCTGCCTTGTCCTATCACTTCATATCCTGGCAAAAAATCCCTCTCCAGCTCTTCTGTAAGCCCCCTTAAGGTACTGGGAGGTGCTGCAATGTCTCATCAGAGCCTTCTCTTCTCCAGAGTGAACAACCCCAGCTCTTCCAGCCTGTACTAAGAGCAGAGGTGTTCTCTCCCCTGAGCTCACTTAGGCACATACATGTTTGAACAAGGCATCTATGTCTGCAGTTATTTTCCAGGATTACAGTGGCCCAAGTGTCTGCTGCTACCTGAAGAAGCTGCTGTTGAGCATGCTACAGCATGAAGGTATTATTGCAGCATCCTTTATACACTCATTTTGGAAGCAATTGAACTAGTTACCCCAAAAATCCAGATTTTACAAAAAACCAAAAAAAAAAAAAAAAAACAAAAACAAAACAAAAAAAAAACCAAAAAAACCAAACAATCCAACCACAAAACAGGTTTTCCTGAGAATTATATTTGGTATGTGTGGTATCATACTGGTGACTGGTCCTCATCTTGGAAGATGAGCAGCAGACTGGTATTGGCAAAGTTAGGGCACAGCTGGATGTGCTTACTGCATGTGTTTTTGTTCAGATTACAAGTGCCCAGCTCAGGGTGGCATTCCTGGGGCAAGGCAGCAACATCAGATCTGAGGCTGGGGCTACTGCCTTTTGTTTACTCAGGCACCTGTTTGTTTTGCACTTGAAGAAAATGCAGCCTGACTTCTGGCCCTTAGGGAGGAGAGTCAGAGAGGGAAGCAAGTGTTGGCAGTGCAGAGATCAGAAAACTGAGAGCAGTTATTTTGGATACTGGTGCCAGCATGACTGCAAGGGAGAGGGGCTACGTGCTGCCCTGCAACCTGCTCTGGAGGTTTGCTCCTGTGGCTGGGCTGTGATTGTTTTAGAATAGCTGATTCAAAGCTCTATAAGGCATATTTGTGCACAGAATAGTCATTTCTTTGTTTTTTAGGATAGATGTGAAGAGGCTGAGGAGGGAGAGGGATGGAAGTGCAGTAGGGTCAGCAGCTACAGGGACAGTATCCTGCTGCACCTCTAATGAAGTACATTTGCTTTATCTCCCCCCAGAAAAGGGTAGGAGTGAGCATGCTGCATTTTCTCCCTGGTTTGGAAGCATTGGCATCCCAGAGGTCTCCCCTCCAGTGCTTTCAGCTTGTTTGATCCTAACAGGATTTGGTCTGGAGCTGTCGCTAGTTTATTCAGCACAGTCCATTTGGGCAGATATCTTCAGCTCTGATATATGTATCTTATTTTCCAGCTGTCATCTTGTATGAAAAAGAAATTTGTGGGGTAACCAGATCAATCAGAATTGATAAATTCTTCCCATTTCATGAGAAGAACTGTATGTGTTGAAAGCAGCAGAAAAACCTTTCCATAGGGAGCTGTGTGGAAACAGAGACCTGCATCACCATCTCCATGTCTCCTGGGGAGGGGACCCATGTCTCCATAGGGTCTGTGAAATTTACATCAAGATTTAGTTATAGTAAATAGTAAACACAAAGGCATCTGCATGTGTGGGGTCTTTCAGACAGATTATGTGAAGTAGCTGACATGAGAAAATACTGTAAATTATTAATTATTACTAATTAGCTCTTTCTGTTCACCAATGGGTCAGAAGTTAATTCTATCTCTTTTTCTAATTTTTCATCTAAGGGTGGATTAGGCCCACATTAAAATGTTTCTTGATCTTCAAAAGTAAGCAGGTGGTTTAGTTATACACTTAGACAATTATTTAGACAACATTGTACTTTTTCTCAGTGAATTAGTAATAGGAAAAGTTTGCCCCTATGTTGTTGACACATCAGCAAGAAAACTGTCTTTCTTTACTGTTTTTCTCCCCCATATTAGTTATTTCAAAAAGGTTTGTCAGCACTGTAAAAGTCCAACCACCAGTATAATTGGGTCACACACTTTGATTTGAAGTGACCCCTCACTATGAGTATTGCCTCATTATTGAAATCTGCCCATTTGGTTTGACTTCTGTGCATGGGGATGTCAGGGGCCAACTCCAGTACTGGAAAGACTGCCTCAGTTACAGACACAAACCAAATTATTTCCTTCAGAACCTCTATCAGCACTCAGGGATTGTATAAGGTACAAGAAGTGGCATGAGGCATTATAAAAATTGTAATGTAGAAAATATAATCATGCATTAGCAGCTCATCAAAATCAGTTTATCACTAAGTTGTTCCACATTTAAGTATGTTATTTCACAGTTCACATCACTCCTAGGGATGGATGCTGGTAAAGATCCTGCTGGTGCAGGAGGCTGGGTAATGGGCTTGGTGACCCACCCTAATTCCAGCACCGTGAGGTAAGGCTTTGCTAACACTGCTGCTATTATTGCTGTGTCTGCCTTCCTTATTAGGGAAGTCTGAGCTTTAATTTCTCCTTGGACTGCCCCAGACAGATCAGATCATCACTGAACTGGAAGGTGGCAAAACCCTTACCATAACACTCACAGCTGACCCAAACTTCAGGAAACGGGTAAAAGAAGAGGGAGCATAACCTGCAGATGCCAAAATTACCTCCAGCCACAGCCAAATCTTTGCAGAATAGCAGAAAGTAGTGACTCATCTAGTCAGCCTGGTTATACAGCATGGGGCTTTGGTCCTGCCTGACAGTGAGTGGTTCTGGGAGCCAAAGGCACATCCAAAGCCTGCAGGGAGGGCACAGAGAAGCCCAAATCAGGCTCTGCATGGAGGTGCAAGGCAAGAGGATGAGAGGCAATGGGCAAAAGCTAAAATATGAGAGGTTTGGATGGGCATGAGGAGAAATCCTTTCTCCACAAGGACACCCACCTCACACCCAGGAAGGCTCTGCAGCCTCCCTCCTTGGAGGCTGTCAAGACCTGAATGAAGCACTGAGCACCTGAGGCAGATCTTGGAGGTCCCTTTTAGCCTGGATTTTTCTCTTATATTATGGAAAAGCCCAGTACTACCAAGGGAGATGTGGGCAGGCATATGTATGTGCAGGAAAATATCCAGTAGATGAGCTAATGCACCTTCTCATTTGGCAGTGCTGTGGTGTCATCTAACACTGGGACAGTTTAGGGGTGAGTCACAGATTTAATGAAGTATTGGGAAAAGTGCCTTTGTTGTGAGACTCTTAATGAACTCATCTACTTAGCTTAATGAAGTGAGGCTTGAGAGTCAGCTTTGATCCCTGTGACTGTTTATTTGAGGAACAAATTGGATTGTGGAGTTTCCAGTGCATGAGATAAAGTCACAGCAAAATCCAGTCACTGAAGTCAAAGTTAGATGGATTAAGGAGAGTGGTCAATAATAATCACTAATAAATACACTTATTAAGATTTCTGACCTTTGGGAAAAAGTTGCCATGGATTATGGTCAGTCCTCTGTTGTATTTAAATCAAATAAGTTTATTTGACAGATATGATCTACCTTAAAGGAAAGTGCATTAGACGAGTTCCTTGCTCCTCCTGATAAAAGCTATGGTAGCTGAATGGGTGAACCTGAGCAGCAGTTCTGGCCTTATTCCCTGGTCTAGTACAGCCCAGGGAAGGCACACAGAGCTGCATTCAAGAGCCTGGCACAAAACCACAGCTTTGTTTCCAATGATCTATTTTGTCACTTGGACAGATACTCAGCAAAATACTTAATGTTGTTGTAAGAGTGTAAATACTTCTGTCATCAAGAAGCAGCTTAAATTACACTTAGTCTTGGCCATATGGACAGTCATGTTTCACTTTTGCAACTGTCAGATACAATGATTCACTAAAATGCAGCATTTCATTACTCATCTCTCTGTAATTCACAAAATGTGAAGCACTTTTGATGAAAGCCACATACAAGCATTTCAGTGTTGCAACTAATTGACAGTCAGAGACTTAACCTTTATCTCAAATAATGCAAACTTAATGTGAGCTCACAATAGAAAATACACATCCTTTGTCCTCAGCAAATTTAGCCAGCAATTGAGATGTACTCCACTCTAGAGCCATTTCCATCAAGAGGTTTAAATACACTTCAATGTTAAGTAATTGACTGTCCAGTGTTTTTATGAGAAAAAAGGATGAGGTAATGGTTTGATTATAAGAACGTGTACTGAGAACCAGCAGTACACTGGGCATAATTCGTCATGGTAACACTGGTCTTTGCAGCCCTAGGAATGATTTTTCAAGAGTTTTTTTATTTAGAAAAGTGTATTTACATTTTAATCTGCCTAGCGTGATGGTCCTCTCACAATCTACCAGTTCTTACAATCCAGCTATTACTGCCTACAGCCCTTGGAATGAATCTTACATTGGTGAAGCAATTACTGCTACACCATGGCCTGCATCAACTACTAGAATGCATTATTGTGTAAATAATTCTGGATTGATTCTAAACTGATTATTCTTTGTGTGCTTCACCTATACAGTAAGTAATACAGTGAACTCTGCCACTGAACTTTGTTCAACTTTCACAAATTTATATTAAACTTCCTGTGCTAATACCTTTCACAGTGATTGAGTGGTTGCAGATCTTTGTTACTTTGGTCAGAGCATGATGCTAATGATGCCAGAGTTGTGAGTTAAATCCCTGCATGGCCCATTCACTTCAGAGTTGGACTCGATGATCCTTGTGGGTTCCTTTCAGCTCAGAGTATTCTGTGGTTCTGTGACTCCATGAATACAGTCAGCTAACAGTTGTCAGAGTGCTGCCAGCTGAGGTGTGGATGGGTATTGAGAAGCAGGGATGGATAAGCAGAACCACAAGAAATGACTCATCCAGAAGTTGTGGGATGCAGAAATTCAGCCCTAACCAAGAATCAGACATCCCAGGCCACCTAGGGCTTCTCATAAACTGAGAGCATGACATCATCTTCAATGATGAGAATGTCTTAAATACCATATGTAACAGTGGATAAACTCACATCCCTTATACATCCATTCTGTTCTTTATTCTGATAGCAAAATCAGCCAGAGATGGCCATAGGTGTTGAAGTTCCCCCACTGCTAAACATTACCACAGGATATATGAGGTTTCTTGAGGTTTTTTCACACCCTAGGACCCTGAGCTCCTAAGGTTCAACACTTACCTGCTCTGTGAGAGTTTGGGGTTTTTCTCCCAAAAAACCATATATTCAAAAATTTTTAAGTCTTAATGTCTCTTACTTCTCTAAGGAAGTCAGATGTTGAGAGACAGTGCCTAGTTTTATATCACTGGATGTCTTTCCTCTTCCATGCCCAACAAATTGCTGCATTCACAATGAAAAGGTGTGGTTGCTGTAGGCTACACTGCTAGACAGTGAAGAAGGCCAGGAAGCTCCTGGGAGGAAACCAGGCCTTACAAGGACTGAGCCCATGTTCAGTGATGATCAGACATGCAGTGGCTCCACAGAGATCCTAGGACAGGACAGGATCCTAGGACTTAGCTGCTTCAAGTGCACGTGAGATACACCTGAGCTTAAATTCACCTACAATTAGAAAATACATATATGTAAGTGCCTGGATATATGGCCTCTGTTTTCTCTGTTGTTTCAAGACCCAAATTGCCACAGCTGTGGTCTGGGACAAATGCATGCCTTGGTTCCTTGCATGCACCCTGAATGCCAAGGACATGTTTACACCATTTACACATTTACACCCTGCTGAGCAGATGTTTGGCATCTGCATATGGCCCAGTGTGGAGAGCCAAGCTAAGGGGGAATACATGGCTCAGAGGGTATCTGCCATCACTCATTCTGAGAAAAGATTAAATTCAAAACCAGATCATAAACCTGAACTGAATGAAGCTGCATATTTTTAGCATTTTTCATTGAATAAAACTTGCCTTGCCTATACTGTTTTACAAAAATTCTCATATTTTTAAAACTCCAGATATAAATTAAAATCCCAGTATGGAACTTCCTGGCAGAGACATTAGTTGCATTGCACAGGGTGCATAGCAATCCATATTAACTTTTTTTCTTGCTTTAGGATATCACAGCTCATTAAAAATAGAATAAATTGCATATAGAACAATTTCACACATAGTCTTAGTCTTTAAAGGTAATTCCTAATACATGTTCCTCCTGGAAGTGAAAAATACAACTGCAGAATTTCTCTTTAAGTGATCCATATAAATCTGATTCCACAGTTTCTCACAGCAGTTCTGCATTGCTGCCAGTACAATTTTAGGGTGAAGTGCAATAATAACCTTAATGGCCAAGAAACTGTATTAAATAGGTATTGTAATAGGCAAAATATTGTGAAATCATGCGTGGAAGAAGCATGCATTTGGGTATTTCACAACATTCAAAATCAGAAAATGAGGTATCCTGGAGAAGAAAAACTCTCCTAGAAAATAAACAAGAGGGTTTGCACAGAGGTGAATGTGGAGCCAGCAGCAGGGACAGAGGCACTCTGTGTGTGACACTGTGACCCTCCACTGCAAGTGCAGCCCCTGCACCTCAGGCATTTCATGCTCTTATGCACAAAATGCTCCTCATTCCTGCAGCACAGGTTCTGTGGCACAAGCAGTGCTGAAGCTCCTTTCAGGTGCCCAAGGGGCCCAGGGGAGCTTTGGGAGAGCTGAGCAAGACACTGCTTTCTCCATGAGGTCCCTGGTGAATCATCTGGGGTATGGGACATGTTGTTGGATACTGCTGGGAACCAGGGAAAAAGCAGCCTTGAAGCCTTGGGTTTCTCAGGCTGCACAAGGAAGAAATTACAACAATGATTATGCACTTGCAGGGTGGTGAGAGACGTGATGTTTTGCAGAAAGCATGTTTTCAAAGAGGTGTTGCCTTCTTGGACCAATGTGTCTTTTCTATTTTGTATTGCACAAACTACCCTAAATATATAAGTGCAGTGTTTCTTTAAATAAAGCTCTCTTTCTCTCTTGTTTCTCCAGTACATGACGTACTACATTGCATTATTCTTTTCACCACTCTCCTATAGCTAAAATGCAACAGGGACAGGCTGCTCAGTCCAGCCTGGCAGTGGGCATGGGGAAGGGGACATTGCCAGGCACTGCAAAGCCTTCCCAGAAAGCCTGCAACTGCTGAAAAATTGTGCAATGTGCCTGTGCTCTGAACCTGTTGTTTATGTCCCCTTGAAGGGTTGCTGGCTGTGGAGAGCATCACTGGGAGTTGCAGGGGAGAACCTAAGCTAGTAGCTTCTCTTTCTCTGCTAGTGTTCAGGGGGGACTAAGAGCCCTGGCTGGGAGCATGGCTGAGGAGCCTGGGCCAATTGGGACCATTCCTTCCAGAACAAGAGAGAGCCTGTAAACACTAAAATTTAAATGCTTTTGCATATCTACACAGACCACACACTCTGCACTGTGATGAAGCAAAAAAAATCACAAATATTTAGATGTTAGGTCTCACTTGTCTTGAAAGATGGCTAAATGTAGAAGGCAGCCCAGCAGGCATGCCTCAATGTGCATCAGAGCTGCCATCCCACCAGGCACACCCCAGTGGCACTGCAGGCATCACTGCAGGCACCCCACTTTTCATCTCTGCAGGCAAAGCAGCAGATATCCCTGCACAGCATCTCACTGGGACACTGCAGCAGCAACCACAACAGGAGGGTGCTGTGCTGCCAGCCCTGCTTCTGAGCCCCTTGGGGGCAGGTGGGTGGGGAAGGCAGGGCTGTCCCATGGGCAGTGCAGGAGGCTGATTCCCCACAGCTTAGCCCAGGTGGGGTGAGGAAGGGCTCAGGAACAGAGAGGCAGCAGCCTCAGAGAGCATCCAACAATTGCTGGTGGAAAGAGAAATCCTGAAGATGTCATTCCGCTCCTCAGCTGAGTTTTAAGGAGCTTTTAGGCATCTTTAATCCAAAAATAATAAAAACTGGTTTTTCTTCCACCAACTATATATATCATGTCCAGAAAATACAGTTTTCATTGTGAAATTGAACCCCTGGCTGAACATGCAGAATGTGACCTTGGGTGGTCTATGGCCTCCAGCGATGGGGAGAGCAATTCCATAGCAGCATTGTGTACAGGGAAAAAATAAAAAGAAGAAGCATTGCTGCAGATAAGAAATGCCTATTTACTTTCTCAAATCCTATCTTCACAGGGTCTGGTTGGCCTGTGAGCACCCCATGTCCATGAACAGGGAGATAGAGCAGCCACGGGGAGCCAAGCCTGGAGCTGCCTGATGGGCTTCTCTGCCCAGTGAAGTGAAGTGAATAACCTCATACTGTAAAAATGATTTTCTGAAATCTCATTGGAGTCTCAAGGCTGCTAATAAAGTCTTGTTCCACATCTCTCACTTCCCCTCTCATTAGCGAGAGGAAAAGTTTTGGGTTTACATTTAAAATGAGGAATAATCTGTTCTCTAAATTAAGACAGCTGGGGGCTTAGTGTGCCCAGAGTAGCAGAGCATCAGGAATGATGACATTTAAATACACATTCTGATGTCCAGGGGCAAAGCCCCCACTAGTGCCCTGAGATGTGGGGCATAAATAGACCATGTCTTACTCTGCAGGCACATACACTTGACTTCTGGGTTTCTTTTCAAGGTCACTTTTCCATTTACAGAACTTATTTATGATCTGCTCACATGAAATTTCAAGTTCAGTTCTTAAGAAATAAAGTTTCATTGCATCATAAGAATATTTTTGGTTCGTATGAACATTGGATTACTAAAATAAATTATTTTGAAGTTTTTGCTGAGCTCATTCCATTGTTTATCTGGATACCAAGGTAAGGAAACAGGCACTGGCACAGATGTTTTGGAAAATGAACCCTGATGTGCAGTGTAGGAACAGATGAACACATAAAACCCACTGACACATGGGCTGGAAATGGAGGAGGTGCTCCAAGTCTTGCTCTAGTCTCAGTCTGTGAAACTCAAATGTTGTTTCTATTCTTGCTGTTCCCCCACTAGTGACTTGAAGGAGGGCTGTGCTCAGGCCTGCTGTGCAGTTTTGGCTCCCAAAACACATGGCTTGGAAAGACAAACCCTGACTAAGCCTCTTCTGCAAGAAGTTTACATATTCCCCATATGTCCAGCCTTGATGGACATGACTGAGTGTCTGTCCAAACTGTTTCCCCACCTAAAGCACAGCCTTTGGCCATACAAGTGTGGCCCTGCAGAATGCTCCTCCTGTGGTTTGGATTTTCTGTGCTGTAAGAATTGATGTTCAGGTGATGAATCCAAGGGGATGAAACGATCATGTCACACATTTCAAGTGGCAGTATTTTGTGCATTTCCTGCTTGTATTTCAAATATTAGGAAGGTAACAAGTTGGTAATTTCATTTAAAGATGGTTTGGTGATACTGGCATCCACAGTGGTCCACCTCTGCTGTTCCTTGTGTTTGTCAATCTCCCTGTGTTTTGTCCAGATGCTGGTCCAAGGTCTTTCCCCAGTTACTCTCCACAAGGTGCTTATAGGATACCTGAGCCATATGTGACTGTGAGTTTGAATACTGGCACATGAACTGCTGATATGCTCTTAAACAGTAAAAAACTTTCTGGAAATTATTTTCAGAAGGAGTGAAAGGGAAAGGATTGCATGAGTTTACTGAGAACTGCCAAGGCCAAGGGGTACCTGTTGTTAGTGATGCATCAGTAAAAGATCTCTCAAAATCCAAATTTAATTGAGTCTTTGCTTTCTTGCCACACTCAGTTGGATCAGACTTTCTTTAAATCAGTGGTGCTATGAAACAGGTACATTACACTTCCTACCAAGGCAATGTGCACACTTGTGTACTTACTTTAAAATTATTTTCAAATAAGTAAATTAATTTCTAAATAGGAGAGGGAGTTTTGACACCAGTAAAGTGGTTTTTACTCAATGTTTTTATTCCCTGATAACACGGCAGCAGAGTAATTTGTGGGCCAAGGAAAGCCATGGGAATTTCATGAGGCAGTATCCAATACTTCACATTTTCATTGAAATAACTTTTCAGCCTAACTAACCTTTTCAGCTAACTAGCAGAGGTGGTAAGGACCAAGAAATGAACATCACCTTCCAATATCTCATCTTGTATTTTATCCATGACCTGATCCAGAGTCTGTCCTGGCAGTCCCAGGACAAGAGCTGGGTCTAGAAGTACCTGATTTCTGGGGACCCCCACTCCTGCCTGGATCAAACCTTGAGCACTTTGGCTGTTGGAGCTGCACATGGGCATGGGCACAGCAGCCCCTCTGCTTCTGACAGCAGGTTTCCCCATGCACTAAACTGGCTTAAAACAGAAAAATTTCGAAAGTCTTTTAGTTAACCACAGGGAATAAAAAAGCAAAAAAGAGAATGCGATAATGGTGTTAATTCAGGGCAGGTTTGAATACAGCATCTGATTTAGCTGATACACTTTGAATTATATATAGATTTAACATTTATTCTTCAGAAGTTTAGGGTTTCTTAAAAGGTCATATTTCATTTTGTATTAGAACATGGCATGTTGGCTTTCTGCTCATGGTTTTTCTGCGCATGTGAGCGCTTAAGGTAAAATGCTTTTTATTTCCAAAAGCAGCAAGTGTGCAGATGCTTGATAAAAAATAATTTCTTCATTCCCATTTCTAGTCAGCAGGAATTTTTCCTCCATCAAGCAGCAAAATAGAGGAATTCAGGCTGATTTCTTCAGGTTTTGGTCTCAGATCCTCCAGAAAGTGATGAATATCATAGTAACACAAAATTGCTCTTCACATTCAGCACTGTCCCCAGATGCTTTGTCTCTCAAACTCATAGCACCAGTCTCAGCTGCCTGCTTTGTTCTTATGTGTTCTGGGAAATCAAAACAGAAACCCATTTTGCTTTTAGCAATTGTAACTTCAACCAGACAAGATACAAAGCATGTGTGAGCCCTCCTCCCTCCTCCCTCCTCAGGCTAAGAAGCAAGACTGAAGTTAACAGTGCAACTACTGTGATATAACTAACATAATAAAACAGAAGAGAACAAGGCCCATGGTATTTACTCTAAATTTTACAGAGTTTGGTCTTTGGAGATCTGTTTTTGACTCTGTGAGACTGAGTGTGGACCCAGCTATGTCATGTCAAATGTCCAGTGCTAAACTGAAGGGTGTATCTGCTTAAACATGCAGCATTGCACTGGTTTAATTAAAGTAGCACAACTCTGGGTGTGCACATCACTGGCAAGAGTGGCTGTCATAGAATTTGTGTCAAATAGTAAAACTTTGCCAATATGACCTGTGTTGGTTCAAGTGGCCAAGGACATCTGCCTCCAGGTCCTGGATGCAGATGCAGAAGGCTGAGGTCAAAGCAGGGCTCTCACCCACACTGCTCCTCCAGAGGAGGTCATCTTTAGCAGATGAGCTACAAAACTGCAGCTCCTGTGTTTGAAACAACCTCTATGAAGCTCCACAATAAAGTGTCAGGAAAAACTGGTATGGTCCCTGCAGTCATGGAGCTGTAAAGCAAAAATAACTTTGAAGCAGAGAAAGTGTGAATTGTCTTTGAACTGAAGCCACTGGTGTAGTGCAAAAACAAGAATTGGAGAATGGAGAAAGATAAAATGCATGTATGAGTAAGAGAGACAGAGACACGTCCATGCTATAAGGAAGGAAGTGTGTTTTCCACCTAATCCATCATCATGAGATCCCTTTTTACATGGGCAGACACTGATAGGACAAAGGGGCATGGCTTTAAACTGACTGAGAGCAGGTTTAGATTGAATGTAAGGAAGAAATATTTTCTGCTATGTGTGATGAGGCACTGGCACAGGCTGCCCGGAGAAACTGAGGATGATCCATCCCTGGAAGTGTTCAAGGCCAGGTTGGATGGGGCCCTGAGAAGTCTGGTCTAGTGGAAAGTGTTCCTGCCCATGGTGTGGTGGGTTGTAACTAGATGGTCTTAAAATTCTCCTTGAATCCAAAATATTCTGTGATTCTATGCTTTGGTGACTACAGGTTTATTAAAATCATCTGCTAATTGCAGCCCAGAGAATAGTCACAATGTCCTGCTTGTTTCTCTAGAGTTTTATGGATGACTCACTGTGATATTTTTGTTTAGCAGCAGGCAAAGGAACATTTTTCTATCACAGCAGTCTGCAGGGAAGCGTTTCTCTCTGGAGCTGGCTGTTGCTTTGTGCAGATGCAGCTCTGCATGCAGTATCCCTCTGCCATGCTCACTGACACTTCAGTCTGCCTGAACATGCCAGCAGCAAAAACAGATGAGAAAATACCCAAAGGGAAACCACAGAGCATCTAAAAATGCCAGAGGAAAACACAGTTTGCAGAACACCATCTCCTCCTGAGAAAGCATTCATAGCTCATCAGCACGCCTCACCTAACAGGCACAGGAGAGAAGTGTATGCCTAATTTAGCTTTGCAAGTATGTCACTGGGCACTGGGTTGGAAATCTGCCTCGAGTTTAAGATGGTATAAGAATTTAGAAGATCACAACCTTTAAACACAAGAAATACAAACCAAAGCTGACCATAGCCCTCCTGGAGCACAGGGACTGCAGGGAGTGGCCACCTTTTCCCAACTCTGGCTCATCCTGACTGTCCATCTGCTGGTGCCAGTGAGATGACAGAGAGATGCAGCTTTTGAGGGTAAATCAAATTATCCCAAGTCAGGAATTTTGTGTCATTAATCTCGTCCTGAAAGTTCTCCATTCTCCTGGGATGAATTTTAGAGCTTAAAACAGATAAAGCTAACCCCATCTTTGTACCCTTTCCTGCTTAGAAAGTTTTGAAAGAAGTCTGCCATTGTAAATCCAAAAGATTTTTGGGGAAAAAACCTTTTTGGTCTCTGTTTTAAGGTATTTAGAAATTTTATATTCAAGTCTCAAGTAGTTGCTTTAGGCTCTCTTTTTAATCAGTGGAGGAGAATGGGCACCTCTGTGGGATAGTCATCTGCTTTGGGAGAGCTGGTGGGCTGGTTGGCTGAATCATCCTTTGGAAATGCTCATGCCTTCTGATAAGGCAGGTCACTGTTAACAAAAACTGCTTGAAAATAAGAAAAAATTCTTTTTGGGAATACAGAGACTGTTTTAGGAGCTAGAAATGCAGGTTTGCTAGCAGGGGGAGAGTCTGGGGCTGGCTTGGTAGTTCCGCTGCTGAGAGCACTGGACAGAAGTGCAGGGGAATTGAGCCCTAAACTGTCTTACACATATGCCAGACAAATAAAATCCCACAAGTACTCTGCTTTTGGGTAAAATGAGGAGTGTGGGTCCCAAAGTAGTCCTTGAGGATGGGACTTCAAACACTGTTTGATCAGGGTATTCATGCAGCAGTGGACATTGGCTGCTGACACCTGAGCCAAGGTGTTCACCTACGAGCCAGCTGTCTAACCTGGGTCAGGGGAAAGACAGAGGGAGGGAATGAGACAGTGAGAAAGATTTCTGTCTATCCCTACACACAGAGAGAAATCAAATGAACTGAGATGGAAGGAGCTGCTGAAGCTCACTTTATGCTCCAGCACACAGGTTAGGAGAGGAAAGAACTCGGTATGGGTGCACATGACAAAGTAATTTTCTGCACTGAAACATCATATTGCCAGTTAGCACAGACTGAGGCTGTGCTTGTGCACTCAGAGTTGGGAATTCATGTTGGTTAAAAACAGCAAAGCAGTTTTATCTGAAATAGGTATTTCTGTATTAGAAGTTCACTGTAATGCAGAATTATAATTCAGTTTTGTGCCCAGGTATTGTGTAGGTGAAGCTGGTAGGAAGTTTTTGTTGCTCTATCACTCAATAAATACATTTTTGTTAGCTACAGGTTAACCCATGTGTAGGTAAAAACAGCACCTATTCTATTTTTATGGGTGATGTGGTGTTGACTTGGCCAAAGTTCTCTTAGCTTTTCATTGTTAAATTGCATACAGAATCCATACTTAGCAATCAGGAATGACAGGGTGCTGCACACTGAGCAAGAAGAAACTGTTATTAAAGACGTAGATCCTTTGCTGTCTTGGCATCTTGCTGGATGAAAGGTTTTTCTGGATGAAGGGTTTTGGTTTTGCTTTTATATTACTTAACACAATATTAGTGAAAAAGCACTTCAGCTTCAGATATGTTTGTGACACCTTTTAAACTTAAGTAATTGTATTAATCTGTCATAGTGCTCTGTAATTTCATAATGAAAGAAGTCAAATCAAAGGGTATTCAATTCTCTTAACAGAAATACATGCTATGATACTTTTTAAAAGAAGAACATACTTTTTAGATGCAGAATACACATAGATGCAGCTAATTACACTACCAATTTTCTTGCAAAGTTATGTTTCATTTGTTTCCAAGTAGTGTCTTTAATTTTCATAGACCTACATGCTGGAATAGGATTAAACA
This sequence comes from Muscicapa striata striata, assembly GCA_030060385.1. Lineage (NCBI taxonomy): Eukaryota > Metazoa > Chordata > Aves > Passeriformes > Muscicapidae > Muscicapa > Muscicapa striata. The sequence continues at coordinate 2,705,643 of JAREIS010000120.1, forward strand.
GATGAATGTTTACATGTCAGAGCCTTAAGGTATCAGTATATACCAGCCAACATATATAAAACAGCTTAGTGCTGTATATACTGGTTACAATTGCTCTTTTACAAAGAGATTCCTGGGATAGAAAAGGGAATGAGACCCAACTATTTAAACTAGAAGAGAACATAGCTTTTAGAAAAAATGGGTATAAACTGCCCATGAATGTATTTAGACTGGGAATGAGAAGAATGTCCTTAACCATCAGAAGATGGAAACATCCTTCTGAGAATAAAAATGGACACAGAGGGTGAAAGTAGTTGTGAGATCTACATCAGCTGGTTTAGCACAGTCTCCTGATGTGATTCCTTGTGGCAGGCAGCTATGGACTACGACAGCACAGGAGCTCTGCTCTGGCATTATCTGGTTCTAGTATAACATAATGAGTACCTTTTATGTTAATAACCACCATGGCTCTGCACAAGGCCTGCTTGGATCTACACTAATCACCATGGAGTTCATTATGTTCAAATGCCTGGACATGAAAGCTGTGGGGTAGAATCAGGTGCCCTTTGGCAGAGGTGACTGCCCTGGTGGGAATGGCTGGTGACGCCCCGGGACTGCAGCGGGAGGTGGGAAGATGAAGGTGCTTGCAACGTGTCCCTGAGCAGCATCAAAGAGAACACATTAATCAAAGTGGGAACAACAAAGGGCAAAGGGATGACTGATCTGAGAACAACGCTGTGTCTTTCTTGTTAGCTGGAGAGTCAAATTGCAGCAGCTGTCCTCGCTGGTCACAGACTTTGAAAGCCTGATGATGCACAATGAAAGTGGTTGTGAAACGCATAATTAATGTCTGGATGCACAAGAGCAATGTTGGAAAGAAAATGAAAGTGATGGTACCTGATCCTTGAAGATGTCAGGTGCTTGTCTCCCAAGAGTGAGACTTTTGGCCTTTTTTCTGAAAAGTATTTTAATTTTGCAACCATTCGAGACTTAGCAGAAACAAATCATCCCTGATGCAGTGCACATATTATTCCACTGTACAGTGCTGATAAGGGCCTGTTTGCACTTTGCTGTGGAGGAAATACCCTGAACTTGAACCTTCCCCATCCCATAGGCATGGCACAGTTTCACAGGCTGAAGCTATGGGGATGATTTTCCTTAAGACAGATTTGGAAATACACTCAGCAGCCGTCCCATATATCCAATAAATGTGATTAAGATCTGAAGAAGATTTCACTGTATTAACAGTAAGCTCTACAGATTATATTAGTGGACTCTTAGGCAGCAATAGTATCAAAAACAAGAGGCTGGACTTGAGGGCCATCAGCCTGCTTGGCTCCATTGCCTTTTGCAATTAGCACAGGCTAGGGATGAGTACTGAAAAAGTTATTAAGGGTTCTCTTGTTTCTCACAATCTGCCTTGGAATCAGGTGCTCCCTGTGCTGCAGTTTCACCATCTGTTTGGTGGCTGTGGAGCTGCTCCTTCTGGAAAAAAAACAGATGTTCTTTCCTCACACCCCAAATACTCCAGTCTCCATTTTCCAGGTGCCACAAGACTGCAGCACACCAAGGCAGTTGCTCACACAAGATGGTATGCTCAGAAATAGAGAGCTGCTGCTCATGGTCATGTTGGATTGGGTGTCTCACAATCTCCATGCAGAAGGCATGTGACAATTCAAAGCTGTTATTGCAATAGCTTTCTGGGATGTGTTTCTCACAGAGAGGAGAGAGGTCTTTGCAAGAATCAGCAAAGAATCGAGAGAAAGGCAGAGTGTCTATGAAAGACATCACAAACTGCAGAACCCATCTTCTGGCAGGACTGAGGTTGCCAAAACCAACCTGAACTGCAATTACACAGCTACAGCTTCCACCCAGCCCTACAAACATCAGACAGACTTGGGGTTCAGGGACCCCTCTCGGGTTTTAGAGTTTCCTCTCCATCTTTTGGGGGAGGCTGCCTCTCTTGTGACTTTTTCCCATTCCTTTTCTTTGGAGGTACTCTTCTCTTGTGGCTGCTATAGTTAGTGAGAGCTGTAGCATCCTCTGGGGCAGGGATGTGGCAGCTGCACGAGGTGTTGGGGGAGTCCATGGGCTGGGACTTGCCCAGCTTTACCTCCCCTGCCACATCCCCATCATGTGAGGGCACCTCTGTCGCTCCACAATCTTCTACCCTGACCAGCAGAGCAAGGACCAGCAACTCCATGGGGCTGTGGGATGTCAGGAGGGGTCATTTGTCCATGCCATGGGCAAGCCTGAGGAGGCAGTCTGCTTTTGTGCTGCAGCAGAGCTGAGTGCACCTTGATGGGGTTTATTTTTAAAGGGATGATGCAGCACAGCAGTGGGGCTGGTGTAGAAACCCCTGGCTCCATCCCCTGCCCTGTGCTTGGGTGGGAGGGTGTTGTCTCTCTCTTGTCAGCCTGGCAGTAGCTTCCCTCCAGAGCATTTTAGGACTGTGCTAATTCCCTAAATTTAACCAGTGATGTCAAAGGCTCATGTTAGCTCCCTGCATGGAGTCCTGTGCCCACACACAGATGTAAACCAGGAATAACTCCACCACCACGTAGATTTGGTTCCTGTCCCAAGCAGTGACACCCAATGCCCAGTTTCTAACAGAGACCCCTAAGCCTTTGCTGTGCAGGTGTTCAGCCACACAGCTGGTGGGAAGGAGACTCTGGGGCTGGGAAAACTCTCAACAGGAGAGCTGGATACAGCTGGCAGTGCAAGGAGACACCTCTCAAGGTAAGCTGGAAATGGAAAGCTATTATTTATTGATGCAGGGATAGCCATGGAGCAGGCATGGGGATGGCTGTGTTTGGTTTGGCTGCTGAACTGATGAATTGAAGAGGAAAGGAAACACACTCTCGGGTGTGTATCTAAATCAATGTTACTTTCTGTTGTTGGTTTTGTCAGTAAAATGGCAAAGTAAAGTAGATAAAGTTCTGTTCAAAACAAAATGTTGGATGGTGCTGGAGACACCTGTCTGACTTTGAGTGCTGGCTAAAGGCAAACAAGGGAAACAAAGGACTTGTTTCACAAAAATGCTGGAAGGTGGCAGCCTTCCACCAGCTTCCCATCCACCTCACTCCTTCCATTCCTGACCCCAAGAGGCAGCAGTGCAGCACCCCACCAGTGTTCAGGACATGGACTAGCTCCCACCCAGCTCCTCCCTGAGAAGTGAAGCCCAGAAAGGCTTTGTTAGGAAAATGTGTCTGTTTTCAGACAGAATTAGTCAGCCACAGAATTTCTCATCCCATTGCCTGGCACACACCTCTCTCTCTATTTGTCTGCTTTTTTGGAAGAGTGCAGTGCCTGCAGCTGGGCAGATGTTTAGCACAAGACCTTTCCCCCAGCAGTTCAGAAGAACTGGTGAGCAGGATGAGACGTGAGAAACAGGAGTTTTGCCATGAAGATGTTGTGGTGGGACACTGTTGTTTGTGAGGATGGACTCATTCGGGGCTGGTAGGGAAAAGCAGTCCCAGCTGTGTGTGATGTTGTGCTGCCTGGGCAGGACATGGATGGGCAGGATGGCTGAGCCAAGTTAGCACAGAACATCCATCACCTCTGCATTTCAGTCTGGCTGCAGGCTGTTAAACACCTCCTGGAGCCCTTCTCATCTCCCAGAGCTGAGCTGCAGGGGGAGTGGATAGTGCCATCCTGGCATGGGGCATGGAGCATCACTGGAAAAGTGTGGAGAGCTTACCCTGGGAGTAAAACAGTCTGAGCTAAGGCTGGCAAGAAACACTTTTCTGGCTTTATATGGCTTTTCCCCTCCCCTCCTCCCCCAAAGAGCTGTTATTCCTATCCCCCATACTCTACCTAATAGTCCCTAAATCCAAAATTATAATAAGCAAGAGAGAGAGAGTTTACATTTCTCCATCTCAGGAAGAGTTCCTGCCTCTCTTAGCAAGCACGTGTCCTCCAAACCAAGACACCCAGATCCTCCTCTCAGCTTTACAGGAAGATCAAATCTCATCTTTATGTTTTTTGATTTATTAGTTTTATTAGTGTTATTAGTTTTATTAGTTTTGTTGGAAGAAGACTTAGAGCTCAAGATCATAACCAAAGGGTTGAGGGTGTAGGAAGCTCAGGTGAGAGACCTGCACTGAAACAGACCTGCTGAGGTCCCACCATTGTCCTGCCCTGACTGCTGACTGCTGCTGCTGCCTCACAGCTGGTTTTTCCACACATGGACTCAAAGTTCCAACCTAAGAAACTTTCCTGGCAGAAGTTTTGTTGGAAGTGGTACATTCTTGAAATGGGGGGGGGAAATAAAAGAAAAATTATTTGCTCAGACCTACTAAGAATGCTTCCAGAATAAGAACAGAAAAAGGCCTGAGAGTAGTTGCTTCCTTTGGAGGAGAAGGAGTCAGGCAAAAATTAATGTATCTAATAGAATTTAAAGCTTGTTCTTCATTTATTCATGCTAGCAGAGAACTCCTAAGCAACCCCTAAAAGAGTTCATAGCTCTTATATTTCTGATTAGAGGATCATATTGGCCAACGTGGGTAGGACAGACTGTTACAATGAAGTGTGTGGTAAAGCCACAGGAAGGGTTTTTAGTTTATTTGCAACCTTACAAACATGTCAGCATTAATGGAGGTATCTTTTTGGCTATTTAAGAAGTGCAGGGCAGTTATTTGGTACCATGTAGTAAAAAAAAAAAAAAAAAAAAAAAAAAAAAAAAGAGCTATCACAATCCACTTACTTTACTGCAAATGGGGGGGTCTGCTCCATCATTTCTTGAAGTCAGGGAAAATATTATTGGCCAGATGAAGTCTCTCTTTGCCCCACACTGCCTTTCCATGGAGTTGTTTCCATTTGAGAAGTGCTACCACCAATGTTGGATTGCTGATGAATTTTTCGGTAATGTGCATATGAAAGTAATACTACCTCAAGGGATGAATAAATCACCAGGTGTCTCAGTCTCCAACATGCAGCTGGATACATCCTGTCACACTCTGTTCTTCCATAATTGACCGGAGCAGACACTTTTTTATGGTTGTTCCTCACTGATAGCTCATACCAGTTGCAGGGCATCAGTGTTCATCAGTCTTTTGTGAATCACCAAACCAGGGGGTGGATAATTGTTACTTTGGTTCCTTGCTGAGTGCTTAAATAATACACACAAATTGAAACCCCTTTATTGATACAAAATAAAAGTCTAAGGAGTACTGAGGTGGTAACCTGAAAGGAGAGAAGATGACATGCTTCACATTTCAGCTGGAGCAAATGCCACTCAATGCTGATATTTTTATGGTGGAGCTTTACGGTTTTTATAGTTTTTTTCTTAAGTAGCAAGTAGACCTGGCTGGAAAATGGCATTTCTCTTTACTGAGATATTTAGAAGTTCCATCTTTTGTTTTTGTTCTGACGCAGAGCATCAGGTCTTCTCTGATTTTTCATGAGAACCAAAGAGAACGAGGCAGGCACTTGGTACCAGGGGCTCACCCAGCACCATGCCTTGGGTAAGACTGGTGGCCAGAATCTTGCTCAGTGTAATTAGTGGTAGGGGTGGTAATTGCACCATTCTCATACCCTGGGAGCAGCCTTGGCTCCCCCATGGCAGTGGGTAGAGGGAATGCTGTGTCAGGTGGGGCTCTGCCCTGGATGCATCCAGACCCTCCTAGGGGAGGGACCTGCAGAGAATGTGGAGTAGGAAGTGACCTCAGCATCCCACCACACAGTTCACAGGGAAGAGCAGGCAGCCAGGAGAAAACCAGCAGAAAGTGACTGCTGGCTGCACTTCTGTGATCCCAATGGCAAGACATGAGGTGTCTGTGTTATTTATGGCTGACCCCAGAGGCAGAGATCATCATACCCTCTAAATTGGCACCAGACTGTTTGGGGTAACACCAACACCACAGCAGGACTTTCACATTTCACAGAGTGAGCGTGGGCTTGCCCTTGGATAGAAAAATAGGGGGCTGGGGGAGATCAGATCTGCACATTGGTGAGTCACAGGAAGCAAAGGTGCTGGGTCAGCCCTGAGCCCAATGAGGAAGGATTAGGAGCCAGACCAGGTGCAGGATGCCATAACCCCTACAAGAAGTCAGATAGGGAAGGATGGACAAAGCATCCTTCACACAGCTCACTGAAGCCTGGCTTTGCCATCAATTCCTCCCACAGTCACCAACATCACCACCACCTTACCAACCTCTTTTCTGCTCTTGTCTGATCCTGAGGGAAGTAATTCAGTGAGTAATTCAGTGAGTAATTCTCTCTGTACTTTTCTCTTCAGAGTTCTGATTTTGTTTAGTACAGGAAGAGTGTCCCAAAAGCAGGTTTCTCTGTGAAGGGAGAACTGTAAATATTTTAGGTCTAAGCCAGTCCTCTGGAAAATATTACAGCAAAAAGTGTTTCCTACCTGCCAGTAGAGATCCTGCCTGAGTCTCAATTGCATTGAAGGATGTCTCTGGATATTTGAGCAAAGAAGCCTCCTCAGCCTGCCCCATCCTTCACCAGGGAGAAAATTATGGTGATTGTGGCTGTGTTGTCTGTCAGGGTCTCAGTGATACAGAACTCTTCCTCTCTGACTCCCATCACTGAATAACCCAGGCACTGCTGCCCATCTCTGCCTGCCTCACAAATACCCTCAGGCTCCCCAGGCCAGGGACTTATCTCTTTCCTCCCACCAGTAGGGATGGTGTGGTCTAGGCACGGGGACTGGGACAAGCCAGCCCTCAGCCAAGAAACTCTGCTGCTTCTCAAGAGGCAGCTGTGCAGGGCCCCACCAGTGCTCAGGATATGGAGAACCTCCCACCCAACCTCACTCATGCCTGAGCTGCCCTGCAAGGTGAAGCCCAGAAAGGCTTTCCTAGGAAAGAGTGTGTGTTTTCAATTTCCAACAGCAGTGGGATGACTGGTATGATCATCTGTCACTATTTGCTCCACTCTTTTGGGGGAAGGCAGTGTTTACACCTGGGCAGATGTGTAGCAGAAAACAGGCCCCATTGGGAAGATTTCTCCTGCCAGCTCAGAAGAACTGGTGAGCAGGATGAGGAGCAAGGGATGGGAGTTTTTACATGGGCACCCAGGGGCACAGCTCAGGTGCTGTGGCTGGAGAAAGGGCAGGAGGCTGGTGATATCCTTTACCCCTTTGTGGGTAAACCTTCCTGCATCAGATGCAATGCAGTGCAATGACTGCTCATCTCTTCCTTGCCCAGACTCACCTGGGAGCTTGGCTGGGCTGAAACCTTCCACTCCATTTGATCCAAGGCAAATCAGTGCCTCTGGCTGTGAATCTCCTGGGAATCTCATGACTCACAGCAAAAGAGCAGTGGAGCACTGTGAACTATGCAGCACTGGCTTCTCACCCTCCTGAAGGTGGTTTTGGCTCCCCAGGATGTTTGTGCAGGAGTGGGTGAGCCTGAGCCATGGTGGGGTGACCACAGCCCTGCACAGACATGCCAGGAGGAAGGTGGGAGCATACCCCGAGTCAGGACTTGGAAAAAGCCTGGAAAAGCCATCAGGACTTGGTATCCCTGTAATTACAAGCCTACTTTTTTTTTTTTTTTTTTTTTTTTTTTAGAAGAAGCTTAACCCAAAGCTTCCATCACACAAATGTCCATCAGCAGACTCCTATCCAACCAGTGATTTCTCCAAGTTTCTCCCACTACAGAGTTGAAGCCTGGTGGCATCCAGGATGGGCTTTTGTGCATCAGCACATCAGGGACTTGCTGGGAGAGCTTTGACACTGCTAATGCTGCTCCTGCTCTACAGCTGTGGTGAGTGAGCCTGGGTGTGAGGAGGGCCTTGGGACACAGCAGCACAGCCAGGGCTCTCTCAGCTCCTCCCCTGTGCACAGGTGGTGGCACAGCCAGAATCTCTCACTGCTCCAGATACTGGCTGCCAAGACAGCCAGCAGCAGTTGGCACATGCTGGCAGTCACCAAAATGTCTCTTGGTCAGAGCTTGAATGCTCTTTCCTTTGTGGCCAGAGCTATGCCATTGGAGAAGGGATGGGAATGCAGGGCACCTGAGGGTCTTTTTTCCCTCAGCTGCTCCTGGACCTGCTGGCTTCCTGAATACACAGGCAGTCTGTACACCTCGTGCCTGGCAGCATCCCAAGCTGCTCACACTGCATGGAGGTGCCAAGCACAGCCAGATACTGACAGATGCCTTAGGCAATGCTGGCCAGTGGAGTGGGGTGATAAAACCAAGCCTCAGAGTTGGCTCAAATGCTGCTCAGCACATTTCTTTATGTCATCCAGCACACAGGGCTGCTTGAAGCCCTCCTGGACTGGGAATGGAGGCTGTTTGCCTCTTAGGTGTGAGGCTTTCTGTCTAACCTGGTAGCTGGAAGCTCTTAACAAAGCTCAAAAATTTATATACATGAATGAGCACTGCAAGCTGTCAAGACATGGTGGATGGTGATGGTTCTTCAGGAGATAGAGCTAAAACCAAGACCTGTCCACATCTGCTGCAGGTGTGTGGGCTGCCTATGCCCAAGTGACCTTTTGGATGTCGTAAAGGATTTGGAGCTTCACTTCTGGGATGTTCTTGTTGTAAATCATTGGGAAAACTGGTCACTCTGAAAAAAGATTGCAGAGTGTGAACATCAGCTGGAGCCATTCTCACCCTGGTAAGATCATATTTTTCCTTGCAAGAAGGTAGGATAATCAAGGCTCCCTTCACTCTTTTTTGTCACCCTTATCTCCTCCCATCTGCTTGGAAAGATGGCTCCTCTGGAAAGTTAACTTACAAGGTATCCCGTTCTCTCATGTTACTTATTCCTCCTCTGAGACTGCCTGAGGTGGCATTTAATCATGGCAGATATGCCTTTCCTGGTATCACTTTCCCCAGGTGCTTCTGACTCAAGGGAAAGCCCAGGAAGACATCCACCATCCTTATCAAGATGTAACTAGCCCAGACACTGCTGCATCACATCATTTTTTCATTCCGTGTCACTGGTGACTCAGCCTTCATTAGCAGCAGTCACCAGGGACTATTTCAGCCTACATTTCCTCCTGGCTAGAGGCCATCCCATAACCTGTGCAACCCAACGAGCTCCAGGTTTTCTCTTGCAGTGCTGTGGTTGCTTTTGAGGCTGGGCTGCTCCTTCTGCTTGGCCCTTCCCAGGAGTGGTGCTGCAGACTGCTGAGGAAGGGGGGAATCAGCCAGCCAGCATTTCTGCTAGCTTTGGTGTTTTGGACACTGGAATCAGCAAACCCCTGTTTGAGAAGACCTTGCAGGGCCACTTGTGGCTGTCGAGGGATTTAGGCAGCCAGCTGGGTTTTCCCCCTGTGCTGTGTTTGCTTTCCCCAGGTAATTGGGTGACTCAGGAGACAGGCACATAGCTCACATACCTGTGGGAACCGTAACGCCATAGGTGCCGTGCAGCCTTTGGAGCTCTTTGAACACACAGGAGCACCTGGATTCCCTACCCAAACTAAAGCAAGTCCAGGCAATGGCTACATAGTTTTTGTGGAGCTCTTACCCAACAGAGGACAAACATTTCCCAGGAAAGCTTTGGTGTTGCAGCACCAAGGCACAGACCCTTTTTGTCGCCAGAGAAAGCACAGGTGTTTTTTCAGGTAAGATTTACCATTGCTATGTTACCATTTTTTTTAAGATGTTTTCTGAACTGAGGCTGGAACAGGAACATTTTCTCCTAAGACTATGCAAAAAAAACCACGGCAGTGGTGTGTTTTCTGAGAGGTCAGGGAAACAGCACAGAGAAATTATCCTCTCTGAGAAGATAAGTGATCGTTATGGCTAAAATATCCTGGAAGCTAATTGCCTGTGTAGATAACTGGCAGATCTGAGGTGTAGTGGCATTTGGTGCTGCTAGTTTAGTACAGACAGCTCTTCAACAGAGACACAGGCTTTGCTTCCAGTGTGTTAACATTTGAATTTTGGAGTTGCAATTCAATTTTCTGACATTGAAAGAAAACCAGAGAAGTAAGAAAGGGGAATTTTATTCCACATGGTGACTTGCAGGACCTTTCAGATGTCAAACTCACCCCAAATCTGTACTGGTATGTGCACTCAGCACCTCCTGTACTGTGTATTCAGAGCAGTGGTCCTGCAGTACTGCACAGTGGATCCTGGTGTCCTGCCATACCTGTGAGATGGCTGGGACAGGTTTGTGAGCAGCTGCCTGGGGACCATTTTGGGGAGTGCACTTGCTCAAGAGTGAGAGTAAGAGTTTGGCTGAAACTAAGAATATGATTTTCAAAGGTTTTCAAGATTTTGTCTGGTTATCTGTGTAAATGGTTATCCCCAGTTAGAGGTGAGCTATTTAAATCAAGTCATGACATGTAAATAGGATTTTTTTTTTTAATTGGTTTGCTTCCTACCTTTACATTCAAAGGGAAGTAGAGGATAGATAGCTTCTAGTGCCCATCCCCATCAGTGCAGGTGACCTGAAACTACCCATCTGCTATTAAGTCCCCTGAGACCAGACTGGGACAGGTCCTCCAAAAGGGTTTTGTCCTACAGAAAGTTTATCAAAGATGCCTTAGAGTTTCTGAGCAATGCTGAGATTCTGTCCCTGAGCCCCTTCCCTCTCTGGTCATCCTTGCAGCCTGGAACTGAGTGAGGGAGATGGTGGCTGTGTTCTGGGGAAGGTTCCCTTTGGAGGAGATTGTGTGTTTCCTGGCTTGCGAATGTTTTTGTTTGTCAGGGTGAGGGGAGCAATACAACTTGCATCTTGCCCTGACATGTGCCTGCTGTGTGTAAACCTGCAGCTTTTACAAAAAGGGCTCCTGTCTTGAGAACTGTGGAGTGTTCAAGTGCTTCTTGGCTCTGGGCTTCTCCTTTAGCTGTCGTAAAATCAGATTAATGATGTATTAGTTCGAGATAACTGCCATGAGATCATGTAATTAGCTTGTGATCATGCTCTGTGCCAGTTGGCTGAAACTCAATGCTTTAAAATAAAAAATCTCTTTCAGACCAGCTACAAAAAGAGGTTTTTGATTGATGACATTAACAAATAGTTCATTAGTCACCTTTTGGGCTAATTAAAGGAGAGCACATCCAAGGCAGTAAAGAACAGCTGTGGGTGATTAAAGGCTGAGCTCTGGGGTACAGGGGAAGTAGTTTATCACCTTGTGCCTTTCACTGTGCCCACGCTGCTCCAGGTTAAATGAATTTGTATTGTCCCCCTCAAAGTCCTGATCCTGCCCTGCTCAGCTCTGCAAGGCTCAGTCAGACCTTCCCATTCCCACTCATATTGCCTTTGGGCAGATGAACAGCTGCAGGAAGGCAGTGTCTTCACTGAGCATGATACCTGCCCAAGAGCAGCTGCTGCTTGCCCAAGCCACAGGACTTCCCCTTGGCACTGCCCTCACATTCCAAGCACATGGCCTTATTTACACAGAAGCTGTCTAGAGTTACTCAGTTTTTACTCTGGGCAAAACTGTGGGTCAGGGGATGCTTTAACTTCTCTGGACTCATTGGGATTGGGAAGGATCTGGGTTATTGTGCAGGCACCATAAGGCCCCTTTGGTGAGCAGGGGGAGGGAGGTTCCCAGCACATGCCTGATGGAAAGGAGGTTATTCCTGTATTATTGCAGGGTGCTGGGAAACACCACAGATAAAGGGATCTGTCTTATAGCATTCAATCCCATGTCTGATTGCTGCAAGGCTGCTGCCTGACACCTTCTCCCACAGCCTGGCCAAGCTCTCTTCCTCTTTTCCAGCTGGACCAATCTCTTCTTCAGTCCCTGCTTGTTGTCTCAGCCTCAGTTCAGCCTTGGCTGCCCATATCATCCCTTTGGTGTGGTAAATATTGATCCCAAGCCCCAAAAGTTGTCTGGAAGCATGTGTTAGGGTCAGTGCCCTCTCTTGCTGGAGAACACACTAGCATTGGCCAGCCACCCCCACAGCGTTTGCAACATGAACAGGAACAGATTTTTCTCCCTTGTCCCAGCCTCCCTCTCCAAACTGATATTGAATCCCACTCTCTTTGGTGTGCTCCCTGCTGCCCCATCTACCAGACCTCCTATGACTTGTGACCATCTCAGCTGCTGTGTACCCTTTCTCTCGCTGCAGCCCCTGCCCATGCTCACTCTCACAGCAGGCTGCTACAAGCTGGTGGTGGCTCTGCAGTCACCAGCCCTGGCCTGGCCACCAAGCAGTGGGATGGTGTGGCCTGGGGCTGCTCTGATCCCAGGAAGCAGTTGTGTGCACCCCACACTGCCTGGCTCCCCCAGGACAGATGGTACCCAGAAGGCATCACACGTGAACTCTTCTTTGGTGCTGCAAGGTGTTGGAAAGGTTGTTCTTTTAAATCAAGAAATCATTAAATGCAAAGGGCTCCAGTGTGCTGCTCTGGGGGCTCAGACCAGCAAGGTGGTGTGTGAGTATCACCAGCCCTAAGAGATCACCAGCCCTGGTGGTGATCTAGCTGGATCAGACTGAATTGTGTATCTCATGACACTGTGCCTTTGTGTTCCTCATGGAGAAAAGGAGAAGTAGCTGAGTCTGTGTCTTCTGGAAGAGCCACTGAACTTTCCTCCAAGTCAAATAGGTGGAGATACACACACACACACACACACACACACACACACACACATATATATATATATATATTTGGAGCAGTTATAGCTCCAAAGCTAAACCATATGCAAGGAGACATGATGGCTCAGAGAAATGTGCAATCCTTTGTACAGCAGCTGCATCTCCACCTCCACTCAGCAGCACCTGAGCAGGGTGAATGGAGCCAATTCAGAGGGCAGTGTTTGGGCAAACACTTCCAGCCTGTACTTGTCCACCAGACCAAGCCCTTGCATACTGTAGCATTTAGGGTTCCATGCTTTAATCTCTTGTCTGTCTGGGTTAATCTCATGTTTTTAACTTCTATTTTCCTTCTGTTCTGGCCATGTGCATTCTACAGTTTTTAGTACTAAAAAAAATATCCCCATGCAGTTTCTGAGTGCCATGAGAGGCTGTGTGGCAGATTGTCTTGAGCTGGAAATGCTCCAGAAGAGGAGTTTAACTGGGGCTTGTCCTCCAGCAGCCACTCCTGACAGATTAGAGGGATTGTAAAACATTGCTGAAATGGTCATTCCAGTATTAAGCTATTTTGTCCTGTGGTTTGCAAGAGGTTTGCAGGTTAGATTGAAAATGGACAGTGCTTTGTGGTCTGCATTGCTGTTTCTGAGGTACAGTAAAAGCTGCAGAGTGAAAGGTGTCTTGATGTATTTAGCCCCTATTATTTTTTAATATTGTATCAGGGTATAGGCGGAATGTGGGTCTTTCCTTACCTTGTTTTTGCTCAGAGGAATGGTGGAAGCTATAGGTGTGTAAAATGAGCACCCCTTGCCCTAGGTGAAGACTGCACACAGAACTCTTTAGAAAATGTCACATTTGATTTGTCTTCTTGAAAGGGGGAGGTAATGGGTGTTGATTTTTGACTGTAGAGAGGCTGAGCCCTTCAATCAGCTGTAGCTGTCATCCCAGCCCTGGTGAGACACCAGCTTGAGCAGTGATGCCTCCTTCTCCAGCTCTGCAGCCTAGCAAGAGGTCTATTGCATGAGTATAACTGCAGCTAGTGGGTCCTGCCCTGTGTTTTCACCCAGCCCTTTCCCTCCATCCCATGCTGTTGGGCAGCCACAGCAGATGGTGGGCACAGTGCATGCTCTGTGGTGAGACAGGGACACAAACCATCTCTGATCTCTGACACTGGCACTGAACACCTGACACCAGCAGCCTCTGCTGATGTCAGGCTCTGCTGTGAGGGGAAGAGAGGGATGCCTCAAAGCTACAGCAAGGATTTTAAGGAGGTTTATGATCTTCTAGGTGGTTGTCATTGCTGGTGTTATTGACCAAAATAAATTTTGACCTTTGCTTTCTCTAATGGTGGTTAGACCTTACATGTCAGTGAAGGCAGAAGGTTTTACATCTGCAAGTAATCTTCTGTGTGATGAGAGCTCAGGACTTGTGTCTATACAATTTTGTGTCTATACAATTTCATGTCTATACAATTTTGAGTAGAGTGGGGCAGCAAGCAAAGATCTGAGGTTCCTTCTTTCAGAGAAACAAGTAAATATGGAAAAGACATTTTGTCTTCTATGCTATGTTGACAAATTGCCCTCTCGTTCTTTCTCTCTTACACTTTTATTGAACTTGCAGACAAGCTCCTCGCTTGGCAGGTAGAAAGAAGAAATTGCCAGCAGTACACATTGAAGTGATGCCTTTCAGTACTGTAGCTGTACAAATAATAGGTTTTTCATTTCAGTGGCTGAAGGGAAAAAATTGAAAATACTTTTTGGTTTGGATCACCCCCTAAAGGAGAATGTTTCTTTTCTTCTTTGATTTCTTTTCACAAACATAGCATGAGACATTCTGGTTTGAGGTTATTTACTGCTTTTCATGACCTAAAAAAATAAGTAAAAGAAAAGAAAAAGTAAACTAGGTCACTTTCAAACCAGCACTTGAAAGAAGAAGAAAAAAAGATATAATTTTTTTAAATGTCAAAATGAAGCCTTGCTGCTCTTCTCAGGACTCTTTTTCTTCTCTTTCAATTTAAACTAATTACTTAGTCCACCCAAATTCGCCTGAAGTCTCAGCACCTCTTAATTGCAATTCAGGTGAATTTGCTACATCAAAAAACTCCAGTCCAGCTCTGCCTGCACTTGCAGTGACCTGTCCTGCTTCCCGCCCCCCAAACATATATGGACAAGCATTTAATTCTACTCAATTAAGGTGTTGAGCAAGAGAATGTGTGAAATGACTTCTTGCAGGTCAGGGAAGCACCAGCACCTTCTTGGCCTCATTTCCTATGGAGATGATGCTGGTGTGATGGTGTCCCTCCATTGCTATCTGCCCGTTTCTCCCAGGAGTGCTCTCAATCAGGGTTGTGACAGCATAAAACTACAAAAAATCCTACAAATAATTACAAAGGAGATCAGAGGTGGAGTAGTGATGACCAGGTGCCAGTGTGGTGGGTCTCGTGGGACTCACCTCACCATGAAATCAGCTCCATTGCTGCCATTTGGGGTCTGGGTTTGCCTCAGACAGTGCTAGGGAAAATCCTTGTCACCTCCTTTTCAGCATCTTCCAACAGAGGTGAAAACTTGTTGCATCACAACACTTCCTTAATAAATCAGAGGTTGCTGATACTGCAAGGACTCCCTTCCAAATCCATGTAATCCTGAAGGCCTAGGGATGTATTAAATTGTATGTGCTACCCCACTGGGGATCATAGAACCATAGAATCACACAATTGCTTGGTTTCAAAGGCACCTTAGAGATCACCTCGTTCCACCCCCCTGCTATGGGCATGGGTGCCACCCACCAGGCCAGGTTGCTCAAAGCCCCAGCCAGTCTGGTCTTGGGGACTTCCAGCTGGGCAACCTGTGCCAGTGCCTCACCACTCTCACAGTAAAGAATTTCTTTATAATGTCTAATCTAAGCCTTTTGATAAGCCACCTTTAGGTCCTGGAAGGTGTTATATGGTCTCCCTGGAGCCTTCTCTTCTCCAGGCTGAGCATCCCCAGCTGTCTCAGCCTGTCTTCGTAGGAGAGGTGATCCACTCCTCTGATCATCTTCATGGCCCCCATCTGGACTGCTCCAAGGTCCATGTCCTCCTTGTGCTGGGCCCCAGAGCTGATGCAGCCCTGCAGGTGGGGTCTGAGCAGGGCAGGGCAGAGCAGAGGGGCAGAATCCCCTCCCTCCCCTGCTGCCCACCCTGCTTTGACACAGCCCAGGGTGAGGTTGGCTTTCTGGGCTGTGAGCACACACATGGCTCATGTCCAGCTTTTCATCCATGAGAACCCCCAAAAGTCCTCCACAGAGCTGCTCTCCATGAGTTATTCTCAGAGTCTTTGCTCACATCTGGGATTGCCCAGATGCACAGGTCCAAGGAGTCAAGGCAAGGAAAATGTCTCCGTGAGGATTCCCAGGTGCAACAAACCTGTGGGTTGCACTGAATGACCAACAGTCAGGAGAATAATTTAGTGTCTACACCAGAAAGGCTCTTTTTAGGGTGGAGAGCTCCTGTGTTAACTGCTCAATAATCCCCATCCCACCCCACAGCCTGTGGCAGTGAGAGCCAAGCAGCCAGTGGCAGCATTGCCTTGGAATGTATATCTGACTGCAACTTCCAGCCTGCAGCTCCCATCCATGGAAGAGCTGGGATGTAGGAACAAGGGCCAGCAAGCCTGCCCAGTCCCCTCACTTGCCAGGACCTGATGGCTGCACATGTAAAGCCAAGACATACATCCCCAGTGGATGTCCTTGTGAAACATCACCCCACTCAGAAGCAAAACACCATCCCTGCAAGTATCATGATGGATTAGGAACTTCTAAGTGGTGGCCAAACTGATTACAGAAATTTAAGAGGTCCAGGTGTTGGTGGCCTCTTGATGCAGTGGGGAGGCTTCTTGATGTGATAAGTTGAGTAGAGTCAGCAACTCCTTGGTCCAAGAGTTCCCTGTGAGCTGTGTGAGTTCTTCCTCAAAATTTAAATTTTTTTTTTTTTTTCCTGATATATTGACAAGATTTTTCTCTGCTGAGGTGAGCTTCTCAGCAGTTGGCTATGGTCTAGCAGCATGACAGATGCTCAGAGTATCTTTTGGTTATTCCCCAGAGAGAGCAGCAGGAGGCATTGCAAGCAGATCTTTGATGCTGCGGATCAGAGATGGACCCTGGTGAAAACTGGAAGCTGGATGAAACAAACTGGTTGTCTCATGGTGGGATCCACCCCTTTTCCAATGTGAAAGGAGGTAGGATATGATTGCTGGCTCTTAATCCACCCAGTGAAAGTGTTGAGAGCCTTCCCAATGTGCTGCTGCCATTCACTGTGCTTGCAGTGGTCCCAGGGGTTTTGCTGGGCTATGTCCAGAGCCAGGCAGTGCTTGGTATGAAGGTGGGAAAGGTCTGATCCACACTGACACACTGACACACTAGCTTGGTCTGTGGCTTGTTTTCCTTCTTTGGAGTGGACTTAAAAAAAAAAAAGCAAAAGAAAGGAAACAAGAAAGGCCCCGACACCCATCTTTTGGCCAGTTAAAGTGCCATTTTTGCTAGATGTAACCACCCTCACTCTCCTCAAGTAGGACTCTGCAGATGAGCATGGTTGGAAGGAGTCACAGGAGAACTGATAAAATATTCTCTTCCATCAAATTTGTGTGGGACAGTTTAGGTTGGCTGCAGGGATACATGCTGTCCTGGCAATGACAGGGGGGCTGCCCCAACTGGGGCTTCCCTGTGCAAGAAGTGTTGACAGTTTCAGCCCACCTTAGCCAGACACAAGGTGTCCCACCTCAAGGCTAGAATTTATTGCTCTCCAGAAATTCCCTGTTTCAGGAAAGCACTTGGTGCAGATACAATGAGGAGTAGTCAGCAGTCCTATTTCCTCTGTCAATTCATCTCTACCTGATTTCCAGTCAGCTGCTCTTACTTGCTTTTTAATCCCCATTTGAACATTTGGCAGGAGCAGCCACAAGTGCTCCTTGCTTAGCCTCAGGTCACCTTTTTTACCAGAGGTCCCTGTCCCCTGGGCCAGCCCAAGCTGTCCCTCCCTGGGCAGAGTTCCTTCTTTGTCTGGGATGTGCTGTGCCCCAGACTGAAACCAAAATAAACGCCCAGCCTTGCAGATGGCAGCACCTTGGGAACGGAAACCCTTTGCTTTGGTAAAGCGCTCGCTTATCTCCATCTGTTTCCCTTGGCTTCCCGCTGATAGCCCAGCTGCTGGGGGAAGGGCAAGGGACAAACCAACATGTGCCATCGCCTCCTTTTCTGTGGGAGCTGAGTTACAGCAGTAGCTTTATGCTTTGAACCCACAGGTAGATTTTTGCTTTTTTGCTGGGTTCAATATCCCCAGCAAAGCACCACTGGGCAGCATCCTTATGGTAGAAGATCTGTTGTTTCTGCAGGTACCCAGCCCAGGGTGGCTCCAGGGGAACAGCACAGGGATGCTTGCTGCAGTCCACTCTTCCTCCCCACTTCAACAGTCTCTGCTTCTATTGTTTCTTAAAAGTCTTTGCTATATGCATGGTCTGTGTTATTGTTTGTATTGGTTTAATGCCTGTAGACTTCAGGATTGCACTGTGCTTGTGTCTGCAAAGTAGAGGATGGCAGAGTCACTGCCATCAGGAGTTTATAGAAATCTGAACCAGTTGGATAATTCAATGTGGATATATGTTGGCTTTTGGTTTTGTATGCAGCCCATTGCTATCCTAAACTCATGGCTCACAACTATTTCAAACTGTTGGGCCTAAGAGCATTTTATAACAGGGGGCAAGATCTCTTAGAAAGGGCACAGGTACCTGCCCCTTCTCAAATGTCTTCCTGGAGCCCCTAGGAAGAGATCCTCAGATTCCAGACCAAAAGTTTTTAAAATCAAGCCCATTCATTGAAAAATGCCATTAATAGTTAAGGTGAAAAACAAAAACTAAAACAAAACCACAAAACTCCCCACTCTCTGCAATTTAATTTTTAAAAAACATTTGCATTGGGTTTTTCAATTTAGCAGCACTTTTGACATTGCAAGAAATGTTTGAAAATAACAAAATCCCCATGAACTACAAGGCACAAATGGAAATTCAACACTTGGTCACATGTTCCTGTGTGGTGTGGATCTTCTTGGCAGGGAGGGATCTGTGTGTGCTGTGCTCTGCAGCTGGGAGCAGACAGGATTGGGTGGGCTCATCTATGAGATGCCAAATAAACCCTACACGTTTTTGGTGAGAGATGCCACCAGCTCAGGGACTTCCAGAGCTTTTGGTCTCACCTGCCACGGGCACAGAGTTACTGCAGTGCTGTTATCAGATGACTCAAAGGTTTGGTCAGCCTCTGAATAATTCTTGCTCCTGATGCTTAGACCTTCTCCAGCTGCTGTTGTTGGAGGAGACTGTAGCATACAGGAAAGCTTTTTTAGAGGCAGGGTGCTCCTGGCCATGCCCTGAGCACCAGATAAATTGAAGAAAGGGAGTGAAGAGCTGTGGTGTGGACAAAAAGGGGAGCACTGCTGGGGAGCCCAGGGAGGGTACAGATGGGGAGTGGAGCTTCAGGGTTCATCCTGACAAGTCTCTGTCTTGAGCTGCTTCTGAGGTTTTTCAGTAAGAGCTGAATTAAAAGAAAACCCACAACATGCACATGAAAGCTGTCAGGGTGAACTGGAAGCGAGGTGAGCAGGGGCTTATCTGCAGTGTGATTAAAACAGCATTGTCACCCCATCTGTCCTCATCTACCTCTTCAGCTGACTTCCCTAGCATTTGTTCTTCTTCCCTCAGACAATGAGCTCTCCGAAGGTGCCCCAGCCCTCTTTGCTCTGGATCAGCTGGGTAAGTCCACACATGACACATTCTCCTCTGCCTGTTTTTTTTTATGTTGAGTAATTAGAAGATGGCATAAACAACAGGGTAGCTGCTAAATGCTTTTAAATTTATCAGCACCAGTGCCTCCTTTCTGTGCTGTTTTTGAACACCATCCATCAGAGGGATGGAATAGCTTGACACTAGATGTGTTTGATAGCTTTCTGTGTTAAATTGATGCAGATTTTTTTTTCCCTCTGGGAGAAAAGCTGTTACCTTTCTGGTGCAGAACACTATAGGATGCTGTTGTTTCTTGGCTGGGGGTTTGAGGCTTAGCCAGTGGCTGGTACTGGAGTTTCTGTGACTTTCTGGCGTCTTGCAAAATGATAAGGGATTTTTCTTCACCTGGGAGGCAGAAGTAGAGATTTGTAAAGCAAGAGAGAAGAGTAAAACACTTGGAGAGAAAACAACCTCAAATGAGCAAGGGAAGCTGGAGGCTTCAGAGGCTGAATCTATGGGGAAACCTCAAGGCAGTGATCTCCCCTTAATCCCAGGGCCAAGGTCAAAAGAGGAGTGATTCTCAGGATGAGTTAGAGGTGTTCTAGGTAAGGTGTGGTGAGGACTTGAGCTGCAGCATGGGAAGCTTCTGAAGGAGGGTTTCTGGCCCCCCAGTACTAGAGGTCTGATGTGCATGGAAAGGGGAAAATAACAGAATCACAAAATGGATGATGCTGGAAGGGACCACAGT
This sequence comes from Muscicapa striata striata, assembly GCA_030060385.1. Lineage (NCBI taxonomy): Eukaryota > Metazoa > Chordata > Aves > Passeriformes > Muscicapidae > Muscicapa > Muscicapa striata. The sequence goes on from JAREIS010000120.1 coordinate 2,725,571, forward strand.
GGGGTCATCTGGTCCAACCTCCCTGCTCAAGTGCCACCAATTGCACAGAGTTGCATCCAGATAGTTCCAAATATCTCCAGTGAGGGAGATCCCCCAGTCTCTCTGAGAAATCTGTTCCAGTGCTTGATGACCCACACAGGAAAGAAGTTTTTCCTCATATTCAGGATGAGCTTCCTATGCATCAGTTTCTTCCTGTTGCAGCTTGTCCTATTGCTTGGCTCCATTGAGAAGAGCCTGGCTCCATCCTCTTGTCACCCTCCTTCAGATACTCACAGACACTGATAAGGTCACCTCTCATCTGAATGAGGCTGAACAGGCCCTCAGCCAGTCCTTGTAAGAGAGATGCTTCAGTCCCTTAATCCTCTTTGTAGCCCTCAGCTGTATAGGCTTGAGGAGCTCCACGTCTCTCTGGTATTCAGGAGCCCAGAACTGATCAGCTCCCAACCCCTCCTGAGAAGAGCATGCTGGAAAGTGTGAAATAAGATGTACTGGGAGATATGCCAGTCTCAGGACTAGGTACTCTGCCTTGCTCTTTGGCAGCATGGTGGGACTGCTCCAGCACACTGCAATGTGCATCACCTTGACATGATTGAGCACTGGCCCTTCCTCACAAGGAAAAGGCACCCTCCTCTTTTTTTTCAGGGCAAGAAATTCTCCATACTTGGAGAAACTCAAAAGCTCTCCAGACATGGACCTGGGAAATGGGAAGTAGATGGCCCAGCTTGAGCAGGGGATTGGACCAGATGAGCTCCAGATGCCCTGCTGAACTCAACCTTTCTGTGATTCTGTGACTACTCTGCCACTCTTGAAACCCACTTTGACCCCAGTAAAGAGGATCCACATGCACCCACTGGGTACTCACCACATATGGCAATGGTGGAAACTTGGGATAGGAAGGTAAAACTGCAGGAGCCAAGAGAGTGGTTTTTATCAAGTGTAACTATTTTCAATGTATGTTTCTGCTGCTAGGAGGTATGTTCTTAAAAAAAAAAATCCTAGAAATACAAAACTGCTTAAAAGCTGTATGGTGCCTCACTAGTTCTAGAATGGGTGGCACAATGAGTGGGTGTCCTCACTGCCAGTGAGGATTTACAGATGATCTCATTTTAGAGTAGTCTGTGTGAGCTCTCTCCACTTGGTGTCAGGATAGAGACTGCTCTGACATGCATTCACCCCAGGAGTGTCTTAACAGGGAATGGGAATAAAGCCAAGAGCCTTCTTTTGGCTGCCTCATTCATTACCTGATTGTGGTTAAAACATGTCAGATAACTTTAAAATGCATTTTCTGTGACCAGCTCCTTTTATCTTCTCAGTTTTCCTTCTCTTATTCCTTGAACAGTCTTTCCTCAGTGGCACGTGCTCACTTCTCCTAACCTTGGCAAACCCTCTGGATCTCAGTATTTAGTGACAAATAAAAAGCTCCCTCTCCCAAATAACAAGTTGTGATAGATTTTAGAAGGAACTCCTTGGACACCACTTTCCTCCGCACAAGAGTTTAGACATCCCTCAGTCTGGAAAAGATTATCCAAACCAGTGCTTATATCACCTTACAGTTCCACTCTGCTTTCCAAACATAGCACGAGATGTGATTACTCCATCCAAGGTAGACAAGACAGACAAAGGATATGAGATAGCAGAACAAGTAATGGAAATATGATTTCTCCTCTTGCCTCCCTCCCAGCTGGTGAGATTTCAGCTGGATCAGATCCCTGACCTAAGTCAGGCACAGCTGTCTGGTTTGCAGTGCCAGGTATGACCAGGCACAGGTTGGAGAGGTAGAGGACAAGGCCATCCCAGTGGCACCTTGGATTTATGGTGTGAAGTGATTGTGTAACCAAAGAATACCAGGTCAGAAATGCTCAGCCCTGGTTGAACCAGCCACCTGAACAGCAGGAGTTATTAGTAGAGGAGCAGCAGGTAAAGGAGTATTATAATAACAACATGCTGAGACAAAACATCAATATTGTAATAAAGCATAATCAGAATAAAAATCACAGAAAGGCAGGTCTAAGCAGGACTTCAGGAAGACAGATACACCCCACTTCTGCCTGGAGGCAGGGATAGTGGCTCCCATTCACCCATCATCCTGTGTGCAGGGCCAACTCATCCTAGCAGCCTTCCCAGGCAACTCACCCTGGTGCTGTGCTGCCCTGGAAGGGTTTCCTCAGTGTCTAATTAGATTTTCATAATTTAAACCAAAGGCAAGCATAGGCAGGGAAAAGGCCTTCCTGGGTCAGACTGAGAGTTTCTTGCCCACTCTGCAGGAGCTGAAGGGGGCATCCAATGGAGGATCAGTGGAGTGTATCCCTTTTTTCCTGGTCCTCTAGGTTTCCTTGACCTCTAGACTTGTGTCCAGCTTTCTGTCAGCTTGTCCCAGCTTGCTGTCAACTGCAAATGTGAAAAGCAGTGCTTGGATCCTGCTTTATTCGTGGAAATGCTGATCAGGACCAGATTCATGAGAGGTTTTTTGCATCACATCATACTACGAGTAACTGATCTCTAAGAAAAGTTTTGACCAGTCATGCATCCATCTTTTCATATTTTATTGTAGCCCAGGTGTTCCTATCTTGCCTATGGTGACACCATATGATAGTACCAGAAGTCACGCTTATACACCAACACAGCATCTGCACCTTCTCGTTCATCTACCAGGTTTGTCACCTCATTGCACCAGGTCAGATGAGTCTGACAGCTCTGTTCTTGCTTAATCTGTGCTGCATGTTACTCATACTCTCCTTTCCTACATGCTTGCAAAAATTGTAATGATTCCAAAACTTCCCATGATGGAATTAACAACGAATGGGAAATCCCTTCCTAGCTCTTCTTTCTCTCCTTGTCTGAAAGATGTCTTCTCTGCTTTGCCATGCCTGACCTTTGAAAACCTCTCTGTGGTCTGCTGTTGTGTAAGTCAGTGCATGGCTCACCTGTCCCTTGTACAGTAAGAACATTTCTGACATTCCCTGGAGAAGTACCTGGCAGGGGAGGAAAAGTGACTGAGGGAGAGAGCAGCTTCCATGACAGCAGGCTCTGAGTAAACTAGCTGAATTAGGTGGAAAAGAGATGCTTGAAGGAAGGTACAATAGTTATGAACAGCATAGAAATAAGTGCAAGAGAGACATGAACACAGTGGATGTAGTCCACTGTAGCAAAGAGCTACAAGGGTGATGAAGGGACTGTGGCACTGCTCCTGTGAGCAAAGGCTGAGAGAGCTGGGTCTCATCAGCTTAGAGAAGGAGTGGCTCTGGGGCATCTCATCAATGTATATAAATACCTGTAGGAAGGTTGTAATCAGACTCTTTTCAGTGGTGCCCAGTGCCAGGACCAGAGGCAATGGGCACAAACAGAAACACAGGAGGTTCCCTCTGAAAATCAGGAAACAGTTTTTTGCTGTGACGGTGATCAAGCAATGGCACATATTTCTCAGGGAGGTTGTGGACTTTCCATCCTTGGAGTTATTCCAAAGCCATCTGGGCATGGTCCTGGGTAACAGGCTCTAGGTGGTCCTGCCTGAGCAGGATGGTCAGACCAGATGACCTGCAGAGCCCCTTCTGACCTCAACCAGTCTGAGATTCTGTGAAAGAGGGAAAGGCTTAAAACAGCCCAAAGGAAGTATGTCTTCACTCAGCAGACAATTCCATTGTGCAGCTTGCTGCCACAGTGTGTCCAGGGTGCCAAAAGTATGAATGAGCTCAAAAAGTGATTAGAAAACATCATGGGAGAAAGGTCTATGAAGGGTTCTCAAACTTGATGATGCAGCTAAAACTTCTGTCTCAGGAAGAGAAATGGGATCATGTACTACAGGAAACAGCACTTGTAATGTTCTGTGTATTTTTTCTGCAGTCATCTACCAGAGAGGACACTAGGAGCTCTTAAACTTTGCAATAATCCAATGTGGTCTTTCTTGTCTTAGGTCAACAGTGACTGACCAGGAGAAAATAAAAAAAAACCACCACCCTTTCCTTTCTTCATGTCCTCTCCCACAGCTTTAGCTGCTGGATTTCAGCAGATATGAATCAGATGGTGACTGTTGTGTTCCTTTTGTTCTGTAAATTATTAAAACAGAACATTTCACACTTGCTTTGTGGCCCAGCAGAGAAATGCTATATTTTTGCCTTGGCAAATCCTGAGGTGGAATTTCTGGCTATGGAGAAAGTGAGATCAGGGAGAGAAAAACTATCTCAACAGAGGAACATGTGCAGACTGCTTTTCTGTCTCTCCCGTGCTTGGCATATCTTCTCCCCATTTTCCATTTCCTCATCCCTCCTCTCTTTTCCACCTCCTTCCCACCCCACTGGCATTTATTCTGCTTGCTGCTTAAAGTTGATTTAATTGAAGATCAGAAAAAAAAGGAAGCAGACTGAATAAATAATGCAAGGTGGAAGCCCCCAGCTCAGAAAGCCCTGGGTAGAGTAATGAGAATGTGATGAAATGTAAAAATAAAGAGGGAGTGGGGGGTATGAACCTCACCCTGCCAAAATCAAGATGAATATGTATGGGAGATGCAATATATCAGTGGAAACCCCTAGGACCTGCATCTCACATTTCCTGACAGCCGACCAGAGGAGGAATTAACTTGCTGTGCTATTTATAAGTGCACCCTGGGCATGGTCAGCTGTTGGAGGAGGTTCCCTACAGCAGCAGCTTGCAGGAAAAACTGCTTTGGTGATACTGTCTGCCTGGGGAATAAACACGCCCAGAAACAAAATCCCATTGGATATAAAAGGGAAGGAAAGAAGCAGCCCTGGTCCCTGCCCTGTTTCTTCCCACTGCTTCATAACCATCCAGCTGGTTTTTTTTTCTTTGTGGTCGTGACCTCATCCCATACTGGAGTGAATCCAGAGAGCGAGTGCTGTGCTTAGCTGTCTTCTGCCAGAAACCAAAGAGGTCAAGTTATTAGAGAAAAATGAAAGCTCTTTGGCAGAACTGGGAAAACAGATGTGCAGAGAAATTTCTGCTGCCTCCAAATACAATGTTGCCTATGAAATGTGTATCAGAGGCAATCTGATAAATGTGCACAGTTGTCGTGGTAGAAATCTTAACAGTGGCTAACTATTCAGTAGAATGGATTTCTTTGGGGCTCCAGGTTTACTGGAGCTGAGTTTACTGGCTGCTGGGTGACAAGATTACTTAAAATCCTCCAGCAGATGTGATTTAGAAAGTGGTGCTCCAATGCTGCAAGAGGATCTGCCTCTGCCCAGTAGCTACAAGCCTCTGCAGGGCAGGTAAAGCCTGTGATTATCAAGAAGAGAGAGAGTGTTCTCCACCTGAGGTATGGTTAGGACATCTTTTATGTCAAAGGCTTTGTGGCTTTAATTAACTAAATTTGCCTGGGTGGGAGTTTCTATGCAGTGTATCCTGATTCCTTGATTCAGCTCTTGCTGTGGTCTCTGCATTGCAGGGCAGCAATCTGTGCCATCCCCAGAGGTGGTGTTAACAGGGCTGGAACCCTCTGGCTGCCCATCAGCCACTGCCAAAAGCAGCAGTGACAGCAACAAGTGGAATTGTGGGCAGGCATTTGGGGCTGCCGCAGCGTCAGGCGGAGCGGGACAATTATTTGTTTGCTTGCAGCATTTGGAATCTGGGGGATTACACGCATGGTTGGCTGCAAATGTAACGAGCATCAATACCCGGGTGTGCTCGTGGTTTGGGATGGCTGCACCCCTGCTGCAGGGCCTCAGGGGTCCAGCCCCAGCTCTGCCAGCAGCAGTTGCTCAGAGCTCCCCAGCCAGCAGGTGTTTGGGGTGGTGCAGGGATGCTGAGTGATGCAGGGGGCTACTAAGCAACAAGCCAAGGTGGAACCTGGAAATGCTTCTCCCTTCCCACGTGGCTCACCAAAAGGCTTGGGATATCCACGTGAGGTGTTTGTTTTTCCCTAGCAGGGTATAAGAGACATGGGATGTGTGGATACTGTGGGATTCCTGAATCCATGGCTACCAGGGAGAAGCAGGAGGGAGGCAGTGAAAAGAGATGGCACTGTCATATCCTGAAAAGGGATATCAACATCATATCATATCTGCTGACCTGGAATTCTGGTGGCACTTGGTCCTGGTTGACCAGGTTAGAACCAAAAGGGGTGGAAAATCAACTTCTTTCCTTTCCCAAATTCTTTGGAAGAATGACATAAAACAAAAAAGCACACAAAAAATATTAAAATACTGGAGCTATTCCCAGATTGAAGGAACAATATATTTAAATAAAATCTATAAATAAGCAAATTACTAAGTACATATGAAATTTATTAAAATATTGGAGCTGCAAAGAGGAGAAGCTTGAGTGGCAGTTGCCTTGCCCTCCTGGGCAGACACAGCTCCCCAGAGATTATCTGATGTCTCAAACCACAAGGGGCTAGAGAACTCCCTCTCCAGTCTTCCATCCTTTGTGGCCACTTACCAGTTTATCAAATCAAAATGGAATTAAACAGGAAAAAAGAATTTGAAAATCATGAGGAAAGACACACCAGAAAATTAATATGAGAGAAAATTGAAACAAAACTTTAACTTCAGCAGAAAAAAAAAAGAAAAAGTCTTTTCCTTGGGAGCATAATAGCATGGTTCACCAGGTCCTTGCAATTCTGCTGAAAGACAAGATGGCAGATAATCTTTTTTCTTGATATATTTGTTCTTCTAGCACCAAAATCAGCACTGATCACCATGCAGCAGTAGGTGAAAGGGGAGCACAAACCCTGGGGCCAGAATGAGAAACAAAATAAGCCCTTGAACAGCTTGGATCTGCTTGGCCAAGGGTAGCCAGATTGCCCCCAGGCCCCCACGACACAGACTGGGAAGCAGAATAACCAAAATAATGTGTCCCATTTGTCCCAACCAAATGATAAATTTGGAACACGACAAAAAGTAGCGCTTGAATTGCCACTTTAAACTGGACTCAGTGGATTCACTGACAGCAGTGCCCTCATCCCAATTCATCTGCAACAGTGAACAGGCACTTAACAAGCAAGGGCAAAATTTCACCTTCATTTTACAGCTGAGCTGGTTCATGGTTCACCTGTGCTTATGAGCAAAGCTAACCTCTCTGGGGGAGGTAGGAAAATCTGAAAAATCCAAGGCAAATTCCTCTAACTTTATTGTCACTGTTCCCTATGACTTTGCAGAGGATTTAGTTAGGCATTCAAAAACCTGAATTTGGGCTTAATCTTCTCCCATATACTCTTGGCATCTGCAGATGACAATGGAACTGACCAACAATCTCCAATTCAAATCTGGTACCCTAAGCACTGGCCTGTAGTTTTTCTCCTGAAGAGGTCAGGGATGTGATGGTTCCCTTTGCCCCTCACTTCAAAAAGCAGCATATTTGCAATTCACTGCTCCCCTGTTTGAGCATAACCCCAGTCTGTATTAGGTAACTTCAGGGGGACAGGTAAAAGATGCTTCAGTTTCAAAGCTTCAGAGAGACATTGCAGGGACAGCACCTGGCTGGCACCTTGCCTTGCACACAGGCATGAGGGAAGGGCACCTCTGAGGATGCCCAGCTCACATGGCAAACATTGTTCTGGGGTAACTTCTGTCATGGGAGATGCACAGATGCAGGAACTGAGGAACCTGATTTCATCACCAAATATTTTCTGCTTCTTTGCCTGTTCCCATACCCTATAGCTTCCCTGTGTCTTGCATCTGAGCAAAATCTAAACTTTGGGCAAAGCTGGGTTTTGTGATGCCTCAGACTGCTGTGAACCACAGCACATTCCCAGTGCCTGGAGCTGCTGGGAATCCTCTCTGCATCCACCCAGTCCTGTGGCCACGGCACTGGGCCAGCTCCTGTCTTGCTGTGCCCCTTTATGGGACTGTGGTGACAGTGATTGGTTTCTTCTTCAGCCTATTGCTGCATTTCTTCCTATCTGCCCTGATCCATTTGGCACAGTATTGAGGAGGGAGAAGCCACCATCAGTCCCTGGGAGAAAGAAGTACAAATACAATGCACAATCCTGGCTTCACTGGGCAGCTTGCTGGATTGAAAGAGGTTGAAGCACCGAGATGGGGAAACCCAAGCAGCGGCCTGGCAGTGCCACTCATGCCAAAAGATGCCTAGCCTATGGGGCAGTGCTGGGAATAGGGTGTGTTGGGACTGCCCAACTCGGTCTGTGTCCACATGGCTGCAGGGGTGGGAATGAAGTGCCGTGCAAAACCCAGAGGAGGTGTTCTGCCATGTGCTCTCTGTCAAACCCTTGGCAGCAGGGCTGGAGTGGTCTGGGGAGATGGAGCAGTGGGTCACTCCAGCCGGGTCCACTCATCCCGTGGAGCTGCTGAGCCAAACCACAAAGACCTGTGATGGAGCAGGGGGGCAGCAGGGCAAGGGGCAGCGCTCAGGAATGGGGAGCTAAGTTTAGGAACGAAATCATATCCCCAGTCAATCCTCGAACAGCCATCGGCCCCTCCATGCACAGGGAGAAGCCAGAGCTCTGGGAGACGAGGAGGATGCCCAGGGTTAATTCACGGGCTTGGGACTCGGCATAACCCCCACCAACTGCCCCGCGAGCGCGCCCGGCGGCGGCGGCGGGAGCGGCGCGGATGGCAGCGGTGCTGCCGGGGACGGCGGGGCGCGGAGCCGGAGGTACTGGCGGGGAGGGGGACGGTGTCCGTGTGTCCCCGGCGGGTGTGCGTCCGTGTCCGTGCGGACATGTTTGCCCGCACGTGTGTCTGTGCGGGTGCCCGTGCCCACGTGTATGCCGGGCTGTGCGGGTGCCGCTGCGGGATTCGCTTCTCACGCCCGCCCGTGAGTGCTGCCGTGCCCGCCGCCCTCCCGGGAGGATGCGGGAAGGCCTGGGCAGCCTTCCGCCGGCTCCCGGACCCGGCGTTCGCCGCCGCTCCCCGGGCTGCGCGGAGCCCGCAGGCGGTGCGGGAGCGGGGCTGAGTCCGCGCTAAGCCGGTCCGCGCTAAGCCGGCCCGCGCGGCCCGTGCAAAGCCGGCCCGCCGCTCCCTTGGACCCGAGCCGCCCGCCCGGCCGCCGCTGCTCCCGCTCCTCCGCTGCCGGGAATCTTCCCCGCTCCGGGAAGGCGGAGCAGCGCGGGGCGAGCCCCGAGCAGCCCCGGTCGGAGCGGGGTGCCCGCAGTACATCGGCAAGGAGGAACGCGCCGGCGGTCCGCAGCCCCGGCGCTCCCGGGAGGAGCGGAGCGCCGGCCGGGAGCGCGGGGAATGTTTCCAGCGGGCGCTGCCGTTTCCGCAGCAGCGATCCCGCGGGTCCCAGCGCCGGGCTGTCACTCGGAGCGGCCCCGGAGCACCAGCGGGGACACCGGCCCGTCCCATCCCGACCCGCGGGTGCATGGGGACGCGCAGGAGGGGCCCCCCACACCGGGGGAGCGCTTTCTGGCGTTGTTGTTCCAGGGGGATGGTGAGGGGGAACTTTTTTTTATATTTAACCTCCCTACCCATGCAGGGAAAAAAGATAAACTCCAGTTAAAAAAAAAAAAAAAAAAAAAAAAAAAAAAAGAAGAAGAAGAAAAAAAAGTCAGCATTGAAAGGAAAAAAAAAAATCTCACGACGTGAATTTAACCCGAATCCTCCTGCCAGGTTTTGTGATTCATAGCTTTAAGTACAGGAAGGTCGCTGCCTGGGCTTTTTCCTCTTTCGATGGAAAGAGGTTTTTTTTCTCTTTCCTGGTGCTGTGTGAGCATCCCGGGAGCTGTGGGCAGCTGCTGCCAGAGAAGAGGATCTGGTGGCTGAGGGTTTGCGAGGCCCTTCTTGGGCGTCCACTGAGTTCAGGTTTTGCCTTTTTATGTATAGAAATAAGGATAAAAGTTTCCTGAGAGAAGGGTGGTGGTGAACATGAGTCCTATGAATTTTCCTGAGCACAGATAGCTGACAGCGCCATTCCTGCTAACAGGTGTGCATGTATATAGCTATATATAGACATTAAATATATATAGATATATGTATATGTATTTTTAGATATTTACATATATATAGACATACATGGCTGCATATATTATATATAAATAAATACAGACCATGTGTATATATTTACTTTTATATGTATATATGTGTATATATACGTAGTCATTTCTAATGGCCAGAAAAGCTTTTCCAATGTTTCTATAAATACCTTATCAAGAACTAAGTGGTGAGGGCAGGGAAGGAGTATTGGGTGGGCAGGACCCCACAGTAAACTGTCTCAAGGTCTGTGCTGGGTGCATGGTATGGCCCTGCATGGAGGGTCTGTGTCCTGCCCAGCCTTCCTCATCCCCAGCCATGACTGGAGCAGTGGTGTTAGGGGATGAATTCAGGGATGCTAAATAGGGGAGCTATGTGCCCCACAGTATTCTGGGGCAGGGCCTCCCAATTTCCCCAGATTGTGTGGTACCTCCCCCCAATAACCTGCATGTCCATTCTCATCTGTCCTGATGCCCATTGCTCCCCTTTTCTCTCTGCCAACATTTGGCAGGGAAACTTTGCTTTTCCTCTTCTTTTGGAAAGCACTCAGCTGCTGGAGGAGGGTGGGCAGCTTCAATCCAAAGGGGCACATGTGGCCTCTCCTAAGTCCAAGTATCTGCAGGATTGGAGACAGGCATGAGGGCAGTTTCCAAGTCCTGGCCTCCCACGGCGATCTGGACCAAGCCCTCTGTGCATTGGTCCCTGGATGGAGGGATGGATGCACAGATACAGCTGTAGTGCTCCTTGCAGGAGCTCCTCTGTGAGGAAACACCAGCACAGAGCCAAGGCTTTGCATTTCCCCAGCAGAGACACACCTAAGGGGGTTGAAAGGGATCCCAGCAGCAGCCTGGGGACGGTCAGGCACAGCCAGACTCTGTGCACATGGGTGTTTCAGGATTATGCAGGGATGTTACTGCTGACCATTGCAGCTTTCCTTCAGGAAACGAAAGCCTGACTCCATAGTGCCTTTTTTTCTCACTGATAGGCACGTAACTCGCTTTAAAGGCCAGATCTGGTATAAATGTTATTTGGTGCTAAGGCAGGAGTGTGTGCCCTGTGTAGCCTTCTTGTCCTGGAAACCATTAGGAGGACGGCTGCATACTTGGATTTTCACACACAGACTATCTGCTAATGTAATAGTCCCAGTGGAAAGTTTAGTGCTCGGGAATATTTTGCGGATTTGAGAAAAATCCCAGGAGGATTTTTGGTTTCATACAGCAATTGCTTCTTGGCAGCTTAGGGATAGATGTAATCTGGTCCCCATTTGTGTCCTGAATTTTTAAATGGAATGGCCTGCCTTTCACTCGGCAGAAGTAGAAATAGGTGGAAGTAGAAAATAATAGTAACTAAAACAACATCACCTCTAAAAAAAAATCTTAGAGCAACTTTTCTGTTCAAATGTTGCATTTAGGAAATGTGTATGTCCATTTTTGGTCCTTTTAGTGACTTTGAGTAGGTGAGATCCTACTGTGGGTGTATGTTTCAAGTAAATCTGTAGAAGCTGGTGAAACTGCTCCAGGTTTGGATTGGTGCATGTGGGAGCAGAGTTTGGTCACACAGTGAGATGTATCCCTGCCACATTTGCTAGCTTTCAGTGTCCTTGTTCCAGGTCAGATGTGTCCCACCATGGTGTGTAGCTATTGTTTGCCTGATCCATGTCTGTCCTACATGTTGAAGTTGTAGCACGTCATTTTTGTGCAGTCCAGGCACAGTCAGCACGTGCCAAGGCAGCACCAGCCGAGGAGAGGGGTGATCTACAGGGGCATGCCATGTCTCAAGGACACATAGCATGGGGTTAAATCATTGAGGAGCACTTGGGATTATCTGCTCTGACCATGTTGGCTAACACAAATATGAATGTGCTTTAGACAACAGTAACTCCAGTGATCGAGTCTCAGGCTGGAAGATAATAACATTGTTAATTTAATTTAATTTAATGAATGATTTAATGACTTCAAATGCTTTTAGTGAAATTCCTCCCTGTGATGGCTGCCTGGGATGGATAGAGGGTTCCTGCTAGTGACATGTCCCATCCACTGGGATGTGTCCCTCTGCTTGTGACCAGCACCAGTTGAGCCTGGCTGCACACTGGTGGCTGTTGCTGTGATTTTTCCTGTTCTAAATCTGAGCTGAACCATCTGGGAGCAAGAACTACAGGCAATTATCTTGTTAGCACTTCTGCGTATAACACCTTTATTAAATTTCTGCATTTTGAAAGTGGCTGAATATAAATTGCATGTAATGATTTAATAATGGAACATCATAATTGTAATATATATGCTGATGGGAAGAAGGTTTGATTTCTTTTTGCTTTAAGTTATGGCACTTAAAGATTGTGCAAAGATCTGCTTTGTGTAGGGTTATCACAAGCAGTTCTTCACACAGATCAAGTGAAGAGCTGTGGATCCTTAGGATGTTTTATTGCTTGTGTTTCAAAAAAAATGGAAAAAAACTCTAGAAATCCGTATGATAGAGTTCAATGCCCGCCTTTTCAGTTAGAGAGTACTGTACAGGCTTTGTACTATTTTTGTTCTGTCCTTATCCCAGGCTCCTTTGTACGCTGCAAGTTTGTGGGAATGACTCAGGGAGAAAGCTATTTAACCTAAAGGACACCACTGGCAAAAAAAAAAAAAAGACGGATAAAGAGCAACGTCTGTGGCTGTGAGTGGGAACCAAGAGGAATATTTGTGTGTGTCTGAGGAAGAGATCCCAAAACCTCCTCCAAATGGGGTGAAAAAAATTCCTCTTCTTCAAGATGCTGTTTATTCAGTTCAAGAAGGGAAGTTTATAACATAGTTGCTGGACGTAACAAGGAACTAAGACTGAATGATCCACAGACCTAGGTCCTATTTCACTTCTGGTTAATTAATGGAAGGGCTTAAATATCCAAGGGACATGGATCATGCCAGTGCTTTTCTGTAACGTGATCATTTTTAAAGGCAGTAAGTACAGCAAAATTTATCATGGCTTAAACTCCTGCTCTACAAGTGTCTTGTCTGTGTGTTGTAGCTGATTGATGATTTTGCTTTTTTTCCCCCAGTGGAAGACGATTTCCTTCCCTGAGAATTTATGTGATGAATTTTTATCTTGGAGGTTTTTTTATTGCTTGGAAATCAGAATTTATGGTGTAGTGAAAATGTCTGCAGACAGTTGCTGGGCTGACAGGCGGTGTGGCTGTAGCAGAAGTGTTGTCTCGTTCGTCAGCTCCATGTCAGCCTTTGTATTTCACTCTTTTACCAGGAGTTTCTTCCCCTACTTTCAGCTCTGAATAATACTTATCCTTTCATCTCAGAGCAGCGGTGCTGACATGAGCCGTCATTGTGCCACTGGCACTTTGATCAAAGCAGGAGTTTCAATTATTGATTCAATTCTTTGAATAAATTTAGGCTGGCTGTATTTGTAGACTCAATGTTGTAGCTGTGAAGGCAAATGTATAGCTTATAGTATAGAGAGATTTTTGCAAAGCCTAGCACAGCTGCCTGAGGAATATGCATCTCTGACTCTGTCGGGTTAATGCCCAGGTGACTGTTTGGCACCTGGAGGTGTGAGGAGAGTGCTCTGCCTGTATCCTGCCCCTCCTCTGGGGTGAGCCTGGGTTGAGGGAAGAACCAGCATGTTATTCTAGCATTATAAAACCTGCTACCATCTGAGATGAAAGAGTGGTGATTGGCATGGTTTGCCCCTACACGCCAGCACACCTGATTTCCACCGGGAAGGCGGAGAAGTGTGGGCATCCAAGGGGATCTCCCAGGGAGGAGGGCTTGGCTCCACTCTTTCCTGTATCCATCTGATCTCATGCCAGGTTTGGGAGCTGCTTTCAAAGAGCATTTGCTTTGCTTCTCTCATAGGTTTTTTTCTCCCCTGCTTTGGTTTTTGCTGAAGGGAAGCATATATGAAAATAAGCATTTGAGGCTGAAGTTTCATGGAGAACGTTCATCCTTGTAGGCAGTTAAATTTGGACATGTTAGCACAATTCTTTGGGAGAGACAGGGTTTGGCTGCCTCTGTTGCCTGCTCCCATTAGTCTTGCTCGTGCTTTCTTGGACAACGCACTTTCCAGAAAGTGAAATGACAGTACCAAGTATGGGTGACTCCAGGAACTCTTCTTGAGCAAGGGAATAACAAAACGAGGATCCTGGAGCTGATACTGGGATGAGGATTTGTTTCCCCAGAGCGGTGAGCTGCCAAGACATAGCTCGTTCTGATAATCCTGCCAGGGGTGCAGCTTCTCTTGCTTTCATGTGAGGAATGAAAGGTGCTGCTCACTCACATCTGGTGTGCATTATGTGTGTTGATTTTTTGTCCTGCAAGATATTGCTCTGCTCCTGTGAAAATAATACCAGTGATGCTTGTTCAGTCCTTGCAGGGCTCAGGAGCCCTGGCAGCGGATGCAAGGTTGACAAGCTGAGTTATGGGGTATGAGGATGAGTCAGGCACCCCAGTAGTGTCCTAGAAAACTTGTGCATTGACTGGGGAGCTGCTGGTGGAAAGCAATCACCAGTGGCTGCCTGAGCCCCTGCATTTCATCGGAGCTGTGGCTGCAAAAGAATCCCAGTGCTGCTGGAGGTACCAAGAGCATCACTTGGGACGTTGTGAGTAGTCCAATTTTTATACCGGAACCAAAAAGCAAGACACATGAATTATTTTTTTTTCCTGTGCCAAAGGAAACTCAAATCTTCCTCCCAGCTTTGGGAGAGTGGCATGGCTCTGTGGCTGGGGTATAGCAATCCCTGCTCTCAAGACTAGTCCAATGCTTAGGAGAGAAAGTAGGGTTCATGGACCAGGATGCACATGGATGGGTGTCCAGCCTTGACAGAGGGTCCCTGTGACCCACTGCAGGGACTGATTGGTCCACCCTGGGCAATTCACAGCACAGCTTTCATGCAGCCCCTGGGGCCTTGAGTGATTTACTGTCCTTTAGTTATTTCCCTTAAATAATTCTCTTCCTTTTTTGACCTGAGATTTTTATGCAGCAACAGGGCAGAGAAATTATTTTAAATGTGGAGTAAGGTATTTATACTCCTTTTTGGCATGGCTCTGATACAGAAGGACAGATGTGGGTTTGGAAACGATGTAATTTTTGTTCTGTCATTTTTAGACTTTTCTTGCATACTGTGGCAGGGTTTATAGGAAAGTGTAAAGCTGCCTTACCTACTTTTTAATTTCTGATGATATTTGAAACACTTAAATCTCTTTTGAACCACTCGGTCAGTAGGGTACAGATTGAAAGAGGAATTTTGGAGGTCAGCTCTGTGGTTGTGTTTGGCTGGGTGGCTTTTGGGTAGTAGAGGAGGAGTCATACATGCCAGCAGCATGGGCTGTGCTGTGGGCAGCCACATTATGTTACCTGGGTGGGCAGTGGGGTGTGATGCAAAAACTCATTACCTATGCTCTGCCTTGAGGGGTTGCCTCTAAATACCAGCAAACTGTGTTTTCACAACTGGCATCTTTTTGTGTTTTGCTGAAGACGAGAGTAGTAATACAGTTTGGCTGTAAGGAAGCCATCTTCTCTGACTGTTTGTGTAAATTTGTTTCTTGGGGATGCTGTTACGGCTTTAAAAACATGGCTTTCCTCTCATGTCACAGCAATGAGCTTCCTATGTGGTTTACTTAAGATCCTTTTCAAAACCAGACTGAAGCCACATCAGAAAAAGGAAATATTTAAGTGTTGCTCCACTGTCTCTGGGTCCTGGCTGGCTGTCTGGTGTTAATCTTAGCAACTGAATCATTTAAATAGTTCTGAATCTTCAAATGAATTGCACTGCTGTGCAGTAACCTCCAGGATAATATGGCTGCTTCTGTACAGTGGAATGCGTGCTTATCTAAAAGAAAAGGAAAACAAATGAATTGGTGTCAGGCAATCACTTAGATGTAGGAGAGTCAACAGAGATGCAGAAATGAAGGCCTGGAGCAGCTACCCAATTAAGCAGGGACTGAACTGGGCCAGAAATATGGTCATGTCTTACAGAGCTGGCTCTAAGAGACACTAGATACATGGCAATTGAAGGCATGATGTCGATGGACTGGGCTGCATCCTGGCATTCTGGGGCTGAGGGGGCTGGCTGGCTTTGGGAGGGGGAGAGGAGAGAAGAGGGCTCAGCACAGCTGGCAGCTGCCTGCAGACATGATGAGGTTGGCTCTTCTTGGCAGCTGCAGCAGCTGTGGTTTGTGTCTTGTTTGGGTAAAAAGCCATTCCCCAGGGACACGCCCCTGGCAGGGTGTTGCTCTTCATCCTAGGTTGCCCTCAACTAGCTTCTTACTCCTGGCTGCTGGGCACCACTGCTCTGGCACCAGGAATCAGTTATAGGGATGACAATTGCTCTTCTGGTGAGCATTGTAGAGGAATGAGGAGGTCTGGGAAAGGAACAAGTGCCTGACCATTGGATGGGTGCCTTGCACCATGTCAGAGCTGGATGTAATAAAGCTTTTCCTTCAGAGAGGGGAGCTGGGAATTTGGAAGGCTCCAGTGAAAGCAAGGGGAGAAAGAAATCAGCCTTGCTCCAAATGGCCTGTGAGCTTCCACTAAGCTTTCAAGTGGTGCCTTATTGCCCATGATCTGGATTGTGGCTGTGTGCCAAGCACTGATCTCTTGGCAAGTGTTTTCTGTGTTACACAGAAACTGGTTTTCTGTGTCAGTTACAGCTGACATTTTATTAAAACCTACTGTGAATGAACATAAAATATTGTTACATCATTTTTAACATCATAAAACATCATTACATCATTTTATGATGATAAAACATCTACATGGGTGCAGCACAGTCCAGTAGTTTCTGCCTGGATTGAGGCTGCTTGATTTTGACTCTGATATAACAGAGATTAGAAACTGAGCAGCGTGGCAGATGCTGGCGTTTACCAGTCCTGATTTTAGTAGAATATTGCTCTGCTACAACAACCAAGGACAAGTGGTTAGGTGAGAATTTCTGCTCCTGTTAAAGAAAAAACATGTATTTTTTTCTCCATCTTGTAAAATTTGAAACCATGACCCAAGGGTGCCTACAGACTTGAAATGCAGAAGGCAAGAATACAATTTTACTAACAGTTTATTTCTTTTGGATTCTCTTTGGTGAGTGGTGGGGCCAAGCCAGTATCTGCTGGCTGCCCAGGTTGCCTGTAATGCTTGAAGCTGCTTGTCTTGTTCCTTGGGTATGCAGGTTTTCTTTGCTTCACCCCAATCTACTTTTTATTCCTGAAACAAGCTTGGGTTTGAGATGCTCGTTACATACAGGATTCCAAATTCCAAGGGAGGACTGTGTATGTGGAAGAGCAACAAAGGGTGTCTTTAATCCTATTCTCTACCAGAATTGGCCAATAATTTTGGGAATTGGTGTGCTTGAGATTTCTCTTGGGTCTGTGTCAGCATCAGCACAATTTACAGACCAGTCTGCTGTGCTTGTTTTCACAAACATATATGGCTTAGATCTACTCAAGCAAGCAATCTTCCCCTCTTGCTCTCTAAATATAGATAACTGCCATACACATTCATGCATAATATGAATGGTAAAGTGATGAATTCATTAACATTTTGCAGAAATGCCTCTCCTCTTGGCACAGAAGAAAATAGTGCCTGTAGAAAAGACAGGCTGGATCCTACCTCCTTGTTATCCCCCTGCTGCCTTGCTCCATGCAGTTTCAGGGGGTTAGTGATGACGTGTAATATATGCAGAGAGCACACAGTTAGCTGAGCACAAACCAAGCAGTCAGGATTAATAAATCCAGGCCATTCTTGGATGCCTGTTTTTCCTGCAGAGTGGGGTGCTGTGGGTCCCTGTGCTTGTGTGCTTCCTGCCCCACAGGGATGGCTGGATCATCACTGGTGCCACTGTGAGCACTCTGCCTCCTGCTCAAGCAAGTCCTTGGCAGTGGCTGGTGCTAGAGGTTGGTGACCATTCCCTTAGCCTAAAACCTGTGACAGCCAGTGAGGTGAGTGGAGAGTCAGCCTGCTGTGTGCCTGTTGTGCCAGGGAACTTGCAGCCAGGAGATACTAATTTCCAAGGTTTGAACCTCAAAGAGCCTCTCTTTACAAAAATGAGTGAGTTCTCAGAAAAAATGAGAAAGTAAAAAATCATAAAATCATAGAAGAGACCAGGTTGGAAGGGATTTCACAGATCATCTGGTCTAACCTTTTGAGGGAAGGAGACAATTTAGATGAGATTATCTAGGACAGTGTCTAATCACATACTGAAAACCTCCAGTGATGGGGATTCTGCCACATCCCTGGGGAAGTTGTTCACTGAGTGATTGTTTTCACTGTAAGAAGTTTCATCCTTATGTCAAGATAAAACATCCCTTAGTGCAATTTGTGCATGCTGCCCCTGCTCACTGTAGGTCCTTGTGAAGAGAGAGCCTCTCCTCTCTGTAGCCTCCCTTTAAATGCTGCAAGAATGTAATGAGAGCTCCCTCACAGCCTGCTCTTCTCTGGGGAGAAAGCACCTAATTCCTTCAGCCCTTCCTCACAGAGCAGGTTCTACAGCCCACTGATGATCTTTGTGGCTCTCCTTGGGACCCTCTACAGTCTGTATCTTTCTTGAATTGTAGGATCACGCAAATGTCTGTTGTGGCTTGAAATACATGGTCAAGCCAATGTCATTCCTGGCTTAACACTGCTGTGATGCATTTTGTATCAGCTTGTTAAAACCAGCACCCCTGAGAACAGATTTAGGATGAGCCTTGTTTGCCAAGTTACAAGCAGAAAAGGCCTTACTGCTGTGTAAGTGCTGCTCAGCAGAGACTAAAACATCCTGTGTTATCAACAAACTTTCCAGCAGAAATCCAAAACATAGCCCAGCACTAGCTACTGAGAAGAAAATTAACTCTGTCCTAGCAAAACCAGCACAGTCCAGCCATCAGTATCTGTGGGATACTGTGGGTCTGCAGCACAAATTCCCATGGCCCTCCAGCTACATCCGCTCCTTACCATATTAAGAACATCTGGACAAAGTGATTTATAATCTCTCTCCCTTGATACACTGGTTGTATTTTATGTCTCAGCAATTTTCTGTATTGCTAAACTATTACTCACAAGCAGATTTTGTGGTAAGGCCTTTCCCAGACTATAGCCCTATTTTATGTGTGGCTGTGTCCTCACCTTTCCTTCTTTTTACCCGCTCCCTTGTTCAGTTTTATGCTGCCTCTGTTGGTTTCGTGTCCTGGGGCTATGCCTTGATTTGTGAGCTTGTGACTTGTCACTGTTAGCTCTTACAAACCTTTCTTTGTACTTGGGCTGAGGACCTTGTAGGCCAGGCTGGGTCGATGCAGGGAGCTGGTGACTTGGTATTTTGCCTCTTGTTCCTCATAGCTAATGTGGTATTTGGGAAGCGTGGACTGAAGAGATGGTTTGCTCACTGGCCTCAGAAGGGCTTCTCAGCACCTAGCCATGCTCAAGAAATTTTTTAGGACTGCTATCATAAGTCATGGCTTCATATTTTGTCATTCATGTAGTTTCTTGATTGGCATTCCTTCTTTCTTACAGGCTCCACATCTGTTTGTTACAAGCCTACCAGCCCCGTCCCAGTGCTGGAAGACAGTGGCTTTCTCTACCAGGATCACCAGCTGTTTGCTGGCAGGCATGAAGTGTCCCCACTAACAGCTGAAGTCATCAGTGCCAAAGAAAAAGCTGGTAAGTGCACGGCCACACTTATGTATCAATCTACTGTATTTAATTCCAGCTTTTTCCCAAAGTATAAATCAAGCTGTTTAAATCATTTGCAAGTAATATTTAGAGAGTTGAAGGCCAGCTTCCTTCATAGAGTCAAAGTTACCTTTGGCTTGTGTACTGTGACCCACCATCACTTGTCACCTGTGTTTGTGGAGGGTGCATTATTTCCACTTGTCCTTCGGGACACGATTGCTTTTCACTGCACAGCTGGACCAATTTCCGCAACTCTTTTGCTGATGAAGGAAGACCATAGGCGCTGTGGAAAGGTCCCTGTGGTCAATCCTTCTGGACTTCAATAATAGCCAATTTAAAATTGACCTCCCAGATATAAGGATGATAACATGATTAGCACAGAAGTGGAAATCCTGATGTATTATAAAGAACTGCCTTGACTGCATGATGTTGGCTTTATATCCCCTTTCCTCAGGCTTTTCTTTGCTGTTGTCTAACAACCTAGACTGTAAGCTTTCTGGTGTGTTAGGGGGACATTATTGCTTGTTGCAAAAATGTCCAATAGGATGAGGCTTCTGTGTGCTGTGATAACATGAACAAAGCAGCAAGAGTTTGCTGTAGCTGCAGGGACAGATAAAGCAGCTGGATACCTGGCTGTTGAGCAGACAGGTAGATGGATGCACTGTGTGTCTGTGCATCTTCCTGGCCCAAACACCATCCCGAGGAGCTGAGAGACTTTCTGAGAGCTGGTGGCCAGACTGCAAACCCCAGCAGGTGAGGCTGGCAGGCAGATAACATTGTTTCAGGGAAAGCAGGAGCAGTGTGTCTCCTAGAGCAGGCATGGAGTGAAACAGCCTGGGAATCTTCTCTCCCCCTGGAGCCTCACAATCATGTTTCAGGCTTTGCCACAGAAATGTTAGTGAAAAGGACTTCTTATCGTTGCTAAGAGTCAAAGGCTTTTCTTTGCCTCTGGTATAGAGGTTGTATATAAGTTATCCCACAGCATGTACAGTAACTGATGAAACCTCAGGGTAATGACTAGACCTCAAGAGAAAGTTTGCTTTTAAACTACTTTCAAATGCCAAAAACAAATGGAAGTCCTGACAAACTCCTCTGAGAATTGGGAACAGCAGGAGAGAGAAAGTTTCCAAGAGTGACCTCAAGAAACCAAACTGCAGAAAGCACCTCCTATCTTGCCTAGGGACACTGGAAGACTCTTCTCACTTTTGTCTGCACTGGAGTCTTTCAGGAACATTCCTCTGAGCTCAGACAGTGTTCAGATAGATATCTTACAGCACTTATGGGATGGAAGGAGGGCTCCAGGAGGGAGGGATTCCAAAGGTCTCAGCCATGGTTAAATCACAGAATATGCTGAGTTGAAAGGAACCCATTGGGATCATCAAGTCCAACTCCTGGCCCTATGCAGGGCACCACTAGAATCACACCATATGCCTCAGAGCTTTGTCCAAATGCTTCTAGATGCTTAGCTCCAGGCAAGCTCCACTGCATATATAGTGCAAGGATGGTTCCATTGACTCTGAATGACTTCAGTAGCTTGTCTTAGGGTTGTTTAGCTAATCTGTCTGTGCTTTTTAAAAAAATGCTGGCATTACATCTATGACCATAATGCCTTCCTTGTGTTGACGTAGCAAAATTACAGCAGTCAGTGTTGACTCCCTTAGAAATGGTTTTTTCAGCCAGAAGGGAAATTGCAATTTTAGAGGAAGATGCCAGAGCACAGATTATTCTCAGACCTTTAGGACTATTTCATTTTCAGTTCCATTTCACCATTTTTCTGTGACACATTTTACATTTTTATTTTGTCATGGCACACAGTAAACTTACACCTTTGGCCGTCAAAAATACAGCACTTGGTATTGCCATGCAGGCTGCCTCTGTAAGTTGTGGAAGCATCTCCAGGGAGAGGTCAAGCACTGGAACAGGCTTCCTAGAGAGGCAGTCAATGTCCTAAGTCTGACAGTGTTTAAAGAGGCATTTGGACAAGGCCCTTAATAAAATGCTTTAACTTTTTATGAGCTTTGAATTGGTCAGGCAGTGGGATGAGATAACCATTGTAGGCCCCTATCCTATCCTATCCTATCCTATCCTATCCTATCCTATCCTATCCTATCCTATCCTATCCTATCCTATCCTATCCTATCCTATCCTATCCTATCCTATCCTATCCTATCCTATCCTATCCTATCCTATCCTATCCTATCCTATCCTATCCTATCCTATCCTATCCTATCCTATCCTATCCTATCCTATCCTATCCTATCCATATTAGAAAATACCAAATTTCCCTCTGACATGGAATGTCCCTTGTTGACTTAGAGGGAAGTTCAGAGTTGTGGGTACGGGACACATGGAATATTTTGGAGGGGAAGGCCAGGGAGGGGGCTGGAATGTGTTCTAGGGGTCACTGCCAAACAGAATTAAGGTTTAGGGATGGAGGATGAGCAGTGCTCTGCCTCCTTTGTTGGCTTCCAGCCATGTCCCCTGTGCTGCCAGGAGAATCCCAGCCAGACACTGCCCATGGGGTGCATCCTGAGCACGGGGTCACCGTTGTGGGATGTAGGAAGGGAAGAAACAGCATGGGGAATTAGACTCCTGGACAGCAGAGCTAATGGCCACCTCTCTCCCTGCCCAGCCGAGGAGACCCTCTGCACCCTGCGCCCAGCCAGCTTCCGCCGTGTGCCAGAGGCGGAGATGCGAGGGGCGGAGGAGGTGGCAGCCGGCACCGTCCTGCAGCGCCTGATCCAGGAGCGGCTGCGCTATGGCAACCCCAGCGAGAACATGAACCTGCTGGCCATACAGCACCAGGCGACGGGCAGCGCCGGCCCCTCCAACAGCACTGCCAGCACGCTCTCCTCCGCAGAAAACCTTGCTCCCGAAGACCTGCCAATGGTCCAGCCGTCAGGGCGGCAGGAACCACAGGGGCAGGAGCACCAGGGGGACGGTGCTGCCATGGAGAAGCAGCCTCGGGCCCCGCAGCCCCCGCACAGCACCGAGGAGCTCCCCACCTACGAGGAGGCCAAGGCCCAGTCTCAGTTTTTCCGTGGCCAGCCCGCACCACCAGCCACCGCCACCACCCCGGGCTTTTACGGCTCCTCCAGCCAGAAGTCCAGGACGGAGGGGAGGCCGACAGTGAACCGGGCCAACAGCGGGCAGGCCCATAAGGATGAGGCGCTGAAGGAGCTGAAGCAGGGCCATGTCCGCTCGCTGAGCGAGAGGATCATGCAGCTCTCGCTGGAGAGGAATGGGGCCAAGCAGCACCCCCCAGCCCCAGCAGGTGGGAAGGGTTTCAAGGCAGCCCCACAAGCCAGCAAGGCCACGGACCCACGGGGCCCACCACCCGAGTACCCCTACAAAGGCAAGGCAGCAGCCCCAGGCAGCAAGGCCCAGGAGCACGGGCTCTTCTACGGCGAGCAGCCATCACAAGATGTCCTCAAGGCCACCTACGGCGCCCCCAGCCCGCCCGGGTAGAGCTGGCCCTCGTCCGCTACCAGCCCCCCAGAGTACGGGGTCAGCAGGTAATGGCCATTGGGGGGGTCTGCAGGGTCCCCTCCTGCCCAGGAGCAGCCGTGTCTGTGGGGCTTGGGCCTTGTGGAGACGTGGCCAGGGTATGTAACATCCTGTGGCCGGGATGGCAGGCCCACCTGCATCTCCCAGAGGGCTCTATAAAGCTTATATTCCACTTATGTGCTGCTTAAATCTTCCCACAGAGCTCATGTGGGGCTTTCACGGTACTGGGCCCCTCATGCCAGGCCTCCCTGTGAGCACAGGTTTATTCCAAGCGCATTAAAAATAATCCAGTGTTTGCTGGCTGTGCGCTGATCCCTGTGAGTGGTGCAGGTCCTGCCTTCAGAGATGAGGTGGAGTGTTAAAGGCTCCTTTTCCTTGCTGTGCCTAAATGCAAGTGTTTCTCTGTGTCATCCCTGTCTCTTTGATCTTTCAGACAATTACTTTGTTGGGTTTGGAAGTCTGAAGTCCTTTGGTGTGTGTATGGGCAGTTTCCATGTTGCAAGCTGCCTCATTGGGTCTTTACTGATCCCAGAGCCCCCAAAGGTTTTGTTGGCATTGCCTTCAGTCTCACTCAGTTATTTTACCACAGCTCAGGCACAAAGAAAAGGTGGCTCAAATGACCTGGCTCTTTCTGTCCAAAATGTGTAAGGCATGAAATGCAGGAGGGAATGCTCTGCTCTTCCATGTTTGCAGAAAGGATGGGTTTGTGTCGAGACATGTAGAAACTCAAAGTGTAGTTTCAGTGACTGGCAAAGTGGCTGTTACCAGTGGCAGGCCTGCACTGAGTCTTTCTACAGCTACATGTATGGCCATTGTGTGGAGTTTATGCAATTTTTTCAGAGCAAGGTGGTATTTTTAAGACCTCAGCAAAAATGCCTGTTTATGCAAAGAAAGACCTATGTGGATGTGAAGGCAGCTGGGGTCATGCTTTCCTGCAGTTATTTATGGTGCTAACAAATATCTCCAGCACTGAGCAGATTCATCCCTACAGAAAAGGAGCTGGTTTGGTTTGGGTATTTTTATTGGTCTTGTAAATGCTGGTTCAATAGCCACAGAGTGTTCTGAGTCTCTGCAGGTGAGTGGAGCTGGGTGTTGCATGCACTGCTTCACCTATCTGGAAATGTCAGTGGGGTCAAGTGGAGGAAAACCCTTTGGGGCCACTTCCAGAGCTTTTCCCAGTTGTCTGATCAGCAAGGTTATGCTCAGAAACCCCTTGATTCAGTGCAGATTTCCATGCCAGTCCTCAGCAAAGGCTAGACCACCCCAGAAGCCATGGGGAGAAATCCACTGGGTCGTGATGGTGGTCACTGCTCGTTCCTGGCAAGGCAGCATCTGGGATGGAGGACCTTGAGAAAAGAGGTTGAGATAGTGGACTACTACTGGTTTCATAAGGTTAACAGTAGGGGTAGGGTTTGGAGAGGCTGGTTTTTCTGTTAAAGGAAAAAGTGAGGTGAGGAAGTTCAGCTTTCATCTCATCAGGAGTGTCTGGGAAAGCTGATGGATACAGAACTTTGCTCATGGTCAGACAGGAATCTCACATTCTGGGGTTTGGGAGACCCCAGCATATTCTTCCCTCTGTCTTGGTCATATCAGTTCTCTAGCCCATCCATCATGGCATCCTCTGGACAGGGACCATGCAAAAGGCTTCAGTGTTCCAGAAAAGAGGAGAAACACAGAGTGCATCAGTCCAGAAAAAGCACTCACCAGGGATGGAAAAGACTAGAGAGTTACTGAGCCCCCACTTCCCCACAGTCCTTCTTTGACAAGGGAAGTGTGGCTGGAAATGGACCAATGCTGGCAGGGAGCTGTTGAAGGATAATGGAATAACCGTAGCTGCTGCTTAACTTCCTTTTTTGGTTTGACTTTTTCTTTTGCACGTGACTGGTTTTAAAGGAAACACTGCCTTTATAATCATCAGGGTGCAATCTTGAAATTTGTTGTAAATGTCAGGGTAATTGGTATTGTACTGGAGAACTCCTAGAGTCGTATGATGTAGGAGTAGTCTCAGCATTTCTATAAATTAGATTTAGTGACTTCTGTTTTATGGATATCACAATTGCAGAGCAGAGCTTGAATCTTGAAACTTAAAGGACATAAAAAATAGAAGGCAAATAAAAATGAACCCATTTTTTCCTTTTAAAATATCAGTATTTTTTAGCCAGTTGCTTGATGCTTGGGGCCCTGACTCACAACTTGTGAATGCTTTAAGTTGGCCAAGTACAATAATCTTTAGAAAACGTTTCCTTTCCTAGATGTGCAGCTATTCCTGAATGGTGTCTTTGCTAACTTTCCTTAGGTGCAGGTTCAGAAAGTCACAGTTTGTTAGGTAAAAGGGCTTGGAACTAATCTAATTTATTTTTTTGCACAATGCTGTGAATTAATTCCAGTTTGTGAAACATTCAGTCCTGGTGAGTATAACAGTCTCCATCTGGAGAATCCATCATGGCCTTTACAGCTTTGTTCCACTAGCTAATTGCCATCTCTGGCATAGATCCCCATTTTAGTTTCAGCCTGTATTTTCTAGTTACTGGGGATTTTGCAAAATCTTTGTCAGATACAGTGAGGAGACCTGTGCTTTCAGTCCTTTACAGAGGGAGTCTGGAGCCCTGTACTTATTTCTCTATTTCAAAAATCCGTTTTTTTCACTGTGGGAAGCCAACCTGGGCACTGGTTCAGTACCAGCTGTACTAGAGGCTAATCAGGTGTAGTAACACCTCTGATTTGACGTGTTCCTTGTTTACAGAGCTCATTAACACTTGCAGTTGACACCCTGGGATCTCCTCATACAGCTTGTTATCCAGTCAGCCATGTGAGGGTTGTCACAGCCCAGGATAGTATTTTACACCCTTGTACTTTAGCTTGCTGTATTTATTCCTGGATGGATGAACTTGGACCAGCTCAAGTCGGTATTGTTTCTCCATGTCCTGCTTAAACAGTGATCCAGACCACTTGGTGCAATGAATCTTCTTCTTTGATCCCAGTGGCTCTTGTCAGATCCTGGTGTCTTTTATTAAGAATGATTTCTTTCTCTGCACTATTAATAAAAAGCGTGTATAATGCAAATGAAGCCTTGAACTGTAAACTCTGCTTCTTACTGAGGGGAATTGATTTGTAGTACGTGCAGAAGACAATCATGCAGGCACCTTTTCATTCGGATTTAATCCATGAGTATTGAAGTTCAGCATGCAGAATCAATGAAAAGAATAAATCTAGGCTGTTTTTAAATACATCCCATTTTTTATGTGCCTCACAAAATTCCACCCTGCCAGGATGTAGAAGTCTATAATTAACTGCCAAAATAGTCTGCCTCTTCTCCAGTTATTTGTGTGTTGTGTATTTATTCCCCCCACACATATTACTGCTGTTTTCAGACAACTTGTTGATATTTACTGATTCAACCATGCTGGTGGCTGCTGGCAGGACACAAGGAGCTCGTTTTCCTCCCTGAGACAGCCCAGGCAGGCGGGTTTGCTGGCAGTGTGGACAAGCTGAAGGGTATTACACCCAAACTGACTTGTCCTGGCTTTTCTCTGCAAGGATAGCCCAAGCATGAGTGTGGGTTGGAGGCTGTGCTTCCATCTGATGTGAATGCTGGCAGCCCTGAAGAGGAGCTTTGCTTTGTATCCTCTCCTTCTGATCTAATATGCTTTACATTAAAATAAACGAAAGAGAAATTAAGCTGTTTCCACAGCTTGATGTGATGCTTTGTCGTTTCCCCTTACCCTTCTGCTATTATCCCAGCTGGTTCCTCTAGAAGTGCTGAGGTTGAGGAGGGCAACTTTTCCTTATGCTGAGAATCTATTCTGAGTGTGGATCTCTGTGAGGAAATACAATATCCTGTCTCTGTCCTAACTACTGAGGATATGTTTAATACAGCATATGTCTTTTTAGATTATGATTTTGCCCTGCAAAATCTTTATGTAATCATGCCAAAGAAGCTGAGCCAAGTCTTTCTAGAGCTAACAGATGTCACCAACGAAATAGTGAATTCAAGAGATGTGAGTCCAAGTCTGCAGAACGTTTTTTGAAACAAACACTTCTGTTTATGAGGTGCTGCAACTAATTCCATAAGACAGAGAATACCATGAGGGCTGTGTCTGGGCTTTGGCAAATGTTCTTCCATTTCTTTCTGTATCACCATTTAGTGATGGATCTATAATTGTGTTTCCTTGCACTGTGGCCATCAGCCTGGGCTTGCTGACTTTCTCAGGATGCTGTTTTTTTCCCTGCATGGTCGTAATACTGTTTCTTCCATGTTATTCACAGTGAGACAGAGTAGCATTTGAAGTCTGGTTTGTGACTGCAGAAATCATAATGAAACCTGGTCTGAGGTTAATATCCAGACTGAAGGCTCCCAGTCAATGGGCAGGAATAAGCACATTACACACTCTTTCTTACTCTTATTGTAAGGTGAAAGCTGAAGGCAACTTCAAAGAACTGCACCTTAGAAACTCCTTATTCTCATCGCTGAGTCAGCCAGAGCATCCGCAGATGATGCATGAAGTTGTGAGAAGCTGTGAGATAAAGTTCCTTGGGAGAGTCTTTGAAAGATGAAATAGGCCAGTCTGCCCTAGAGGCAAAGGAAGGCAGAGCATTCAGAGAAAGATGAGCTAAATAGGTTAGAGGAGGGCGTTTTAATTATGAATGTAAATGCCATTGTGTGTTGGAAACAAAGTCCTTCCTATGCCAGCCCCTTTCCATCCCTAAACAGAGGAGAGCTTCACTGTACCTGTAGCAAAGCTGAGGTAGAATTTCCTTTCGAGAACATTTGCAGGCATTTTCATTTTATTACTAATACTGTGCTGCTTTATCCAACAGCAGCTCTTTTGTATTTATGGTTTCCTGGTCATCAACAGCAAGTGGGTTCTATCATTAATTTTCCTTTCCAGTTTTCTTATTCCTACATAAAGTTACAAATTCCCCCAGATTTCTCTGTCTTGGTAATTCTTGCTCCCAGGTGGTCCAGTATAAGGGAAGTATTAAGACCATACTTAAATTTGGGGGCTTGGGGCAGCTGCAACATCTTAAGGGATTTCTTACTAAAGTGAGGTCTCTTGTCAAGTATTTTGCTGAAGACATTGTATTGCAAGCTATAGGTAGCTAGCTATTAAATATGTATTACAGGCTATATCTGTGAAAAGAAAGAGAGTGCTTGGTGATCCCAGCACAGTAGCCCTTGAAAGCCTCATTGCCTGCTGGTGCTCTTTATTCAAAAAGCTGTTTTCCTTAATTTTTTTTCTCTTCTTCCTTCTTTACAATACATTGCAGAAGCTTATGGGGGCCCTACTTCTACTATAATGTCAACAATAAAAAAGTGTTTTTAATAGAAATGTGGCTGAAATGTTGCAGAGATAGCCAAAATGCATAATGTTCCACTGTCGCATGCTTTTAAGAAGGATGATTTTCAACTAGAATGTGTTTGGCTGAAAGATTTTAACCTGCTCTAATGCAGAGTAAGATCAACATTTAAAATACAGTAGAAGCATTGTGAGAATGTCATTCTTGTTAAGCCCAAAGGCCTTCAGGATAATCCTGATTGCTGCGTTTCTTTGGAGCTTTACATGAGAATTTGGATAGGAACTAAGCTGATGTTATAACATTCCTATCTTTGCAAATGCTGTTTTGTTAATGTGAATTGCTGTGTTTATTTTATTGCATGTGTACTTAGAGATTTGGCAGTTGGATAAGTCAGAACTAAATTGGGACAGATTGAACAAGTAAAAAGAAAGTTAGAAACATTAATTTTGTTGAACAGCTGTGCTTCAAGAGGTGTAAAGTCAGTTGTACCTGTTCAATTTCCATGCTGGAAAACACTGGAGAATCTTTACTGTGTCTATGGCTGCTGGGACTGGTGGCTGGCAGCTGCTATAGGGTGTAAATCTTTAGTAGCTCAAAAAGTCGTTTGCAGTTCAAGAAAATAGAGATCTCTGTGGTTTTTCCTTCTTCTGTATTGTAAAGCTAGACAGACTATAAAGTGACAAGAAAATTAAATTGATGAAAGGCTAAGATTTCCCAAAAGCACAGTGTCAAAAGTTCATGCAAGGGTCTAAAGGGTGTATCTGTGGACAAAGATTGCTGTGCTTCATAATGAAAAAGAAAAATTGCTACATCTCCACTGGTTCAGATTCAGAGATCAATTTAATTCTGTTGCTCTTACACCATTCCCATGAATAAGTGAGAAAATCTGTACCTGCAGCAAGTCTTCCAAATTTTCTACTTGCTATTTAAGTGTCTTTGTAGGGGTGTAACTGTATCCAGACAGTTGGGCTTTTACTTACATAAAACCAGTGGTGGCTTTTCTTTTGGTAAAGACGAAGAACCTCACACTTAATTAATTGCTGTGGTAAAACCCGTGAGCACAGACTGGCTGTCAGCAGCATTGAGGAGGTGTTGCATGCTTGTCTGAGTTCACATTCACTTGTGGAGCATCCTTTGCACTGTGAGTGACATCCCTCACTCATGATGTTATTTATTGTTCAGATTTTTGAGCAAAAGAATATTCAAGTCCCATGATGGGCATCAGGTACCTTGCCAGGTTTGCATATTGGAGCACCAGAAGGAAAGAGGAGCTGTGGAGATGGTGTGAGAACTATGCCCATGATCAGAGGGTTGGAGCACCTCTTCTGTGAAGAGAGAATGAGAGTTGCAGTTGTTCAGCCTGGAGAAGAGAGGAGCCCTTACTTAATACTTCTAATACTTAAAAGGGGGCTTATAAGAAAGCTGAAGCAGGATGTTCTGTCAAGGCCTGTAGAGATGGGACAAAAGAAAATAGCTTTGAACTGAGAGTGGGTAGATTTAGATTAAATATAAGGAAGAAATTTCTTATGCTAAAGGTGGTGAGGCACTGCAACAGGTTGCCCAGAGAATTCTGAAAGCCTGATTCGCTTTCACTCTAGTTTGGACAGAAGATTAGGGCTGAATTGCTGGCTTGCTTTGCCGTCGTGTGGCTTGGCAGGGACAACTTTGTTAGAGCAGTGCTGTTCATTTTCTAGGGCAGAATTTTAAAATTACCTTCACTTTTCAGTTTTGTTCTATTGCAGTTGAAGGAAGTGGTGGGTTATTGTCAGTAGAATTAGGCCAACACTGAAGGCTTTTGAAAACCCTATTTTGAGAAGCTGTGTAGGTGCTGAAGACAACAGTAACCATAATTACTATTTATATAGCACAAAGTTGTCTGTCTAAGAAAAAGCATTCATGGATCTTTGAGGCCCAGTGGGGTAAATACATCTGTTCATTATGTCTTGTGCCTTGTGTAGGGTACAGAAATAAAGGTAATGATATCAACAGCAAGCTTAATAGCTTGTAGTTATGGTAAAATACAAATCCCAGAAGGTGCTTGATTGCAAACTTAGGTGAGGTCCAGCAGCCAGCTTATTTTCCAGCCAAAGTGGGCCCTGATGCTGAGGTACTATGTGGTCTGGGTTGAGTCTCTTTAACAAGATCAGTGTAGAAATTGTAGAACTTTGTTATCAGGGCTGAGGAGTGGCTCAGCCTGTGCATTGTTTTGCCTGGGGCTGCTTCCCCTGGCCAAGGCTTCAAGGGCAGCCTGTGCAAGGGATGGAGGGATGGAGATGGGTCGGGTGAGAGACTGATCCCACCTGGCTGTCAGCTGCAGGCTTACCCTCACTGCTGAGACATCCTCCTGGATTATCTTCCAGTCATTGCAAATTATGATTCAGGTGTATTAAAGAGCTGCCTGCTGACAGCAAGCGTAGCTCACAAGCAGATCCACTACTGGCTCACTTCTTATTCTTCCCTGATATGAGTCTGGTGAGTGATAGATGCCCTTAGTCGGGGAGTGACACAATGAGGTCTCCCACTGGAAGATGGCTTTCATGGCTCACTGTAATTGAGCAGGGCTGTGCCTCCAGCAGTTCTGCAGCAGCACTTCCCTCTTCCACTTGCTAAAGCTACTCGGGGATGCTGCTTTGTTCACATCACTTCCTCTTGCCTTCCCACTCAGCTGGTCCACTGTTCTTGCTCTGAGTAGGGAGCGGTGTTTGAAGGGTGAGTGATGCATCCCTTGTGTTTTCTTCAAGTCTGCAGGCTTATGCTTCTCAGCCATGGCTTTTGTGGGAAGGGGAGGCAGGGAGAGGCTGGCTGCTGCTGAAGTATTAGCTGCACACCTAGGCAAAAATGGTGGTTTTCAGTGCTTCCTTTATTTGTTCATACCAATGTGTACATCACTGTCAAGAGCAGGCAAGGAGACAATTTACCCAGTCTTTGCTGCGATTGTTGGTGTTTAGAAGTTGTGACTGTCCAGTTATAACACTATTAATAAACCACGCAGTCATGAGGTGAAAGCTCCCGTAAGCATTTTGAAGCTGCGCAGGTCTAACACTTGGCCCATGTGTGCTTTCCCACAGCCGACAATGCCAGCCGCCCTTCCCGCCGCCGGCCCAGCAGCACAGCCCCATGTCCTCGCAGGCCACCGCTGGCCCTCTGCTCCCAGGCTCCTTGCCCCCACTGCCAGCCCCTGCAGCTGCCCAGACCCCGACGCTGCCGGGCCAGCAGCTGACACCCGACGCCTTTGCCATTGTGGAGCGGGCGCAGCAGATGGTGGAGATGCTCTCCGAGGAGAACCACGTGCTGCGGCAGGAGCTGGAGGGGTACTACGAGAAGGCAGACAAGCTGCAGAAGGTCGGTGTGGGGATTGGGACGGGGCCTGGCCAGGATAACCATCTTGGTGCTTCTGCCTTTGGGCAGCTGTTCTTCATAATTGTGTCACTGCAGTGGAGATGCACCACTGGCCATTTCTAACCATTGCCTCTCCATGGTGGTCTCACAGAAGGATGAAACAGGACAGCCCATCAGATATCTCTCAACTGGATATTTTCCCCTTCCATCCTTCCATGCTGGCCTTGCTGGAGCTTTCTCTGGAAGTCTCCCATGGGCAGTATGTTCCTGGTGCAGCGGGATCCTGCACCATCTGCACAGGGGTTAGAGATGCAGGTGAGACACGTTCTCATCTGTCCCAAGCAGTCTTGTCGACCACAAGCTCTACAGTCTTAGGAAGTGTAACAGCCACCAGTGGGGTTGTCCATTGTTTGGAAATGGATTAACTGAGTTGTCTTAGAGGCTTTCAGTTACTGCTCCTTGAGTTTCTAAGAACTGATATTAGACATCCATTTGAATGTGTTGGTTCTGAAAGCACACCCCTTATCTGAAAGAACCATTTGGTAAAGATTTTGCTCAAAACCCATTTTTCTGAGAGATCCTGCATGCTCTTTCTTTTCTATAAGCATGCAGGTTTTTTCAGTGGAGAAGGGTGATGTCTTGCATGCTGCCTAGGGTGAGAAGATGAAGAATTGTATCAAATGAATACAAGTTGCTTAAAACTGAGGCTCACTGAAGGCAAATCAGAGATGCTCCCCAGATCTGTTGGCTTTGAGTCCCAAGGGCTCGGTCCAAATAACTTAGTTAGGACCCTGCACTGCTATTTCATTTATGTCTTCCTACCACTTATACACAAATGAGCTTACACTGCAGGTCTTTTCTCTCTGAATTTAGGAGTCTACATAGGCTCTCAGTTTTTTGGTATGCTGTGCAGAATTGGGTGTTCTTGGAGACACCCTTCACAGAAGAAACAGCACCTCTGAGAGCCCTATGTCCCAGCCTCAGATTTGGGAGAAATTTGTGACAATCTGTTCAAAGAGATCAGAAAAAAGACCTGGTGTTTTGTAGCTGCTGTCTTTTCTGCCTCCTTCTCTACAATAAGATGAGTTGAGTTTGTTCATAGAATTTCCTAAACGTAGTTAAAAAATTTTTGCAGTAACATGAACTATTTGCCAAGAAATCTGCAAAAACTTTAATACTGACTTCCCTGTGGCCTTTGTGGGCAAAAAAAAATATTCCAGCTATTAATTTTACAAAAGCTGCATTGTTCAGTAAAAGGTATTTAAGTGTAATGCCCTATAAATATTCTGGTTTCTTTCACTCTTGGAAATGGCTCTCTCTTTATCTTGGATGCCCTGCAAGTCTATTGCATCAGACACCAACAGAAAGGTATTCAAGCATGGGCTGAAGTCTCACTTCAGTCAATAAAGTGTGGACTTGAGTCCCATTGACTTTGGGGGAATGTAAGCGGAGTATTAAAGTGAAACACACACTCAAGTGCATTCTTTCTTCAGGAAACCAAATCTCTAACACATGGTATCCCTCCCATGCTGCTATTGCTGTGTTTGAACACAAGGTCAGGGCAGGTCTTCATCGGTTCCCACAAACATTGCCTCTGGAAATGTGACTGAGTTAAATTACCTACTTTGGATGTGAAAACTCTTCCCTCTTGTTGCAAGTGGAAATGTCAGGAAGGAGTACTTCTTGTTTGTGGGTAACAATTTTATTCTGGGTAGCACCACCTTCCCACTACTTTTATTTGTTACAGAATAGGAGAAGTTAGAGAAAGTCAGCCTGACTTGTAGGACTCCCTGGGCATTTGTACAAACAGATCAGTTCTGAGGGTTGTCACATTCTCAGTTGTGTGTGAACAGACTTTTGTGGAGAGGTACAAGGTGGTGATGAATCCCTGCGCTGTTTGATGAGTTGCCTCATTTTCTTGCCTAAAAAGAGTTGGAAGAGGAATTGTGTGCATTTAATTTTGAGCTTTTTGCTTTTTGTGATTTTCCCTTTTCCAAGTGGTGTTACCTTGCTGAAGTTGAATTGCCAGGCTGAGCTGACTCTTCCCCGTGCCACGTGTGGGTTGTTTGAGTGGGTTGGCTCCAGGAGCTACAAGGCAGAAAAAAGGCTGAATTATTTTATTCTCATCCATGGAAGAAGGAGAAGGAAATCCCAGAGCTGTTGAGAAATGCCAACACAATTTATGGCTGTTCTTCTGCTCTGCTTTGATTTTGTTCAGTGCTGATGGAGCGCTTGCTACAGCAAGTTTTGCCTCCAGGGCTGAAGGTTGTGTGGTGATGTGTTTTGGGAAATACCAGCATACAGAGGGCCAAGCAGAGCCCTTGTGGTAACCAGCAGCATTGGGCCAGACTGTTGGGCTGTGGAAACCCATTTTTGTGCTGGCAAATCTACTTTGCTGTGGTAGGAGCTCCCTGGAGAAAGCATCTCCTCCTGCAGACAGTGGCTTACCAACTCCCTGAACAATTCAGAGTGAACCAAATTAAAGTATCTTGCTAAGGGCATTGTTCAAATGCCTCTAAAGCACTGGCAGGCTTGGGGCATCAACCATCTCTCTAGGAAATCTGCTCCAGGGTTTGACCACCCACTCAGTAAAGAGACACCTTCTCATGGCTAGTCTGACTCTCCCCACTTGTTTCAGCTTTTGTGCTTGTGAATAAGCTGGAAGCAGAAATTGGGGAAGGCAGTCCATCGTGGCTCTGCCAGGCTTTCCATGGTGTGTGGTTTGGAGGTGCTGCCTGCCCATGGGCTGTGTCTTGACAGAGTGGCTCCAGCATTGTGGGAAGTGCAGATCCAGGCTGCTGGAGCCTGGCTGCCGGTTCCTACATGCCCAGTGGGGTGACAGGTCCAGTGTCCCTGGTGCTTTCATTCTGCAAGTTGCTGCAGCTGGAAAATCATTTCTGGAGCTTACTGAGAGGGACCTAACTCTTCAGCATGTGGAGGTGAGCTTGCACCCTGGCTTCAAAAACCATGAGTCTGTCCCACCCATGACAAGAGGCCAAAAAAGCGCCAGATTTAGAAAGGTATGTGGGAGGCTGTATGTGTTTTTGTTTTTCCAGCCTGTGCACATTATCAAGCCTTTCTCCACAAACACAAGGGCCAAGCATGCAGGAACAGATTTCCCCATCAGTGTTGATCATCTCTGCAGCAATGATTTTACCAAAGCTGCATCACTTAACATGACATTATCTTTGTAAAAGAATTGGGTGGATTGAGCTGAACAGCAAAACTCTACCCAGGACTATTCTTCTGTTAGTCTTTTGGGCTCAGGTCTTTAGATGCAAGTTCACCACTAAGGGATTCCTCTGCATACCCTGCTTGCAGTTTGCCAGATTTCACGGAGATGAAGTTAAGAAGATTGAAAACCCAAAACATTTGGTTCTGTCTGTTACAGTTTTTCTTGTATAAAGCAGTCTTCAGTCAAGGATGGAAAGGAATGGATCACAGTAGTTTAAAGGCAACATGAGGCCAGAGCTGAGCCTAAAATACTTTTGGTGGCATTCAGAGCTCAGAGATAAGTTCTGGATCAGGATCCTCTTGAATAATAAATGTTGCCTCCTACACTCTCTAGGAGAGAATACAGCTCACACAAGTACACCATTTATTGTTTTTTCTCCTCTTGGATGGCATTAAAGCAGTCACCTTGGTCATAGACCAAAGGCAACCAAGCAGTTCCATCGAGTCTAGCCCACCTCAAGCTTTTGTGGGAGCTGCCAATGGGGTGTCCTGGGATGTTTTTGCATGGTGAGCTGCCCCACAGGGTGTTTACAGGGGTCCCCACTGCAGGAGCCACCAGCATTGCCAGGGAGATTGGTCATGGCAGAGTTGGTGACTGGTGTGACACTGGACATGAACATTGACCTGACCCCCCATTGCCTGACACATTGGAATGTGCTGGGCAAACACTGGGACGGGACACATTCCTGCAGGGCTTTAACAGGAACTCTCTCTCCTTTCAGTTTGAAATTGAGATTCAGAGGATTTCAGAAGCTTATGAGGGTTTGGTCAAGACCACTACTAAGAGGGAGTCCCTGGACAAAGCGATGAGAAACAAACTCGAAGGAGAAATTAGGAGACTTCATGACTTCAACAGGGATCTCCGAGGTACGTTACAGTTGCTTGTGGTTTTTTTCCCCTTTGGCTGGCCTGGTGTTTCACTTACAAGCTCCAGAGCAGCAGGCTTTAGAGGAGTGGCTTCATACAATATTTAGCAACACATCATGAGGAATAAGGCCCTGCTCATTGGCATTAGGCAAATCTGCTGTTAACCCCCTGGTGGCAAAAAAAACCTTCTGGCAAAGTGTAAGAATTAGCTCCAGATGGTGCCTTTGTGTTGAGCACTTGAAAATATGAATTTGACAGCAAGGCCACTAGTCACAGTATTCTGTCCACTCCTGAAGAGCTGAAGAGCAAATTGTAGTGTAAAACATGCTGTGTTACCCACAAATCCCCAAGGTCACTGCCTTCACAGACCAGTAGCGAGGATTGAAGGGTATCTCTTTTTAAGAAACTTAAAATTGAGGGTGTATCCTTTTGAGAAAGGAAATGGAGGATATGTTGGGTAACTATTGCCCATCCAGGTTCCTGATGGGGGTACTTTGGTGCTCACTGCTCATGCAGTGAGGTGCCTTCTGCAAGCTGACTTACGATTTTTGGAATGGTGCAAGGTGGATCACATGGTCTTTTTGAAGGGGGAAGTTTCTGAAGGCATGACCTTCCCAGGGGAAGCTGTCCTTGGCTGCAGAAAATGCTTTCTTTCCCAGGGCATCCCCAAGGAGTGGTGTCACTGGGCTGGGTGCTGCCTTTCCCCAGGATGTCTTGCTGCACCAGGGGCAGCTCTTCATTGCAGGAAAGCAGCCATCCCCTTGCAAAGCTGGGTAATTCAGATTGCAGATGCCTTATGCATTTTGAGTAGTGTGAGAGATGATTGCCTGGGCATGTCAGCTGTGAATGGCAGAGGCTTTCCCCCCAGTTTCTGTGAATCTGAATAACACAGCTTCATGGAAGAGGTCAAAGGCCTCATCTTTTATGGATGCGTCAGCCTCCATTTTAATATCCTCCTTCAGAGAGTCTATTTATACTGCTCTGCTGGCAAGCGTCTTATTTTCTTGGTTGGCCTACAATTTTATATACATATATTTATGCTTGAAGTATTTCCTGTTTTTTGCAGAACGACTGGAGACAGCCAATAGGCAGCTGGCCAGCAGAGACTTCGATGGGCACGAGGATAAGGCAACAGAGGGCCTTTATGCCACTCAGAGTGAGTACTGTGCTTATCTGTTTGACAGATGCAGACATATATATATATATGCATATATACATGCACACATATATACATAGTGGGGTGGAGGTAAATACTATTCTTTTAATTGTTGTCCTGCTTGTGACTTGCTTTTACTCAGCTAATTCATCACATACTCTTGTTTAAGCTGCAGATTGGATTGTTTAGGGTAGGTTTGTTTCTCCCTGAGAACCAGAACCAAGCAGTGGGAGTTAATGGTAACACAACTTAGCTTATTTTTGATAAATATTTATCTGAAATTGTGAAGTGTTGCTTGCAGAGATAACCTCTAGGGATGCATGGTTTTTAGAGAAGCCAGATTCTTTTCTTGGCTGGGAAAAGCTCAGAGTGAGCTCTGCTGACTAGTTGTCAGTGCCATGGTTTGACTAAGACCAGAAAAAGCAGAGCTCAACCATGCTTTTTACAAAGGACTGAAGTGGCAGACATTTTACAGCTTCTGTTGCTATGGAAGCATCCATTCCCAGTACATTGTAGGCTCTCATAATGACTGGCTATAGTACTGCTGGTCTCCTTGCCATGCACTGCTGTGTGTGTGACCATCCAACCTGAGCAGCTGGATGCTGTGTGGCAGTGTGTGGCTTCTTTTGTATCTAAGCATCTTCAGCATGCTTCCAGAGGGGCTTGGTCACCTGGAAGCTGTGCAATGTTTAGTGGGCTTAAATCCCAGTGAAGCTCATTGCTGTGTACAGCTCATTCTCCTATTTTATCACACTAAGAGCTTCCTTGGAAGATGAGCTGTAACTGCAGAGAACCATCCACCTCCATTAGCATTGCAGAGTTTGGCACTATTCAACATGCCTCACCACCAGATCTGTAATGTCCAGCAGCTGCTCCAAATGCTGGAGAGCCTTCTCCTGGCTCCCACCAGCAGCAATGATGCCAGCATGGCTGATTGTTTGGTGTATGTGTGCAGAAACCAGAAAAGAATCCTATGATCTTTTCCATTATTGTGTGAGCTTTGCCGTATTAGCAAATGGCTTAAAGGTGTGCAGATACTGCTGCAAATCCAACAGGATGATCTCTCAAGGAAATGGCATTGCTGGATAAATCTTGTCATCCTCAGGAAGAGTTCAAATGGGATAAGCTGCTCAGTGGAAATTGGAGACTGGGATCTGCTCTCTTTGTGTAGAGACAGCCTGGCAGTGTTTCTATGTGCTATTAGCTACAAGGAGGAGTTAAATCCCCAGGATGGACTCAAATTGAGTTCTTTTCCAGTACATAAACATGCTGTGTGCTT
Organism: Muscicapa striata striata; assembly: GCA_030060385.1. Lineage (NCBI taxonomy): Eukaryota > Metazoa > Chordata > Aves > Passeriformes > Muscicapidae > Muscicapa > Muscicapa striata. The sequence continues at coordinate 2,763,762 of JAREIS010000120.1, forward strand.
CTACTGATAAATATCTAGCAGTGAAACTTTGCTCTGTGCACTCAGCATATTGCTGCAATCAATTCACAGCTTACAAACAAATATAGCTTTTTGGATCCTATCACATAAGAAGGTCTGGATGCTTGGAGTATCTCCTGGCTAGGCTAGAGTGCTAAATGTTACTAATGCAATGCAGAGTGCTTCCAAGAATAGAAAAATGGGCACATGTAAAGCAGGTCCTCTTCAGTCATGTTCTTTGGGCTGCTGGGACATGCACAGTACTGACCTCGATATCAGGGTGTCTGCCTGAAACACTCCTCTCAGAGTCCATAAAAGGTTCTGCTTGGAAGTCCTCTGTCGCTGACGGCATTTATACACTGATTTTTTTGTGTTTCTGAGTCTTCCACAGGGTCAGGCTGTGACTGGGGTTCGGTTATACCTCATGGTTCACCTGGGGGTTTTTGGAAACACAGTTTGTATCTTTCTTATGTCTTTTAATGGGGTTCACAGGCAGAAAACTGAGAAGAAGGAAACTGAGTTTTAGCTGCTTTATATACACTGAGATTGAAATAGTCACTTTTAGAAGAAGAGAAAAAAGTTTGTTGTGAAACTGATATTTTGGTTTTTTCCTAAGAGTAGCAGGTTATTAAATAAATGCAGGTTAGTAAATGCAAATCTTAGTTTTCATTAGGAAAGCAAAAGCAGATTTCTAGTCTCTATGTTTGTGGATGACAACTGGGAAACATGACACAAGTTATGCAAGAAGACTCCGACTTCGCCAGTTTCCTAAAAGTTGTCATTTTTAAGCTACTCTGGTGATAAGCTGAAGAAATAAAGATAAGATTCTTGAGGTTGGTAATACTGCATACCAATTTTTCTATGGTAAAACTCCAGTAATGGGAGAAACTCCCTGAAAAAGAAATCTGGGAAGGCAGGATGTTCAAGGATCATTTCTCAGTTATTCACAGAGCTTTCCATTAGCAGTGCAACAGTGCAGAGCAGTCATGCACTCTGAGATGGAGACTGCAGGTGACAAAAAAATCTTATTCTTTGTAATAATAGACAAAGCCAGGCCACTTGCCTCTAAGTATTGAGTGCTAGGCATTTGTGCCTTGAAGAAATGCTACTGTTCTTTCAGGGGCTGGAAAATGCTCACACTGTATTAGTTTCAAGATAATTATGTGATGTTTTGTCAGGAAAAAGGGCTTTTTTAAGGAAAGCCATGAAGCAGCGGCTGATGAAGGCATATGGGCCCATATAGGCAAGAGAGGAGACAGGAGGAGGCTAAGAGATGCTGTGGAAAGGAAGAGGCAGGAAGACTGAGGATGGTTTCAAGGGCATAGGGCTGAGAGGAAGCTTATGATGTCATATCTTGGGAAAAATATGTTTTGGTGGAGTGTGAGAATTTTGTGTTGTATGTTGTGGGGGATTTCTGAACTGTGGGAGCACTGTTTTTTCAGATGTCTGAGAGAGATTGAGGCCTGTGCCCATCCATGTGGCTCTGTATCTATCAGTGGGGATTCACGGACAGTTCTAGCCTTACGCTTTGTGAGTGTTCAGTTCATGTGCTATGAACTTGTGCCTGTATCTCTGTCCCAAATATCCCAGGCAAAGAAATGTTCCCATCTCCAGACCGGAAATAATCAGGAAATAATCTGCATTGCTGCTCCAGGCCTCCCTTGGCCCAGCTTTGTCAGCATCAAACCACAGCTGCAGAGGACTGAGTGAGGCTTGGGCAGATGGACAGATGGACAGTAGCTCTGCTGCTCCTCTGGAGGGAAACATCAATGTCTGGGCCTGGCAACCTGGCCCTATTTAATGTGCAGAGAATTTAGTAAAGCTGTGGAAGACTTTCTCCTGTTTGGCTGCTTGTTGTAAATACTGGTTCATTCATTTTTCATATTAACCAGCTGCTGAAAGGTCTATGGAGCAGGCAACAAGGCCCTATCCTCATTTCAGATTCCTTCTGGGGAGATTGTCAGAGCATGAGGGCCCATCCTGCTCTTGATCCCTGTCTCACAGCCATGGCTGTTTGAGAAGGTTGGGCCACTGGAGTTGGCTGGGACACAGCTTGATCTGGGTGAGCAGAAGAGGTGACTCTAGTGCCCCATCCTGGTGCATCAGCTAGTCCAAGGGTGACTGGCAGCAGCTGCCATGGTGTACACCTGTGACCAGGGATGGAGGATGGCAGAGCTTCTCCACACACTTGCCTTGTCAGGGGCTGCAGGATTGACAAGAGGCTAAAAAGTCCCTCAGGTTTCACTGAGGAAAGGCATGTTTGCTGGAAAGCATCTGTGGAATTAACAGCTGTGAGTGAAGAGCCACCATTGGGAAATGAAAACCTGCATAAGAGAAATTATTGGAAGTGCTGCAAGGGATGTAGTATGGGAGCCACTCTTGTTTGCAGGAAATCTCCTGCAGCCAAATTAATCTCTGGCTGTGGTAATTTGATATATTTTCTTCTGTCAGCAGTGTTATTTTGTAGTAGCAAGGACTGTCTTTAAAATATGTCCATGTTGCCACTCTGCAACATCAGAGCAAGGCAAAACTCAGCTTGGGATGTATTGAGAAGATTATTAAATTGGCCAAATAAGTTGATACTCGGATCTAATGTGTGCTAAGGTTGGAGTCACATCTGAGTTACACTAAATCTGTATCATCTCATGCCTGTATCTTTTTGTCTAAAGTTTCCATTTCAAATCATGTTCAAGACTTGTCTACTTTTGATGCACTTGCCCAGCCTGGCAAGTCAGAACACCTGTTTGAGAAGCACTGAAGCAGCCTCCTTACTTTATCCCCTTTCTTCTACCCAGCCAGAGCACAGGTGTAATATCCACAGTGTGTGGAGGTACAAGTCAGAGGCAGTGTGCAGAAGGCTGTGAGATTGCAACTGTGAGCTGCAACAGTGAAGCCTTTTGGGAACTGTTCTGTAATGGGGTATGGCAGTGACCCACCAGAACACAGAAATAGTTATTAATTTGAGTCCTTTAGTTAAAAAGGTGTATGCAAGGGTAGTGCAGTAAAACAGTGGTTTTAGACTTAAAGGATATTCTTGTTTGCACTTTAAGAGAATTTAGGGTATGTTCAACTAAGTCATTCTTCCCTAAAAATTAATGCAAGCAAAATACTTATAAAATGTACCTCCAGGATTTTACAGGATGAAACTGACATGGAGAAGTGTTAAGAGCTGTTCAGGAAATTTTTCTTGCCAGCTTTCTAGTGGTGATTATTTTGTGTATTTGTGTAAAATTGGTCCTCTTTTGGCAGGATAGAAAGCACAATACAGCAAGGTAGGCTGAGGACTTCAAGTTCCATGAATGAAAGTTGAAAATTAAGATGCCAAGTCCTGTTTTGCCGTGTGTTATCCTCATGTGTAACATGAAACATGGGTTTCAAATCCAGAGCAGAGCACATGTGGTCCCAGCGTGAGGTGGTGGAGTGCAGGGCTGAAATAACATACATCTCCTAGCTTCTTTATCCTCTAATGACATTAACTCCCTGATAATTTGCCCAGATTTACACTTTTCTACTGTAGATACTGCTGTTCCTTCTGGCTAATCTGATTGAAGTAAATATTTTTGCATTGAAGGAAGAGGTCTGCGTGTCTAATATAAAATCCCTTGCCAGCAAGGGAAGAAGGCCACCATTGTACCAAGATGTCTCATGGTGGCAGTTGGTGGTTCAGCATCCACAGCACTCACTGGGCTTTGCCTGTGGGCTTTGCAGTGACCAGCATGATGGTGTTGCTGCCAGGAATTTTTATGAGGTGCTGAGTTCCCCCTTTTAGGATAAATGAGAAGGCAGCTGGGTGGGTTTGGACTCACCTCCTCCACTTCTGCCTTGTTGCACATGGCTCAGCTTGTGTACATCTCACCTCGCTGCAGGCACCTGCTGATGGTGCATGAATTAAACCTTTCTCATCCCACCTGCCCTGCTAGGGGTAGTTCAGGTCTGAAATGGAATGGCTTTGGCCATGTGAAGTTTTCTGACCTTGCTTGGGAGAAGGTGGATGTTTGGGCTTCCAGCTTGAGTGGTCACGTTTTGGTGGCATGGGCTGGATGTTTGGGGCAGATTTCCCATGTTTCAGTGTTTTTGAAGCAACTTTTTTCTTTAGCTAAAAACTAATAAATTATATAGTGCTTTGTTTTAAAAATCAAAAATTGAAACAACATTTAATTAATGCCAAATAAAATTTTTGAGGAAATTTTCCAAGTATCTATTTTTGTTGTCATTCAGAACAAAGGCTGGATTTTGAAATTTCAGATATCACTGAAAGAAACCTTGATCCCCTGCTCACTCCAGTCATTAACTGTTTATGTTGTAACACCAGGGATCCAGTGATTTGCCTGTGATACTCATGTTCCCAGAAAAGGCTTCTCAGCACTTTCAGGGCAGAAGCAGATGTAACCAAGCATTTCCCCAGGCAGCTTGCCAGCAAAGTCAATGGTGGGCCTGCAGTTTGTTGCTGAAGACAAAGATGTGAGCAGAGCTGACTGAATTTAGCCAGTTGTTTATTTTTTAATGTTGTTTTAAATCTTACCCAAAAAAGGGATGATTTTTCAGCACAGAGGTTATCTATGTGCTTTAGTCTCACTTGTGGTGCTTAGCAGAAGGGGAGCACTGGCCACTGGATCCTTAAGTCCTGCAGGTCCAGAAGGTCACCCAGAGCCCCCATGGGCCTGAAATGGCTCCCATAGCCTCCCTTTTTTGGTCAGAGGAAGCGTGTGCAGAGGCCTTCTATCACATTCTTCATTACCATTTTCCCCTCTTTCCATTTTCAGGATGTCCAGCACAGATTTGTGTTTACTATTTGGCTTCTTCACATTTTCTGTATGTCACAATCTTCATCCTTGCAAATAAAAAGCATGAGGCACAGCACAGCCCACATCCATGGGGCTGACATTTCTTGGGCCATTACAGAAGGCAGCAGCATTGAAGCTGGCAGCTATAATCAGTTCTTGATGTAAAAAAATGGGTTGTTGGTGCAAGGCAAAATTCTGCTGGGGGATGTGCTAGCAGTTCAGCCAAATGGAAAGCTGTGAGGCAGTGCTGGAGACCACAAGCTCTGCTAGTGCAGATGCAGCCCAAGCTGCCACTTGTCCCTGCTTCTGGTGTAAGGCTGGGCACTGAGGGGCTCAGCCCTGGCGGTAGAAGCTCCTTGCCTGCTGCGTCTCAGCAGTGTGTTATAAAGGCCCTACTTGCTGCTTTTCATTTTGTTTTTGTTTTGATTTTTGTTTTTCTAGGGAGGTGTCAGCTTAGCTCTGGTGTGTGGCTGTCCTCATGGAGTGGCTCTTGTTCTTGTCATTCTTTCAGACAAAGAGCACTTGAAGGAGAAGGAAAAGTTGGAGATGGAGCTGGCAGCTGTACGTTCAGCCAATGAGGACCAGCGGAGGCACATCGAAATCCTTGACCAGGCCCTAAACAATGCACAAGCCAAGGTTATCAAGCTGGAAGAGGAGGTGAGGCATGGACAATATTTCTGTGCTCTGAGGATAGACATGGCTTTCTCCATCCAAGTCCTGATTCTCTTCTACCCACAGGGTGCTAAGTCTTCCTGTTTCCCTTGCACTTGTCCTTTTATAGAGAAAATGTGTTGTTACACAGTACTGAGTCAAACAAGCAAGCAAAGGAGACCATGGATGTGTCTAGAGCAAAGTCTTCAACCTGTAACCAGGAACTAATGATTACTTAGAGTCTGGAAGATTTAAAGTACTATATGTGGGTGCTGAAGGCTGGTTTGTACCTGACCATTGCCCCATTCTGACTCCCTGTTTAGAAACATTTTTAAAACTCCATTTCCTCAGATGGATGCACTCAGCAGCAGGAAGAGGATGAGTTTAAGTTTAACTGCTCCTTTGTTAGTTAGACTAAAGCCTGCTCACTATCCAGGTGTATTTGGGGCAGCCCCTTTGGGCTAGCTGCAGGAGCCAGCATGTCTTTAATTGTACATAATTCACTTGACAGGCTGGCTGAGAGGCAGCCTGAGGTTTTCTATTTGCATTTCATTACAAAGGGCTGAATAAAGGACTCATGGCATCATGGAGGGGGTGGGAAGAAATAGTGTTTAGCTTTTGTCTGGTCCACAGACTGTCAGGTAACATTGACTTGCTGAGTTGAGACTAGTGAAGGCAGAAGCATATACAGTGATGGCCAGGCAGGTAGTCCAAACACCTACCTTGTGCCTGCTGTATTGTAATAAGTATGTTTGCAGCCTTAGGGGTCTAAATGCTTGACAGTAGTCAGATTTTAGTATAGTCATCCAACAGAAGTGTACTTCTGCTGGATCCTGGATTTTGGACTGGTAGAGCTGAGGAGAGGTTAGATGTTCCCCTCTAGAGAGCTCCTAACCTGCCCAGGACATGGTAAATTCCTGCCTGGGGCACTGCAGGTGTTACAGAGGTGGTAATCTCCTGCCTTGGGCATGGTAGATATCAGAGGTGACATACATGAAAGTGATGCTGTGGTATTTGCAGGGTATATCAGAGTCCTTAGCCTGACTTGATCTAGTTCTTTTTAGCTTCTTTTTTTTTTATTCTAAGGGCAGTTCAAATGAATTTTAGTCCAGCTTCTGTGTTTTAATTGTTCAAGGCAGTGTCAGGCAGCTGGGGTGAAGTGCAGTTAACCTGAGGCTGCCAGCATGTGCCCAAGCTCCAGCACTCACTTTCCCTTTTGTCCTGTTTCATGGCTGAATCAGAGCACCTTTTCAACAGTCTGCAGTGTTTCTGGATCTTAATTAGACAGGCAGAAGATAAGTTGCAGTGTTAAACCTTCATTTTAAACCAGGGATTTTTTACTATAATTCGGAATATTTTGAGGAAAACACAAATTCAGTCAAATCAAAATGACTGTTATTATTGTGAACAGAGCTCTAGCTCATGCACTTCTCTGTAAATCTGCCCAGATTTCTTCTACCACCAGCATGTAATTAACAGCGTTTTAAATCAAGCCTTGAGAAATAAGCAGTAGCTACTAAGTTGAATTAACATAAGATACTGTTCTATGTAAATCTGCATTATCCTGAGTGCCTGCTTGTAGAAGGATTTAATTCAAAATGTGTAGGTGGTATTATCACCACATGTCATTTAGCAGACTGCTGCTGGAATCGTGTCTGTTCCATGCTTTGAATAGAAAACTGAATAGCTGGAGAGGGCTCAGAAAGCAGCTGTACAATTTGTTTGGGGTCGAGAAGCTGTTCTTTGCTGGAAAGAATTAAAGTGAAAAGTTGTCTGAGCTTCAGTCTGTGCACATAAACATGAATCACAGAGTGGGTAAGATTAGAGGGGACCACAGTGGGTCATCTGGTCTAACCTCCCTGCTCAAGCAGGGTCATCCTGTGCACATGACACAGGATTGTGTCCAGATGGTTCTTGACTGTCTACAGTGAGGGAGACTGCACAACCTCTCTGGTCAATCTGTTCCAGTGTTCAGTCACCCACATAGTAAAGAACCGCCAGGTCCTTCTCTGCAGAGCTGCTTTCCAGCAGGCCAGCCCCCACCCTGTACTGGAGTATGGGGTTATTTCTCCCTAGGTGCAGGGCTCTGCATTTGCAGCTGTTGAATTTCAGAAGGTTCCTCTCTGCCCATCTCTCCAGCTGGTTGAAGTCCTTCTGGAGGGCTGCACAGCTCCATGGAGTATCAGCAACTCCTCCCAGCTTTGTGTGTGCAGGGAACTTGCTGAGGAGGCATCTGCCCCTTCACCCAAGTAATTGATTAATAGGTTTAACAATACTGGGCCCAGTATTGAACCTTGGGGGACACCACTAGTGACAAGCCTCCAACCAGACCCTGTGCGACGCTCTGGGATCGCCTGTTCAGGCAGTTCTCAATCCTCCTCACTGTCCACTCATCCACAATTCCTGAGTTTACCCATGAGGATGTTGTGAGAGACAGTATCAAAAGCCTTGCTGAAATCGAAGTAGACAATATCCAGGGATGGAGGAAGAAGGGATTGCTATCAGAGACATTAAACATTGCTGTTTAACCTAAGAGGAAATAATGAGATGCAGTGTTTGGAGGCTGAAGCTGAGCAAATCGAGCTGAAAATAGAGTTAAGAGTAATTAGCACTGAAATAATCTACTTAGAGTGATAGTGGATTCTCCATCTTTTACAGTCTTTCATTCAAATCTCATATCTGTAGAATTCAATTGTTCAAACTGGACTTACATTTCTAACATGGATATTTTTCCAAGACCCACTCAACTTTACTCATATTTGTTTGGATGATCCCCTTTTAGCCTTAGCTCTTCTTCATCTTTATTTTCCTAATCCCCAGGACAAGGGCAGTGTGTTCAGGCAAGTTTGCTGATCTAGTGAGGAAGTGAATTGTTTAATTAAATGCTTTTTGCTCTAGTGGATCACAGTTTGGAAACAGAACAAGAAGTAATTTGCTTAAAATGCATAAGAAAAAGCCAGATTAGGCATTAGGGTAAAGGTTTTCTGGCAGTAAAGGAAAATAAGCTGTGAAGTAGTTTGCAGGGATAGGTCGTGTAATTGCTACCCCTGGGTGATTTTGTAAACAGCTTATACAGATATGTGCCAGGTTTTGTGTACAGTTGATCCTACGAGGCAGCAGGGGGATGGATTGGTACCTTTCCAGTTGCCATCCATTTCTGGGGTTTTTTGGACACGATGTGTCTGTGAGGTGTTGGACCTTAGTTTTACATGTCTCTGATTATAGTCACCCCTCCCTTATGGACCCATGCTTCACTGACAACCCAAATTAATTTGAATTACAACATTTTATACTTTGTGTTTTAAATGCATTGGTGATTTTTTTGTTTATGAATCTACATGCAGACTAGAAAAGTCAGAATTGGCTGGAGATCCTCCTTATATACTTATGAATGTGGGAACTGTCTTGTTGCATATCTCCTGCAAAATTGTTTTTGAAGGTGGGCATGTGAGCATTGCCTCACACCCACACCCAGAGGTGTGTGAGTGTGAGTCCTGGGGCCTAGAGGGCTGCTCCAAAGCCAAGCTGTGACTGCTGTGATACAGGACCCTGCAGCATTTGGCAGGACATGGGAAAGCAGATGAGGTCTGCTGCCAAAGAGAGACCCTGGGGAGCTCCCTAACCCTCTTTATCCATGCTGGTGTGGCTGGAGGTGACACAAACACCTTCCTACTGCCTAAATATCACATTCAACAAGAAGCCTCTGCTGTGTGGGTCTTGCCAAGTTGTGAGCTCCTGAGGAATGTAGTCTTTATGCTGCTGCCAGAGACTAGTGGGGATTATAATCTCATTAATTTTCATGGAAAGCCCAGGGAGCTGTAAGCATTAGCCTAGATTGCAGCAGGGCTGAGGAGGTCACTTTGCCAGTTGTTGGTGCCAGGTGTTAGGGAGGTTTGTTTAGATCAAGCTATGCTTTTGCTGTGAGCAAGCCTGTATTTCACTTCACCTGTGACATGGATGGATTTAGGGTGACAGAAGAGGAATTCATACCCTTTTGGGGTATGCTGCTTGAGCAATCTCTGTCTGTAAAACCCTGCATTGCAAAATCCTTGTGTCATGTTTAGCCCTTCAATAATTGCATTATAGATGTAAAGAGGGCCTGGCTTTAGCTGCCAGGGCATCTCATCTACAGTTCAGCATGGATGTGAGCAAGATGGAGTAGGTGGAATGCTTCTGGATGCTGGCACTCAGCTTGTTCCACCTGTGTTAGGCAAATATGCAGGAGTGAAGAAAGAGCCCCTCTGTTTGGGTACAGGCAGTGTGTCTAGTATCAGCAGGGAGTCCTCTTAACTGGGTCCATCCTGTGTGTTTGCCCAAAGAGTATCCACCAACCTGACAACTCTTGCTTATAAAATGGCCTGGGGGTTCATAGTTAGCAGATCCCCAGTGGGTGGAAGATCTGGAGCAGCATTCCTCCCAAAAAGAGTAGCTCCGCCCCAGCAATGCCTGGGTACACATTCCCTGCCCATCAAAGAGATACCATCCTTTCCCTAGAGAAACTCTCGGAAGCCAATGCCCAAAGCCATGCTCAAGCCCAGTGCGTGCCTGCAAGCGCACGGGGGTCCCAGCAGCCCAGGGAGGGGTACAGTGCCGTGCCCTCCAGCCTGCTGACCCCTGTACCCCACAGCTGCGCAGGAAGCAGGCCTATGTGGAGAAGGTGGAGAAGCTGCAGCAGGCGCTGACACAGCTGCAGGCGGCCTGTGAGAAGAGGGAGCAGATGGAGCGGCGGCTGCGCACACGCCTGGAGCGAGAGCTGGACTCGCTGAGGATGCAGCAGGTGAGCACAGGGTGATACGGGCAGCACCCAGCACGGGGCCTTTGGTGTTGATTTTCACAGAGATGGGCACTTGCAGCCCTGCCAGGTGAAACCGTGCCTTTGGAGTTGGGTTGTTGTGCTTTCCTCCTAAACCATTCCTTTGGATAGGGTCATGGATCATTGGAAGTCTTCAAGGTCATTTTGGATACGGCTTTGAGCTTTTGAAGTTTTCCCTGCCTATGACAGGAGGGCTGGATTTAGATGATCTTTGAAGGTCCCTTCCAACCCAAACCACTCTATGATTCTTATTCCTGATCTTCAGCAGAAAATGGGGCTGTTCTGCTCTGGGGCTCTGGATACAGTTGAAACCTGCCTGCTGCTGGGCCGAGATGTCCTGGCTCCCCTGCCCAAGGGCTGGCAGAGGAAAATGTCCTTCCAGATTTCTCTCTCTAACAATGGCAGATGGTGCAAAAACCAGCTCCACACAGAAGGAGGAGAGGAAAGGTGTGGTACATGTAAGATTCACCCCAAAAATTTTAGCCGATGTTTTATTGAAAAGGCCAAGTAGAATGATGTGGGATCTGGTAGGAGCAAGACCTAGGCCCCTGTTTGTTCTGTGGAAAGCTTGATGTACGTGGCTCACAGAAACTTCAACCCATGACAGATCTGGAGCCAAGTGATTTAATCTTCAGACAATAAATTATTTACATATCAGTCCAGTCCAGAATGGGCTAGGAGTATGGATTTGAATTTCTGTGTGTGTCCCCTTGTTTTTCAGCAGCCCTGTGTCCTTAGCGGGGTGCTGTTATGCTTGCAATTTATGCACAGTTACTCCTTTGTTATAGCACCTTCATTCCCTAAGTCACAAAGTCCAGTCATCTTGATAAGAGGAAAAAAAAAAAAAAAAAAAAGGGGAGGTTGCAGGGAGAATTTCCAGGATGCAGCCTGCACCAAATGCCAAATACATGGGCATTGGCTCTGGAGAAGAGTGAGTAGATATGCTAAATGTATCAAACTACAGCTTGGGGAAAAACTATCAACATAAGCAAAGCATGATGCTCTTGGAACTCCTGAAGGGCTCACTGGTATCTGTCATCGCATGCATCTGCTACTATAACCTTTCCTTATTTATAAGCCATTAGTGGACACCAAGGCAGCTGTTACACAGAGCTTGTGCTGCCAGAAAGCAGAGGGGCTGATCCTGCTGGCAGGATGCCATTGGGAAATAGCTCTACGGTCAGGGTCAGTGTCAGTGGTTTGCAGAGTCATGAGGCAGCCAGACCTGAGAGCATCCCCTTCCTTCTGGCAGCCCCAGGGCAGGGCAGGTCCCACAGCATCCTTCCCAAGGTATCACTCTGCTGTTGCTCCCTGCAGACCCTTTTCATTCATCTCTACTCTTTCTTGCTCCCATAGAAGTGTTTTAAGTCTTTCTTGCCCAGTCCATGAGCTTGGTGTTCAAGTCTTCTCAGTTCCCCCGAGCCAGCTCTCTTCCAATTTAACAAAGGAATTACATGGAATATGACATGCTAATGCCATTTCAGAAAAGAACATCTGAGAAAAATACAATTAAAATTCAAGGGAAGGTAAAACTAGAACTAAGAAAGGCTGGAATACAGAGACAAATGGATACATTAAGTAAGAGAGATGGACTGTTGCTGAAATCCTTGTCTTGGGAGTTTCAGGCTATGTCTGTTCATTTGGCAGAAAATTCCTCTGTAACTTACAGATTATTTAATTTTAATTTTTTTATGGTACTGAAATTAGCAATTGGCTTTTGAGTTGATATAGTTTTCAAATGCCTGCACCCTCATAAGTTCCACCTCATAAGTTTTAAGAGGGAAGATACTCCTCTTGTCTCACCTATCAGCTTTGAGAGAAATCTTAGGGGTATTTTTGCTATTGTTATCTATACTGTTTGTTTATGAGCCACAATGCTGCAGAGAATCACATGGCATCAAAATACCCCAGCTTTTCTCTTCAGAGCTGTCTTCTCTGAGTAATCAAAATTATAGCTACTGAAACATTTTCTCATTGCAGGGAAAAAAATTTTCTCATTTTTACCAGTCAGCAAAAGGGACCCAACACACAAGGAGAAGTGAGCCAGAATCTCTTCTGTCCCTGGCTTGTTGGTAGCTGAGTCCAAATGGCAAACCTTCCTTATCACTGACACATGAATTGGGACCAATAAACAAACTCTCTCAGTCAGCACTGCAGGCTCAGTGTGCATGGCTGGCAGATGTTTTGACTCAGAAAATGACAAGCACTGTGATGTCCCAAGATACCATTTGTGGATCAGGACCACACTTCCAAAATACTACCTTCCTGACAGAGGTTTGACAGTATTTTTGCAGGAGCAGAGTCACAGCTGTTTTTCCCAAGGGCCGCTCCATACTGCATTTCCAGAAAGCATCTTCCAAACATGTTGTTACTGCATCAGAGGCAAAGGTTGCAACCCTTCCCTGGTATCTCTAGTTTCAATGGTAAAGCTTTGCCATTGGAACTTCAAGGTGCAGCATGAATGAGAGCTCATGTGCTCCTAAGACATGGTTTCCTCTTTAGCACAATACTGTTCACCATTGAGTATAACAAATCTCTTGCATTTTTTATTTAAAAATTAATTTATTTCTGCTGAGTTCTCCCAGAGTTTCATGCCTCTCCCCTCAGTGTGCACTCATGCCTCTGCTGAGCCAAGGACTGGATCTCCCTCTGTCTCCGCTCTCTCCCTGAGAGGAGCTCAGGGTAGCTACCCATGCTGCTTAGGTGACTTCATTGTGCTGTAACTGGGTGGAATGAAATCCTGCCTGGACAAGCAGGCTGTTTTTTTCTGGTTTGTTTTTTTTTTTTTTTCCCCTTGCAACATGGATGGGAAGAGTTACACACCCATTGCTGTTTGTCAGCGTCCCTTGGGAGCCACCCCACAGGTTCCTGGGAAGCTTCTGTCTCTCTAGTTAGAAAGTTAGCTGTTACACCACAGAAGGCATCCCCTGAGGGCACAAGAGAGCTAATGTGCCAGAAGGGACAAGCTTAAATGCATGGCTGGGATATTTTCCCAGGTGCTGCTTTAAGCAGGGTACATATAACTAGGTCACAAGGTGCTTTTTTTTCAGCTTTAATTTATAAACCCTCTGGTAATAACTGCCTGTCCACACTAAGCACTGCCCAGCCACGGGTATGAAGTCCCAGCAAGAAGAATATCTTTTAAAGCTTCATTGCTTCTTTTCCTACCAACTTTTTTTTCCTAATTTTTCCGCTGGCTTGAAATATCCCAGGAAATCTCTGCACATTCAGGGTAGCAGCTAAATCCCTGCTTCTGTCAGCATGGTCTGAGGAAACATGTGCTAGGGTTGCACATATGGTCAACCCGCCTGTTTTCCTGCAAGCTAAGGGGTTTAGCGTGGGATTTCCACCTGCTCCTGTCAAAACACAGGGGGATGTCTTTGTATGTGCCAGAAAACTGAGGAAAAAAAGGGTCAGCATGCCATGCTCAGCAGGGCATGAATATCTGTCACTGTTTCCACTGGCAGAGGCAGGGCAGCTACCAGGCAAGCAGCCTTCCAGAGCATAATGCGCCAGCCCTGATGGAGCTGGTGCGGGAGAAGGAGGAGAGGATCCTGGCCTTGGAAGCTGACATGACCAAGTGGGAGCAGAAGTATCTGGAGGAGAGTACGATCCGGCACTTTGCCATGAATGCTGCAGCCACAGCTGCAACAGAGAGGTAAGATGACCTTGCTGCAAGCAGGCAGCTCTGTTCACCATGGGAAGCATGACAAAATGATACAGAAGGGGTGTTTTCTTAAGGCTGGATGTTGCTTGCCTTTCCCTGCTGAGTTGCACTGCTGGGGTTAACGCACTTCTCCAGGGTGTCATGCCAGTAAAATAGAATAGTTGGTTGAGACAGGATTCATCCTTCTGACTGGGTCCAAAAGTTCATCAAATCTAGGCATCAGATTGAAGCAATGGCCTTTGGCAATCTCAGGATGCCAAATTACACAGCACAGGTAAGGCAGCTCCTCCCAGTACCCTGGTGAAGAGAGCAAGGACTTGGTACATGGCTGCACTCATCCCATGGCCTGCAACAACGTTATTTAACCTAGTTTTAAAAACCTGTAATAAATAAGGGAAATTTTATTGCCTAAATATGCTTTTTCACTGATAACTAAGTTTTTCCTGATAACTAAGCTAAACTTCTTCACTGCAAATTGTCTCCATTGATTCTTGTCCTTCCCAGATGAACAGCAGACCACTGTTGATGTTCAAACAGCCTTGTAAATATTGGAAGACAGATATTCCCTGTTGCATTTTCCCTTGTCTGAACTAGCTTCCTCCCTCAGCCATTCCTGACATGCCCTAGTGTAAACCCTTTCCTATTCACATTGCATATGTCTGGACTATCTCTCTCCAGTTTGTCTGTGTCAAAGCGTGGTGGCCAAAAGCACAAAAGGCAGTGACACTTCCCAGTGATCAGGAGGATGGGATAGTCAACTTCTCACCCCAGTTTATTAAGAACCAAATCGCCAGAAAACAACCTAGAAAGAGTTTTCCCTTTGAAATGCATTTAGTGCGTGACTCAGGATGGACTTCCCTTTCGCACTCCAGTCTGGGCAGAAATTCCTGTGCTGTTTTTCAACTTCCAAAGTGTGGAGCTTTGTTACTGGTTCATAATGTAGTCTTGTTGATTTGGGATCTGGTGAGTCCCTCTGATGTCTGACCCTATCCTTCTGGATGGCTGTTAGCCCTGTGTGGGTTACCCATGATTCCAGCATGCTCTCTGTTCCTTTAACCCAGTTGAATTAATGGCATTAACGACCCATCCCAAGCCAAGAGTGTCCTGCAGCAGGATGCCCCAGTGCCAGGTAGCCATCCGCTTGACAGACAACCATTGTTAGCTTGCCCTTTGAACATGGGTTTGGGTTTTCTTTGCAAGTTTCAATCTCTCTTGCAAAAGCCACCCTGACAGTCTCAGGAGCCTGGCTCAGTGTGGTGAACCTCTTTTGCAGGGATGCCTCGGCCCCAAGCCACTCACACAATGGCAGCTACGGCGAGACGGCGCTGGAGGTGCGGGGCTGGCAGGAGGAGGAGGAGATCGTGCAAGCCAACCGCCGCTGCCAGGACATGGAGTACACGTAAGGGATGCTGTGCCATTCCTGCCTCTTGTAGTGCTGGGGCTGGGTTCAGATAAACCAGGATGCCCTTCTCTTCCTTCCTACATGCCTGGAAAGGATTGTCTTGGCTTCACTTCGACTTAATTTTGCTCTTCAGCATTCAAACAGGGATTAAAGAGTTGTTGTCATTAGATAACTTCCTCTCTACCTTCCTGTTAAGCCTTCTATGGCAAACCCAACATTTTTATAAAGCAGAGGCTGTTCCACTAATAAAATGGTCTGGCATGCAAGGACACAAATTTGCAGACACCTTTATGAAAAAGGTGTATTTGTTGCTAGTGGGAAATACCAGTGATTGTTTTTACTGGGTTTGAGTTTTGTTTTTCACTCACAGATGCAAGCTAATCCTGTTTCCAGGGAAGTAGTGGAGTTTTACCACTGCCTCATAAATATACATTAGCATCTTGTTTTACATTGCGTATTAAGCGTGTGATGATGAAAACGAATGCTTGCACTGCTTCACAAAATGCACCTGCACTGTATTATATATTACACAGGACAGTCAGGCCAATCATTTGACTGTCAAAGCACGCACATTTTTAAAAAATATAGTTTTGTAGTTGTTCAGTATGATTTGGTGTTATCATTCCTGGAGAAAGGTTCAGATAATCCAATTTTTTAGTGATTTGAGAATCTTCAGGGTCTGTATGAGAGAAGTAGCGAGCTTTGCTCAGCTCTGAGCACCATGTGCTGATTGTTTTTGCAGCAGTAAGGGAGAAGGAAGAGCCCAGACCACCACTTAGAGAAACCAAAAGGAACTCACTTCAGCAGGTCTTTACTCCAGCTGACAACAGATCTGAATCTTGAGGTTAACTTAGTCTGCCAAAGCATAGTTTCCAGATTTGGCCCCAATATATTACAGGAGTGAAAGTTGCCTATTTTTGTATTATAAAGGTTGCAATGTGTGGCCTGGTCAGTATACTGCCCACTGCTCCTGCAGGGTTAATAAAACCATAGTATACATGGGTTCAGTTAACCTTGCAGAAAAGTTTTGGCTTAATAGCTAGAAATACTGTCTGTATTGGAGTGCAGGGTTGTCCTTGGAGGAACTGCCGGGAGCTGTCTTGTCCAAGTATCCAAAACCAGAGAGAATGGAGCAGCAGGGCATCTGCCTGGGCACTTCTGCTGCCTCCAGGTGTGGAGACCTGCCCATATGAATGTTTTTTCCAGTGCTGTAAGCAGAGCATTCATATTTTGGCAGAATAAAGAATCTCCATGCCAAAATAATTGAGAAGGATGCCATGATCAAGGTCCTTCAGCAGCGGTCCCGAAAGGACCCTGGGAAAGCTGACAGCGCCAGCCTGCGGCCGGCTCGGTCCGTGCCCTCCATCGCCGCTGCTACCGGAGTGCACTCGCGCCAGACCTCGCTCACCAGCAACCAGATAGCTGAGGAGAGGAAGGAGGAAAAGCTCTGGAAGGGAAGCATAGGTGAGTTCAGCTTTTTGCTTAAGCTTTGGTTCATCCATCACTTCATCCTAATCCTTCTGCTTGAGCTTAGCAGAAGTGCCTTGGCACGCATTGCCCTGACGGCTCATTTCCAGAGCACTTTCCATGGGCAGGATGTGTGTCCTTGTGCTTAAGGCAAAAACCAGTCATTCTTTACCCTTGCATTGTATCTTAATTACATTTGTAATCATATCAAATCATTCTGCACTGATTATAGAAAGCCGTAGTTGAGGGAAGTCCTCCCAGATACGAGCATATAATGATTGCAACTTTATGGGAGTAAGTAACAAATTTGGGCTAGAAATAAAGCCCGAGTAAAGTTAACCAAGAGGGTGAGCATCCCTTTGATAGAACAGCATGATGTGATGTGGCAGATAAGTGGGAAAATCAGTGCAGGACTGCCTGTTGTTTGGGGCCGTGTAGGATAGGATGTGGAGGTGTGCAAGGCTGTGTTGTGAGTAAGTGCCACTGAAGTGGGTGTGCAGAAGGGGAGGCAGGGAGGGGAAGCTGCTTTCAACAAGCTGCTTTGTAGGAAAGTACCATGTGGATGCCAGAAAAAGCAGCATCAGGGGGAAAAGCCAAGCTGAACTAAATGACTGGAGCCATACCCAGCCTCTTGTACTCCAGGGTGGGATGGGGAACAGCACATACATTTCAGCCAGGATGTGACTGACCTCTCTGTGTTTTCAGGGCTGCTCTTAGGAAAGGAGCACCATGACCACCCATCAGGTCCCTCACTGCCTCCACCTCTGCCCTCCTTGTCTTGCATGCCCGTCCCAGCGCCAGCAGCCTCCCACGCAAAGACGGGCAGCAAGGACAGCAGCACGCAGACGGACAAAACCGCGGAGCTCTTCTGGCCTGCCACCGCCTCCTTCCCCGGCCGGGGCCGCCTGGGCACCACCCCATCACACAGCCCAGCCCCACGGCCCCTGGGGACACGAGTGGCCAGCGAGAAACTGGGTGAGCTCTGCCACATCCCCCGCCAGGGCAAAATGTCAGCACCCCCGGGGCTGTCAGCAACCCCCAGAGACACATCAGTATTAATGGGGGCAAGTGGGGGTGTGTGATGCTGCCACAGTTTGTAAGGTACAGTGGAGGTGTCTTGAGGGAAACTAAAATTGTAGAGAGAGAGCTTGCTAAGGCTGCCCAGAGTGGCTTTGCAGAGCTTTGTGCTTGGCAGCTTCTGTAAAGCTCCATTCTTCTGTGGTAGGCAGAATTTGCAATTATTCATGCTGCCAGATGTAAAATTATAGTTTCACACCTTGAAAACACTCCACACCTGCTCACATACTCAGACCCTTCTCTTTTTTTTTTCAGCTGAAACCATGGTTAGTTAAAGCTCCATTTTCTTCCGAATTTCTAAGGGAAAGCTGGGGGTAATAGTGAGGAGAAAGTGGAGATCATTTTTAGGGGGAATGAAGAAGTACAATTTCAGTTATTTTTGAAAGGTGGAAACTGCTGGTTTGCAGCCCTAGCAAAGGAGACATTTATTTTATGCACATTCTTTTGAAAAAGCCCACACATTTTTCATCCTCTCTCAAAAGCAAGTTTTCCCTCCAAAAACATGCTATGTATCATTAAAAGGGCTGACTATCACAGAACTAGATGGTCTTTTGCATCCCTTTCAACCCAGACCATTCTATGATATTGGCTAATGAGAGTCTTTGGTCTGTATCTTTTAAATACCATCTTTGTGCCTGTCCTTGGGGTCTGTGCACACTGACACACCTGCTGTCATTGTGTGGGGAATTCAGCATCACACGTTCTTAGTATCCTGAACAATTTTGGCTTTGTAGGATGTACAAAGGTAGGATGTATTTGGTATGTAGGATGTACAGGTAATACATGCCCCACCTTCAAGGACTGGGTTGATATTTGGTTTGAACAACTTACTGTTGAATTTGGACTGAAGACCAACTTTCCCTTCTTTCCATTTGCAGAGAACTCCAGCCATGGGAAGCTGCCTGACAGCAAAGGCAGAGTGAGCAGCCTGCTCCACAAGCCTGAGTTTCCAGATACAGACATGATGGAAGTCCTCATCTGAGCAGAGGACAGCATCTCTGGGGTTGTGTGTGTGTACAGCCAGGTCCAAGATGGTTCTCAGTGTGCCAACTTTGAAAACTAACCCTGAGAGTCTGAAAAAAGACAAAGTGTATTCCCAAACTGAAGCTAAAGTTTGATATGTTGAGTCTTTTGACCAGGCGAGAAGTCAAGAGCACTGAAGAGGAGTGATGAAATAAACGTCTGAGATTTTCTGAGCAGAAAGGGTTGTTGAAAATGGAAAGTGGTGTGAGAAGGGGAGTGGTGAGGAAAAAGCAAACTCTGTTTTCTGGCATAAAGAGTAAGTAGTGAAGTTACAGACTGGTTGTATGCTGCTGCTCTGTTTTCCTGCCTCTGCAACCAGGACAGGGAGGGCAATCCTATCTCTTTGGAGGCCAGAGAGGGTTTCTGAGTAATCCAGGAAAAACTTGCATCTTCCTCAGTATCAATACATTTCTCAAAGGTTTCAGTCTCAAAAATTTCACTTCTTAATTTTTTGCGAATAATTGGTCTGTAGATGTACACGGCAAGTTCTTGTAAGTATTTGTTTGAGGTGGCATTGGTGTGGCTTTCCTGGGCAGGCAGGTCAGGTGCCTCTTTTGTGGCTGGACAAGTGTTTCTCTTGGAGCCAAATTTACAGTACAAATATTCATGTCTTGCAACCTCAGAGCTTGCTGAGACTTCTTGTTTTGTATAGGAGTAGTTGTTTTCTGGAATTCTCTTGGTGGATGAATGTAGGAGGGGGAGGGGAGACCCTTCCGAAGCAAACCCTGTTGAAACCATAGGAAAGTTTCAGGAGGGAAAGTTGGGGGAGGATCCCAGCAGCTCCCTAAATGGTTGTGCATTATAGAGTTTGTTCAGAGGGGAGCTGCATGGGTTTGTTTTTAGAGGAATTAAGCTGGGTTCACATGTGAGATCAGAAGATACCTCTTTCTGGGCACTGGTTCATAATATTGGACGAATCAGTGTGTTTGTGGTAATAACAAGATTTTTCCTTATTTTCAATCCTAATAGCTAAATCCTACCTTCCTTGAGCATACAAACCTGCTGTTCAAGCTGATGTGGGATTGGACATTAAGGAGTGCAGGAGCAGGCTGGGAAGGGTTTAACTGCAGAGCAGTACGTGAGCATCATATGTCTTCTGTGCCGAGCTGCGGTTTCTTTTCACCTCATTTTACCCAGGGTGGAACATTTCTTATTTTCAGCTTTGTCCCTGAATTCAGTAAGAGGCAGCCAACTCACTCGCTGTGTTACTCGTGGCTTCGTGCACTGCACATGCCGATGGGGAAATTTTCATCTGTGAGACATTTCTGTATTGGCTTTGTGGTTCCTGAGTCTTGTGGTGCACCATAATGACTTTAAGGAGAGCTTGGCTTTGGGAAAAAGAGTGATGGGATCTAATGTGAAGTTGCCTAGAGTGGAAAAGTGATGGGTGCTAGAAGTAATCGTGCACCCAGGTCTGGCTTGAGGTCACCTCTTCCCGTAGGTGACAAACCAGAGCCCTTGACTCTTGAGAACACCAGGCATTTTAAACTCTGCTTTTGCCGAAAACTGAAGTCCTTGTGAACTCAAAGCCTTCACAGCTTCACAAGGCCAGAGCCTTGTTCTCAATGCTGCCTGGCTTATACATTTTTTTTAAAAAAGAACAAAATTGCTATGTTAAAGCTATGCACTTATTTTTGCGTGTACCTAGAATTAGAGGTATGTTGTTGTCACCCTCTTTCTGAGTTTTGCACTTGTTAAACAAAGTAGCGGTAGGTAGGTTGTGCAGGAAGCAAACTCTGTGTTTCAAGTATTAGCAGCTTTGTGTTGTGAAACCAAAGGTGGAAAACCCTTGGAAAATGTTATGCAGCTTAATATATGCCTTGTAAGATAATTTTTTTTCTCTAAAGTTAATTTAAACATTGTAATTGTTCGCATAAAAGCCGGGACCGTGTGTGACATCACCACTGACCCACTTTCATGGCCCTTCCTCAAGCTTCTGCAGTAGGAATGGGGCAGGAGAAAGACAGATCAAGGGAATGAACAGGTAAAATGTTGGTGAATTTTTAATTGCATTGCTTTTTATCCAAGAAATAAGGATACCCAGGTGCTTGGAAGTCCCTGAGCATTTTGTTACCAGCTGTAATATTTCTTTTGCTGAAACTCTTCAGTAAGTTGTGTGCAGGCAGACAGTGAGGTGTCCAGGAGAAACAGTGCTGGATCAGCATGGATCAGCTCTCAGTTATGTTTGGTAGTGGTTCAGCTCGATTTCTCCAAGTCAGCTAGAGTACAGCACTGCTCCTTGGGGAGACCACAGTCTCTCCAGTTCCTGCTATCCAAAGCTGGCTTTACACTTGATGCTGCCCCAGATTCACGGTCACATTTAAGGAACTGTTGGAGACAGTGTGTAGGCAACAGCTCAAATAAACCAAAAGGTTCATTCTCACCAATTGTATTGAACTCAAGAGATGTTAGTTTTCCTGGAGGGAAGGTCTGGAGGACTGGTGTGTCTCCCTTCAGCCCAAGCACTAGCAGGACTTGCAAGGAGTAGTACTGCCATGTGTCAGCCCTGCTGAGCAGAGTGGCACAGCTCTGTTTGTGCTGGCTTTCCCGGCTCTTTGAACTGTTCTGTGTTTTTGGGAGACTGTGCTGTAGCCATTCCAGGTGATGTCGGTGGTAACTAGTTGTAAATTTTTTGTTGTTTTGGTTGTATAGAGAAGTTTGTGTACAGTGTTGTACAGCTGGAGGGTTATTTGTACATAGGGGGGAAAATGAAGGACGTCATGTGTCACCCCCAGCAAATGTTGATATTGTTGGTCAGCCAAAGATTTCTTATTCTTTGCTGTTTAAATTTGTGCCTTACTATTGTAGATAATAAATGTATAAACATGTATATTTTCTCACTTTTCCAGTGTGAATACATTCAGTCCTCCTGAAGAAAGGACTTTAAAAAAATTCTTAAACTTTGCAAACAGTGTGCTAAGACTGAGGGGATACCTCAGGGACTTTTAAGACTGCATCTTCTCCATTTTTCACAGGTGTTAACCAAAGGCCCCACAGCAGGTGATACCAGTAGGTGTATGTGGGCATGAAATCAGTGGGTCTCCAAAGCAGAGGATCAAACCGGGACCTTGCCCAAGCAAGAAGGGCATGATTTTTCAGATGATCAAGAAGAGATGATTTTAGTGAGGAAGGAAATGAGAGAGGAAGCTTAATGAGATACTTTGGTGAAGATACAAAATTTTTTTAGCCCTATGTTCCTGTTAAGCATGGAACTCCCACTGATTTTTTTTTTTTGTATTTTTTTCTTGAGGATCTGGGACTTCTTTATTTGACAGATGTTGGATCAGTGTGAGGTACCTAAATACCTTTTATATCTAGATGTTCTTGAGTTATACACTATGCTCAGTAAGGAATAAAGATCAGATCCCATTTCATGCTGTAGTGCTGGCAAGGGGAATGCTCCAGCCTGGTGGAAATATTGTCCCTATGTTTGTTTATGCAACTGAAATAAATGGGGGGAAGGGAGCAAAAGTTAGCCAAGTGTCTGACTTTGAGTTAGGGAGGTTTGCTCAGCAGGCTCTCACATGCTCTTGAAAGTGTCTGTTAAAAAATTCCTGAATCAGGTCCCAGGGAGCTGCAGGCATGAAAGGCATGAATGCCACTGAGGGCCTCTCTCTCCTGTGAGTTCCTCTCTGCCTGTCCCAACCTTCTCTCCCCAGATCCTTGCACACGTGTAAAAAACCAACCTGTCCTGAGCAGGAGTGTGTCAGCAAAGATCCAGGGAGGTTGCAGAAGCTTGAGGAGAAGTTTGCTTGACCCAGATCCCGGCACCGCATGTTCCCCATGCAAGCACAGGTCAGCCTGACCCATCTGATCACTCCAAGACATGGCAGCTGGCATTATTTCTTGTGCCAAGAACAAAAGTTTGATGATTGTTGAGATTGTGGCTTTTCGACTTCCTTCAAGTCAGGATTTGACAGTGAAATTTGGTGTGTATCTTGTTTTTCAAGGCCATGGAAGAAAAGAAACTAACAGAGGCTAAATCAATATTAGGATGGGAAAAGCCTCATGGCCAGCTGTGTTCAGGTGTAACAAGGAGGGGGTTTATTCCATTTTTGGGTTGTGTCTTCACCACAGATGCTCCAGCCAAAAAAAAGAATGTCACTGTAACACTGTCAGCAGGTTAAATATATTTTGCATATTAATGCCAGGAATAAATATGCAAAGAAGCAAACTTCCAGAGTCAGTTTGTTTAAACATTAAAATCCATTATTCCAAAAGTAAGTAACAGACCTGTATCATGTAAAGATAGAGCTCAGAAGAGCTAAAAATATTAGCAAGATTGCCATTTAGAAGCATTCAAAAATCTAGTCCCATGCAAAATGACAAGACCTTTTCAGGATTCACTTGGATTCAGTGCACTGTGCAGCTGTGACACCTCTTCTGCCCTGGTTTGTTACCACATTCGGGACTTTCTCCTCCCAAAAGAGGGGGCAAACATACAAACAGCAGTGAGGTGCATTCTTGGGGAAATGCTGTGATTTCTGACATCTTTAAGTACCCTCTGGGTCTGGACTTAATGTACACTGCAGTGAAACGTGAAAAGTTCAGATCTCACTCCCAGCAGGAAGGATGCTGCCAGGTGTCTGCTTGTCATCAGGATCCCCAGTCTGGGGTGTGGATGCAATCCAACAAACCAGGCTGGTCTGAGCACTCCGCTGTGTTCATCCACCACTCTGAGTCAGGTAAGTCAGCCTGGAGGTGATAACCCCCTCTGCACACCAGAGCAAGTGGGGAAAGCAGGGCACAATGTCCACAGTGCAGTCCCACCTGAGAGAGGGGTAAGAACACGAGCAGCTGTCATCATGCCACTGTGATTAACGTTCATCCAGACCTTCAGCTGCAGCTTCGAAGCCTTGTAAAACCAAACACGAGTGCCCAGCATTCCTGAGCTATAAAAGGCCCAGGAATTCATTGACTCGAGGTATGAAGACCACAAGCTATTTTCTTTCATACCGACCACTTCACTTCAGATGAATAAAATATCAGTGTGCATATTTTCCAGAGTAACCCTGCATGGCCCTGCTGCAGTCCAGAACTCTGTCCTGTGCCCTCCAGTCTGACATAAAGCAGGGCAGCAATTAAGAGATGAGACCTAGGCCTCCCATCCTGTGGGAGGCTGAAGACCTGCAGAAAAGTTTAGTGCTGAAAGAGAACTTTTTTCCCTGGTACCACATGATGAGGCAGTGATGGAGCTTTTGGCAAGTTAAAGTTGGAGGATGGCACCTCTTGGGAGGTCATACTCACACCTGACCATTGTGGTGGCTTCTCCAGCTGCTTGGTGGACTCTGACTCCTTGTTCATGGCTCCCCTGGTGCTTGTGTGCCCTGGGAGCACCACCTGCAGAAGCAGGGTGGACAGCCAGTGACCTTCCAGCCATGGGAAGCTTCCTGCAGGACAGCTGGGCTCAAAATGAGAACAGGGGACTGTGATGGCAGCTGACATCCCTCTGCTGGTCCCTGGTTTGGGCTTGATCAGCCCAGGTAGGAAAAGTCCTGCTGGGAGGAAGCTCCAGGAGGGAGAAGGGTGTTGCAAGGTGTGAGGAGATGGAGGTCCTTTTGCTTGGCTAGTTACTTGGAGTGTTTTTTAGATGACCCTTTCTAGTGGTTTGCTATTAAAACTGCAATGTGATTTGGTGTGCAAAAATTGCTGCTTGGTGTAAATCTTGTATCTGAGTTCATAGAAGAAACCTTAAAGACCACAGGTAGGTCCAACACCCCTACCCTGGGCAGTGACATCTTCCATGAGACCAAGTTGCTCAAAGCCCCATCCAACCTGGCCTTGAAGGTTTCCAGGAACAGGGAATAGGCACCTTCTCTGGGCAGCCTGTCCCACCTCACAGTGCAGAATTTCTTCCTTATGTCCAATCTAAACCTTTCCCCTTTAAAGCCTTTACCCCTTGTCCCATCACTACATGTCCTTGCAAAAACTCCCTCTCTGGCTTTCTTGTAGGACCCCTCTTGTTGCTCTGGCTTTCATCCTCTCAGTGCACATCTTACCCTGTTTTCCTGCTGCTCCCTCTCACCCTGCTGCCTCCAACATCTTTTTTCCAGATCAACCCTGCCAGGAACAGGCAGTGAAAGCCAAGGCAGTCAGATTCTCATGTGCCACCGGTTTTACTGTTCAGTTTTAAGGGAGAACAGCTGAAGAGGAAGGGGTTACACTCAGCTAGGTGCTTTTACAGTGCCTTGTACAGTGGGGCCATGTGTGGTAGTCCCAAATCATACTCTCAAGCTGTAAATAAGGATATTTGTTGATGATGATTATTATCTGCATGCCAGCTCTGTGCACCTCTGGTTTTAAAATGAAACCATTGTACACATTCCTCAAGCCTAAATCTGGTGCACAGGTCAGAGCCCTTTCACTTAAGGTGTTAAATAATGCCTTATCCCCACCACAGGGCTTTTTTTAGAAGGCTGAGCCTTTCTTTTCAGATGCCATGAGTGCCTTATCATGTTACCCAGATGGCTGTGTGTGCTGGCTCTTCTGCCTGCAGGGCTCTGAAGCCTCACCCGACCCCGAATAGGACTGCACCAGCAGCCTACATCATCCCTGTCCCCATCCGCCACTAACGCGTCCCCTGTGCCATTCTCCAGCAGCCATGGGCAGCTCCTGGGCAAAGCCAGCCAGCACCAGGTGCCTGCCTCTCTGCCCAAACAGCGTGGGAACCACTCCCTCTGCTGGCTCATCCCGCCTCGTGCTTAAACCGGGAAGGCTCTGCCAGGGGGGTTTGGTCTTTGGTGAGTCCAGCATGTAGTGATGATGCTAATACCAGTAGTATTATAACTGCAGTAACTGTAGTAGGTGAAGAGAGAGAGCAAGAGGAATAAGACTCAGACAGACTAGGAGGAACTTGATCTACTTGAAGATGTCCATTGCCTGGGAGTTAATCTAGATGGCCTTCAAAAGTCCATTGCAATCCAAACCATCCTATGATAAGGCTATAAATAAAAAATAATAGAAATCAGAACAAGAAAAATAAGAAAAACAGGAATAGGAATAAGTGTAATAAAAAATTTGGTTCATTACAGGGAACAAGAAAATTAAGAAGAGAAGAAGGAAAAGAAATCTGGTCACCTGTAGTGGCGGAAGAAAGTTTGAGTATGAAGAATTTGATTCTAGAGTGAGCTAGACATTCATGCTACGGGAAATTTTTCTGTTATCCCCCAGTGACCCCTGGTTGTGGCCAGGCCCGTTCAAATGTCGGCCTTTCTAGGTAAAGAGCTCAATCTAAGCACAGGGCTTTGAGCTTGCAGTGAGAAAATGGGATCGTGTGCTCGTGGGAACTGGGTCTGCATTTGTAAACTAGTTTATTACATAGCCCCTGGGTGCAGAAGTCCTCTGTGTATCATCATCCAGTTGAACTGTTCAGACCCAAACCAGCTACCACAGACCAGGTTCATTTCAGTTTTAGAGAGGACTTTCATACATTGCTTTAGAGCAAATATTAACCAGCACTTGACAGCCTTCATCCCACACACGTCAGCTTTCTCCTTGGCTCTTTCACCAGCAGCAAGATTTTTCCCATGTGAAAAATGTGCTTGAAGTTTTAAGTAGAAGAGACTTCTCTGAAGGCAGGAGCTGTCCCTCAGCTCTCTGGAGAGGGGAATGCCATTTCGAGGCCCCCTTCAGGAGCAGCTCCAGAGCTGCACTGTGCTGGGCATTTGCTGGAAGGGTGCTGCAGCCCAGGACTGCTTGGGCACTGGCCAGCAGCTGGGAATTCCTTTGGCAATCTCCTCCTCCCTCCACCAGCTCCATGTGTCCCGTGTGGGGGATCATCAGGCAAGTACCATGCAGTCTGCACCCATCACTAAAGTAATTTATACGGACTATTTTGCTGGATGCTGGATGCATTAAAGTTTTCTCTTAGCAGAGGACCATCGAAAGAGGGAGAATTGGCAGGAACACACATCACTGCGCATTGTTTGTGGGGCACTGAGGGACGTTAGAGGGCAGAAATATCATAGCCCTGCCATGATCCCCTTGGGTCAGTATCACTGGAGCTCGAGGCTCTTTTCCTCTCTCCACCTACCAGGAAGCCTAATGCCATTTCGTGGCTGGGCCTGAGGTCCCCGTCACCGTGGGTGGTCCAGATTAGAAAGGTGTAAAAGCAGCAATGTTCAGGATTGCCGTGGCAGGACTTTTCCAGCCTCAGTTTTCCTGGAGCTGCAGGCTTTTACTCTCTCAACCCTGGCCCTAACCCTAAGTCTACCTAGGCCTAAGCCTAAGATTAACCCTGGCCCTAATGGCAACTTGGCCCTGTGGCAGAGGCCCTCATTGCCATAGGTGTACAGATTAAAAAGTGTT
This sequence comes from Muscicapa striata striata, assembly GCA_030060385.1. NCBI lineage: Eukaryota > Metazoa > Chordata > Aves > Passeriformes > Muscicapidae > Muscicapa > Muscicapa striata. The sequence goes on from JAREIS010000120.1 coordinate 2,790,950, forward strand.
GAGCTGGCAGTGTAGCACCCTGCCCTGATACCCCTGCACTGCCTTTTCGAGTGCCAGTGTCCCTGGAGCTGCAGGCTCTGCAGCAATCTGAACCCCAACCCAAACCCTATATGCAGCTTATTGCTGCTGCTGAGATTCACAGCACCATGGCTGGGCTCAAAAAGTGTAGAGTGAGCAATCTGGGTACCCTGCCATGACAAAAATTCTTCATTTCATGAAAGTAAACAAAATCTTGAGATTTCAATGAAAATTATTTCATTATTTTTGCTTCATTTTTATGCACTTCAATTCCCATTCATTTTTTTCACTTAATTCATTAATTCACTTAATTCATGAAAATTCTTCATTTCTAGAAATGATTTAATTGAAATCTCAATTTTAATTTAATGAACTAAATTAAATGAGGAATCAAGAAATGAAGTGAAATTAAAAGATAGCAAAGGAAATAAAATGCCACAAAATGAAATGGAAAAAAAGATATTCTGCCCTACTGAATGCTGGTTGAAAAAACCCCAAAGGACCAAGCCCTGGACTCACTCCCCCATTTCCAGAAGCTGGTTTTGCTGAAAACCCAGTGCTTGTCCCACTGCGTCCTTCACACTCCCACTCCACTGCCCCCATACTTCCTCTGTTTCTGCTGCATTGGCCAAGAAAACCTGTGGGGAGTTTTCAGCTTGCTGACAAATCTCCTTTCTTAGGCAGAACAGCTTCTCAGTTAGTCCATAATGATACCATTCAGCATCAAACCACCCCTCCTATGCACAGCTTGCCACCTCGGATTTGGAGCTGGTATTCTCAAACACTCAGTTATTCCCTGTCCCTGCAGCTGGCAGGGGCAGCTCATCCTACCAGACTCCCTGCATTTGGCAGGAAAATACACAGCTGACTCTCAGGATGTCCAGGATATTTAAAAACTTCTCTAGTTTATTGTTATTTTCACTCTAGAAATTGTATTTCAAAAAAAAAAAAAAAAAAAAAAAAAAAGATTCCAGGTATTTAGAAACATCTTGCTCTCCCATTTACAAAAGCAAGGACCAAGACTAACTCCACCACAGCCAGCAGTTTAACACTGGGATAAAACCAGAGCCATGCCAGTCACAGGATTAACATCTCAGAGCACTGTTTTTTGAGCATTCTAAAATAGAAATTAGGGCTTTAAAATCTTCCAGCTCCCTTTCAGATGCCTCTTAATGACCACAATCTCAGATGTTGCTCAGATTTTCCCGCAGACACTGAGTGCTTTGGAAAGCCTGTTGACAGCCCCCTGAACTGGCTGTCAAAAGAGCAACTATCTGTGCTGGGAGTCTGGAACTCCTCCTCCTTTGGGACAGCTGAAACAAGTGCTGCTGAGCCCTGGAGAGCAGACAAACGAGCCCACCTGGTGCCACTTAGTGAGTTACCACCTCTTTGTCTAAAGCACATTGCAGGAGCGGGAAGAGCTCCTTTCTGTCCATTTACTCTGCCCATCTTTCCTGCTTACCCATCATGCTCCCTTCCCATCTATTCCCTATAGATCTCAAGATCTATTCCCTTTACTTAATTTATCTTTTTTCCTTTACCTTTCTGCATCTGTGTTTCCCTCCAGATGAGTGCAGATGAGTCCAAACACCCCCCAGGTCTTCTGTGAAATCCCTCCTCACATTCCCTTGTAACAAGGCACTTTGCAGCATCTCTCCATCTTCTTGCAACACACTCACTCCAGTTCTCAGATTTGATACTCTTGGCAAGGAGTAATTATTGGGGAAAAAAAAGATTAAATTAAATAACAAACCCACTCCAAACCAACAACTGCTGAAGAGGAGCCAGCAAGGTTACAGCAGTAAGTAATGGAAAAGCTTTATCCATACATGCTCCCATTTGCAACTAGCAATTGCTAGTAGCTTTCTATTAAAAGGAAGAGTAAAATTAACAATGTTTCTGATACACATCATGGCTAATTGATGAAAAATACTGACTTGGAAAACATGGAGTTTTAATGAAATCATAATGCCAAAGTCATTCTCACTCTGGATCCAGACATGCTCTCATGCTCTGCAGCTACAGCTGAGCTAAGAGGCACCTCAGCAGCCAAAGGCATGTCCCAAGCTCCATCCTGCTGCAGGAGTCTGACCAGGAAGTGTGAACTGAGCCAAGTGACCACCGCTGAGCACTTCTCCTGCTATCCCCTCATCCCCTGCCCTGAGCAACATAAACTGACATCATCTGCACCTCTCTTGTGACCACCTCATGCTCTGAGGTGGGTCCTTGTCTTGCTGCAGGGGGTTCAGCACCACAAGGGTGAAGGTACACCCGCTTCCATCAGGAACAACTGGGCAGAGCTGGGATGCCAGCATCCTGTTCTCTCCTCAGATCCAGGGTTGGGACTGGAAGAGTTTGCATTCCTGGGCCACAATTCACAAAAGCTGAAGAAGAGCAAAAACCTGAACGCTGCTTCCCTCCCATCTCAGAGCAGGGCTAAAATCATTGCTTCATCCCTTTGCTTTCTGCCCAACTCCATGACTATAACAAGTTCTGCAATACAAGCCATCAAAAGGAATAAAATCTGGGCCACCATCTTGGCTGCAAAGAGACTCCAGAGCCCTGGTTACAATCCCCTGCTCTAACACCCACATAACACCATCTGGCTTTTATTCTTTATTGGAACAAACGGTAGAAAGGGATATTACATAAAGAAGGACTTTCATTTGCTCTTTATTTTTTAATTATTTGGCTCCAGAATTTTCTAAAATTATTCCTTCTCTCACTTGAAAAGAAGATGCATTGAAAGAGAGAATATACATTTTTAAAAGCTGGTGTTTGAAAAGCAAGCATAAATTAAAATATGAGGTGGGCATAAAGCATCTAGGGATTTCAACATCTATGAATAATTTCTATAGCTCTCAGAAAACATGATTTATTGTTGTTACCATCAGCTTATCTGTGTTCCAAGTGAAATGAATTCAGCCCTCAAAGTTTCAAACTGCAAAGAAGTTCCAGTGAAGTCTTACCTTCTAAAATAAATCATAATACTGCACTACCCAAAACAAGTCTTGTAGTGAGAAATGTGATGAATCCATCTATTGCTAGGAGGAGTAATTGGGAAAGTCAGTTTAATGCAGTCCTTTCAGAGGTGCAAGTGACAGTTCTCATCATCAAAAGAAAGAAACCCAACAGACCCCAACTTCTTCCACTCTGAGTTTGGTGTTGACAGCCTTCATTGCTGCCTGGTTTCACCACCAATCCCAACCACCCATGTGCCAACTTCAGTTTGGCAACCCCAAAAGAAAGAGACCAACCACACGGGACCCCATCTGAAAGTAAGCAGATTAACTGGCAAATGTATCCTTCACCCTCATCCAACTCAAATTCACAGCTTGTTCTCCCAGAGCAGGAAAAATAACCATTTTTCACTGGAGGAAGCCCAACTGCCTGAAATCCCATCCACCAGAAACAACTCAGAAAAATCAGAAGTAGCCCAATTTCTTGACAGTAGTATTTCTGAGACAAGGGCTGGGTGGAGTGGTAGATTTGTAAGTAATGCAGATACCAAGGGGAGAAACACTCAATACTCAGCATCCAAATACAACTTTTTCACCTGTTTTCATTCTGCCCTTCACCCTGACTTCTGAGCATTTAAGCTCTTCAGAATACAGCCTCTGTTTCCATAAAATTTATCATAACAGAAGCCCACTGTGTTCTTTCAAATGATATTCTAGTATATAATTTAGAAATAATCTTTTCCTATGCTGATGATACTGATTTCAACAGAGAGCAATCAGATTTCTCTCTTCCATTTTTATAGAAGCACTATACAGTGCTTCTTTTCTCTACTTCAGAATGTAATTCTTAGGTTTGGTGGCAAACTGGCATTTGGATTAGGAGACATTAATTTGTTTAGATCTACCATGATCCTTTCTTCTCATTAGAGCTGCACTAGGTACATTAGAATTCCAAGCAATTTTGTGCTTGTTTTTTCCTGTGTCTGGTTTTGTTTTTTTTAATGGAAGTTTCCCACTTGAAATGACAAGTTTTGGAAAAATCAGTGACATGAACGTTCTGGTCCTGAGCTACTGGTCAGATGCTACAAACGAGAAAGAAAAATACTACACAGCCCTTTAGTATATTCCAACTCTGAACTAAAGCAATTAAAATACTAGACATAGTCACTATTTAATTTTCAATCTTACTTCCCCACCAGACACAATATTATGGTCATTTTTGAATTACATCCCATGATACACCCACCTATGCCAAGAAAACAAGGTCAAGTCTGAAATACAGAAAAGCCAACCTGTCTGACCTCAGTCCAAGGAGGAAAGCAGTACAATGGTAAAATCTATCTGTTATTGAATAATGTAAGAATTCAGTGTGGGTTTTGGGTTTTTTGTGTGTGTGTGTGTGTGTTTTGTTTTGTTTTGTTTTGTTTTTTTTTTACTTCACATGAGTGACTGGGGCACGTATGGAAACATTACTCTTCTTTCTGCTTATCCACAATTCAAAAAGAGAGCTCAGAGAAGCCTTTTTAGGAAACATAAATTTTTCCAAATGTGCCCATTTATGCTCTGCTTGCACTGTATCTTGGGGGACATAAAGTGTGGTAGCAAGGCTGTAATTGCTTCTCTCACTATATACTACATGTCAATCTGCCTTGGTAAAGAAGGTATAGCTGAACTCACAACAAAACTCACAACAAGGCTTTGCTTCCTTGGAAGAAGCTGACAGGAGATGGAATGAGGACTTCCATGGATGGAAACATTTCTGTGGGTTTTCCTTTCCTTCCTCCTGAATCTGTATTGCAAAGCACCATGCCATGAGAAAGAAAGAAAATCAGAGAAGCACCTACATGTGATTCTGACTTTCCTTAAAAAAAAAGCTTCAGACTCCAACTAGCCCTGGCAACAGACATGAATAAACACTTGAGTCTGAAGCACTTTCTGAGCATCAGCACATCTCTTCAAGCCTTGAATCCTAGATTTCTTTGAAGTGAAGCACTTGAGGGCAACATCCCCCATGCATTTGATGCTTTGACCTTGCGCTGAGATCTCTCCTCCAGCATGAAAAAATTTTAGGTATTTGTAACTGTGGAGAGAAATTTCAGCACCTCAGTGAGAATTGATACCTGCCTGGCTGAAAGGAGACACTGGGCTGTCAGCACAGCAGGCACCAGCTGAGCTGCCCATGAGACACTCCATGGCAAACAGAGCAAGTACCAGATCACCCCTGCCCCAGGATTTTACTTCAAACAAAATACAAGTGACCAGAGAAACTGGAACTCACCAAAAAAGGTTTGTTTGGTTGGTTTTTTTCTTAACAATAACTGTTTCCAGGCATTCACTGGATGCCTACCTGGTACCTGTAACACTGTGAAATCCTGAAGGATGCAGATGTCAATCTTGCTGGTTGCAATAGGAAGCCTGTAATATCCAGCCACAGCTACTTGAGGAAGACAAATAGATGCTAAACATTTTAGAACCCCATATACACACAGCACAATTATTTTCAGCGGCAGGATTATCATTAGGCATTATTCCTCACACTACTAATCCCTTCAGAATTATAAAACATACGCCAAGAAAAAATTGAAAGACAAGGCTTTTTACAAAGACCTTAGAAGTTTAACTGTCTATGGAAAACAGATCCTGGTTTTCAGTTGCAATGCTATTCCAAAGGTAGCCACAAACAATGGGGAAACAGTTTATAAAGCAGATAGGCTTTGTCTATACCTAGCAGTTACAGTAAGTTCAGGTGTTGCTTACAAAAACACAGGATTAAACACTTCTGATTGCTAGGAACTGCAATAAAACACCTTCCTTTCTTCCACTTCACCTCCTGGAACAAATCACCTTTGCCAGGTCCACAGGCCTTGTTGAAAGCTATTTGTCATACTGAACAGAGGCTCCTGGGAAAAAAACTCTGCTGAGAGCAGAGTTGTAGAATGTCATCTGTTTTTTTGAGATCTCATAGTCACACTGTAGTTTTACAAAACAAATGACCTGCTTATTTTTCCTAGATGTGTGCAAGAAGCACTGTAGAAAATTAAACATCAAGTATCAGCACTTCCCTGACAAAAAAAAAAAAAATAATCACAGAGCACTTCAGATTTTCCAGTATTAGTAAAGAAAGTTCAGCAATTAATGATACAAAACCCACCAAAAGGTAAGGTCTGAGATTCCTTGATTATCATATTGTGTTGGTGTATTGCCGAGTCCTCAGATTACACTCAGCTTACACTCCAGGAGGCTAAAATACAAAAGCTCTGGAGGAGAACATCAGAGATGGGATCTGCAAATTCTGTGGTGGAGCTGAAAAACAATGCCAACAAAAAAACTCAAATGAAGCTGAAGCCTGGAGCTCTATGGTCCCTACAGATCTTTCTCCAGAACTGTGAGGGAGGGAGCTGATGGGAGAAATGACCCAGCACATTTCTATGCATTATGCCTAAATTTAAGAAAGGGATGCTCCTGCAGGTGTGCAGAACAGCTGCCTGCATGCCTGTGGGAGACCTCACTCAACCCCAGCCATCTGACTTCTCTAGAGTGTTATTTTTTCCAAGAAAAGTTACGTTACTTCAGGAACACAAATGATGGTCACTCTGCACTTGTGATTTTCCATGAGGGCATTGGACTGGCATTCCATCCATGTCTCCCCCATCCAGTAAGACTCCACGCTCGCTCACTCTGGCACAGCAATTAGATCTCAGCGTACAGCGAGACTGATGTATTTTTTTTGTTGTTGCCATGACAGCTATGCTGCTAGGTTGGACCTGAAGCAGCAGCTGGCTTCTCCATGGCCAGGCTCTCACAAGTACAACCATTAGCTTCTTTTTTTCCCTGCCTTCTAAACATGTTACATATATACTAAGATTTTAGCTGCTTTATCATAAGACAATTACAAACTACACCCATTTTTCTGCTTCCCAAGAATAATTTCTATCATGAGGCAGGCAGCAGAAATAACACAAACACATATTCCTCCAGAAGCTCATGTGATCCTAAGCAAGCTGAAAATCTTGTTTCCAAGTAAAGGTGAATATGAGCTGCTGGCATTAGTGCACTATGCATACCTTAGTGAAAGGATGGCAAATACAGTTAAACTTAAGGAAAGCTTTCACAGGATACCAGTCATGCCAAACAAAAATCTGAAATGTGCTCTATGTTTACCCCCTTGAAAAGTAAATTAGGTAAGCTTTCAAATTAAGAACTTGGTAACAATACTAAGAAACAGCATCTGTGAGAGCGAACCCAATTGCGCATAAATAGACAAGGAAAAGGGCAAGAATTTTACGTAAATACATCTGAGTTCTGCCACTGTCACCTCCCAGGCAGGGAGGGAATCACTCCATTTTGAAATGTTATGCTCCTATCCAGTGCATCACTTGGCCAAAATTTCAAATGCAACTGAGATGACAGCAGAAAAGAAAAAAAAACCTCTTAAGCTTTTTTTGCAGTCATACATACTTTCTACTGTCCTAAGTGTTAACATGGACATTTGGAGAGTAAACACATACAGACTGAAAAAAGAAATTAAACATGAAGATTAACTAAGTTTCTAACTAGCTTTTAAGAGGAAGTCCAGTTTGCTACAGAAAGTACAGTTCTTTTCAGTTCACACTGCTTACCATACACAGCTCTTCCTCACCTTTATTAATATTGACATCTATCTAAGTTGTGTAAGTTACAGGGCATTTTGGAAAGGTATTTGTCAATCAAACAGCAGTATTTATTGCAAATCAGCTTCTCTCTTTCACCATTTACAAGGTGGACAGCAAAAGTAAACACATATGAAGAAAAAAAAAACATTCATGAGACACAAACTGGTTTAATTAAAACTGTAAAGGAAAACAATATGCAGGAATAAAAACTCCAGGTACATAGCAGTTATTCATTATGAAGCTGTTGCTGATCTTGGAAAAGCATTTGAGACTCCATGACCAAACATTCAGCTTTAAATTCTGAGGGAAAGGGAGGGAACAGCCGTGATCTACCAAGTCCTTCTGCACTACTGCACATAAAACTGCACTACTTGATATATTTTTCCATGAACTTTTTGTGAAACTCCGATCGCAGAGTATCGTTGACGAATCTTTTGTCCTTTTTTGTTTCGTCTATCCCTTTGGCACAGTTCTTGAAGACAACATCATCATCCCACCTGAAAACAAAAGTTTTTCATTTCAGTAAGCTTGTATGAAAATTAGGTGTGATATACAAAAACATATAAATGGAGTTTGACCCTCTTACAGAGCAACTAGTCATTAGGATTAGATTTTGGTCTTTCAGAAAAGATGATCCATTTTTCTACCCCAAGCTATCTCCTACACGCTTGTGACAAGATCTGAGGAAGGAAATAGAAACCAGCTACAGTGATAACATTTTCTGACTGAACAGCTAGAGTCAGCAAGGGGATGGGTGCCACTGAACAGACTGCACAGTACCTCCTTTTAACTTTGAAGTTTGCCTGAGGCTGTGCTGGCCCGGTAAGATTCAGCAGTGGGTTACCACTCAGGATGTTCTCCATCCGAATTCTTTCTTCTTCAGCCTTCTGCTCTTGTTCCTGAGAGCCAGAAATGGATGTATTATTTTTCTAGTTGGTAGAGATACACATTATTTAGCTTTGAACACTCACACAGATGGAGCTTTAATTCTCAGCTCAGACTTTACAGAGTGTTTGGCACTTACGTATGAGGAGAATAAGGATAGAAGCAGAGATACTGTACAGAGCTTAACTTTGCTAATAAACTGTCAAACTAGCAATGCTCATCTCAGCTCTAGTTAGCTCTGACACGCCATCAAATACTCAGGTAAATTCTAGCTTTACTGTATACATATTTATTATATTAAAAACTGTATACACATTGAAAGATTTTCTTTATCCCCATGACAAAAGACAGTACATCATACAATATTCACTAGGTAGAAGAAACCATACAGCATGTTGAAACTTCTCTATTTTCAGCAGCTGTTTGGATTTTACAACTACAACTTCCCTAGGGACCAATTAAAAAAAATATTGAGAACCCCATGGTGAAATGAACAGAGGATGTCATATGACTATTCAAGAGTTTCAATATTAAGAAGCAGACATATTTTCTAGTCCTTGTACTGTCAAATGCATATAATTAAAGCCTAAGTGAAGCAATGCACTAAAAGCAACACAAAGTAATTCCACTGCCCACACTTCCAAGCTCCATTAGCACATCTAGTGACTTAAATGTTTACAGACTTCAAAACTAATGTTTAATATTAATTTTACATATTTTTCCACAAGCCTTCACAAATATTGCAGGGAGTGTTCTTCGATGAAAAAACTAGTAGGAAAAAAAGTAATTCTTTAATTTAGGATGACTAAGTAAGTTTCCTACTCTCAAGTATGGTCTGAAGACACTCTGGTTAAAAAATGAACTGAAGCCTCATTAGCACTGCAGGAGAATCAAACCACAGCTTTTAAAAATCATATAAACTAAAACTAAAAGAAATCATGAGGTCAGGGTTTTTCCCAAGCTGGGAAAAAAAAAACCCTGCAGAAAATTAATTGCTGAGGACTTCTACAGGATCCCAAGAGAAGAAGCAGTTTCATAGCTGCTGGAGTTTACGAGGTTTAAATGCTAAACTTGATGCTGAAGCTAGCCAGAGTTCTCTAGCTTCAAACACTTAATCAATATAAGTTATTTATTATTATCTACAATTGACAATATTTTTCCACTAAATTGATCAGGTATGTGAAATTTTGGATGGGCGCCCTATCCCTGGAAGTGTTTAGGGCCAGGCTGGATGGAGCTCTGAGCAACCTGGTCTAGTGGAATGTGTCCATGCCCACAGCAAAGGGGTTGGAAGTAGATGACCTTTAAGGTCCCTTCCAACCCAAACCATTCTGTAATTCTATGAAATGTTCTTTCAAAATTCCTCAGCTTTCTTAAGAACACAGATTTAATGTACGCACGAATATCAGATGACGCAGGATCACTGGTAAAGATTTCACTTTTCAAAATCTACTCAAGTTTTAGTTATGAAAAAACACCTACCATTAGACTGCTTCCCACCAAAAAAAGTAGAACCAGCTGCAATTAATTGCCAGTGGAATGGGAAAAGCTCCCCAAAAGGACACATGGCTCAAAAACAAAGCACAGCTTCAGGAGAAGCCCTGTAATGCCCTTATTAAAATATACACCCTGGAAAAAATTGCTCTTTCCTGCTACTGTATCCATGGAGCTTTAACACAAACCACAACAATTAAAAGTTATTAGCACAAATCAACTAAGGTTTTGAATTTTCAAACAGCTCTAAATCTAACATTTGTGGTCCAACTTCTATTATTATCACTCCAGTAAGTATGGAAACATGGAGAACAAAAATGTTTGATATGGAACAGCAATTTCCTCCCATATTAGAAATATAAACTCAAATTATATTTTTCTCTGTGGATCAGAGACAAGAAATGTATGCAGCTGCTTCTGCACAAAACGCCAACATTTGATTTCCCGTCCTCCTTTCCCAAAACATGGAGTAGTAGCCAAGAGCCATGAAATCCAATTTACTGCAGTCTGTTGCCATGAGTTCCCACCAGAAGTCTAGCAGCCCCAGATTACTGTACAGCACATGCATGCAAAGACTGCTTTGAAACCAAGCAAAATCTTGGGTACTGAAACAAGCAAAAACCCAGTACTGATACTCAGGTACTTCCCAGGAGGTGATCAGATACTGTTTACTGTTATATTTTAATTTACATTAGCAAATTACAGCTGAATGCAAGCATGCAAAGTTTTCTCTGTGTTGTCCAAAATGAGGTGGGCTCTGCACCATTAACTTTTATCTCCAAAGCTCCATTAAAATTGAGGCTTTGAAAAGACAAAAGGCCTGGGAAAAACACTGAGAGCAAATGAGGAGGCTATAAACCAAAAATTCCTAATTAAGAGAAGGTAGTACTACCAAGACCACTGTAAGAAATTAATAGTCCTCTGTTGAAAAAATAGTTTTGTGGAGAGAACTTCTTCCAAGTTTATGTATGCAAACAGATGCAGCAGTTTCTCATTTTACAGCTGGACTCCAGGTGAACTCTTCTGAAGGTGGCAGGTAGAGCATGGCACAGTCTTATCCTCAAACTTCTGAGACATTAACTTCAGCCATGACCCAAAGCTACTGAACCTGTGCATCATGCATTATCTGAGGCAGACATTACTATTTTATGATGCGTGGAAATGCATCCACACACCACAGACATAGAGAGAACTACAATGCACTCCACATACGATGATTTTTTAGGGGTCAAAAATCAACTGGAGTCAGCCAGCACTTTTTCAGGAGGAACTGTGGTTCCTCTTCCCTCCCTTTCCCCATTTCAGATTTAATCTCATCAATTTCTACAAAGCTGATGATTCCAGTACTCTCCACCATGCATGAAGAGAAGCAAAAAGCACTTAGTCATTTGAATGGTAAATACTCAGAATCACTAGAGAAAGATAAAGCCAATATTAAGAATCATAAAAAATACACATACAATACTCCAATGTACTTCCTACACACAGATGCACATTCTAATTTCCTATACTAAGATTTTTAAAAGTCATGTTACACATCATCCTAACTTCTATCTGCTTTGACATAACCCATATAATATCCTTCAGCCTCAATCAGCCTGACATAGTTCAATTTCAGAAAACAAAGAAAAGCATTAAGTGATAAAATGTGGTGTTAAGAAAAAAAGAAAAAAATCAAAGCTGAGAACACTTTTTAGAAGTGTTAAACTGCAAGCACTAGTGTAAGACTAAAAGAGGGATTTAGCTCTGGGTTAAGACACCAATTGCTGGACATGGTCCCATAGGCACCTGAGCTCATATCTTGGCAGGGACCTAGAGGATACAACAGAGAGCCAAGACAGCTTTTGTGCTCACACTAAATTATGACACAGGAGACCAACCACACTCCAGGCTCTACTGACTGCATCTCCACTGCACCACCATGCAGGCCAGGACACACAACTTGTACACTGGCCCCAAGAACTGGGCGTTTCAGGCTCAGCTGAATTCTATCCACAGCTGATTACTGCTAGCAAAAAAGTTGCATTGACTTAAGTAACTACAGTTGCAGAAGACTGGAAAGTGGCAGATAAACTAAGTGGTAGAGGAAATCTTGAGAATTTCTTTCCTTGGCATATCTGTTTCTGACTGCAAAGGAAAGAAAAACATAGTTACCATGTTTATTTTGAGCATAGTTCCTACCCTTAGCACAGAGCAAAATTACTTTTATAGAAAGTGCTGAAATTTTCCAAATTACTCCACTGTGTTAATTACCCTACTCAGTTTTTATAGATACTGAGCAGCTGAAAGAAAACCTGAAATACCCGCACTTCATCGAAGGCTGAAAAAAAGTTTAAAAAAATTGCACAATCTGATCTAAATGCTAGTTTTTGAATGACAAACTATGACAGCACTGCCTTTAGCAGCAGGGAATGAAATTCAGGAATGCAGAGATCCACCCTACTTATCTGATCCTGTGCAAGTAAGTAACTCTGTGCAACACAGAGATTCAAATAATTAATTGAAACTTTAAAAACAAAGAGCACCAAGTAATCACAACGGCAGTGTGCACATGCAGCTTTGTTGTGATTCTGTCCACAAGAAAAGGGATTTTATCACTGGCTCCTGGCAAGGGTTAAGTGTTCCTGGCATGTCTCAAACACTGAATGAAGAAACACACTCTGCCATGTGCTTTTGCCTCTTGATGGAAATTTTCTTAATCACTGATTTGTTCTTCTAGTTTTAGTCAGACCCTCAAGATTTAAGTGAAAAGGTTAATATCTATCAAGACTCATTTTCTGATGTTTTATTTGAAAGCCTGTGACATGGCTAAAACGGGGCAGAGCTAAGATTTACTCTGACCACTGGTAAAGTAATATAATCAGTTATAGAGAAACTTGGTGAAATAAAACTGTTAAGAAAACAAATTGAAAACTTTCAGTCCGCTCTCAGCCAAGCAAAAAACGACTGGATATTAAAAGGTTCGCCAGAACTGCATACATACATTCAGCTGCTCATTGGTTTGAAGTTTCTTTTTACTTATTTCAATTTACTTTCTAAGGAAGCACTTGAAAACTGAAAAACAAGAGCATTGTAAAGCTTAATTCAGAATATTGAAATGTTTCCTGAAACCTATCTATGGATGGTTAATACAGACATTGATTTAGCGTTTGTACAGTTTTATATAAACTTAGAATTCTTCCTCAGAAATGGCTTTCAAAACTACAATTTCCTGGTCAGCTTAGTGCCTACTAGAAAAATCTAAGATTACAATTGCAGATGAAACTTCAGGAGGACTCCCAGGCTCAAGCAATTTTTAAAAAACATTCACAGTATTTGTTTAATGATTCTATGTAACTTCAGGGAACTTAAGCATTTTGAGAAGTTAACAAGCTTTGAGAGGAACTGTTTATTTGGCTGTCAACTATTAGAACCTCTTAATATTGTCAAAAATTAGATTTAGAGGATATCTAAGGAAGTTGGTGTTACCTATAAGGGAAGTTATAGAAGAGAACAGAGAACAAGATGCCCTGTAAAAAGCAGATTCTTATATTTTAACTGCTGTTTCACCACAAATTTGGAAAGAAGCTGTTCTCCTTTAATGGCAACTTAAAAAATGGACACCGAAGTGATGAGTGAAGACTATTAAAAAAAACCAGTTTACTCTAAATGAAGTCTCAGCATTTTAAGGAATCAAAATAACTAAGTATCAGGAGAAAATCTACATATGGCACAGGTTTGGGATATATTACAGTAGTTTACCCACTTAATCTTGTTAAAATGCTGGGATGTTCCAAGAAGATGACAAGAAGAGACACATCAATCTGTCTGTATAACGATGGGGTTTGAGAATGATGATCAGTATGAAGAGAGAACAGGTATTCACTCCACAGTTTCACTTTGCCTGGCCACTGGCTTACCCACTTTGTCTACTGTGGACAGCAGCATTTCAGCAGGTAAAGCATTCCTATACATAGATTAGCATTAACACAACTACACAGTTAAGATTTCACATGAGATGTTATCCTGAAGTCATCTGAATTATTAATACAATGTTACTTACAAAATTAGGTCTAAATTACGGCTTGTAGTACACAGTAACATGAAATTCCATGCATCTGAAGGGAAAAGGAATTTATATAAAATAACTATAAAATGCTTAGCCAGTAACACCTTATTTCAAAGCCATGAAAAAACAAGGAATAATCTAAACAGACTGCACACTAAAGCCAACAAACATAAGACTTCTTTCCAAAGATGACCCTTACTCCCAAAGACTCTTTCCAAGGCCGTGACCCACTCCAGCTTTTACTTCTTCCATCAAAATAGTCTTATTTTCCTATTCCCCAAAAACCCACGAGAAAATAAAATTCCAAGTACCTGTAGAGCACCCTCTACTTACTGAAGATGCCAATTTTAAAGACAGTCTACTGCCACCAACCAGTGAAAGGATGAACATTGTAGGTCTAGATTCTGAGTGTGCAATAGTGGGCATTATTGCAAATAAATGACATGATTTTATTCAGTATGCATGCAGCACTGGACATTACAATCCCTGCTGCTGGGGAAAGGAGAATATCCATAAAAGTAACACATTATACCTGTAAGAGACAGCAAAATAAAACAAGTGCTATCCCAAATACTTCATGGGTTTTAGCACCCTCTAGTGACAAAATTAGAATTTCATGGAGATTATGACGTTCCCACTTTGCACATATGATAAAGGAAGCAGCCACCTGGTTATCTGAGCTGCAATTTACTAACCATTCTTTTCCTAAAGCAAGTTTTCTACACTAAAATGTGGCAAGTTATGCTGTTTGATCTTGATGCATAAATTCAACCATCAAGCAAAATGGAAAATCCACACAGACCTAAGCTTTCATTTCAAGCACTGTGTAAGGACAGCTGAGGTCAAAATCTTTCCTACACATGGTTACACTTAATTTGTAGTTTAGTATATTTCACATAGGAATACATGGTCGAATCGCTGCCAGTGTTTTTCAGTAATTTCCACCATTTGTTACCACAAAAGACAATTTCATTGCTTCATGATGTGCCCTAAATGCCTAGATAAAGAGACAAGAGATGCTTTCAGACATCCTTTAATGCAGAAAACTTCTCACAGGCCAGATGGGCAATCAAGTAGCAACAGTCTTCTACAGCACAATTTCTGCAATGAAGCAGCATGGTACAGCTTTTAGCCTTGCAGACCATGTAAGTGCAAAACTGCAGAGCTCACTGGTTTTACAGGCCTTGTTGATTCTAAAGGTAAATTTCTCTATTGTTAGGCAAGAACAGGCTCGCAGCTACAATGCTGCCAGCAGCAGTTAAAATATTATCCTCTTCTAGCTGTTCCTAGTGTCTGCTGGAAGCTCAGCCCTGTTTACTGCCAGCTAAGCATTCATGAAAAACATTAAACTATGAATGTGTATGTTAAGCTACAGGAAAGGTTACAAGTTCAGAGGCACTAAAACATTACATTGTCAGAGCAGCCTTTGATTAGCCTCCTGATCAGCATCTAATTTGTTTATTTATCATGTTCTAAAAAAATTCTTCAGATTAGTTTATACACAGGTGACAGGTGGCTTGGTTTTCTGACAGACTGCTCAGTTTGTGGTTTTTGTTTTGTTTTACACTAATGGAGAGTATAATTATAAAAACATATGAAACAATCCAGATGAATGAACCAACATTTCACAAAAGCACTATAAATTATTTAAGCTCTACTCAAAAAGAGAAAGCACTTAGTAAAAGCAGATGAGGAAATGCTGCACGTATCGACTACTTCTGATGCAGATGAAATACCTGGACTCTAAACTCTGTTGCAATACAATGTTAGAACCAGTACTCAATACAAACCTAAAACCTGGTAAGTTTGACAACACAGACCACTCCCAGACACTAGGCCTAACTCCCAGTCCCTAGAAGTCCCATCAATAGTTAGCAATTTTGCTAATGCAGTCCATCTCAACAATCTCTCTTACACCAAGGATGTAACAGCACCATCAGCACAGGATTTAATCCCACTCATAGGAAAACATCTGCAACTACAGAGACTTTCCTCCCCTTTCAAGGGCAGAACATGGTGTTTCTGTCCTTAGAGAGAGATTATAGGGAGATATAAAAGCTACATGTGAATTGAGTTTCCCAGTTCTGAAAAGACTGTTGTATTGTTATTTGGTTTTGCAGAGAGTTTTTTCAAATGAATTTGCCTGTGTATAATCACACGAAAATAGTTCTGGTCTTACAGTTCAAACTGGTGCTCCATGCAACACAGCACCAAAGCTGTGAAAGGATAACTATTGTTTAAAACCTGCAGCCATAAGAAGCAGCACCAAAAAGCACATATCTTTATTTCCTAAATCAAATTAATATTTATTGTTCCATAAAAGCTAGTTAACAAACTAAATTACACTGGATTGCATGCAGCTCACTAATGCCACTATATCCTTTGGTATGATAGCTGAGTGAAGAGGACTTGCACATGAAATCAAGATTATCTTGACTCACTACCCGTACAAAGTGTACGAAAAGTGAATAAAATGTTTCAGTGAGTAAAACATTCAGTATGCCTTACAAAGCAAAAAGTTCTTAGTAATTGTTAGCTAGAAGAACAAATCCATCATACCTTAGAGGAGGTTTGAACAGCACTTTGTTTACCAGTTCTCATCCCAGGTACTTAAGGCACACTGGTTTGAACAGACACCAGCTCACAAAAAAACAAGTGCTTTTTAATGTGTGAGATTTTACCTTTCGAGCTTGTTCTTCAGCTCGTTCTTTCTTGATTTTTTCCAATTCAGCCAGAAGAGCTGCAGTGTCATCATCATCACTGTCTTCCAAGTCCTCATCTTCATCATCTTCCTAATAGTAACAAATGGAAGGCAAGAATTAGCTCGCTCATTTAATTTAATAAGAAACAGTCCTGGGCTGCCCAGCTAAGGCCACAATTTGCTGCTGGCTGATTTCTGAAGTACTAGGGTAGCAACAAATACAATACAAAGAAGGTTTTTACTCTTCTATAGAAAAATCAAGAGATTTTTTGCTTTTGGGATGACTGCAATTAAAAACGCAACTGACAGACTCTAGAGAATGTCCAGAGATTGGGCTGTCCCCAGTCACTATCTAACCACTGTGATACAAGAAATTCTGTGTGTCTGATTACCCTGCCCAGTACTGCTGGGACCAAATACCACAGGATTAAAAAGCCCAGATCTTATTGTCAAGCCTTTGACTTAACTCCTAGATGTCAGCAATAAGAAGCATAGTCAAAGGCACACATTTGTTGCTCATGCAGGCAGTCATTTGCAGGTATCTCAACAGTTCTACCCTTGGAGAATTCCTACTAAGCCAGTGGTAATTCTCCATACTGCAAGTGGTATTTTCAGTTTCCTAGATTTTTTGTGCTTTCCAAGAATACCATTACAATATGGACCAGAATCCTCTGAACCACTCTGGACTTTCACTACAGAACAGAAGCTGTAAAAGGAAAATACATTGAAACCTGTCTGAAATCTTTAGGTAACCTAGAAGTACATATTGCATTAATCCTTAAGGCAGGGTAACGAAAGGAAGGAAGACAGAAAAGAAGATACGTACATCAGTAAGAGGATCATCTGCATCAAGATTTGCTGCAGGAATCTGGTCTAGCCGAGGCTTCTTAGACACAGAAGATGATGTTGTATGCTCTGTGGTGTAAGAGTTAAACGAAAAAGTGTCTAAGTTACTTCTTTAACAGCATCTAATGTCAGAAAGCAAAAATCTTCATAATTTGTCTTGCATTAGAATAAGAGAAACAAGCTTATGCTTACATTTCCCTCACTTCTCAATCTTAATGCCCATGTTAATTCCTCCCCCTAGGAAGCCTCAAGAGCAGCAATAACATCCCAAACTTACAGTTTGGCCTCCAGAAGGTTTTTGAGGTCATTATTTCAAGCAGGAAAAAAACAGGAAAAAAACCAGATGTGGCAAAATATTCTTATTATATACATCCAACTGGAGGGTCCCCATTTAGGATCATCCCAAAGCATTACTGCTGGCTAGTTTGGTCCAAACCACATGTACTTTCTTCTGTGAATTTGAAAGCCATGCAATAGCTTCACATCAAACCTAAAGTACAAGAGGTTGTACTTTAATACTAAAAATGAATATTTCTCACAAAACTCTTTGATTTTGTCATTACATCACCATATCTGAACAGAATCGCACAGTTTCAAACAGATTTATTGTTACATCAGTGCTGTAACAGCAGAAGATGAGTCATTACCCTTTCTCCTTCCTGTCTTGCTTGTCCAAGTACAAAAAAAAAAAAAAAGCCCTTCATTAGCTGTTGCAAATTCATTACAATTATCCTGTATCAGCTGGGCATGCTTTATTACTGGCTGGCCTAGATTTCTGCTAGCATGAAGCCAGCATGAAAGCCAGTGGACATTCCCTTGCAGGTCAACAGCTCTGAACTATCAGGCCAATACCCTAAATTCTACTCTCATGACATGCTGTCTGAACTGCAAACTTCTTACAACACCAAATTTCATGCAAGAGCAACGTTTCACAAAGGTGTTAAGATTTTTGTTTCTTGGTTTTTACCTCTGGTTGGTCTGTCTCTGTTCTTTTCTCTTGCGGCAACACGTTCTCTCTCCTCCAGCTCCCTTCTGAAATCACGGTTACGCACTTCTTCGGGAGCATCCTGAGTGGTCTGTCTAAAACAACAAATGGAAAAAGCCTGAAGTTTGACAGTCTGCAGTTGGGGACAATTTTTTCATGGAGGCTAGTAAATCCTGGGGTGAACAGGTAAGAATAGGGAACAAGAACTGGGTTCCATGTAAATGTTTATTCTATTCAGCAGAGCCCTCCTGTGTACGTGTGCATTGCACACACAGACCTGCCACACCACATGCTCATGCTCCTTCTGGAGGCTCTTGAATGAAAGAAAAGACCCTGCTTAAATTCCTACAAAACAGGATGGCAATATCTGTCTATATTTCACTATATTGAAATATTCTGTTCTCCAGCAGTCCAATCTCAGCGTCCTAGTGGACATCCACAAACATCATGGTCATTTTTCTTCACTGTTTTACCACCCAAAGTTGCTGCTGCAAATCCAATCTCTAAGGCTTACAGATAACACCAAGACTAAAACATCCTTTTTGTAAACCTTTTATTCTCCATGAGCCCAGACCATGATCAATAATAAAAAAGTTGGGAGAACAGGCAAAACACCTTGGTCACCCCTCTTTTATATAAAACACACCAGCAAAAAAAATGAACTACATATATCTGAGCCACATTAAGTTCCACCTAGAGGCTGCTGATATTTTTGTGGATATCTTGAAAAGAACTAGTGAATAAAAACAAGCAGCTTTTAAAGTGCAAAAGTAAAACTGTAATGGTAATTTCACTGGCAAGAGTAACATCAGTTAGATTAAATGAGCATTTTCAGATTGACACATTTAATTTAAATCCTATCATGCTGACTCCAGATTTTATTTACTCTTTCAAAAAGATAAAAATTTATTATGCATTTCAAACACAGGAAAATATTCCTAAGATCACATTATCTTTCTCACTGGTTGAAGAAATTTCTTCTCTCAAGACCAGAGTAAACCACCTGCAGCTTAACATCAGTCTTCCAACATATCCCACTACTTGAGTGCTATTCCATGGCTCTCCTGCCTCCTCTTAATGCCCTTCCAAGCAGTCCTTTGCCAAATACATGATGTGGTTTTCCTGCTTTTAGGATGTGCTCAACTTCACTTCTCTCATCCCATCTTGCTCTGCAAGTGATAGTACTCCCTGTGGCTCAGCCCCAGTGCTAACTTACTTTCCACTTCACTGCCCAAGATGTTCAGTCTCCAAAACTTGTCTTCTTCTGATAATTCATGCGCATAAACAGCAATAAATTATCACTAAAATTAAACCTCCTCAAATCACCTGCAATGCATTTGAACTCCTAGTTCTGCTTTTGAGACTTTCACTTTTAGCCCACTTGCTCAGCACTGATGCACAATCTCTGGACCTTGCTCAGTGTCAAGCACATCAACGTGTATTGAGAACATTTTAGAACACCACTCATAACAAAACAGTCATTTCCAGCCTGCTTTGCCCTGACACTCAAAAAAATATACCAACCTGTATTTGATTTTAGTATGAGAAGGAAGATCTCTGCTAGAATATTGTTTGGATAGCTGGCTTAAGTCTCCTTCACCTTTTCCTCTTCCTCCTCTTGCAGGTTCAAACGTTGGCCTTGCTGCTGTCGTCATCTTCACTCCTACAGAATCAAGGGATAAAACAAGTTGTTACTACAACTTACAGTGCAAGACACTCATTAGGAGCTACTTTGCTCCTAGTACTGTAGAGGCAGTGACAAGTCCCACTACAGTATACCAGCTGTCACTCAGCTCTTGATCCTCAAAATTTAAGTAGCATTTTATTGACAGAATCTATTCAGGCTTCAAAACAGTCTCTTCCAATACACTTGAAAGATGATACATGGACTCTAACTTAAATACGAAGCTACCTTTGTAAAGTAAATAACCCAGCCAGGAACTGATCTATCCTTAAAGCAAGCAGTATAATCTTGTAACAAAACTCCTTCCCCTCCTGAAAAACTGCAGTCAAAAATGATTGCCTGTGGGGATGACCCCGTCATGACTCCCCAGACCATTGCTAGGTACCACCACCAGAAATGCTGGCTCACAGAGACCACAGCATGCCTAGCATGGTGCTGACCATTAACCACTGACCAACATCAGACAACATTAACAATATGCAAGAAAAAAAGACTGGATAAATGGAGAAATAGTCACCAGCTCTGCCCTAGAAACTGCAGGAGCTTAGCATGTCCTAAAAACCAAACTGGTGGATGCCCAAATTTCTACCAGTTTTCTGTGCATAAGAGTGAAACAGGCTCCAACCAGCCTCAGCCACACAGACACCCTGTGAGCACACACTGTGTTCAGCACTGCCTGGCATGACCCGGAGACCCTGCAAGCCCAAACCCCTGCACCAGCCAAGAGTTTGAGAAGGTTATTCATTGCCAGAAAACACTGCATGATGGCTATGAGGACATGAGAGAATGGCATGAAGCTGTCAGGGGAGGTTTAGGTTGGGTATCAGGAAAAGGTTCTTGCCCCAAGAGGATGGTTGGGCACTGAACAGGATCCCAGGGCAGTGGTCACAGCAACAAGCCTCACAGAGTTCAAGGAGCATTCAGACAATGCTCTCAGGCACATGGTGTCACTCTTGGAGTGTCCTGTGCAAGGTCAGGAGCCAGATTTGGATGATTCTTGTGTGCCCCTTCCAATACAGGGTATTCTACAATTTTGTGACCTTAAATCTACTTTCTGAAATTATTCTTATTCCTGCTTCACAAAGGCACACATATCCATTAGTCAAAGCCTGAAGATATTTAGGACAGGAGAGAAAGACCTGCAGAGATACATAAAGGTACCAGTCCTACCAAGCAGAACATTGAAAGGTGACAAGAGAATCTATTAAAAATATTAAAAAGCAAAATAAAAACACATGACATTGTTTCATATACTTTTGTGGTACACAGACAAAAGTTATTTATGCTCTGCTTATTTTGTTAGTTTGTCAGTTTGAACGAGAGCAAAAAATACTCAACTTCAGCATCAAAATGATCATATAATGTGTGGCTCAAAGTAACACCAGGCAGAACAGTTACTGCCACTACTACTCAAAAAACAAAATTAACAGAGGGAAACGCCTTTAAAAAGAAGTGAGACAGTAACTAGCCTTAGCTTGTTAATCAAGGACAGCTGACACTTTTCAGTGATGCTGTACAAGACAGCTGAAACTCAGCTATTTTAGCTGTCTTGGCACACATTCTGCCAGACCCATGATCCAAAAAAGTAACTTGTTCCCATAACTTATCTGTGCTAATTATATGTAACACGGGGATCCATGAAATCAGGTGAAGAACAAAATCTGGGGTGGCTACAGTAGTTCTGGGAAGCATTAACAAATAGTCTGGAAAGCATCCCTGCTTCTCTTAGGTTACAGAATCAATCAAGTGGGAAAAGACCTCTGAGCTTGTTGAGTCCAACCTGAGACCCAATACAACCTTGTCAACTAGACCAGGGCACTAAGTGCCAAAATCCAGAGGGATAGTGACTCCACTATCTCATTGGGCAGCTCATTCCAATGTCTAATTACCCTTTTGGTAAATAAATTCATCCTAATGTCCAACCTAAGCCCCCACTGGCACAACTTCAAGCCACTTCTTCTTGTCCTGGAAAAGAGACCAACCCTCACGTGGGTCCAACCTCCTTTCAGGCAATTGTAGAGAGCGATAAGGTTCCCTGAGCCTCCTCTTGTCCAGGCTAAACAACCCCAGCTGCCTCAGCCGCTCCTCACAGGACTAAGTCAGTCTGTATTCAGCTTGGCCTTCAAGGACCCAAACTCAAGGTGAAACATCCCAGGTTTCAGAAACACGTGAAGAATCCTCTTTAGCGCTACCAGGAATTATCGGGCAAGAGGGAGTGTCCGAACTGAATTGCCTTGGCCTTGCCCGGATGCGCCCTTACGGGGAGATCCGAAACGTAGTGTCAGGCCCAGCCGCAACCCGTCCCCTCGCAGGGCCCGCCTGCCCCCCGACACCCCCTGCCCCAGGGCCACCTCTCCGCCTTCAGGGCCCTCCCGCAGCCTCCCTGCCGCTCATCCCGGGCACTCACAGCGCGGCCTCCTCCACCCTGCGCAGCCAGCCCCTACACCGCCACCATAGTTCCGCCAAGCGCCCACAATGCACCGCGGCGGGCCATAGACACGGGAGCGCTGACCATAGAGAGGGGCGCGAGCGTGTCCGCCATGATGTGCCGAGGCGGAAGTGCCAGGGACGGAAGTGCGCAGGGGCGGCGGCTGCCTCGGTAGCAATGGCGGCTGTGCCGCGGGGGTCAGGGCAAGGAGGGATGGGGTTAAGGAGGGAGGGAATGAGTGTTGGGAGCCTTGGAGAGGTAATAGGGGAGGATAGAAACAATGGCCGGCGGAGGAAAAGGGAGTACCCTAGGCATTCTCTTTATTCGGGGGCGTGTGTTAGGAACATCAGCCTGACTATAAGGTAGCAAGCCACATCTGACTTATCCTTGCAGAGAAGTTCTTTACATGGTATAGATGTTGATACAAAAGATTTAGATTGGCGATAAGGAAGGCGTTTTTTACTGTGACGGTGTTGAGGCGCTGAACAGGTGCACAGAGAAGCTAGGATGCTCCATCCCTGGAAGCATCCAGGGCCAGGCTGGACGGGGCTTTGAGCAGTTGGATCTAGTGGAAGATGGCCCTGCTCATGACAGGGGGGTTAGAACTAGATGCTCTTTAAGGTCCCTTCCTATCCAAACTGTTCTGTGATTGTATAATCATTACTGTGTATGTAAAGAAGCCAAAGCTCGATCAATGATCACTAAGAAATTAAATTACCCCTCTTAAAATGCAGCTCCTTCCTTGTGTTTATTGCTCCTTTTGGATGCACTTTATTACCAAGCTTCTGCGAATCCGCACTAAGGCATGTGAAGTAAAAGGCTCCCTGAAGTATCTATAAATAAGCACGGAAACATTTTCCTGAGTGCTCGACACCCGACATGCAATTGACAAGAGAGCCCACAAGAGGTCCCACAGATGTTGCTATCCGCGGACAGCAACAATGGAAATTGCACCTTTTGTGTCAACGAGTCATCACAGAAAGCACTCTGTGGGCCTTTAGTACAGAAAGTACAGAAAGAAACCAATCATTTTAAGCAAGTTAAGTTTCACTTTGAAGTTGGATAAATAGTGACAGTAATTACTGTGTCACGTCCTAAGAGCTACACCTGTCAGTAACCAAGTATCCAGCATTGCATTTTCTCATCTGCAAGCATCTATCGGCACCCTGTGAAGTGGGTTTATGATTTCTTCCACTACAGGCAATTTAAACTCGAGATCAAACCTTGCAAAGAAATCTGGCTTCGGGAATTTGATGGTGTTGGACTACAGATCAGCAGCCTGAATTGAGCCCGTCATTCTGCAATGGTGGGTGTTATTCCTAGATTACAAATCCATGGAGTTTAAATCAAGAGGCACTGACTGTTATGCTAATTTGACCATCGTGGTGCAGCAGAATGTTATGTTTTGCTCATAACATGTCCTGAAGGCAGTGCCTCCTGTTCAGTTGTAACATCCATCTGGCAGAAGGTATCAAGTCTTGATTAAAGACCTCAAGAACTGAAGGGACCTCTCCTGCTCTTGGGTTAGAGGAAAATTCCATTGTGTGTTAAAAACTAGCACAGTCCCTGCTCTGAACAGATTGGGAGATTCTTCAAATAGTAATGGCTTTGTGTCTTTGGCCAAAATTGTTCCCCAGGTAGCTTCTCTTCCCCCAGATCGTGTGTATCAATGTGAAGATGTGTTTTATGGGCAGGGGCTTGGTTTCCTTAGAAGACTTGAGCACTAAAGAAGGATATTGGTGAAGGTGCCTGAGCCCAGACTCCTAAAAATACAAACTCAGTTTTGTTGCAGAGGCACCTAACCTTCACAGGCCCTAAAGATGTCTAATCGTACAGAGTTTTTCGCAATCTTGAACTTGTTTGAATTTAGTTAAGGAGTAAGAAGTTTAGCACCATATTGTCTCCAGGGCCTAACAATAATAGCTGTTGGTCTATTCCCCACCTCAAGTGCTCAGAGAGCCCTCATGCAGTAATTATTCTCAGAGCATGTCCACAGTCATCAATATCACCATCAGCTGCTCAGTCCCTCTGGGTCACATCGCAGAGCTCTTTCCCAAGCAGGGCTCACCCCACATGTGGAGAATTATTGCTCCACCAGGCAGGCTTTGACATTTAGGGACATGGTGTTTTTGACTAGCCAAGTATAAGGGAGGGGATTAAAGATCCATCAAAGTGCAGGGATGTAGAAGGGGACACCACTCAAGTTCAGTGGCAAAGGTGGCAAGTGTGAATTCCTGTGTTCTTGGATTATGCATTGTAATGTTGTCAGATAACAAGCAGACAATAACAAAACCCCAGATCTTCCCCCTTCCCATAGCTGCTCCAATCTTTGCTGAGCAATTTCTCTGTGGCAGCCCTTAGAAAGGTATTGTGTGCTGCATGGAAAACATGAGAAGCAGAAGTCACCACTTCCCTAGATCATTTCCTCCAGTGTGCAGTTTAAAGCTGCACCTTATTTTTAATTTCAATCATCTTTCTTTCCAACCACTGATGCCTTTTGTACCTTTCTGTGGTAATTTTAAAAGCCTGTATTTTTATATATATATAAACTTTATATATTTTAAAAGCCTCTAGATATTTATACTTTGTAATCTAGTCTTGCTGCTGCTTTTGGATAAAGTAAGCAGCCTGGGCTCTTTTAGTCTTGGGATTGTTTCCTTCCTCACATCAATTATTTGAGCACTTTTTCTTGCTCTCTATCCATCTATCAACAACAAAAATATAAAGAACTGTTTCAGCATCAGCTCCATTAATGTGAACGAGAGAGATATAACCACTTTCCTCCCACCACTTTCCATGTGGTTGTTTATCTGAGGATTACACTGGCCTTTTTACCTACACCACTGCATTGGGGACTTGAATCCAGATACATGTCCATGGTGACTCTTGAATCCTTCTCAAGGTTGTAATTTTCTGGATTAGAAAATTCCATATAGGCTTTGAGCTGCAACAAATATAAATATCTGGTTGTGTTACAGGCATTGGTCTGAAAAATAAATCCTTTGCTGGTGTCACTGCCATAGCCTCTTAGTGTCCCAAATCCTTTATGGTACCTGTACGCACTCTCAGTACAATTTTGTATTTGCTTGTGGATCACACCAGGAGACCAACATTCTTTGGTTTTCCCAGTGCTTTAGGATGTAGGTCTCACCAAAGTGCTGGTCCTTCTCTGAGATCATGGCAAGACTGCAAAAGATGTTGTGTCCTGAAAGAGAACAAAAACATTTCTAAAAACCTTGTGCCTGTTTCGAGCATTGTTAAAGTTTTTCTCATCTACTTCTTGGCCAGTAGTGTTATGAAGATTGTTTATGTTGCTAATGGACTTCTAAAACTCCCTTTTAGCCTTGCCAGTTTAGGATTTTTTTCCTGTTTCCTGTGTATTTTTTCTGTTCTTGAAATCTTTAAATGTATATTCTTTTGGTTTTGATTCCCCTTTCTTCTATCTCCAACATTACTCTTACTTATTGATTTTCACAGTTTTTTTTTTTCTAAATCCAGAGAGGAATTTAGTTGAAGCAATTGTAATTCCTGAGTTTTCCTGTGTCTCCCATAGTAGGCTGTCTTCTTCCCACCCTTTAAGTACAGCAGGACAATGTGCAATCTCCTCTTTCAAAGCAGTGCTCTGAAGGTGAGCACTTTTCCCCAGCAGGCAGAGGTGCAGTGCCTCAGAATGGAAACCTCCCAGCCTGAATTTTCCTGTTGCCTCCCCTTTCTTGTGAGAGCCTGTCTTTGGCCATCTGAGGCACAGCTTGTGTGGCTGATGAGCAGTAAATTGTAAATCCTGTTTCTGCTTTGAGCAGCCACAGCACCACAGCACCGTTTCCTCCCACAGGACACTGTGCTTTGAAGGGTTGTGCCTCCTGCTGGGAAGCAGATATAGAAGGGCACTGGGGATTGTCAAGAGTGGAAACTTGGTGCAGGCATGCTCAGCATCCAAACCAGCCTTAAAAGAAGTCAGTGGGAAGTTGCTGTTTCCTTGATTGGAAAAAGAATAGAAGCTGGGCAGGGCTGTGACTCAGCTGGTGAGTCAGCAGGGGCTGCTTTCCGATGAGGCCATCTTGTGTTCTTTTGCTCTCCGCCACACCTTCCCTGCTGCCTGCCATGGGACAGTAAATGCTCTTTACTGCTGCTTCTCTTTGCTCACAAAGTCATTCCAGCCTGTAACCTCTGCCCTGACGCCTCCCACTGCACCATCTCTCCAACTTTCTGCTTCTGTGCTCCATTCCATTCCATTCCCTGGGCAGCTGGGATTTTTGTGCCTTCAGTACTCCAGCCATGGGTGTATTTACCAGCTGCAACTCTTGCTTTGCAGCAACAGAGACAGATTGTTACCTATTCACCACGGAAGGAAGATTCCAGGAATGAGTAGGAATTCCCAGGAAGAAAAGACAGAGAATGAGGAGCTGATCTGGATCCTCCCTGAGGCAGTGATGACCTTCATCAGACACCACAGACTGTGGTTCCTCAGGCAGCCATTAAACGAGCCAGACCAGCGCTGCAGGTCCAACACACTGGTTTTGAATATGTCTTCTGTTAATTGTGCTCTCTGCCGAGATCCCAGTGCTTTTCCAACGTGAGATGTGATGTCAGCCAAAAGGCACTCAAGGACTTGGGGAAGGGAGGGTGCTGCAGGAAGGAGTGGTGCCCCAAGACACACACAGCTAATGCTTCCTGCACTCACAGTCTTGGATGCATGCTCGGCTCCATGGAGGCTCTCTTGTTTCAACTGAAGGGATTTTTTTGAGCTTGGACAAAGCAAGTAATTTTTGCCATGCACTATTTACATCCAGGCAAGCAGCCAGGACATACCTCTGTCTATGGCTGCATCCACTGTTAAGCAAAACTGTCCTACTGTTTTATTTATTAACCAAACATTTCTAATAGCCAGGCTAATTTTATCCTTTCCTTAATGCTGGCTGACCATGACTCAGTCGGGCTGGGAGGAGTCTCAGTAGCACGGAGCTCCGATTTTGGAAACCGGTGTTATACGGAAGGAAGGGCTGGATGTCCATGTACCACAGTGGCTCTGGCTTTGGACCTGCTCATTTTACCTCTCCCTTTTTGCAGATGTGGAATAAAGAAGCCAGTGAAGTATTCCACAAGTGAGTTTGTTAGGCAGGATGGAGTGGAGATGACCTTTTCTCTGTAAGAGTCAGCTGCAGCTATAACTTTTAGCAATAACATCAGGAGCTGGTACACATATTTCTCTGTAAGTTTTTTAATGTTTTCATGCTTTATCAGTATTTTCTGTCTGAATCTGTCCTCAGTTTATGTACATCTCTTCCTTAGCTTTAGGATTACTCTCATAAAGCTCCAGGTAACTGAAGTATCTAGTCTAGGCAAATCTTTAGGGCCCTTTATCTGTTCAGTGGACAGTGACAGGTTCTTCTCTGAGGTGATTCACTCACTTGCTTGAGCAATCCCAGAAAATCCTGCTCTATATTTCATCAGTGATTTACAAAGGCAAGCAGAAGATGTGGAGTTTACTACATAAAACTCTCTAAATAGTTATGTTCCAAAGATGAGGCTAAGTTAGATGAGATCCTTCTGGATTTAAAATTTCAGTTACTGAAAGCTTCAAGATGCAGGTAAGTACTTGTTATAAACAGGGCTCTAAGGAATAGAGAACCTATGTGGAAGCCCAGAATCTCCTAATTTATTTCCAGTCTCCAAACCAGGAATACAAGGAAGAGTTTATAAGAAAAGTAAAACAGCTGTATATCATCCTGACAAGTTAAAACACAATTCAGGTTCCTTTCCAGCAACATCTTAGTAGTGCAGTCCTCAAACCAATTGACATGAAGGTCAGCCATAGGATCAATTTCTACCACCTCTGAAGATGCCACATGAATATAACATGTATTCCTACCTAACCGGGTTTTAGCTGGTATCAACTAGAAGTGAGTTCTCTTAACCACTGTGATAACCTTTAGTTATCCTTAGTTATACTTTATTTACTGAACTAGCACACTGTGCAAAGGGTTCACCAGTAACGAGGCCACTGGGGCATTGGAAGTGTTTTAACCAGCCACATCGTTTCTTTCAGACGTGGGCAGGAGTGATTTTGTTCTGATTCAGATGGAAACAAAAGAACAAGAGCTTGAAAAACAGTGAAATCCCCACAAGTGGGATCAACCAGGTTGTTTTAGATCTTGATTGCATATTCACAATATTTTAGCTGCTGAGGCCTCAAGGGAGCCCTTTGCTTTTGAAGAACTATGTCAGTGCAGAGGGCTGGCACTCAGGAAACTTACTTTCTTCCTAGCACTGCCAGGAGCCAGGGGATCTTGACAAAGTCACCCCCTCTCCCCAAGTCTTGTTCATTTCCCTTTTCGTAAAGCCACAAATAAGGGATCAAAGGCTTTTGCAACTTGTAGCTATAATGTCCCATTTAAAAGCAGGCTCTGAAATTTGGTTTCCTATACTAAAAAGCCCATAGGGCTTTGACATTCAGTTTTCCCATCAGAACCATCACCTCTGTTTGAGCAACACTTGTAAACTGGGTCCTGTTGTGGGACTCAGACTAAGGATAAAGCCAGCTTGTCCTACAAGATCAGAAACCTTGACTGAAGCCACTTACAGATGACATTAGCCTGGCAAAATTTGTTCCCTTCCTGGGTTTTAATCTCTGTTTTGTGATTTGTGCAGAGAGACAGGAGGGGTTCAGTTGAAGTTTAAGTGGTTAATGCTGGTTAGGAGTATAAAACCACAATTTGCAGAATTGGTTGGTTCGGGATTTCTGGTGGCTGGGTCCTTCAGCTGAATGTGGAGCTCCACCATGAGCATATGCAGGAGACCTTTTGAACGGGGCATTGCAAGACCCCCTGAAGACTTGGGGCACACCAAGCAGGTGTGTGTGCTGGAAACCCCTCTGCAGACATGGCTCATCTTGGCAAGACACTGCCTGTTTCCATGTCATTGCTGTTGAGGATTAGTAATTTCATCAGGCTTTCCTGGATGCATTTCCCTCCCTTTTCCTGTTCTTATCCAGTTGCCTGCCATGAGCATGGTGAAAGAAGCCATATCTCATATCTGTCCTGGCAAAAACATGCACATTGAGCAGCTTGAGCTCATTGCTCCTACCCAGTACTATCTTACTGTGTTCCTGATAACTTGGCCTTGCTATCCTTGGAGGTAAAAATTTAAGCAGGAGTAGAGAGAATTCCTGGTCCTGTGCAAAGTGCTGCATTCCACTGGTGGGGAGTCCCACCCACCAGAGCACAGCAGTTCATGAGCAGCTGTGGAGGGAAGACCAATAGAGCTGGTGCCTGTGGGGGTAGGGCTTGCATAGGAATGTTTGGCGTGTGATGAATGTGCCTCACTATTTACATCTCTCCCCCCTTCAAGCTTTTATTGTGCTGGAGCCTGCCTACTCCAGTAACTCCAGCTCCTGCAGTCTTTACCAGCTATGAGCTCTGTAGTCCGTGCTTGGTAGACTTCAGAGCACTTCCTATCAGGTGTAAGGATGCTCAGTTAGTGGAGTGGTTACACAGGCCTTGTGCTAGAGGGAGGTCAGAAGGCTGTGGTGCTCTCAAGGGAGTTCTGTTTCCTTTGGCTGCTGCACAGAGGAGGTTGAGAGCACCATGTCCTGGCACAGGCACAGGGGCTGCTGCTCAGAGGGACTGTAAACACAGTGGTCCAGGCTGGACTGCGAGACTCTTGCTCTTGTGCTTTCACTACAGAGCTAAAGGACAGAAGGTGATTCTCCTTCTGACTATTTGGGCAAAGTTCAGTGGCAAGCAGCCCAGGGCAGCAGAACAGTGACTCCTGTCACTGGCTCTTACAGGTGAGAGACAGTTCAGACCAAACCTCTTCTGCCTCCTGATGGAGATAAGATCTAAACCACAATTTCCTAGATGCTGAACTGAGCTTGGAAGAGAGGGAGACAAAGTTACCTTTCCTCATGGACTTTGGGTTTTGTACTTGTAATTTAACCTGCAATCCCAACAGCCACCTGTTTGTTTAGAGGTCTAATTTGAGGCCAGTACTTCCTTCCACCCTGCTGTCAGTATGACTAAAAGCATTGCTGCTTTTTTATTTTAGTGTCCTGACTGTCATGCACCAATGCTATTGTGTGAACTCTAGGGGCAGAATCTCTGCTCTGTACTCATGGTAGTGACAGGATCCTGGGACTGGTGATTGATTTTTCACATCTGAATTTTTCCCTAGGCCGTACTGGCTAAGAACCAACGTATGTGGAAAATATGATATTACTTTTATGCCTAGAGCAGTTAAAATATGTATTTCAGTAGCAAGCCGAGGCCTGAAATAAGAATGGAGAAAGAGCTGCTCACTCTTCTCTCACACAGCCAATGCACTTAATTTTTCATGGGCTAAGTCTCTGTGGTGGCAGGAGTACATTAGATCCTGCCTGAGGTTTGTCTGAGCAGCTGTGGACATCCTGGGCTCACTTCAAAGCTGGTGCAGAGGCACATCTGGAGGATGCCATCTCGTCCTGGTCTGGCTATGTAGAATGATGCAAGTCAGAGCCTTGTGATGCCTGCCTCTCTGTTTTGGCTGTTGGGATGATTGGGCTCCATGGGAGCACCTCCACAAAAATCTGAGTGGCACAGAGGGTGCTGGAGCTGGGGAGCAGCTGGAGCCTCATATCTATCTATCAGGTCTGGCCAAACCTTTAGAGCAGAACATCTCACTCCTCCTACTTCTCCTTTGTTCCAAAATACAGTGGTGTTTCTGGAGACAGGCAGTCCTGGGTGTGGCTACTATCTTGCCTCTTGATTAGAGGTTCTGGATCCCACCAGCAGGTTTAGCTTTCTCAAGGGTTATGGCTTTCTCCTTCTCTCCTCTGAAGATGATGCAAGCCTAACAAGCCTGTACCTCTAATTTTCTTCCCACTCACCAGTCTTTTGTCAATGCAGACTGTCAGGAGCTATGTCACGCCTTGTTTGGGGCAGCATGTAGCACAGCAAGCTCTCAGCAGTTACTGTATCACACCACACTTTTGAAAATAAAAAATAAAACAAAGAGTAAAAAATCAATATTAATACCTAGGAAAAAACATGTAAGTGGATAACTTCCCTGTCCAAAACAGATTTAAGGTGTGTAAGAGCTGTTGTGGCTCTGACTAATTGACAATCTGTAAAATAAAGGCCATTAGAGTTGAAACATCAACTCTTTTTTTTTTTTAGCTGTTATCATGTTAAAAAGCACCTCCTAATTTAAAGAATGGAAGTACTGGAGCTTTCAGCACATCTCTGAATGGCTCATTTTGACAGATAATCATTTGCACTATCAGAAACATTGCCTTATACTGCTAATCTACATACATCCTGCTTTTGCTGTCTAGCATGGGATTGTCATTGTGCTGCTTTTAAACAGTCTGAAGATTAACAGAGATCTCTTGGGTATGAAGACTATGATAAAATGCCAAAGGAAGCAGCCTTTGGATTTTATTAATTTTATTCAGTATTTATGCAATGTGTTTACACTTCATGGTTTACAAGGTGCCTGTTAGACTTCCACTGTGCAAGTTTTTGTACAAAATGAGAATATGTCTCTGTCCTAATGGTGTTACCATCCATAAAGCAGTTTGGCTGCTTCACTCTTCCCAGCTGCCACCCTTTTCCTCTGAGTGTACACCATGGACAACCTCCTCTATAATTTTTCATTTAAAACTTCACGCTCTTTTTCTCTTCTGATTTCAACTGTGACACCACTTCAGGGCATCCACTGTCTGCTGTGAGTGGGCACTGAGTCTGGACAGGAGAAAATGCAAGTGAAGAAGCAGAGGAATCAGACCAGCATCCCTAGCAGTCTGAGGCAGTTTGTGGCCTCTCACAGGTCACCCTTGCCACCATGGATGGCAGAGTGGAGCAACAAAGCAGCACTGCCAGTGGAGGGCCATTCCTCACCAGCACCAGGGACACGGCAGGGAAGGTGTGAAGACAAAAGGCAGCAGAGATTGGCATCAAAACCTCATTTTAGGTGGGAATCAAAATGCCAAAAATGTGTTTTTAAGCCCTTCTGCCCACCCCCTCCCCTTGCCCTTGAATCTCTTAGTTGCAGTAGGAAAATTGTTTCGCTCTTGCTTCCCTGTAGCTCAGCACTGGGCTCCCTTCCCAGAGCAAGTTTTTAAAATCATTTTAAAAAGAGACTGTTTCCCCATGAGACAGTGAGGAGGCAGATGTGCTTTCTGACATGCCATGGCATGTCTGCTGGCACTGTTGTGCTCCAAGTCCAAGCTTGGTATGCCTACTGAAACAAATGGTGTCACTCTCACTAGACTGCTTGCCCTTGGAGACACTCTCTCCTTCCTTTTCTTCTCAGGAGAAAGAGACACTCACATACAACACTAGAGTCTCACAGAGGGCATGATAGGAGACTGGAGATCCAGCCTGGAAAAATATTTGGAGTCAAGAATGTTTTGAAAGACTAGGGTACAGGGGTCAAGTATGTGAGGGGATAGATTTTCCATTTGTAGCAAATCCAGTGTCAGTCATATGAACAGGGACAGGGCTGGAGAAGCACTGTGGGAAAGATGACAGACAAGCCTGGCAGCTTCTTAATGGCTAGAGAGTTTGGATACTGACATGCTTTTCAGGTTTGTTTTGCAGGGAGGTATTCTTCCTTTTGAGACATTGTTCCTGGTGCTTGTGACTCTTGGAGAACAGTAAGACTGCTCATCTATGTCAAGTCAATGAAGATGGATGTAAACCTTTCATTCTCCTTTCCCCCAATTCCTCCTTGTATTTTCTCCTCATTTTCTTATCTCAAGAGACTTTGCTCAGATTTCTCTCATCATCTTACTTGATCTGTCACAACCTGCTTCCCAGGTTTCCTCATACCTATTTCCATTTGTTTTCCTTCACCTTTTCTTAGCAGCCCAGATTTTCAGGAATGCAGATCTTCCTCAACTCTGATTTTTGTCCAATATCTTCCTTTTCCTGCTGGTCAATATAATTTTCTGGATCCTTACCTCTTTTCTTGCCCTCCCTTCTCTCCAACCTCTCTTAATTTTCCACAACACACTTTACCTTTGTCATGGCTTGCAAACTCTGTGTCTATACAGTTTGTTGTCTAAAGCCTCTCTTGTCTCCCACACACCTCTGCCTGCCACTAAGTGATCAGCTTCCTCATGGGGGGAAGTGGAGGGACAGGCATTGATCCCTTCTCTGTGCTGACTAGTGACAGCACCCCAGGGAATGGCATGAAGCTGAGCCAGGGGAGGTTTAGGTTGGGTATCAGGACAAGGTTCTTCACCCAGAGGGTGTTTGGGCACTGGAACAGGCTCCCCAGGGCAGTGGTCACAGCACCAGCCTGACAGAGTTCAAGAAATATTTGGACAATGCTCTCAGACACATGGTGTGACTCTTAGGATGTCCTGTGCTGTCCAGGAGTTGGACTCGATGATCCTTGTGTGTCCCTTCCAACTTGGGATATTCTATGATTCTATGGTCCCTTTTCTCTTGTGTCCCTTTGGCCACATCACTCTGCATCCTCCCTGGGCTCCTTCTGCTCCATCACATGAAACATGGTTCTTTCCCACACTGTTAACATTGTTCAGTTTATTGCACTGTCACCCCTTGAGGGGTTTGGAGAAGGCAGCCCCAGATCCTGTGGGGCCACACTGCTGCCACAGTTCACGCTGATACCACCAGCTCACACTGCCCGTTGCCAACCCAATGTGTATTTTTCCAGAGCCATTCTGCACACATCAACAGCCTTAGGGCTCTTTTGAAATTGATCTTAATACTCCTTTTGGTATCAGCTCCTATAGGCATCGCTCCCTATCACTGCCTATGGGCATCACTCCCTGCGATGCCTATAAAACTGTCTGATAGCAGATAAGCTACTGCAGCACCGAGTCATCAAAACCTCTGGCCAGCTCCATCTTGCTGTGTTTGAGTCCTCTGTCTGTGGTGCCCTGAGAATGTAACCTTCCTAGGGCAGAGCAGTCCTTTTGTCTTTATCTTTTCAGCATGATGATGGCACTAGTCCCTTTAGTAATAGTGGTGTTAGCAAGAGAAAAAAAGACACAGTTCTGTGTTCAAGGGTCACAGCAGCTATGTTAATTAGAAACTGGAAAGGCACCTCACTTGGACAGAAAATCGAACTGGGAGCAGAGGAGTGGAACTCCATGCTGGCTTTCAAATGAGATGAAAACCTGAAGCTCCTGCTCTTCAGGATGAGTCAGGTTTATCTGTTTACTGGTACATGCAGAGCTAAATTGGCAGACAGACCCCAGCCTCTCACCCTGACAGGAAAGAACTCCTCAGTTTCCCAAAAGCCCATAAAAGCCCTTGAGGCACAGAAGGCAGCTTGGGTCTGTACATCTCATGAGACAGAGTTGCCACTTTGAAGCAAGAGGTTGATTCACAGGTCTAGGACAGAGGCAGGATGTTTCCTGGTGGAAATCATTGATCTGTTCAGTGTGCTAGTGCCTGCTGTCATGCACATCTTGAGACACCTCATGCTGCCTTTTCATTGGGTTGGGACCATGCTCATCCTTAGGTAATGCATGTCAGCCTTGAAGTGGGGTGTTTAAATTCATTGTGTGACCTAGCTTTGCCTGAGTAGCAGGGCTTACTGTGCTTATGAAAATATTTTTCCTGCTGTCCTGGTAATTGCAAGTCTGGGATCAGAAAAGCACCTAACAGCAAAGGTTCAGCTTCAGTTCTTGATTTTCCAGGAGCCTTTTTACATCCAGGAAAATGAAATTTTATGTCTGTGCTTTCCATCACCTTTCCTGAACATGACTAACTCTTTCTGGCAGGGCTGGGTGACCAGTCATTTGCCTGGACCAAACCCAAGCCCACTTACTACATTTCCTGTTGTTCCCCAGCCTGTCCAGCCTGCCTCTGTCTCCCCTAGCTGATATCACCAAGAGGTGTTGACGTATTTCCTTGTCTTGATACTTCCAGAAGTCATCCCTGAGTGGAGGAATGATAGTCATACAGTGCAGTCTATTTTTAGCCTTTCACAGACTCCTTCCCTGACCCTGGGCAGGCACTTTAACCACTCACCATCCCACTTCATAATTTTCAATATGGACATAATCCTACCTTGTCTGCAAAGTACTTGTGGGATGGTGGTGCTTGGGAGGTCTTTTGCTTGGAAATTGCATTATAAAAGAGATTTGTGCCATATAGGCATCTAGGATTTTTTTAGGTTGTTGGCAATATAGCTGATCACATCTCACTTCTTGGGTGGGAAAATGCTACCTTTTCTTGAATCCGAGGTACTGCTCTGTAATCTCCTTTTCATCTCCACTATTTTGAAAACATTAATTTTCCCAGTCACTGAAGGAATACTTCAGTGCTTTTACCCAGCAGTAGCCAAAGTATCATAAGCAGCATTTTATTGGGTGGATGATTACCCTGCTGAACATAAATTCAGAGGAGCACCTTCGTTTCCTTTTTTTTGCCAGTTCCATAGGTTTGGCCAAAATGTTCTGTGGTGGATGCTGATTAGGGGTATGTGATCCGAGGGTCTTCATCCTTCTGCCTGTTGTTCATCTTTTCTGAGAGAGGTCTCCCAAGATGAGGTGGTACTGGAGGGTTGTGAATTCTCCGTGCAGCGCCAGGAGAGATGGGAGGTGAATTGTTTGGGAGATGCCTTTCCCAAGCATCTAAGCAGCATATGGCAGCGATAGTGATGACAGACACCCCAAAAGGATCAAAGGGGGCTCCCAGCAGCTCCAATGTTGCCACCTCTCTTCTTTCCCTCTCTCTCCTTTGGCCAGGCTCACAGCTGGAGAGGACAGCTAATACCTTCTTTGGGGTGGTGAGTCTGACTTTGCAGCATCCCCTCTGACAGCCTCAGGAACATTTCTGGCTGTGTCAGCCAAAATTCCTGCCGGGGACTGCTGCAATGCAGCACACCACACCCCGCCGGCGCTGAGCCCCAGCCCGGACAGCCGGTGCCGCTGCTCTCCAGCCCTGCCGCTGCCATGGGCGTCCCTCCTCCCCTTGCCGCGGAGCGCCGATGATTTCAGGTTGCTCGGCATCCTCTCCCGCGGGCAGCTGGCGTGTGTCGGAGCCGCCTGGCGCACGCTGGGTTTCACAGGGCGCTGCAGGCACAGCGCTGGCTCCCGCAGGGATCGGCTGCGGTTTCGGGTTTCATTTCCCTCGCACGCTACACCCCAATTCCAGACGCTTTCTGGCTTCGCTGCTGCACGGACGCTGGTCCTCTGCCGTACCCAGCTTCCCTCGGCTCCAGGGAGTGGACCATGAAGACGTCAATTGTACTCTTGCTTTGCATCTCGGTTTTCCCAGGCTTTTCCCAGGGCAGAGTTGTCAGAGAGGATGAAACTGGTTTTGCCGAGTGTAACGTGTTCTTCCCTGGACAAGTCCCACCCGAAGGATTTACGGAGCCGTTCCATGTGAAAATCTGTCAGCAGTACAACAAAGAGCCGCGCTTTGCAACCCTCTACAGTACTAAGGACAAAATCCCTCTTTATTCAGCTTTTAAGTTTACAAAGCCAGCTCAAAGTGAGGAGGAGAGCTGGCTGGTTGAACCGCAGGTAAGGCAGCTTTTCTTTCGCTGTAAAACAACTCTTCCTGGAGAACATTTCCTCTGGGGTAAAACTTGGGCTAGAATTGTGAAAAGGAGGCAGGAACTCTGCTTGTTGAACTTCTGTTGGTATGAATTTAGCATGAGCAGAACTTATTTTTGTGCTTGGAAGTGAGCACACAAACAGTTTCTTGTCCCAGGGAGCATATAATGAAAACTGAGAGGCTGCTGCATGAATGTGCAGTGCCAGGGGAGAGGAAAGCCCTCTCTGACACCAGTGATGTGTTTGTCCTGCCCAGCCAGCTCCTGTGGGCAGGGAGCACATCGCAGTGTCAACTTCAAGTTTGTTCTGTTGCCAGTATGATCACAGTGTTGATAGGGGCTCTCTAGCTTCACTGAGCAGAGATAAAGCATCCATTTGTGGTTCACCAAGTTGATGCTGCAGCTTTTCAGTATGTCCCAGTGTTGCAGACTGAGGTAGGAAAATGAGTTGCTGTGTCCTGGGGCGTGCAGGCTTCAGTCAGGTCAGAAGTATGCAGTATAAAATTAATTTTAGCAGAGCCTCGGTGTTTTTTGTCTTCCCTGACACTTGGCATGTTTAAGCAAGGCCTTCAGGATTCTTAATTTAAAGGAAATCCTTTAAAAACTGGTGGTGCCTTAAAAGAACTTTAGGTCTCCTCTTTTCCCTCCCTGTATTTTAGATTTTTCAGCAGTGATGAGGAACGTCGTAGCAACATTAGACTACCCTATCTGTTGAGCTCAGGACAGATTGTCAGTGTGCAAGGGTGCTTTGTTAGGGCAGGAATGGCTGCAGTGTCAGAGCAGTGTGTTAGGAGTGTGGCCCCATAACTACTGGATGTTGCCACAATCAAAGCTCACCCCTCTGCCTGGAGAATGCTGTGCTTATTTTTCTCATGTGTGGTGATGAGATACTAAGGCCACAAAGCCACAGGCATTGAAGACAGGAGATATTAAGTGGTTGTCTTCAGCTTGGACTGTCTTCTGGCTCTCTGGGCTGGGTTTTGAGTTGCAGGAGTTCCTAAGGGCCTTTTGATCTGTGCTCCTTCCACTTCACAGGCAAGCTGTGGGAGTGTGCCCTTTTAAAACAGAGAAAACCTTTTGCAGACTCTGTTATCACTGAGTTGTGGAAGGGTGGCAAGTTTTTAAAGTGCAAAAGGGGCCTAGGCTGGCCCCTGGCAAAAGTCTTTGCTCAGTGGCATGGAGGCAGCAAAGTAAAGTGGCAGAGATGGGATCCTTTCCCATTTGCCTTGGCCAGTAACACCCTTCATCACCTCTAGCCCACATGTCTCCTCCTGCTTCTTGTGGTCCAGCTCTCCCAATCTACCTAGGTAGGCTCAGGAGCTGTTCCTGCCATGGGGCAGTGGGCAGCCTCCCCCCTGGCCAGTAACTTTGGTTCTTCTGGGCCTATCTGGCTTCTCTGCCCTTCCTGCTCCATGCCTTTTGACCCCTCATCTTGTCTTGGTTCCTGCCAGCACTCCAGGGTCCCAAACCCTGTGTGTCCCGCCACCAAAACCTTCTGCAGCCTCAGAAATAATAGGGCAGGTGCTACCTTTATTTGTTCTGGCTTCTTCAGAGCAGCCTCACAGGTTGACAACAGTTCCTAGTTGACACTGATGGGTCTCCTTCACCCACTGGTGAAATGCAGATGTCTCAAAGACAGGAGTTAGAAACTCTTCAGTTCCCTGGAAGTACTTCTGACTGAGATAGAAAAGTACTGGGACAAAAAATAAAAAACCCAAACAAACTAACTAATATATATATATATATATATATAAATGCAGAAGAATATGTAAGGGAAAGAAATCAAGAATATGAAGAATTCCTATAACTCAAGAAGAAAGTGCATACAGCCCTCTCAGACACTGCCACTTGGAGGAGAGAGTGGGGAAGAGCTTTCATACCCATTATGCACGTTCTGCCAAGGCTAGGTCAGATGGCTGCTGAAGGGAACCCTTAGCAGCACCTGCTCTGCAGCATAGCCCAGTGAGCTCATATCACTGATTTTCTGGGTAATTTCTTTGTCAAGACAGGGAGAGCTGGGTATGAGCTGGCTCAGCTGCACATGGAGATGCAGGCACACAGCAAAAGGAAAGACATCACTATAAAAACACTCTCAGCACTCTAGTGAGGGCCTCAAGGTTGTCATATGCTTTTTGGGGGGATAATGATGTCAGTGGTGAGGGCACCATCTCACTCCCTCAGGAATGTCTGCCTGAAAAGCAAATGCCAAATGTAGCACAGAGGAAGTAATTGGGTGAGAAGTGTGTGGAATGTCAGTGCCACCCACTGTGGAATGGCAGCTGGAAACAATGAATTAATTCAGCAATTAGTGAAAAATTAGAGAGCAGGAAGGGTAGGCTAATGAGCAGGGTACTGATGGGACTCCCCCAGGTGCAGGTCTGAAAACCTGCTCTGCCAAAAATTTCCTAGAGGTTTCAAATAAATCACTTAGGTGTCTTTTACCTCATTCCATTTTGGTTGTCTGAAAAATCTGTGTTTGATTCTTTCTATAGCTTAGAGAGAGATGGAAAACTTCAGAGTTGCTTTTTCCATCCTAATTTATGAGGGGCTGGATGAATTACCTTGTGTTTTCATTTGGTTAATGGCTACCACCAGGCAAACAACCAAGGTGGAATTCTTGCCCATCTATAGTGCAGCTACCTTTGAGCTGCTCTTGCAATCTCTCTTGGTGGAGAGTTAAGAGAACAGGGACTTCTAGAGCCACTTGTGAGTGTTCCTACTACAGAAACATCAGTATAAGATGCAGTGAGGTATGGAATCCCACACTAAGGCTGGATCAAAATTTCCACTTCAGTCAAAGGTGTAAGGGTGCCTGAGGAAGTAGTGGTGGGAGAGGAAGCTGAAGTTCAGGGATCCTACATAGCAGGGTGGGGAAGGTGGGGGGTGGCAGTGTCCTCTCTTGTTAAATGACCAAACTCAGTGGAAGCTGCCTGCACTAATAACTGTGTGTTGCCATACTTTTAATCCCCCTCTGCCTCTGCCCCACCTGTGAAACTGCACCCTGCACTTAATGACACACATCAATATTGTTATGTGCTAACATCACACAGGCTTCAGGCACATCAGTTGTTTTTAAATCTCCATTCTATGATAAGGAGTTTACTGTCTGCTTGGATTTTGCCCTGAGCTGTTCCAGGTTATTTGGACAAGTGGCTTCATGGCTGACTCCGTGAGCATAGATAAGTTTTGGGGTGACACAAACCAGAAGCTTTTTGAATCAGGAAGGACAGGTATCTTGCAATGCAGATTAGATGCAGTGCTGAGATGGCCTGCCTTTGGGACTGAGCTGGAGAGGGCATGAAAACCTCAGGTACACATTAGTTATTACAAACCATTATAGAAGTTATTATAAGCATAGTTAGGTGATGTCAGAGCCTTACACATGAACAGCACACAGCTGCATTTTTATCATATTCTTTTTTAATTGCACCCAAACAATCTCAATGGTATGTGCAAAGGCCTGCAACAGGACAGGTAATCAGGGACATGTTTTCTTGATAGTCTCCTCAAGGTTTGCATGCAGCAGCTCATAGGGAGAGAGAAACTAGGTTTATTCTGCTTCATATAGGTTGGCAATTTCTGCCAGGAGGCAGAGCTGATCCATCTTAGGTCTATGTGTCCTTGTAGTATGGCAGCACTCACCATGGGTGTGAGATGGGGTGAGTGTCTCTGAGAGGGTGTAAAACTCCAAACTGAGGACAGTTCCTGGGCACAGCCTCACATCTATGCCCAATCCCCATCACCACTTCTGTGCAATTAAACACACTGGGTGCATCCCTTGTTCCATGGCACACCATCCTCTCGTCAGAAAGGGAGAATGCCAAGGGAAGGGGTGGCAGGAAGAGACAGTGATTTTGTGGAATGCAAAATGTCTGGCCTCATCAGCCAGCTGCAGCCTGTTGTTTGGGGTGACTGAGCAAGGGGGGCAGAATAAGGCAGTAAAAGTGCAGAATAAGTCTTTCTTAAGCAGTGCATTTAGAAAAAGATGTGATTTGTGCATCAGCACTTGGGACTCACTATGATCCTTCTAGTCCTGAAGCAATGAGCACCAAATGCTTAAAAAAAAAGAGCAAGAAACCTCCTTAGTAGGAGGTGGGGTAATGCAGCCCTCTGCAATGGCCAGGCTTGGCACTGTGACCAGGCTTGATGCAGAGGGAGCCCTGCACCTTGACTGCAGGGGTTTGGCTGATGCAGGTACTCAGTTCCTGCAGCCAGCAGCCAGAGCTCAGTTCCCAGGTGAGGATGATGGACAGGTGCTGACACTGGCCCTTTCACCCTGGCTCTCACCACAGGCTGGTGCAGAACTGTGAGGAGGTGATGTGGCACTAAGAGGATTCAAACTCTGTGTAAGGTTGCAAGGACATAGTTGGGTATCTGTCTGAGTGTGCTGCAAGGTGGTCGAGAGACAAGGATGGATGACCTGGCAAGGTCATCCATTCAAGGTAGACTATGAGCTGTCTGCCATAGATGTCTGAAGTGCATATTAGAGAGCGCAGTAAACAATTTATAGGCTAGGGGCAAGGGAAGAATGTTTAATTGGGCCAGCACAATGCTGGGACCTGAGGGCCACACCCTCTGAAACAGAGACTACAGAAGGCAGCGACTGCCAGAGATCGTCTGCCACCCTTGAACTTCTACCAACATGTTCACCCTCTAATTTGAGAAACAAAATGACGATTTGGCACAGCCCTCTGGAGTGGCTGCAGGCAGTGTCAGTAGGAATGACTATGGATCAGACAGAGCTGTGGCCACCTGAGAAAGACCTGAACCTGATCACACCCTGACATTTAGTGCTGCTCCTCCCACTGCTCTTTACCGCCTCTGCCTGTCCCCTTCCCTCGTGCGTGGCTCCAGGACAAATTCCCTCTGCAGTAATTGCTACCTCTGGCTCC
This sequence comes from Muscicapa striata striata, assembly GCA_030060385.1. Taxonomy (NCBI): domain Eukaryota; kingdom Metazoa; phylum Chordata; class Aves; order Passeriformes; family Muscicapidae; genus Muscicapa; species Muscicapa striata. The sequence continues at coordinate 2,833,057 of JAREIS010000120.1, forward strand.
ACTGCATGGGAAGGCAGACACAGGCAGGAGGCACAGATTCCATCGAGGACCTTTGGTGGTGGCACCCTCAGCCATGTTACACCAGGAGCTGCATGGTCATTAAGGATGAGGTTCACACTATTATTGACATGAGGGTCAGGTTACTGATGACCAGCCCTGCACCAGCCCTAGCAGCTCACTGCTGTGTCTGCTGTTCAAGGTGAGGCAGTTTAGGTCACCTGACATGATGTCTGTCTTCATTCTTGCTTCTTACACAATAAGTGGTTAGAGGTGAATGCCTTCTCTAGATATCTTATACACCATGGCTTGTTTGGCTTTTTTCTTTTCCCATGGCTTGGATTTGATAGCTCAAAAGTCTTAAGGTGACGTGGTTAAGTTCTTAAATTAACTGCAGGTACCACTACAGTAGGAGGTGAAAAAACATTACCCTAAATCTAGCCATCTATTGATCTTAAAAATTTCTTTTAGGACAAATTGGAAGTTAGAGGCTTAGTATATGGTGCCTGGAGAGATTTTGATTTTTGTGCTGTGTACCAGACTGGAGAGCTGCAAATATCCTTTGGAGCCTAAACCAATGTGATTGGCAGAGAAGCTAAGTAGAGAATACACTTCTCTAAAGCACTTCAAAGAAAGTAAGGAGAGGGTGCAGGATATAATCCAGGGCATGAATTAGTAGTCCTAATGAAAAGTATACGTCAAAGCCCATTTTACACATTGTTTTCTGGGAAGGTGAATTGCATGCAGTAACCCTTCTCTCTGTTATTTCAGATAGATGACCCAGAAAATGACTTGCATGAAATGGTTCATGAAGCCAATATTGGTGGCACTGTGGCCAACCTTGGTGCAAATCAAGCCCTGACCTCAGACTACGTGGGCTCTGGCTATGAGAGAGGCCTTCTCAATCCCAGTTTGCTTAATGAGGAGGATTTCCAGGTGGCCACTTACACACTCACAAACGCCGTCCCTCTGAGCCCAGCTCTGAGCAAAAGCTGGCACAGAGACCTTGGGAAGGTTGTGGAGCAAGCTCTGACTCCTCACTGTTCCAAGATGGATCATCTATATCTCCTTGCAGGTGCAATTCCTTCCAGTGTCCAAGTGAAAGGCAAGGTGTCAGTGCCAGAGAGCCTCTGGCTGGCAGCCTGCTGTGATGCTCCAGAGGGATGGTCCCTGGGACTAGTGAAAAAAATCAGTGATGAAAACAGCTTGGCAGACCTCACAGTGAGAGAGCTGGAGAAGCAGCTTCTACCAGGAGTTCACTTGTTCAAGGGCCACTGTGGGGAAGACAAACAAAGCCAGGAGAAAAGAGAAGCAGTATTGCAAGCTGTCAGTCAGATCCGCTCTGGTGAGCAAGTAGGAACAAGTAACAACCAAGAGACAAAAGAAAGTGGCTGGGTGAGAAGAGTGGCTGGCATCATTGCTACCCCTTTCATCAAACTTCTGGAACTCCTCATCTACATCTTTGTGGAACTGGTGAAGTTCGTGTTTTATTTTCTGTGGCTTGTTGTAAAGCGAGTTGTTGGTACAATTCTGGATGGAGTCTACAGCCTGTGGAATGGGATGGTGTCCTACCTTAAAGCTGTCAGCATGGTGCTCATCAGCATCCCCTATGATGTTGGGAGGGTCATCATCAACATCTTCCTGGGCTTCCTGCAAATTGTTCAAGATGTGGTGTCCCTCACCTACAGGATCCTGAGCATCCCCGTGGGGTTCATCCTTCACCTTGCTGCTTTCCCTTACCACTCCATCTGTGCCATTCCCTCTGTCCTCAAAGACATGGCCACCGGGATTGGGGGCACCTTCTCTCTGGTCATGGATGCCACAGCCGCGGTTCTGCATGGCTTTTGTTACCTGGCTGGGCACATTGTCAAACGGTTTGTCCCTAAAGGCTCCTCCGACGACTGACAGGGACACAAACCAAGGCTGCAAGTGCACGGACTGAAGGAGGAATGGGGCAGTGCTTTAAGATATGTGGCCAAATGCTGTCTATTTCGTTCTGGTATTTATTGTGGTGACATTAATAATAATGAACTGACTGGGGAATAACAAGGAGGGCCAAGGCAATGTTGCTCGGGGCCGCCACCGCTGTAACTCGAGTTCTGTCTGTTGTAAAATGTTCGGGTTTTATCGGTGCAGGCCACACATTTTCTGTGATTTGCAGGTGTCAAGATGCTTCCTCTGGGAAATGCACACTAACTGTGGTAGGAGGTAATTTCTTTCTGGCTATGATGACACTGAGACTTATGCAATGGCAATGAGCTCTTCAGTAGCCCATCCCTTCCAAGGAGCAGGTGGTGGTGGTTAGGGAAGACATGAATTACAGAGGGTTACTGGGACTTGATAAAAGGAGAGGGAGGCAAGAGTGCAAGGACTTGGGGCTGGGAAACAGCAGGGAGCAGGGTGGAATGGAGGCAAAGTCCTGCTTTTGGCTACATTGCTTATTTCTCTGGTGTCCCACTGGTGGAGGGGATGCAGCTGGGTATATCTCATAGTCTTCAGGCCTTTCCAGACACCTGAAATTGCATGGATCTTGCTGCAAGGAAAGACCCACTGCCCTTTTTTTTGCATGGTGGGAAAGCATTTTTACTTAGCCATACCAAGGTCATCTTCCCCCAACCCTTCCTTGCTGTCTGGTGACCACTGAAGGTTGGAGCCCATGTTCTCTGAAGGTCTAAGCCCATGAATGTCTTAGCCCTGAAGCCCTGGTGTCTGCTCCAATGCCCAGCAGATCTGGGAGCTGCACTTTTGGGTTCAAATCTGTTGTCACCTGCCTTGTTTCCCTTGAGAGGTGTCTGCTGCTGAGGCATGTAGGGGACTATGGACTGTCAGGTGGGAGGAGAGGCAGGAGGGATCCTGGGCTGCAGTGCTTGTTTTGCTGTGTGAAGACCCACCAGGTGAGCCCATGCACAAAGAAACACCTTAATGTCAGGTGGAACCAACTCCTCTTCTGCACTGCTCATCCTCACTGCTCACTCTTCACCCCTTCTTCCCTCTGCCAGCATGAGCCACATCCCCCAACATCTGCAGCGCTGGAGCTGGGGCACACATCAGGGCTTTGCAGGGGACCAGCAAGTGTTTGCAGCCAGATGAGGGGCACAGAGACACCTGCCACTGCTGGAGAAGGGCACAGGAGGGCTGCCCTTCCCTGGGACTTGGCTCAGCAAAGGCCTTTGGATCTCTTGGTGCAGTTACCTGCAGGAGGGAGGCTTCCTGTCTCAGCAGCATTTACTTACCTGGACTCCAAGAGGCATTTGGGAGTCCTACATGCATGGTTCCTTCCTTCCACACCCATCTGTGTCTCTCCCTCCAGCACTAGCCTGGTGCAGACCCCTGATCTACCATAACATCCCATAATGAGTGCCAGGGGTGAGCAGGCTGGTGCTGCCATCTCAGTGGTGCTGTGTTGGTGGTGGCCTGTCCTGGGCTGAAGTTACTCAGTTACTGACATGGCAGCTTTGCCTCTCTGCATCATGTAGCCTGCAGCAAGGCTGAGCTGGCGTGGATGGATTCAAAAGGAAAAGGAAATTTGGCTGGCTTGTGATGGGGCAGAGTTATTTCTTTAGCTCAGGGGCTGTGCTCAATGCAACCAGATGTGTGTGCACATCCCAGCCCAGTACACCCTGGCCAGGTGGCACCCTGTTCAGCAGTGGTGCAAATGGCAGATCTGGGGATGCCAACAAGTGGGGAAGCAGTGGCATGGGTGGAAAGAGAGGATGACTCCTTGTCTCACCCTTCATGGGCCACCACTGGTTTATGGAGAAAGAGAGGCTGTCTGCAAGCAGAACTGGCTTTGTTCAAAAGGAAAGACAGCTTTTGTGTGCCAATATGGGTTGTAGTTGGGTAAAGTCAGTGGTGTTTTGCTATAGGAAAGTTGGGTGCAAGGGGCAAAGTCACTGCTCCTAACAGGCAGAGAGCAGCCAGTGGATGGTCTCCAAACCAACCTTTGCATGTCTGCACACTCAAACATGCCTGGTCTGCTGTCAAGACAGATGTGGAGCTGATTTCCCACTCCTCCATGAGACCCTGTCTCAATCTAGGGCTACATGGCAGCTGTCAAGGCAGGAGAGAAGCCAGCTCAGGCCCCAGGGGATGCTAGGGTAGGGTGACAGGGGGCCCCAGGATCCCCAGCAGCCTCTGAAGGCACATGTGACAGCAGCAGCTCTCAAATACAGCCCAAGCACTGGGGAGAAGGGGTAGCTGACCCCACAGCTGTCTTGCACCTTCTGTGACCCTTCTTAGCTGTGTGACACTGCACAGCAGCCAGCCATGCCCTTCCTGGAGCTGTGTACCCAGAGCAGCTTCCCTCCACCTGAACCCAGCAGCCCCTGCATCCCAGATCCAGCAGCATCTCCGGTGCAGCTCTGCAGTTGCAGGGACATGGGGGCTCATGTGCTGACAAGGACATGTGGCACCTCAGGAGGTCTGCACTGTCCACTTGCCACCACCATTGCTACCCCACCTAGCTCAGGCCAGCACATCCCTGCTGCAGCTGTGACTTCTGACAGCAAGGGGACAGTCCTTGGAATCTGAGGTGCTGCAGCTCTATAGGATTTGGGCAGATGTACAACACTATTATTAAAATTGTCTTAACATGCTCAGATTTCAAATGCTAAGAACAGTAACAGGCATGGGGCATTTCTCTTCTGTGCTGCATGTCCGAGCAGGCAGTGGGAAATCTGCCTTGAACATCCAGCAATTATCACAGAACAAGCAACATCCTGCAAAAAACCACTGTTTGAGATTCTTCTTATCTAGGCATGATTTATGGGTCCTGAGCTTTACTCTATCCTTGGGAACGTATGGCTTCAACAAAATAAAATGACTTTTCCTAAGAGGGGCTGGTATCACTTTCTGTCACAGTTGCAAATGAGATAATACAACCTAGGGTGTCCTGACTAATCAAGAAAACACCAGCAGCACAGTTTTTTCTTGTAACAGCTTGACATCTGATATTAATGCCTCTTTTGTTCTTTTTGAACAGCTTTCCTCTCTCAAAGCACTCTGAGACTCAATTAATTAAGCTGCAGAATAAGTCAGTGAAAGCTGAGGTGTTGCAGGCAGTGAATATGACTCTGTGTGTGCCAGGAGAGGGGACTGTTTTATCCTTGTCAGATGCAGTGAGATGCACCTGGAGTCCATCATGGTAGCCACTTTCCATACAGAAATCCCAGCACAATTCTTCACAGCTCACAGGGAGGAACTCCCTCTTGTGCTGTGCTGGTCCCTGGACTGGCTTTGTCACAACTTCTTTACCTTCCCTGACAGAGGTAATTATACTCCACTGAAAGTATGGAGGTGCTGTGATGAGTAAACCAGATGCTGGCACCTCTGTTGCAGGTACCTCTCTTTGGGCAGAGGAGCCCCTGCAGCTGAGTCTGCATCTGTCTCAAGTCTGGCACTGGTACAGGTTGTCTGAAGAAGCTGTGGATGCCCCATCACTGGAAATGGTCAAGTTGGCAGGTTGGATGGGGCTTTGATCCATGTGGTCTAGTGGAAGGTGTTCCTGCCCTAACCAGATCCCAAGTTTTTGACACAGGAGTTTCTGCACCTTGAGGTGACCCTTGTCTCTGCTGCATCCACCCATAATGGCAGAGAGACTCAGTAGCCCTGCAGGACAGCCCCTCAGTCTCAGGCCCTCTGGGTCACACCTCTGCTACTATTGCACGTTTTGAAGCTGCTCTCCTTGCATGGAACCCCCATCAGCAGCTCCATCCCTCCCTCTGGCCAGGGAGCTGCTCCTGCTCAGCAGGAATTGTGCCATGCTTGCTCACAGGTTATCTCTCCAGTGTAGTCAGTGCCAGAAAATGGAAAAGGGATTGGAAAATAAATACCCGTGTAACTCGTTTGGCCAGGAGGGATTGTCTGGGAGCAAGGAGTGTGAGGTGTGTCCAGGGTGTGTGTGTTAGTGAGGCTGCAATACTGTGGGTTTGGCATGGGATGGTTTCTCTCTGCTGCACAGACTCCTGGGCTGTCAGACTGACTTTGGTGGATCTCACGCTGGGTAACATCTGCTATTGATTTCCACAGAACTGGTGTTTCCAGCCAAGCAGAAACGCCCGAAGACTTTCCAGTGGTGTTAGTGTTACAGCTGGCTGGAAAATCTCCAAGGAATTATATTCTGTCAGAATGGGGTGATTTATCATACAGGGCTCTTTTCATGGCAATTTACCACTTTTAGTGGAAAATATTTTTCCAGTCCAGGTTGGAACAAGGACAGGAAACATCCAAGAGCAGCCCAGGGTCTGGATTAGTGGTTTAGATGTGGACATTCAGCACCTACTCCTGCCCAACAACAGGTTTGGCATGTGATTGTGGCTCTTTCTGTTTCAGAGGCATATCCTTCAGCCATAGCCCATCTTAGCATATGTGTGATTTTCTTCCATTTGTGAGGGTGAAAAAACCCTGTCTCCTTTCCATAAATACTGAAATTGTGACAGCATTCCTGGGATGTAGAAGCCATTTTCTACTGAGCCAGCAGCAAAGTTGCCTGCAAAACTGAAGCAGAGGCTTCAAATTCTTCTGCAGTATCATCCTTATGAATAAGTTGATGTTTTAATCTAATTTAACATAGTGAAGAATGGACATCTGGAGCAGATGTCATTGCGTGACTTTCCCAAATCTCCAGTACCTGCTGATAGAAGATGGTTATGGACCAGTGCCAGGAGCTGCAGGAGGTGGACAGGACCATGCTGGTGGGCAGGGGAGGAAATGTGGGAGAAGAACATCAGACTAAATAAAAGGAAGAAAATTCTTTTAAAATGAAAATAAATTATGAGTAAGCCATGGTACAGGCTGTCCAGAGAGGTAGGAAGTGCCCCAGCACTGGAAACATTCAAGGCTAGGCTGGATGGGACTCTGAGCAGCCTGATCCTGTTGAAGATGTCCCAGGTTGAACTATGTGGCCTTTAAAGGTCCCTTCCATCCCAAGCATTCTATGATTCTGTGAAACCAAGTGGCCAGTGGCCAAAGAGTGAACAGTCAGGGCTGAGCAATGGTCTCTGCTTGATCCTGACACCAACAAGCTGCTGACCTGAGTGAAGCAGCTCCAGAGGGATGATACAATAGACTCATGGAGACATCACTTTCTGCATTTGTGCCATCTAAATGTAGGCATTTAAAATTTCTTCTCTGCAGGCACAGGGGTCCCTGTGTTCAGTATAAATATGTCACCTGGCTTCCACCTGGGCCCCTCAGCTGGATGCCTAAAGCTGGGACCAATGAAGCTTAGGGTTGATGGCTGATGGGACTTGTCCCACCCTTGAAGACCCTTGAGGCTCATCATCTGGCTCTCCCAGATGATGGTACAGGTGGGATGGTCTTTCCCACAGCCCCTTGGAAGGCTCTTGGGTCACTAAATCCTTCCATGTAGGTAGGACTAATATCAGGGTCTGGACATGGCCCGCAGCACTCGCAGCCACGTTTGGGTGGTGGTGGGGGTTGTGTGTGCCCCTGTTTAAAAAGGTGGGATTAACCACTGTATGCACCTCAACCAGGCTTGGCCTGACCTGTGTGGAATGAATCTAGCTCCCAAAGAACTTGGCCCAAATTTTTTGAGTTCATGGAAAACGTGCACATTTGCGGTGTGGATGTGCGGACATCCCTCACCCTCAGGAACCTGCAGGAAGTAACCATACACCTTTGTGCTGGAGGTGACAGCCTGCACTTGAAAACACCACTACACTCTGCAAGAAACCAGACAGCCCTGGAGTCAGAAGGGTGCAGATCTGAGGCTCATCACCACAGCAGCTGAGGATGACTACTCAGCTAGAATCACTAAGTTTGGAAGAGAACTCTAAAATCATTGAGCACTACCAAATGCACCACTAAACTGTGTCCCCAGGTGCCACATCCATATGTTCCCTGAACTCTTCCAAGGTGGTGATTCACCAATTCCCTAAGCAGTTTGCTCCAATGCCTGACTATCCTTTCAGTAAACAAATTTTTCTTAATCTCCAAACTAAACCTCTCCTGGTGCAACCTGGGGTTGTTTCCTCTTGTCTTGGTCACTTGCTACCTGGGACAAGAGACTGACCTGCACCTGGCTACAATCAGGGACAAATGAACAGGCTGTCAGGCTCCAGTGATGAAGGATAACTTTGTCTATCCCCATATCCTGTAATGCTTCAGATCATGCCCCCATTCCCAACCCAAGGGAGGTTTGGTGGTGTAGGATCTATCTGAGATCCTTGTCCCTGTTCTTTATTTCTCTCAGGAGCTTACTCAAAATCTCATTATTTCTCCATCCCCATTTCCAGCTGTGAACAGATGCAGGTGTTCAATACTGAGCACATTCCCACAACGTGTCCTGCTGGCACTGCAGGGACCCCTGTGGACACAGCACTGACCGAGGACCTCTGGACCACTGACTGGACCTCTGTGGTTGTGGGGATTTGCACTCAGGTCCACTAATTAGAGCTGGTAATGATGCCTCCAACTGCTCCTGTTCCTGTTTTTCACAAAAAATGTGGTTTTGTTGTTTTGTTTTTTTCATCAGGAAAAAAGAAAGAGAAAGAAAGAAAAGAAAGAAAAGAAAGAGAAGAAAGAAAAGAAAGAAAATAAAGAAAAGAAAGAAAAGAAAGAAAGAAAAAAGAAAGAAAAGAAAGAGCCTAGAGGTTAGCTTAAATCTAATACCATGTTTTCAGCGGATCTTTTTCAGCATCACTGTGCTGTATTGCAGACATGAGCTGCAGTTTCATCTTCTGCGAGCTGAACGCTGCATCCCAACTGTGTTTCCCCTGACTTGGAGGGTAGAGGTGGATCAGAGTCCCCCTGGAGCTGATTCAGGGCAGATGTCACCCTCTGGTGGAGTCTCTGCCTCTCTCCATGCGTTGCAGAGGGAGCCAAGAGATTAGCTAGGTAATTTTGCAAGGCAAATTAAACGCCTGTGTTCAGGCAGTGTCACCTCCCCAGCCCAGCCCTTCTGGTGCTTTCAGAGGCGCTGGGACAAAGGTCAGCATGGGAGAGGTGGTCTGGGCTGAACCTCCTCCTCGGGGCTGCACATTGCAGCAGCAAACTGCTGGGGAACTCCTTCCTGAGCAGGTCAACACTGAATGTTGCAGGTTCCTCTGCAAAAACACTTCTGTTTTAACTGTGATCATGCTTTGTTGCATTTGCTGTGTCTAGTTTTTGGCAACGTTTTATTTATTGCCTGGGTATACTGATACTCTGAGCACCAGCCCCAGGCATGAGAAGGAGGAGAAGGAGGGCTACCCTTCTGCAAAAGCACTTTCCTGCAGGTCAGAAAGGTTCCATTTTTGCTCCAAGGACCTGAGAAAGGAAAAAAACCCACACACCTGAAAGATGTGGAGGGTTTTTATTTAGCAGGAAATGCAAATGCAGTGATCATCTTCCTTATATATTGAAAAGCTTACAAAAAAAAAAAAAAAATCAATTGTATTTACATGAGCTTATTAGCACGATGAATGATGTTATTTAAAATCTATGTAATTCTAGCTTGGGTCTGTAAAGCCTCTAATCTTTTGCCCAGGTGCCTCAGCAGGTAATTCCACCACAATCCAGTTAAAAGCTTTGGGGGAGTTTCCATGCTCCCACATTGGTCTAATAATTTGGTCTAATTTAGCATGTAGTGCTGAAATGAAGTCGTGCAGGTGGGTGCACTTCAGTTAATGACACTTGGTAGAGCAGTTCCACTGATGGCTCTGTACAGGGATCTGGGGCTGGTCACCATTTCTTCCCCATGCTGTGGCCACACTCCCAGCTGATGGTCATGGGGCACACCAGGGTGTGCCCCTGTGCTCCATGAGGAGGGGAGGAACCTGGTGAGGCTTGGGGTCAGCCCAGCCAGCTGTCTCTCCAGGGATGTGCTGCCCTTGCAGGGCTGCCTACCTTTATCTCAGCCATGGCCTTTGCCAGGCTCCAGCAGTCACCTATGGGCTGCAGGGAGATTGTCCTGCAGCCACTCAGTGTGGGCAGGAGCATCCCTGTGCCATGGTCCCTGGGCTGTCACACCCCTTGGTCTCCACTCCCTGTGCCATGGTCCCTGGGCTGTCACACCCCTTGGTCTCCACTCCCTGTGCCATGGTCCCTGGGCTGTCACACCCCTTGGTCTCCAGTGCAGGCGCAGGGACAGGGGATAGATGGCAGCAGTGTGGCGGCCCGGGAGGATGGTCAAGGTCTTGGGGAATCACCATCACACAAATGTTTTTGGCTCTGAATGTCCTGTGGGAAGCCAGCTGGAGAGGTGAGGATGGGGTGTGGGGGAGCAGGGCTGTCCTCTGGCTGTGCTGGGTACCCCCATCTGAGCACTCACAGCACACACTGGGTGCGAGCAGGGACCAAAGGCAGGACAGGGCTCCCCTCAGAGTAGCACTGTCCTGCCCTGCTGCTCACCCATGCTCTGGGACTTCTAGGGGCTAAAGTAGGAATTCCACAGCAGCCCTTGGCTTTGAGGAATACTGCAAGATTTTTATCTTTTTCATGATGGTGCTGGTGACACGGTCACCCTCCCAGTCCTGAGCTGCTCTGGTGACTGGAGGTGACAGCCACACCACCTGTACCAAAGGGTCTAAGAGAGGGATATTTTCAGTGCTTTGGAACTCCCACTGAAAGCAAATAAATAAGCACTCTATATATGTGCAGATATTTATATACATACATGTATTTATTCTACTGTGATCTGTGCATCCTGCAGCTGGAGGTAAAGTTACACCCAAAACATCCCAGGTGTGCAGCTTGTGTTAACTAGTTTAGTCTTTCTGAGGGGAAATTATCATCTTCCCCAGGACAGACTTCCCTGGTGATCCTTCAGCCTTCTCTGGGGATAGATGGGGCAGAGGGCAGGACTTGGGGGCAATTTGCTGCTAGGTAAACTTGGCACTGCCCTGAGCCAGCACTCTCAGCACACATTTTCTCTCACCTTCACAGGCCCTTCCTGTTCCTATGGCTCTCACCCACTACTGCTCTGGGGTTTGCCCAGGTCACCCTGGAAGAGGGATTAAATAATCTCTGTATTGAATGATAGATAAATTAAAACCCACTACAAAGGCATGGGGAAGAAGGACACTTCGAGGACTGTATTCATCCCAAAACACAGGATGTTCTGCTCTAGAGATGTGTTCCCCAGCATGTGGCAAATGATGGCTCAAACACGAGTCAGGTTTTATCCATTTTATTTAACCAATGAAATTCCTACTGATAACAATGAAAGTAATTTCAGCAAGTATAAATGCGATACAGTTTTTAAACAAACCCCATTGTTCCGTACCTATAAATAGATTTTTCAAAACCTCATAAAAAGTGCAGATTTATGAATTGCTGTTAAAATGTTAATACGTGATTCCTTTGTTTAAAAATGCGTTTTTGTCTCTTAACTCACAAAAAAAGAAAGTTCCTTCTGCATCTGTTCAGATAAATTCAAGTCGGGTAACTTAAAAACTAACAAAAGTCACACACAAAATATTCCATCCCACTAGGTCAGTCTGTCCTTTCAAAAAAAAACCAAACAAAAACAAAACAACAAACCCAACCAGCAACAAGAGGAAAGAAATGATAAAAGCTGCTGTGGGAACCCACAGTGAGCTCCTAGCAGCTGCCTCCCCTTGCAGGCAAACCTCCTGTTTGGAGGTGCGTGGAGCCCTATCTCCAGACCTGGGAGGCAGGACAGGAGACGTGCCACCTGCCCACAGGATGCTGTAGGGACTGTGGGACCCACAGAGCTGCCACACTCCTCACTTCCTGGTGGGAGGGAGCTGCAGTATCAGAGCTTTGTCCTTAGCCCTCGGTCCCAAAACACCCGCACGGCCGTAGCACAAGGAGGCGAGGAGCTGAGAGCTGCTGGGCTGGGCTGGTACAATTTACCCCCTGTCCAGAGGGTCAGAGGTGGGAGATGCAGTGAAACCCCTCTCTGGCACAGCACTGCCCTGCCTGCTGCCCAGCCACGGGGCTCAGACCCACGGCTGCCAACAGGGAGCCAATGCTGCTTCTCACCCCGATGTGCCAGGCTCTGCACTCAGCAAATCAAGGGCTAAATTCTGCACTCGAGGGAGGCTTGGAAGCTTTTTGGCTGCAGAAATGCCGTGACCATGTTTGTGGTCCAGCAGCTGGTCTGTCCATCCCTCTCATGCCAGCGAGCTCTCGCTTGCCCTGTGCACTGGTGAGCAGAGTGTGGGTGGCCAGCAGCAGGCTTACAGGGGCACAGGGGCTCAAACAGACACCAGCCCCAGCCTGTGCCACCTTTGGGTCTCTGTGTGGGCACAGGGTGGCCGTGTGGCTCTGTGCAGACAGGGGCTCAGCTCTCCCACAGTCCAGAGAGGTCGGCTGGTGCTTCTCCCTGTATCTACAGTGGTATCTTATCTACAGCAGGGTCTGTTTAGCAAGAGCAGTTTAAAGTGGCTATGTTTATCAAGTTTGCTACTTTATGAATTAAAAAAAAAAAAAAAAAATCAAAACAAAACAACAAAACAAAAAACCAAACCCCAACAACTATAAATACAAAGACTCTCACACACCAGACACTTGCAGCCTGCGTGACTCATAAACCGCATCAATATTCTGTTAAAAAGCTTATTCTACTTAGAACTATACATAGTACAAGAGACCGAAAAGTGGCAGTCGTGTACGGGCACGCTACCTGCCCCAGGGTGGCCCACAGTCAGGTGCTTCCTAAAAAATCAAGGAGTTACAGTAACATGGCACAGGACTGCAAAGCCGATCACAGCTTCTGCTTACACTGCATACGAAGTACCAAGGGGAACACAAAAAAGAACTGGTGTTAATACTGATGGATTAAAGAGTAACTATAAAGATCAAAACAGACGTTCACAGCATGCTACATATATTGCTCACAAACTTTTTTTTTTTTTTTTAAAAAAAAAAGGCTAATACAAACCAAGGAGTTGGCAGTCTGATTTTCAGTTATGTTGGCTAGAAAGATAAAGCATATACATTCATCATGTGGCTTTCCAGCAAAAGGAGAAAAGGGTAAAACCGAGAGATTTCAAGTTTACAAAATTCCTATTTTTTTAAGCTACAGTTCATGTCCAGTTCTGGTCACAGTCGTGAAAAGACCTCTGACTGCACTGCCTCGCAGAGTCCAAGGGCTATAGCCTAAGTATTATTATTTTCACCCTAAAAAGTGGCCACATCACCCATCACCATGAGTGGGCTACTCCTGCAGCCACCTGGGCATGTGGCAGCTGGGCTGGAGGGAAGAGGTTTGGGTCTGGTGGCACGACATGAGCATGAAGTGAGGAATGAGACACAATTTTGGACTGTCAGTGGAGCTGCTGCTGTTGCTGCCCTCCAGGATCCTCAGCTGGAGACACAGCGCCCAGTGATTGACCCATTTTGCCTCAAAACTCCCTTCAAAGGGCTGATGGGGACGAGAAAATGCAATTCAACAGCAACAAGTTTTTCTTGGGCAGAATGGTTCCCTTCCCCTGCTCCATCTCTGGAGTAAGGAAAGGGTCCCAGCTCTGTTTCCAAGGGAGCCCTCTTGACACGTTGGAAGGAGGCATCCTCCACCCCCTCCCCTATGCACAGGCACACAAAAGAACCTCTCAGACACATCAGTGAAGCTTCTTCAGCTGACCAACACCTCCACTCCTCCTGCGCTGGTCGTGTCCCCTTGGGAGCGCCTGTGGTCTGTGCCTCCTGATGCCACAATTACTGTAACAATTGGCATCTCCAGTACCTACATCCACTGTCAGGAACAAGGTTTCCATTTTCCACAAGCCCTGCTGATACTCAGTACCCTAGGAACACCCAACTCTGTCTCCAGCAGCTACTCCACAACATGCATTTGGAATTTTTCCCATAGATAAGGGAAAAACCCAAATCCACTTGTTCCAGAGGATGGATGCACTCTGCCTGGCTGCAAGGCACCCGAGGGGCTGCCAACCTGATGGTCCTGTAAGGCTGCCTGGCAGAAGGGAACCTCAAATTCCCTGTCAGATGTCCCTCTGAGACACCTGCACGGCTGGATAGCTCAAGCATGGGGCATCTCACCAAAGAAAGCATTTCCTTAGTGGATCCACTGGATTTTTACTGTAACTCCAGAGACAGGCTTTGACACACTAGTAAGCAAATACTGAGTTTCATCCTTTTGAACCACATTTAGCATTTTCCTGTCCAGAAATAATCTACTACGGCAATTAAGTGTTTCGAAATGTCAGAAAGAGCCTCTATAACTACAAGCAGTGATAGAGGAACCTTGTTTTCAAGGTTAAGGCTGGGAGGCTGTCTCTGCAGCTGGGAGGCTGCTCAGGGTTGGGAATTGGGAAGACAGGAAGCACTTGATGCAGGACAGGGGTGGTGGCAGGTTGGAAAATGACAATTTTTCCCCTGATGAGCAGCAAATGATTAAATATATGCAAGAGAGACCTGATGCATATTGGGGGAGCAGCAGCACTACCACCTGCCAGGAAATGTGCTCTAAGGAATAAATTAACACTGATCAAGATGCTCCTGAAGTTTCCTCATACTACTGTGCTCTCTCCATCTCTCACACCTGTAATCTATGCAGTAGGTATGAGATACTATATTAATTTTCATTTCATTTACAATTCCCAAATATAGGAAAGCTGGTGGATGCATCTCTTTAGACACACATAGTGCTGGGGGACAGGAGGAACAGTAAACCTGAAGTTCAGGTAATGAAAACTGACATTTTGTCCAGCTCTCGGAATGATTGCTAACAGCAACTAATTCTTACAGCTTTATAGTCAGATCCACTCTGGGAAAGTTCATTTACAATGAATCCACTCCCCTCTTCCTTTGTTTTGTGCAACATCACCCCTTATTTATGGGAGAAGGAGACAGACAACTATAGGAAGCAACTGAAAGAACATCACTTGAGATCAAGAAAATCTGAGTATTTCTTTTGATCCAAAAATTTTTAGTTCAGGCACACAATATCCACTTACTACCACCAATGAATGTTTTCTGCAAGCAGAGGTTAAATAACCCAGCTCTTCTGAAAGGGAGTCCAAATTCTGGATCATGAGCCTGAAATGCATGCCTATGTTCATGGAAAACACACATGCATGAGAAACATTGAGAACCTGTTCTGCAAGAGCAGTGGCTTACTGTTTAACTGCTTTAGGAGAGATTTCTCTAAGTCTACATGAAATCCCCAAAACAACTAATTTCATTAAAAATCACTGCAAATCACATGGACCTGGTACATATTATTTCTTTAGTCTCTGTGGAAATTAATTTTATTCTATTTTATTTAGGTGACTCAGCTTCTTTAAAAATCTGACTCAAACATTCAAGTGGGCATCTTCTAGGATTTTCCTGAGTGCCTGGGTGCTTAAATCCCCATTGAAATTTAGGCAGCTAGCTGCTTTTTCCAAATCTCATGAAAATATCAGTATCACTACAAACAAAGATACACTTGAAGAATCTGGTGCCTTGACTTTCTGCATTCAAGTACTAGAGCAACAAAATGTTTTGCTCTTTGTTCTCTTCTGATCTGTTCTAAATTTATAGAACAGACCTCATTGCAGTTACAGCTTCCTCCTGAGGGGAAGAGCAGGGGCAGGCACTGATCTCTTCTCTGGTGACCAGTGACAGGACCTGAGGGAATGGCCTGAAGCTGTGCCAGGGGAGGTTTAGGTTGGATATCAGGAAAAGTTTCTTCCCTAGAGGGTGGTTAGGTACTGGAACAGGCTCCCCAGGGAAGCCTGACAGGGTTCAAGAAGCATTTTCTCTCAGGCACATGGTGTGACTCTTGGGCCTGTGCTGTGCAGGGCCAGACCTTGGACTCAATGATTCTTGTGGGCCTCTTCCAACACAGCAAATTCTGTGATTCTGTGATTTTCATTTTAATGAAGGCTTTAGGACAAGGGATATATGTTTCAATTCAGCCTTAATGAAAATAAATCCATCTACAGCTCACCAAAACTCTCATAG
The DNA here is from genome assembly GCA_030060385.1 of Muscicapa striata striata. NCBI lineage: Eukaryota > Metazoa > Chordata > Aves > Passeriformes > Muscicapidae > Muscicapa > Muscicapa striata. Next base: position 2,848,927 of record JAREIS010000120.1, read on the forward strand.
GACACCACAGCACTAGCTGTAGTAGCTACCTGCACAAACTACACCCAAATTTAAAATTATTATTTCTGTTTTAACAATTATTTCTGTTCTTGTGTGATGATACTCTCATGAAGTTCAGCTATGGGTAGAGTGTTCTGGGAAATGCAAATGCTTTCTCCAGTTGGCACCTTTTTCACTTCTCTTCATTACCAAAAAAATAAAAAATAGATCAATCTCAGCAAGGACATACTCTACAGCAACACACATTTTAAGTGACTCTGCAATGATAAGAAGCTGTTCATGCTCAAAAACTCTGTTCCCTACTCACAGTGTTCTCTGTGCTAGCTGGTTAATTTGTACCTATTGAGCTTTCTCTCCAGTAGACAAGAGACTGTACACTTTGTTTTTATGTTGGTCATGGCTGGGATTTTGTAGACTAACATGAATGCTGGCAATTACCAATTCCAATGAAGGAACACAGAGGGGGAGGATCTACACTTCCAATGATTATGGTACTATTAATAAAAATATACACGAACAAGGTGTGAAGATTCACATTCATGCGTGCTTTAAAAATGCAAAAAAATCAAGAACATTTGCACATTAAAAGTTGGCACAGTGTGAACCTAAAGCACACACACATAAAGTGTATGGTAGCATTGTCTGAACAAACCTGTTCTAAACAAACATCTATTAAAAATCCCAAAATTGGGTATAAAAACTAGGCTATAAATTGTTGCACTGTAAATGCAATACTTTGAAAAAAAATGCCACATGGAAAACATTTCCAGATGTTTCAAGTTTGCATTTAATAATAAAGAAAAAAAAAAAAAGAGAAATAGCAAACTAGTTGTACAATGACATTTCCTATGATGGAATGTCTTGCAGGCCATATGGGACTTGATATGGCACTAAAAATTCCAAAACAAAACACTGGTTTACTACAAGTTTTATGAAGCAAGCCATTTATGACTTCTGTATTCCAAATCTGCTCATGTACTTTGCTCACGAAGGCATTTGAGCTGGCAAGTATATTTCATAAGGAAAGAAGTAAAGGCACTCATGTTTCCAAATGTAAAACTCAACCTACTCCAGAAATCTTTGCATTTCTGAGGGGAAACAAAGCCATCATATTTGTTACCCAAATCTAGTTTCACCTCCTTTCCAGAGCTCAACTCTGCTTCTTGAGAACTACTTGACTTTTCAATGCAAAGAAATTTAAAGTAGTACTGAACAGTTTCTATCACTTGAAAAAACCAAAAGTATTGCATGAAAACTTCTCACAGCAGAAGCCATTAGGTCTGGCCACTACAATCACAAGATGGGGGAAAAAGGATCATAACAATTTAGAAGGCAAATCTAAGTTCACGCATATGAGCATCTCAGCATTTCTGAGAAATCTTTGCAGTTAGCAATACAAGATAAATAAATCTGATGTTCTACCCAGTGCTCTCTAGAAGACAGACCAGTGCTGTCTGTTGGGTAGTTTTCTAAATAGCCAATGTGACATTTAAAAAAATAATTATTGATTTCTTCCTCAAAACGTTTTCACATGCAGAATCTGCAGTCTAAAAGTGCAGAAAAGTGTACAATCATTGGGCTTTCCAATCTGGAATGGAAAGATAAAGCAGAAAAACCAACATGCAAAGTCAAAGCAAGGATCAGGAAAAGGTAAGAAAAGAGAAAACTAACTTTAGTAAAGTACTGGTCCATGGTTTTGTAAATGAAAATGTCAAAATATGACTGGTAGTATTTTTTTCTAACTATTCTGCAATCACTAATGAAAAAAGTCCTGCATTAACTTCTACAATCCAACAGAACATTAACAATAAACCTGTCCAGTTAGTTTTGAATGTATACCACAGAAATAAGGTCACCCTCCTCAAAAGAAACATGATAAGTCCATAGCAACAGACAAAAGTTGAAGCAGTTACCTTGTGTTCTACTGGGTAAGTTTAAGCATCTCTTTAGGCACTTCACTGGTTCATTAAATGCAATACAAAATAAAGCTATAAATATCAACATTTTGTGCTCTCAAAAATTAGTCAAAAGCAACAGAAAACAGCACAAAAGTGTGACATTTTTGGCAGCTTATTTCTTCCCTTCCCCAATATTCCTGGTTGTCCAAAAATGCTTTGTTTTGGGGATGCTTTGGCATCTCAGTATCAGGTTGTCTTAAGCCATAAAAGCTAAAACAAAACTGCTAGGCCTTAGACAATAAAGAAATTTGGTTTGAAAATTTCTTTATGGCTATATAAGAAGGACACTTTAGCAGTGGCATGTCAGGGAAAAAAGCTTGCTTTCTTTTTAGATATTGCACTTTTCTTTTGTTCACTTACACTAATGCATAGAAACTTTTAAAACTTTGAATATTACAATTTCATGCTATGAAAAAGTTATGGGAAATAATTTCTATACATCCAATATGAAAGAATAGATATACTAGCCTTCCTTAACTTTCCTCAGTTAAAACATTGATAAAGAAGAGAGTGCAAAAAACCCCACAACCCTATTTTTGGTCAGCCTGTGTATTAATTTTATAGGTGCCAACTAAACAAATTGCAACACGTGATGAGCATGGATATTGTCAGGACAGCTGAGGGTGACTGTCAGTAAAACAAGACTATGCATGATTGAAACACAGTAAGTGTGGCTGAAATGGCAAATCATGAGGCCTCTTCTCTTTGTGAAGGGGCACGACAAAGCGGATGAATTTTGCACTTCAGTAGCATGCTGTAGGATTTATCAAGATAAATTTCACATTTAAGTGTGCTCGATGTTTGCATCCACATCTTGCATCACCTCCAATTGCTGTAGTAAGACAGTGACTGGCAGCAGTCTCCAGGACACACAGGAGAATCCAGTGGGCAATTCGATGCAGCGCAGCCCGCGCGTCTCTGCCGCGAGTCATGACGTGGTGGGACGTTCTCAGGACAGGCAGAACTGATCTTCTGCTGGACTCCACTCATCTGAAAAATGATTGCTTGGAAAAAGAAGTCTCTAAGCACTTCACTCCAGTGCTCAAAGAACAAAGCGCTAGGATTGGATACAATAAAACCAGTTTCAGGATCCTGACCGCTGTGCAGAAATCCAGCCGGAAACAATGCAGAGCAGCGCTCCTCAGTGTTACTTTTGTTATCATTAGTAATGTTAAGCATCAAGAAAATAAAACACATCATTGCACATTACAGCCGCCAAGAAGCACGGCTAAACTTTGACACTAGAGAATTGAATAACCTGATGCTACATCACAAACAGCTTCTGGTGTGTATCTATTTCGAAAGGTCTTTACATACTCAGTGAAAGCCCCTGTCCTCCTGGCCAGCGAGTGCTTCAGGTTAAGTGGCGAGTTATGGCACGAAGGGCGTACAGAAGTTCGGCTTGCATCCGAGCTTCCATCAGAAGTAGATTGACGTGAACCTGCAAAAAATTACATTGGCCATTTAGCTCACCTCTGAATGCAACATGGCTTATTCATTCAGGCTGAAATTTCTAACCTTTAGTAAAGTATCGCTGCAAGAAAACTTTGCCTCTTCTCCCTGTACCCTGCTGCAGGACTACAGCTCCTCTAGAGACAGCTGAGTAGTAATACCAATATGGACAACATCCAGGACTGAAGGAACCAGCCTCAACTGCTGCTTTAAGCAATCTTCCCTCTGAGAAGCCACCTTTAAACCTTTTTTGTATCCCAGTGGCATTAGTTCTTTCTAGGAGCACAGAATAAGTAACAGTTTCTGTGCCAGATAGGCTAGCAGGCACACATGCACTGAACCCTTCTCAGGAAGCATTTAATGTAATATCTGAAGGCATGCTGACATTTTTATTGCTGAAAACCACCATAAAGTGTGTATGTATATATATATATATATATATATATGAGTTTAGATATCCTTGATCTCCAAATAATCCCAAGTATTGGCATAGCTGACCACTTCTGCATTCTCAAGTTTATCCACTTTTCTTTTACAGGTTTCCATTCAATTTTATGGAGAAGTGACTAAAAATAATAATAACAACAATAATAACAACAACAAACAACAACAACGACATAATAATAATAATAATAATAATAATAATAATAACAACAACAACAACAATAACAGTAATGAAAGTATTTCCAGCACACTAAGAAGTATTTTTGTCAAACTGGTATCTAACACTCAATGAATGATTCTCATTTGTTTTTGTCTGATTTAAAACAGTTCATTTGACAGATGCTGCCATTTTAGGTGTCCCCTATTTTAATTTTCAAAGAGCACAGGGGTCTCTGTGAAGCCCCTCTGGCTCTGGAACACATACCTTCTCCGAGTGCTTGAACTGACGCCAGTAACTATCGTACATGCGCTTGGTAGTTCTCTCTGGGTAGCAGGTCACTGTCTTTATGTAAACCTTCAGGCTCCGTTCAAGTAGCTGATTAACTTCCCCATAATCATAGTCATCATACCTATGTAACACAAGCAATCATTCTGTTTGACATAAGTTTCTAAAAGCATTGTCTTTTGCAGCATTATGTTCTTAAGCCTAGGAACTGGAACACTTATCATACATGACCAAAAACCGTGTGTTAAGAGAGGATCTGAAAGGCTTAGTAGGATCATAGAATAGTTAAGGTTGGAAAAGACCTTTAAGATCATCAAATCCAATGGTTAACCCTAAATCTTCATCATTAACCATGTGCCCTATCCACCATTTTATGAACACTTCCAGGGATGGTCACTGTCCCACTTCTGTGGGCTATTCCAATGCTTTACAAATCTTTCTGCAAAGAAATTTTCCCTAATATCCAAACTAAACCTTCCCTGGTGCCTTGAAGCCATCTGTTCCCATCCTGTCACTTGTCACCTGGGAGAAATGGCTGACCCCACCTGGCTACAGTCTCCTCTCAGGTTGTTGAAGACAGTGATAAGGTGCCCCCTGAGCCTCGAGATTAAAAACCCCCAGCTCCCTCAGGTGTTTCTCTCAGGACTTGTGCCCCAGACCCTTCCCCAGCAACACTGCCCTTCTCTGGACTCACTCCAGCCCCTCAGTGTCTTTCTTTCAGTGAGGGGCCCAGAACTGAGCACAGGATTGGAGCTGTGGCCTCAGCAGTGCCCAGTGCAGGGGGACAATCCCTGCCCTGCACCTGCTGGCCACACCACTGCTGATACAGGCCAGGGTGCCACTGGCCTTCTTGGCCCCCTGGGCACACCCTGGATCATGTTCAGCTGCTGTTGACCAGCACCCCCAGGGCCTTTTTCACTGAGCAGTTTCTCAGCCACTGCCCCCAGCCTGTAGTGCTGCTTGGGGTTGTTGTGGCCCCAGGTGCAGAACTGGGCACTTGGCATCACTGAACCTCAGATAACTGGCCTGGGCTCACTGATCCACCCTACCCAGAGTCCTCTGTAAGGCTCCTTCCTACCTCCTTCCAGCAAATCAACACTGCCCAAGTTGTACAGCCCAACTTGGTGCTGTCTGTGAACTTGCCTAGGGAAGCTGTCTTTCCTGAATGAAGGATACAGGCTGGCTTCAGAGAAGACATTTCTGTAAAAATTTCCATCCTGACTCATTTTCTGCACTGAAAGGAAAAATTATACTGATATGTCAGCATAACCACTCTAACTTCCAAACAGAGATACCATCTCCACTTTAAATTCCCAGTCTAAAATGATGCTTTACACATGGTTTATTTTTCTGTGTTTACATAGTTTTACAATGTACTCTTAAGCCAGGGAATTTTTGTCCGTACCTGATTCCATACATACAGTGGACATAGTTAAATAAAGCTCTTCTTAGAGTAGTTGTATCAACATCTTCATGTGTTGCCATAGTGTTATATGTGAGGTTATACACCATCCGAAACTTCTCATCCAGGAGATGCCCAATATCAGAATAAAGCCTGTTTACAAGGGAAAAGCCATGATTTTCCCAAGTATAGTCCTGCAGGAAGAGAAGAAAATATATAAAAGCACAAATGAAGTGAATTCCCTATATCATCTTCTCTACAACTCAGCTGTTTTTGTTGTCTGATAGTTATGACTTTATTCTCTTCCAAAGGCTTGCATTTTGAATCCTTCATCCACATCACCATTCCCCCAGAATTCTTAGCAATGAATATCATGTTGCAACACCCCAACCCTGGATATCATTATTCTACAGGAGAAAAACCCCCAAGCTTCTCCTGAATTGCTTAGGGAATCTTCTGCTTTGCCACTCTGACTACTATCATTCCATGTGGGATTGGCCTTTAAGTCTAAAAACTTGTTCCTCTTGGAGGCTTTGGTGCTTAGCTCCAAGCAGACATGGAGTCTTTACCTCCAGCCAGGCTGTGCAATCATTGGGTAAAGTACGAACCATCCCTGAAAAAACTGATGAAATCCAGGCTGCTTTGGTCTTAGACAAACACCTGGGTTGCAAGACAAAAGCCTGTCTGCTCATATGAGGAATGGGAAATCTTTGCAGAGTGGTGGCACAGCAGGAACAGCCATTCTGCTCCAGAGCAGGGAGCAAGGGCACTCCACACTGCCATCACACAGAAGTGTGCCCACATCCTTGTCAACTGCTCCATCATCCCATCACTGATGGCATCTTTACAACTGAGAGCATCATCTCCATGTCCTTCCTGTTTCTGGCTGTTTTCCAAAGGTGCTGCCAGGCCAGGGTCCTCACCTGGGCACCTTGAAGCATGTCTACTGTCCTGTCCCTCTGAGTAGGACAGCAGGGAAGAGCAGAACAGTGCTCTGTTGTCCCACGGAGGCATCAATGACATCTTAAACATGTCACAAAATCACATTCGGCCTCTGGTTGCCAGTACAAAAGACTCTGAGGCTTGTGAGAAATATGCCAAATCCATCCATCCCTGGAAAGGTGTCCAGGACATCACAAAAGCCTCTGAGAGCCAGAAGGCCCAGAGAAAGCACTGCTCACTAAGTGCAACTGATCCCTATATCAGTGAAACCTTCCCCTGCTGTCCCAAACAAGCCTAAAGACATTATGCTATATAGAATACCTTTTTTTTCTACTAATAAATTTAAAAGCATAGAGACAAAGGCAGTTTTGTTTTATCAGAGTAAGGATTAGATTTATTGCAGGTGTTTGGGATGCTACTGCAATTTAAGTATCATTAATAGCAGAGAATTTGGGAGGCTGTGGGTATATAGATCCAACTGTTAAGAGTAGGACATAATAAAGTTAAATTATCAAGGTGACTCCTTTGAATGTAAGCCAGAAGCTGTCCTGTTTATTTAAGAGCAGAGATGTTTCAGTTCCAATTTCAACTTCTTTGGAGCTTTTTTTCAAGGGAGCCTGCTGCTCCTAAAGTAGTTAGGCAGATTGTTTGATTTATAGGCACTGACTATGCCTTATTCTTTTTGGCAGTAATAACCTACTTCAGACTCATATAAAGACCACAGAATAAATTATCCAGTTCAGCAGAGACTGCTATAAAGCTAAGTACATTTCCTGAGAGCGATCGTGGATTCTTTATTTTACAGTTTCAGATACATCTTCTGACCATAGAGTTTTCCTGCACCCACTGTCATTTTAATTGAAGTTCTCTGATTTGGTTGAAGATTTCTACTATTGCTTCCCATTTACTTCTATGCTGCTTATAAATGTGCTCTGTAAGATAGAGTGGAACCACCTAGAATATCCCACCTGTTATATATAATACTTCTGATCATGGCAAAGGATGTCAATATATAAGACAATATACAGGTAAAATGTATATTCTGTTCTTCCAACAGCACTGAGAAAAATGTATTAAAATACAGCAAAAACTTCAGTAATTATATCTAGGAATTCTTTTTCTTTCATAGCACTCCATGTTCAGAGATTTGGTGCACATATGAGAACAATACTCCCCAAATCTCTCTCACAGACCTACATGTATCCAGGTATTGATAGCCACCGGACAGAGAGTACTTGGTAAAATGACAGGAATAAAGAGTTACTTCAGTGGATTTTTTTTTCTACAATATCTGGAGGGATCATAAAGAAATTCTTGCTCTTCTACCTTTACCTTTTATTTCAGATATGCTTTGCAGATTTCAAACATTAATACTGGTAATAACTGAAGTCAGATGGAAAGCAAGTATTGCCTTGCCAGAGATTGACAAATAGTGAAAGACTCCCTCTCAGGGAGATTTAGGCAAGGTTGTGAGTTATTTAATGAACCAGGACAAGAAAAGGAGCATGCAACAAACATGCCCCACTATAATCACTTTATGCTCTGTAGTGAGATATATAAACATTCTTTGAGTGCATGTGCTTTAAAGAGAAGGTACCTGAGCTCTGAATGTTGGCAGATGGTCCTCTCCTCGCCTTGCAAAGTCTTTGTACCCAAACCCAGGATCCTCAACATAACGGGAGACATCTGTAGAAACTATTTCATCATCAAATGCTGGGAATAAAACAGCAAAATGTTTTGCTTTAGGCAAGAACATGAGTTAAAACTAACTTCCAAATACCACTCTACTACAGGACTAGAGGACAATTTTAGAAGTTATGCAAAGAAGAAAAGTGGTACAAAGGAAAGAAACATTTCAATTCTCATCTGCTTGTATTGGATACACTGCTTTCATTGTGCCCATTAAATGTCAGCCTATGCTAGATATCTAATGTGCTTCTACAAAAAGAGAAGAGTTGGGCTACACTTCTGTCTAGAGGTTTCCTTTTCTCTCAGTTGACTTCTGAGGGAGGCTAGTTACCTTAAGTCAGGAAGATGAACATCATTAGCAAAGTCACACTGTGTTAGCATAGGAAACAAAAAAATGGATCCTTGACAGCAGGATTGTTGTACAGGGCAGCCTTTGTGTCAGGAATCATGCTGGCTCTGTTCTGTAAGCTGGAGTATGAGCACCAGAAAGCAACACAACACTCCACTGGTAAATATCAGCTGAAGATTATATGAAAGCAAAGAGCTCTACAGTACATCAGGGTGAAATTCTGCCAGAAGCTGTAGTAACTAAGCATCTTCAAAGAGCTCCAAAACATATCGCTAAGCACACGCAGGCTCTCTATCAGGAATCAATCTTTCCCTCCTGAATAAACAGGTGGCTGGATTGTGTAACTACCTCTGCAGAAGTTGACTACTGCATAGCTGACTGCATTTGACCCTGATGTTAATATCATGGCTCGCTTCCACATGCATTGACAGAACAGTTGCCATATGTCCACTGTTAGCACCTTGAAAAGTCACTTAATCTAAGAATTGCAGAAGTGCTTTATCTCCTCTTTGCCTCATTACACAATCAAAACATAACTGTGTAGGAAGAAGCTTGGACAACATCTGCTACAGTAAATTCTCAGTGAAGAATAAAAAACCTGTACACATACACTCCTCTGCCCTGATGAGGACTGGATTTCATGAAAGGATAAAGGCTCAACACACACAGACTCCTCAATTGAAATCAGCAAATGGTAAAGAGGGAAAAAATTTAACAAAACTATCAGCAAGATCATCCAAAAACCCCTCCTGTTTCAAAGACTTCTTTTTTCCTTAAATACCTGAAATTGACAGACTCATGGAAGTCCTGATTTGATAATGAAACTGCAATGAGTGTCCATTTATCTGCACTGCTGATCTGCCTCATCAAAGGAAAATACATCAAGAATTTACAATGTCCATTTCAAAAAAATCCAGCTTGTTCCTGGATGTATCTTCTTTCAGAGATTTTTCCATGTTCCTAGAGAGCAACAAAACAATCTCTCTGCTGATCCTCCATACATTCTTCCTCCCTTTTGGGCTCTTTGCACAAACCCATTGATTCTTTCAGACACATTTATTTTGAAGCTGCAGAGACCTAAATTCACTAAGAACAGTGCAATAAAAAGTGAAGCATTTTAGTGGTCACTTTTTAAAAAGACACAAGCAGTCATCTTCAAGTAGCTTCTACTATGAGGAAATAGCTAGAGATTCTGATTGTCTTAATAATATTCTTTCTTCTAATACTTTCTTTGGGAAAAAAAGTCACCATCCTGTCTCTATGAAGCAGATTTCATTCTGTAGTTTGTTAGAGATTAAGGCCTCCAAAGCATATGAAGAATATGCAAAAATAAGGTTTCAGCTCAAAATTTGGAAAACCATTTAAGAATAAAAAAATGCTATCAATCTCTATCACAAGATAGGCAGTGAAACAGCACAGCAGTATGAACACTCAGAGCAGCAAGTTGGACATGTCCTTCCCAGGTGGGCAGTAAATGGCAAAGCAGCTGAGTCTTATCATCTAATTCCTAAACTAAATGTCATATCTGAAAGCTACTTATGAGTGTGATTGAAGTTCTAAGCACCACAGAACCTACACCTGTGAAATATTACTGAATATTTATTACTGATTTATTAATTATAATTAATTAATTACATATTTTGATGATACAGAACATGATGATATAGATGATGATATAAAGAGAGGGAAATGTATACCCTACTTTTTAAGGAAGCCTACAGGCATTTTTTTAATACACAAAAGCTAAATTTCAAGTAGTGGAAAGAATGATGTTATTTGTCAATCAAGAAATCCTAAGGTGATGAAGCAAAAGGCAAGACCACCCTACTACACTCCTCCTACATGAAGAGCCAGAATAAAGAAATGGACAGAAAAAGTTTCAGTCATTGAACTAGCTGCAAACATTTATTTCTTAAAAAGAACAAACAAAATTGAACTGGAAAAGCACAAATACCTCCACTAATTACTAGCAGACTCTCCTTCTTTTCCTTCTCAAAGCGAGTTGCCATTTCTTCCTGAGAGGCTTCTTCATCCTCTTTATCTTCTTGTAGTCTCTTCATCCTTTCCATCAGGGCCTCCAGCTCACTTAAAGAATCTGCAATCTGCAAAAACACCATAACATTCTGCAAAATTAGAAGATAGACAATGTGTGTCATCTTCAGATTTGATGCTTGACAACAAATGCTTTCAAAACCAGACAGCAGCAGCAAACACAAAACCTCAAGCCAGAATGCATTTTGCCACATTTTGCCAGAGCAGACAAACAGCTTTCAGACAGCAGGAAGACAGGAGCTGGGAAGTGCAGCTTGCTGCAGTAATTTACTGCAGTGAGATTAACAGAGAAGAGGTGGTGTTTGAGTGTGGAAACCAAAGTCACTCATATTCCACAATGTAGACGGGTCAGGGAAATCCATCTGATCCCTACATCTCTCATAAAACAACTTTTCATACTAAGGTAACTATATTCAGTCCACTGGTAATGCAAAATATGCTTCTGAAGAGATGCAGTGCAACACTGCCTTACAGAAACACAACCTGAGATGGCAAATCAGTACTTTTCTTTCATTATGTGTGACCAAAATAGCTGCTATGTTGACCATTTTTCTTACTTTTGTGAGGAAAAAAAGACCTCTTTTTACTAGAAATACTGTCATTCATATTTTTCATAAGATAAATGATCTTTTTGAGTCTGTTCTTTTGCCCATAGTTACAGCTGTTTCTAGCAAACTCCTCACTGCTTAGCAATAAGCACAGTCAGCAGCAACACTCTGCCCACTACAAATGGGGAGTAAGGCATCTCCATGGCATGAGCTGGCATGTTTTAGAGTCCAGAAATTTAAGACATAGTGATTGGACTGAGTGATGACATGCTTACATTCTACTGCTAATTGTAAAAATTGTATCTAGCAACTCTGCTCTAATCCTGATCTTCCATCAAAGGCAATGAGGCTAATTCATCTGTCAGCATTAATTCAAGGGCATGTCTTCAAAAGCATTCTAGAGCACCTTTCAGGAAAGAATGTCCAATTAATTAATGAGTAATCAAATTATTCAAGTTAATTAACTAGTAACCAAAGTTCTCTGTTGATTCAAGACGGGAACACCAGCATGAAGAACTAACTAATTTTATTTCAGACATTTCCTCCCATCTACATGGAAGTGTTTCAAACTGTTCCATGACTGTAGGCCTTGAAGTAAAAATTACTATAATTATTATTACTACTACTACATCTATTTTTTTCCATTTTTCTTTTCACTCCCTGAGTTAGGAATATGGATGGAACAATGCTCCCGTCAATGCCACGCTGTCTAAAGAAATTGGGACTTCAAGCTTTCTGCTGAAAGCAAAGTTTTAGTCTTGCTCGATGGGTGGTGGGATTAACTATCAAAATCACATTGCTCTGACTACCATCCACTGTTACAGTGTGGTTTTCAACAGATTACACTGGAAATTGCCAGAGTGTATGTAAGAATTACCAGACTCAAGCATTCCTGTAAAGCAGACGAAAAAAAATTTCATACTAAAATTTAAACAGGAAAGAATGGAAGAAAATTTTCTAATGCAAAACAGAGGCAAGCAAAAGAATTTTCTTGCAACACTAACCCCGAAGTTGCTACTGGTGAGGGATGCATTTTCTATGTTGTTGTCATTGGCAAGATCACAGACACAGAAGTTGTTGACTGCTATAAGTCTGACTCCATTAGATGTATCCGGATCTCTCTCTGGATTAATGCCACTACCAAATACAAAACTTGCCAAGGCATGATAATGTGCCAACAGGACAACAGCATGCACCAGTTCAGGAAGAGACCAATTATTTTCCCCCGTCTTGACAAGTTTCTGAAATGAGAATAAAAAAAGTGTAAATATAAAATTTCTTTTGGCCTCCAGCTTTTCTATAAAACACTATACATTTCAAAAAAGGATCGATTCTTTCTTCCAATAATACCATATTCTCCTTGCACACAAACTCTCACTGGATAAAAAAAGAGACACCTAATATATTACTTCTTTCTTTTGGACTATTTTAGCCAATTATATTCCTAAGGAGAAAATCTTATTGGCTTTGTCACACAGGAGACTCAGCTTGCTTGGTGCACTAGTACTTCCCTGAAATTTTTAACTCAGGGTAATGAAGCCTAACCAGGCACTTTCACAGTTCTTGGCAGTTCTTTCTACCAGACATTTACTGGTATTTGCAGGGCATGACTGAAGAGGTACCTGGATGTGCTCTTTCGTGATCAGCCAGGGCCGGTGTGCAAGAAGTTTGTTTATTTCATTCAGGTTTTTCAGTCTTTGGGGAATGTATTCTAAACCATTCAACCACTCTGCAATCCCGCCAGTCTTCAGAAACTCATCAACGTGCATATTTATTAGGTAGGAACACTGATGTCTGGCAGCAGCCTGCAATAATTAAACACAGAGTGAACAGTGCAGCACATTAGTGTGTGATCTGGTTTTGCTGAGGGTGGGAGACAGGTTAATAACACAAAACAAAAGTACAATGTCATTCCAAAAGGGCTTGTGCAAATGCATTGCAATGCATTTCTATACAGTATGGAGGATTCTCCAATAAAAATACATTTGATTACTCTGGATTGCAAAATATAATTAAAGTTGGAAGTGATCACTAGAAGAGAACCCTCCACTCACAGAGCTGACTTAGAACTTTTGGCTTGGAGCCTTGTCCAGACAAGATCTTCATCCTTAGAGATGACAGAACCTTTCTTGGTTCCTGCTGCAATGTCTCAACATCCTCTGAGAGAGAATTGTTTCCCTAGTGTCCCTCTGGAATTCCTTGTTGGCTTAGAGTCCACTGAATCTCATCCTACTGCTGCACAGTGATGTGGGCATGTGAGAGGTGCATCACTGTGGGAAACAGGGAATGATGCAGGTTGCCAATTCTCCCTTCTCACTGAAAACCTTCCAGCTAGGCACGTTTCATTGTGATAAAAATATACAACAAAAATTCAGCCTCTGTCAAAATACCACCCTAATCTGTCCTTTCTAAATTCTCCCTTTTCCCCCTCATTTTTACAATAGAGCAGTGGAGTTGCAGGAGAAGGTGCACACGTGCTGGTACGTACCATGATGGCAATGTAGTGCCTGTAGGGCAGGGGAAGGGGCCCATCCATGCGCAGCATGTAGAACTGGCTGCGGAGGAAAGACTCCAGGTACTGAGTGTGGATGCTCATCACCTGTGTGATGTTGTCCAGGCGACCAGACGTAGAATATTCTTCCACAAGAAGATTAGTACGTTCATCCAAACCGTTTGCTTGCATAACCTTGAAAATAAGATGGAGAAATATTAACAGAGGGAGAGATCTTCTCTAGCTTTAGCCCTGGGGAGAAACACCCTGCAGTATGAAGGTTTATCTGTGTCCAGACTTAAAGACAATGATGGAGTTCTGGATGTGTATTTGCAAACATACATGTCTGCATGAATGCAAACAGACACACACAGATCCTACCTATATACTGAGAACTGAAGAGCACTTTACACTGAACCTCTGTTATATTTTACACGTTTCTAAAAAACCCAAAACCATTTTTCTATACATCTTCTTGAAACAGAGGTGGTTGCAGATGCTGAAATCAAACCTGTACAGAGAGCTTTAAGTAAGTAAGAGCTAAATGGAAAGCAAATTCTTTATGGAAGACAACCTGTATAGACACACACCATGTGAGTGCTCATCCCTAAAATCAATTTCAAAATTAATGGAGAGGAACTGGATTATGTAACGAAATTACAGAAACAGCCTGGCAATCTACCCCTTCTGTGCTTGTATAATTGAAGAGGAGATCAAATGCTAATTTGTCCAAAACATTCAGGTATTATTTAGAACAGGAATTTAATGCTTTCTTTAAACAAAAGCTGTTCTTTAATTATTCCAACCAATCCAAACCTTGGGCACAAGATGAAATGAAACAGCAGAACAGTAACTAGCTCTTGCATTGCAAGCCCTGACACAGTATGAGTGCTATTACTCAGTGTTTATCACCAGGAACAGCCATTCTCAACATGTTCACCACTGAAGTTACAAGCACAAGACTAGAATACCCAGTATTTATTCTGACACTGTGCAGTAATAAACCAGCCAGCATACTATTGCAAACACCATGAAATGAGAGCATATTTTAGCTGTTTTACTGTGCATGAAGCTAGAAGGTGCCTAAAACCAGAAAGCACAATGCTTTAGCTGAAATATTCTATTTAAAATATGTTTTTTTCTTTATGATGGGCTGATGAGTGGACCATGTCTCAAATACTTTTCTGTCAGATCTTATATAGAAGTTGCATACAAAGGAACACAAACAACATACTACATTTTCATTTCTCACCACTGTACCTCCCTGGTTTAATTTGTGGGCCCAGAAAGAAAGGGGAGAAGCAGCTACACAGTTAGGCAGCTCCATCATTTTTACATGTGCATATTCACTGAGGCAGCTTTTCTATGTTTTATACCCAAACCAATGCTTTCTCAGTTGTCCTTAATGTTTTTACCATCAGAATTTTATTCACACATTAGAGACCATTTTATCTCCCTGTATATACCTCGCTCCACTCCTAGGAGTCCCCCTTATTCTTCAGCAAGTGTATCTCCCATGTACTTATGAGATTCTTGTCTCATTTAGTGGTTTCTTGAGGAAATAGTATTTTTTGTGTCTCTGGTAAGGTTTCTAATCTTCTCCAGCTTGTCAGGAATTTTCCTTGTAACAGTGCAAGCTATAGAAAGAAATTCTGCTGACAGAATCAAAAAAATAATCCTGTAGGACTCTGCTGTTGCTATGTTAAGCACAGCAATATGCCATATGATTATTTCTAAGCTTTATCTCCATGTCTATTACTATCCTCCTCATACTGTGCATGTACTTTCTCCTGATTTATTTCCATCCACAGATTTTTAAAAAATTCTGCTTTCAAAGCCCTGTGGCATGTTAATAGGAACCTTTACAATTAAGTCATTATTTCTCTGCCCATATTCTTTCCATCACAACAATAAAGCAGCCTTTGACACCAGTAGTGTTATTATCACTTCAGTGTGTTACTATTCTGTCACTAAACCCTCTCTATTCACTGTACTATTTCATGACAAGGAAGGAGGGAGAAAGGTAGTTGTTTGTTTAACAAACCAGTCAGTATTTGTCACGGTAGAAATCTCTAGTCTGAAATCCACTCCTACCTTTCAACCATAAATTCTCTCAAGAGCTACAGTCTAAAGAGTGAAATCATATTTGCAGGTTGTCTCAAACTGAAGGTCAGGCACTGTTCCGAGAGCTACATAATCACATTGCTGCAATACTGGACAGGCCTTCCCTCAGGTCTGGCATTATAAATAGTGCTTTCACACCCACCTGAGAAGAGCAGAGCTGTCACCCATGGCTGTCTCTGGGAATGCTGGTGATGCAAAAGATGTCAAACAGTACCACTCGTGTGAAAGGATGGGATGGGTCTTACCCACTGGAACCTGCTCCAGAGAAACCACTGCTTTTGCTTTTAAGGGAGCTCATCCAGGTGCCATGGAACAAGCAGGGCCATAGAACTACACTTCAGTGTCATTGTTTTTGAAACTATCACCCAGCCCAGCTAACTGCAAACTTACTTCATTCTCTGGTATAAAGGCACTTGGTCCTCTTGTCAACGGTGGGGACACTTGTACTCTCTTTTCCTGCAAAACAGTCACACTGTCAGGAATTACACATTCACCTCACAAGATGACATCTTCAAGGTCTGGATTCAATTCTCTTCTCAAAGCCCTCTGGGTGTTCACTGAGGATGTATGGCACCACACCACATTAGATCAGCTTTGCTTCCCCTGTACTTTACATGAAGGAATGCCTTCATTTTGGCAAGGAACGGCACCAATTTTGGGCAGGGGTAAGGCAGAAACAAACCCCAAAAATCAAATCCCAGTTGGTTTACAGACCAGTTTGAAGATACACAGACAATAGCAAAAAAACATCTGGCATGATGCTAAAATTAGCCATTTTACTGGATTGAATGGAAGTTTGAAAACAGAGGGGGGGAAAAAACCACACTCAGGGAATTATAAGCAAGATGTTGGTTTTTTTCAACACCAGCATCTGATGAGATCCTTAGTGTTGTGAAGAGCATGAGAACTTTATGTGCCCAATATTGGCATGAAAAGCAAACCAGCAAGACCCAGTTACATGCATTTTCTAGAAACCTGATAAGAAGGCCACCTTGCTCACTGCAGAGCCTGGAGCACACAGCAGGCAGCAGGAGCCTTGGTGTGCAAACCCCAGCCACAAGGCAGGAGGATATATTTAGTACAGAACAAGCTGATAGCGTAACAAGAGCCAGAGGAATTTTTTGATTTATTAGGGATAAGAAACTGGACTAAGATAAACTGTGCTGCCAGCCAGAAGAGTGAAGGCGACCTGGGAGGCTGCCTGCTCCTCCCACTCATCAAGGGCAGGACCAACACTGTCCACCTGATTCCTGACCAACATTGGTCCAATTCTCCTGGACGTTCCTTCCTCTCCATGGGTGATTTATTTCAGTGACTAACTCCTCAGACTGCTAAAGTTTTCCTAATGTCTAATCTGAATTTCCCTTGCAATAATTTAAAGCAGTTGCTTCTTGTCTTTTCTTCTTTTCCTTTTCATGGTTATTTTCTACCTATCTGGCTGGCTGCACACTTGTCTTAAGTCCCTAATTGCAACCACAGTGTTGGCAACTCTTAATATGTTATCCATAAACAGCAGTATTGGATTTGCATACTAAGTATTTTGTGCCCCTAACATAAAAGTCTGAAGTTTTCCATAACAAATGACTCTTAAATGCCTCTACCAGAGGGGCTTTAAGCTTAACTGCTGTGTGCACAAACAGCAGTGCCAGTCCCATAATGAATGTGCCACTGATTTCCACACAGGAAAATTAAGCCACTGGAGCTGCGTAACTATTGTCCTGATCCTTAAAAACATCCTGTCCCTTCTAAATTAGATTAAGAAATAACATGCAAAAATCAGCAACGATTATTCAGGAAAGATGTTCCAAAGCAAACTCTCACAGGACAATTGAATTTGTGACTTTGGAACAATTAGCTGCTAAAAGATGCAGAAATAAGCTGGATCAACTGCATGAAGCTCAGCAGCCAGGAGACAACTTTCTGCATCTGCTGCCTACTGTCACAGCCCCAGAAATCCTGTAAAATACTTCTCATGTATAAAAAGTTCTCAATCTAAAGTATGAAGAAACAGTGAAGAGTCCTGGTATCTACACTTGCAACTCCTTCCTCAGACAGTTAAGGCACAGGAAGATATCTTCTGCCCTCAAACACACAGTCTTGCCAGCAGCCAGTCATTTCTGCCAACATTAAAGAAAAGAAATGCTTTCCAAGACTGGATCCAAGCTTGTGCTTTACTTGTTTTATGAAGGTTATCTGGACATGAAAGTTTAAAACCTTTATTTCACACTAAATAATCTGGAGGAAGCAGCTTGCGTGAGTGACACAACTTGGATACCTGTACACTGTCAGCTCTCGCTGGAGCACAGGTCTAAATCAGAGCTGAACCTTCTCCATCCTGCTCTCTGACCTCTACCTCCTTCAGGCTCTGCAAAGCCAGTCCTTGAAGCCAGACCATGGCAAAAAAAATCCCTTTGTTGCTTTTAGCAGGATCTGGGCTCCATTCCCCTGTTTTCCCATTCAGTGTGACTGCTCTTACTCCTTTGAGCCTGCAGATAAGCTACTGCTGAGGAAAGGAGGAAATGGTACTTGGGTGGATGAATACAGGCAAATATCAACAGTTAATTCCTGTGAATGATAACAGAAAGAGCAGGAGATAGTCAGACATGAAAAATGTGTGTTAAATTTATTACAAAAAGAACAAAATCCAACTCCTTTTGGGTGTTAGTGATTCTAAAAAAAAAAAAAAAAAACAAGCCTGGGAAAAAGAAAAAGACAAACAACCAAAACAAGAGCAAAACCCCAAAAGCCTGAACATAATCATTCAAGTTCATGAGTCTTATCGCTAGACACTTACAGGCAGCTGGTTTTTTTTTTTTAATATTAGAAGTGTATATTCTTCCATTCCATCATCAAGAAAGATTATTTTGCCTTCTTGCCAAAGCTTTCATTTTATTACAACTGGTTAAAACAAGCTTGTGAGGAGAAAAGGAGCAAACATCCTTGTTGCACAAGTTCTTGGGATGCTATTAATAAAAACATGTGAAGTTTACAAGCATTGAGAAAGATAATGTTGGCTTTGTTGAGCTGCAGATAAGAACCACTGCTTCTGGGCATGCTTCATCTAGAGCAACGATTTAAGGTCTACCCAAGAACCCATACATAAAAAATGATATATGGGAATTAGAAAGCAACAGATACATGGTGAAAATTCTTGCTAAGCTTCTTGTTTTCCGAGAAAGCCATTTCGTTTTTCTGTCCAAGTAGTCTTTGTAGGTTACACTATCACTAAGTCAGCCAGGGTCCCAAATATCTTATTTGAAATTGGATTCTTTTGCTAAGAGGCTGAAGCAAGAAACAGGTTGCTCAGCAACTAAAATGCTGCACGCACATCTACCAGTAATTTTCTGCTTCATGATCCTCCAGAAACACATTGCTGGAGTAAGAACAATTTCCATTTACATTAAGACTAGTACATTTTTGAGGGCTGTTTTCTCAGAAGGAATGAGATGATGAAGGGCTTCAAACAGAAAAACGTGTGCCTGAGCATGTTCCAGAGAGAGGGGCTGCTGCAAGCCCGAGCCTTGGAGCAGGCTTAGCAGCAGTGTCACTGTCACACTGCGTTGTCAGTGACAGCAGAACGAGACCACTGCGGAGCACGGGAGAGCTGACGCAGGAATCCATGAAAAATCCTACCTAAGACCTCTGAATTCTTCCTTAAACTGCACTTGCAGTGGTGTCAGGAGCTCCATCAGGAATCAGAATGGTGACAAAGTAGGAGCATTTCCCCTCTGCCCAGCTATAAACTGTAAGAAATACCTCTGTCCTTGGGTGAGCTCTGCACAAACCCGCAGGCACAAATCCGCACCTTGCCTTCGCACGGGTTTATTTTCGGCTGTGGCACTGACTGCACACCCTTCCCTCCAGAGCCAAGATGGGCACTGGGATGTGGCACCTGCACCTCAAATAGCTGCCAGGCTGTGGTGGCAGAGCAAGGAATGCCAGAGCCACTGGGGTTGTGATGTGGCCATGAAGGCCAAGGGGGAGCAAGCGAGAGCCCAGCTGGCACTGGGACAGCACAGAGGCTTGCTTCCCAAAGCCCAAAGCAAAAGAAATAACCTTTCTTCCTCTTCACCACCACATGAATCACCATGTCCTCAGGCTTTAAAGAAATGGCTATTTTTAGCAAGCTGTAAAAGGAGGCTGTTTTGTTTGAGAATGGAAGTGCTAGCTGGTGGGGCAGATCAAACAGCTGCTTTAGGAAGAACTTCTGAATATCCAGGTTTTCAGAAAACAGGGCAAGAAGCAAGTGGTTGCACTGCTACATGGGTGCATGGGGGCTTTTTACACACATTAAATCTAATTCATCCTGCACTTGACATCAAGGTGGTCGTTTCAACGGGATGGGGGGAGGAGGGAGGGGAATCACAGGGAAGAAACATTCAAGAGGGAATTTTGTGAGCCATGACAATGCTGCCATTTGTGTCCCTGCAAACTCCCAGAGCAGTGCAAGTATCTGGGAAACACTCATGAAGGGGCTCAGAGCCTCCACTCTCACACCACCTGCCACCACTGCCAAGACATCAGGATAATAAACAACACCAGATCAAACATAAATCCTACGGACATCCCAAAATTAGCTTCTCCTGAGGAACAAACTCTTTTTCCTAAACAAGCAGAAATGCTTTTTGGGGGGAAGGTAATGAGTAACTTATTATTTATTACACCGTTTCTTAAATTATAATCTACAAGCAATTTTGCTACCATCTAGCATTTGTAAGTATCTTTGTTATTTAAATTCAGTGGTCTGTCTCTTTAAAATACTCATTCTCATCTGCAGCAATAATCTGAGTCAAGTCTGTCACTTGGTGGGAGTGGAGAACTGGGTTTAGGATTCCCTATCTAGGGCTGAATCTTCCCAAAGAAATAGTTTTTTTTTTCCACAGTCTCAGCTTTATTGTACAGTTCTTCAAACTCAAAATATACCAGTTCAATCTCAAAGACTTAATGTTATGGAGCCCACATTTGCTTTCCAGCTGACAGACACAAATGCCTTGAATTTTAGTTCACATTACAAGCAGCATTATTTGCTGCTGATGCTGCTGCTGGTTAAAACCCTACCTACAAACTGGTTTCTCCTACTCCCACTGTTGTTACTGAATACATTTTCACTTTTGGTTCTTGGATCCCAGAACAGGGTCTACCTCGACTGCCTCTAATTACAGTCAAATGCTCTGATTTTCAGTAAATTGTAACACAATTTTAGTCATACAGTCATACTGGACCATCTGCTTATTCCATCCTCACTGAAAACAGAAGGAAGCATTAAAAAAAAGCTATCTGAACACTGGTTGTGTCTTAGCATTCACTTTTATTCAAACTCTTCCTTAGGATGCAGGAGGGATTTAGTTTATTTCTGTGAATGCCAAGTTGCATTTTAATTTAGCCACCCAACTTTGGCAAAGGAAGAGCAGTTTGGAAATGTGGCAGAAGTTTAGGATGCATCAAATTCATTTTAGGTGGTAACTTTATTACCATTGTAGATTTGCAGAGGATTAATGCAATAGTTACAACTATACAGTCTTGTTGACTAAAATGAAAAGTCAATAGTCACAGTTTACCTGTCTTCACATGTCAGTTCTCCTGGGAGACTCTGATTGACAAGAACAAAGAAATATATCCAGCAAAGCTGTAAAATTTTGACATTTATTTACAACAATTTATTGATGTATCATTCTTTAAAGAAACAAATCTGCTTATGGCATCTAATGTAATAAAACTGGGAGCTTTATGGCTTCAGAACATATCTACAATTCATCTCACATGAAGTTCGCATTGCAATCTTCAAAAACTTAGATACACTCTTGGTAAACCTTGGTGTCTTGGTATTCAAAACAATTTCAGTAGAAAAAGAAAAGCCAAAATACAAAAATGTGAAGAGCAATGAATTGAATGATGCATAACACTTTATTTGCTGACAGTGCAGAACTCCTCCTTACAGCTGACCCATTCCTATAATTAAACCCAGGATATAACTCCAGGAGCAATAAAAGGAATGTTCAGAACAAACAGTGTCAAAATGTTGAGAGTTCACAAAGCAAAAGTCCTAGCCTACGGTCATTTGTTAGGGGTATTTCAAGTCATTTTGCAACAGTTTCTTCCTCTTAACAGACTGTCCAACTCCAAAAATGCAAACTAAGCCATAAAGATGAAAATTAGCAGAGGAAGTCAAACAGCAGGAAATCTTTTTTTTTTTTTTTTTTTTTTTTTAATGTAACAGCATTTCAAAATACTTAAACCAGTAACTTTTAACATTAAGAATTTGGCATCTTTGTGCCTCACAGCTGATGAAGTGGTGCAAAAAGCTGGGAAGAGAGCCAATGTAGTACAATTGATGGAGAGCTTTTGCTCTGGTAACAGGTTACAGCCCTTTTGGATTTCACACAATAAAAGGAAGCCTATCCCAAGTTTCCATCCCTCTACCAGCTATTAAGAACACAATCCACACTAATTAGAAACCAAAGGTCAGCAATTTCTACCCAACCCAAGATGGATGGTCAGACTGGAAAAGCCCCACAATGGTTCCTTGCTCTTTGAAAGATATCTGGTACACTCAGCCCACAGGAGAAAAACTCAGCAGTGAACACAAAGTTATGGCAGAAAAGCCTGTCACCTTTTCCATAAAGCAAACCTACATCTGCATCCTTACTACTCCTACTGCTGTATCTCTCTCCTTGCCCTGGAGATCATTCCTGCGAACTGCAGCTGGGAGCAGACAGACAAGGACTGCAACTCAAACGTCAGAGTAACAAGTATGCTGGAAAACACTTCTTTATTTAAGAAACCTGAACAGTATTTGCAATTTTTTTTGGGTCAGAATAGATCTAAATGTATCAAGTTAAGGACACACCTGTAATTTAACATTAACTGAAGCTCAGAGTACATCTAGCTGTGTAAGTAAGTCTGAGGCTCCTAAATAGAAAAATGGAAAGACCTTATAAGAAAATTTGCTCAACTAATGGTCCCAGGTCAAACTAAACATTGATTATTAACACCTGAAAAGGATGAAAGACAAACAGCTACTTTTTCTATTTCCTTGTTGCTTGAGAATCACTTCCATTTAATATAAGCCAAACCTCAAAGTCTGACTTCTTATTCATGCCCCAGTGGTTCTCAGATAACAAGGATGAAACTCAACTGACCAAACACAGGCACCCAAATCAGAGTTAGCCAGCTGCCTGCTGGTTAAAACAAGAAAAGGAAGGTGATATGTAACTCAGGATAAGAACAACTATGTCATGGAAAAGCCTGAATTTCCACCACAGACTAAAAGGACTTCATGGCTAACAAGGTGTTGGTCTCAAGACCAGCAAAACACTTATCACCAGCAGACAACAAATGGTCTTCTGGTCTACTTCAGCCTTCAAAAAAAACAAAAAAAAAACAAAAAAAAAAAAAAAAACAAACAAAAAAAAACAAAACCAAAATTATGGGGAGAATAGAAAAAAGGAGAAACAATGCTTCTCTCATCCATCCATGGAGAACTTCACCTCCTTCCCTTCCTGCACACCCAGCAATAACACTGGAGTTTGTGTGCTCCTCAAGAACTGCCCTCAGGACAGAAGATCTTGTGAGTGAATGCCTAGATGACTCAATACTCTACAAGCACAGTAGGAGAACATTTTCTGTTTCAACAGCACCAGATATTAAGAGCAAAAGTTAGAAAACTTCAGTGGTTTTAGCTGGGACTTGTTTCATCTGTACCTTGGCTCCCTTCCACCTACAGGTTTAGTCCACATCTGACATACTGAAACAGACCAGTATTATCTGGTTTGGAGAACATAGCCTTTAGCCATTAGGTTGGCAGAGCTGCACTGAGTTAATCTGCCTCCTCATCAGCCAGGACAGGAGTGCTGCGTGTTAAGAAAGGCTCCCTGGAGCAGCACAGCATATCCTTTAATCCCCTGCCTCCATGCAGAGGGCTGCCTTGTCCTGCCTGAGCACAGCCCATCTAACCAAGCCTGGTTCTGCTCTGCCACAAGGGTCCCATGTGCTCTGAAGGCTGCAGGCTCAGTGTGGGCAAGGGCAGTGACTGTGGTCACGGGTGGCCTCCATCCTCTTACGGAGAGACTGGATCAACTTCTCCATTGGATCCATGCAGCAGGTACAACAAACGTTTGCTAGAAAGTGCAGATAGAACAGCAGTTGCTTTGACAGGCTGGAATTAATACCTAAATTAATGACTGAGAGCATAGCCTCTTTACAATACAGTAATTGAATGGTTAAATACTTCAATTCATAAACACACACACATTTGATTTATTGGGCATACTGCCAACTGGAGATTAAAAAACAAAAAGAAAGACCCCTGGGGTTATGCAAATCCATCATGTATCTCTGGCAGAACTGTCTCCCAAGAATGCTCTACCGAATTTTTAATAGAAGTATTGTCTAAAAAGACATGCCTTGTAAGCAAGCAAAATAGAATGGTATTCATCCATACTGTAAATGCATAATGGCATCCTCCTACTGTTAAAGAAAGTGGCCCATGGTGTGGTGGTTTTTTGTTATTTGATTTTGGTTTTTCCAAGTATTTCAAAGATGCTAAATGATTGAAACACTAAATTAATGTAAGGGCAGTACACTACAAATCTCAGACAATTTAAAAAAAAAAAGTCTTGAAAGGACTCCACTGCAATTCATGCTAGAAAATCCTCAAGTGCTACAGTGTTTCAGTAGACACCATCGTCACCAAGGGCTTATAGAAAAGAAGATGCATTTAACAGCATGTTACTACAAAAACACACTGGGGGAATTTTTAACTAGGGACCATCATCAAGGCTGCATTCTCATCTCTCCTCTTTGTTACTGGTGCTGCATTCATTATGACAAAGAGTATAGAGAGAGACATTTCGGGCACAGAGTGCCCTAAAACATTAGGATTTGAATTTTTACCAAGGTGAGACTCTTGAGATTATGCCTACACTGCAGTTGCTAGCACAACTGCTGCTCTTCTACAAGTCAGCTCTAAAGAAGTTCTTGGCTTCAGCGGTTTTGAAGAAGTCCTTGGTTAACAGTTGCTAAGTCAGGCAGGCACATGAAGCTCTGCTGCACAACAGGCTTGAGAAACCAGACAAATGTTACATCAGCCACTGCCGAGTTCCCAGTTGCAAGGATGAAGCTTGACAGCTCGGAGTGAACATAGAGAGATCTGCTCACAGCAAGTATGGAGTCCTACCTTTGCACTTTAATGGAAAAAATAA
Source organism: Muscicapa striata striata (assembly GCA_030060385.1). Lineage (NCBI taxonomy): Eukaryota > Metazoa > Chordata > Aves > Passeriformes > Muscicapidae > Muscicapa > Muscicapa striata. The sequence continues at coordinate 2,874,023 of JAREIS010000120.1, forward strand.
TAACAATATCCTCCTCTGATTAGCATCTCTGTCCCCCACAGCTGCAGGGGAGGAAGCAGGGCTGTGACCTCTGCACCAGCTCACTAAAATTGCTTCCTTCCCAGTTTCAGCTTACCTGCAGGATAGACTATCAAAAGCAACAAGGTCTCCTGCACTGGTCTCCAGGCCACATGGAGTATTTTGCTGCCTGAGGTTATTCAAGCAGTGTTCATGACTAAAGTCCAACACTTCATATTTAGAGACTACCAAACACCGAAAAATCTTCACAAGCCAAGCGTGGTAGAAATCCACCACAGAATTTAACTCAAAAGGGCAAAGGTTGAGGACCTTTTCAATGTGAAAACCTGTTTGACCTCTAACTGGAGATTTTAGATCACACAATCCAGCTTCCCAGGCATTTCCACTACTTTTCACCCTGCAATGTCACTGTACAGCTTACTCTTCTAGTAGTTGTTCTTTTAAAATTCAGTAGGAGTTGCACTCTGCCTGCTCCCCTGATTGGTCATTGAACCAGGGGAAGTGGGAATAAGTGGGAAGTCTGATTTTTATCAGAAGAGCTGCAAACTTGTTGCAGGGACACATTTTGCTACCTGGAGCATATCACAGGTGCTTCTTTGTTGCATTTCAGGGAACAGGTACATGAGCAGAAGCCCCACACTCCAGAAATAGCATGTATCCCTGCCAACACTCCCTTTTGATAAGTCTGTGTCCTTGTAGTGTTTTCAGCTCGATAAAAATTTCTAGGACACCATCTCTTTGCTCAGTAGTAAATACTGCTGCAGACATACACTTCCAAGCACCTTTCACTAACCAAGTATTATAAAAAAAACCAAATTCTATTCAGAGACATAAGAAAGTCAAGCAAATGACACAAGCATGGGCTTTCAAACTTTTATGTACCAAATGATCATAGCAGTTATTCTGAATCTGTGTGCAGGAATTATCTTAAGTGTCATGGAAGCAATTCGCCAAAATTCAGAAAACAAAATCCTCTCACACAGATTAGAGGGAAATGTGCTCTGCTCAGCACTGGAACTCCCTCAGCTAGTTTTCTGCCATCTTTTTCATACAAGATTGTGAAACAAGTAGCTTGAGTCAGAAACAGCAACTCTGAACTGCTGATGTTGCTGTCACAAGCATGTCAAATAATTTTAATTGATTGCCTCCTTGCTGTCACAGTCCATGCATAGCATGCTTTTGGCACCTCCAATAAAAAGATTATGAACCAACCAGCAGGCATCAAGCTCAAGCAGAGGTACTTAGTCTTTTCCACAATGTGCAACTAAGCTGTGGAAATCCTTGCTGTAAGATGCTATGGACAAAAAGCCAGCGTGTGCTTAAAAGTGAAGTGTCCATGTTCATGGAAGAGAAATACAAGAAAGGTCATTATATATGAAAATTCACCACAACTTAGTAAGTTTTCAAATGGCAAATACTTGGAGCCTGAGAGATGGTGCTATGGGAGTGAATAACAAACTGTTCCATTTTGTGTCCCCTTTCTTCAATATCTTCCCTTGGCCACTGTCAGAGACTGGAGTCTGAGTTTCAATCTGACCCACTGTATCTGTTCTAATGCTATCATCTATCTGCAACAGATTGGTTCAAAAATACTACTTATTCTTTAAGTTCTATTATTTTCTAATAGAGATAGGATTTGGCATCCCCCAAGCAAGGAGGCATTTTAGTTAAACTGGACCATTACAGAAATAAGCACTGTGCTAATCCAGTGTAGATGATGCAGGTCATGTTATGGAGCTCCTTAATGCCTGGGTGAGCACATTCCTACACCGCCTCTTCAACAGAGGTGGTATCATATAATTTACTTCAGAATCTGAAGTACATTACACTTCAGTTCTTTACTAACATGGTTTTAGGAAGCCAGTGTTGTTATTCCCCTTTTCTTAATGCACCTCATCAGAAATTTCCTCAATTTAGATTTGAGAAAGATGAAGAAAAGAAGTGCCTAAGCCTTAAAACATAAAGAAATATACTTATGACCCTCACTGCTCACCTAATGGGCAAACAATGTTTGTTTAGATAGATGGTACTGGAAGAATATAAGCACATATTGGCTATACTACCCCACCATAAAGAACTTTAAGCCATTTGCATCAATACTCAAGACAACATCAAAATATTAAAACATGAGTCTGTTATAAGGTTTCTAATTTATAGCAAAATTTGTTGCCAATGTTCCTTAAAATTTTAAGTTAATCCATTGAAAAGCTTTCAAAAGAAAATGAGAAGTCTCCTTGGCACAAGTTTCTTGGACAAATGCTTATGTACAACTGATGATCACTGACCATCTTTGTGACAGTTCCAATAATGTAAACTGATGCTGTTCTCCTCACCATGCCTGGGAAGGGGTAGCCCTCCTGGACATCCAAAAGGGGCACTATCCTCCTGCTTTAAGAGAAGCACCTTTTTTTGCCATCTTTCTTTGGTTGATGACTCAAACAGGGAGAATGTGCCAGACGAAAATAAAATCTCCCTGACTAACACGCTTTAACTCTAGCCTAAAGGTACAATTTCCAAGAGCAAGCGCCTTGCTGTCTAAGCCAGGAGTTTAAGCCTCTTTTGATTAGTTGACTCGTAAGCATTTTTCAGGAGGTGGCATCCATACCATGCCTCTGAGTCTACTGAAGTAAGTCTTCTTACACAGTCTCCCTGAAGGAGGTCCAGAGAAATCATATAGGTGCTAGGGCCACAGATGGAAAGCCATGGGTGAGCCCTTTTGATTTTTCACCTGATAGGAAATTCTAAAATGGTCATCAATTAGAACAAATTATTTCTTCAAGGAGTCTTGTTTGTAAAGGCAGGAGACTGTTTTACAATGAGCAGGGAGCTGACACACAGTTTTAATTTGATTAGTCTGGGAAAGTCTGGGTAACAGACAGACAGGGGAAAGAGTTCATCTCAGTAGCACGTTCACAAGCCACCGACTTGCTGGAATGACCATAAGAATTCTTGAAGTCAGGCAGTTTCTTCCCCTTTCTTCTTCTTCTTCTTCTTCTTTTTTAAATATATTTTGCATCTTAAGCTGCATCTTACCAAAATGAGTCATTAGTGAGATACAATCTCCAAAACACGCTGACTTAATGTAGCTGAGCTGGTGGTAGAAGACCTAAGATACAAATATATTTTCATGACAGAGCTTAAAAGATATGCTGATTTTCAAAAATGAAGACTCCTAACTGTTAGAGAAGATTTATTGCAAGCAAATACAGGACTTGTCCAGAGACAGGTCAGCTCTTCCTGCTCTCTCCAGCCACCTAGGCCAGCAAACTGACAGAACTTCAGATTTAATCTCAGCCTCTGCTGGCAGGTGCTACCATTTTCTCAGAGTACTGCCTACACTTTTACTAAGAGGGCTTTTGGCTGCAGTTTGGCGATTTAATGACTCTACAAAAAAAGAGCAGCAGCAAGAAATAAATAAATAACAAACTCATTTATTTTATACCCTGCTTGAGTAAAGACTTCTGTAGCTATGGAAGAGTGATTAACATGCGCTGCCTAATAAGGTTCTCCACTGTCCTCCAGTCGACTTGCCCTTTTTCTTCATGAAGTCACCAAATCCAAACGGAGACCTTTCCAACAAAGTAAGCCCAGCTCCTAAGACACACATTCACAGCCTTTACTTGCACCAGCCTTACCTCCATACAGACTGAGGTGAGACCATGCAATTTTTTGTCCAACTTTTCTGGGAAACAAGAACTGACGCCATAGACCTACCTTCTCAAACAAGACAAATTAATAATTTTGGATGGCTGGATGCTGCTTCTCTGTATTCATAAGGCACTGCTTAACTCAAAGGAGTGTCCCATACAAAACAGCAACAGCACTGGATAGTCAAACTGCTTTTGCTTGTATGGCAAGTTTCTGTTGGATAAATAGGTCAAGTAACTACACCTTTATCTAATACCTTTTGCATAAATGGCCTAAAGAGCAGGGACATGCAGGGAGACCCTCCTTCCCCTCCTCATTCCCCTCTTGCTTTTTTAAGCTATGTGTGAAAGATGTTGCCAGCATACCCTCCATGGCTGCAGCCTGCTCTCCTTCCACTTGGACTCTGCCCTGGTGGAAGAGGCGCCAAGCTCCATCTCTCCTGAAGAGCTACAATACTCCTTCAACCTTTAATTACCTTGACCTTTTCAACCAACACACCTTGCCTCCTAACTACTTGTCAAGCACCAGCACAGAAGCAAGACAAGTTTTAAATTGCTGGAATAAAAGTCACTTATTTCAAAGCAGATTCTACTTGAATGACCCCCAATGTTACTGCCTCATCCTGTCTTTCCCCAGTAACACAAAACTTAAAATACTAACGTAATTGAATTGTTTGGGTTTTCTGGAGGGAAAATATGGTGGAGAAACAGAACTGAAAAAAATCCCAAAAAACAAAACACAAGAAAGAACACAGAAGGCCATGTCTGATTCTAGTGAGATGCATTAAAGTCTGTCTTCTGGATTTCATAGGGAGAAAGTTACCAATCAAAATGAATGTTGATTGTTGACTAATGAACACCAAGCACTTCAAGTGTTCCTAAAGCATTTTGATGTCTTCTACCAATAGGGGCTGGAAGTTTCCACCACAGGATACTAACACAGTCCCAATTTAGTGTTTTCTAGCCATTGTGGTCTAGAGTTAAAATGGCTGCAACTGAATTAAAGAGGACTTTAAAAACAAGGGTGCTCAAACAGTTGCCACTGCACTTAATGAGTGTTGCAGTCAGCTTTTGAGGGAACTGACTGAGAGGAGAGAAATGTGGTGCTTCAACTTTAAATTCTTATTTATAGTGTGTTGTTTTCACCTTATTACTAGACAACAGCAGAGACAAATTGGGAACTTAGCATGTTTCTACCTCATATACACATCAAGCTGTGTATAACATATGTGCACAAGCACCTGAAGTCCAGCTTACAGAGTTAGTAGTATGGGTCCTTCTCTATAAACAGTTGCCTTAATTTTCTAAGCCAGATATTGCAGTCAGGCAATCAGTGCTCACTGGAATAATCACATCCTGATGCTGATTTCCAGGGAGGCACAAGGTTTGCCCTCCCTGCTGAATAGCCAATGGGTATTTGCATCCAGGCAGCACGTTGACTTCAAGACACAAAACATACTGTAGTAAAGCAACATTTCAAGTGTTCTTTCACACTGGATGGGATCCAGCTGGTGTCAGGTAGAATATTTAGACAGCATGTAGGCGCTCCATTTCATTAGAGGTCTAATCAAATTTCTAAATGCTAGAACAAATTACTGTTTCCACACCTCTCATCAGCAATGAGGGTGCTTTACTGAGAGGAATGTCAATCAACTCAGAGGGGAATATTTTTTATTTTTTTAGTTAATAGGCATAATTACTTTAAAACAGATTTAGAACCATATGGCCAAAACCCCTCCAGATACATTTAGACAATAGTGTAGCTATATTCCCTTTTCCACATGCTACAGCAGGAGATATTAAACATATTTACAAGCATGTGCTATTAAATTAGGTTCAACACTGTTAAGACACTGTCTTATTAAATAGTTTTTAACTGCAGAATTCATATGGAAGAGAGAACATATGCTAGCTTTCAACTGTTTTGTTAGTATCAGCCAGAGCAAATCCAATGCAATAATAAACTGCCCAGAGACAAATAAATGATGATTTTGAGTAAGCAGCTGTGTACTGCTCTGAATGGTTTACACCAAGACAGCTTGTGTTCCTTCAATGTCATGAACAAAACTTTGTTTTACTGAGGTTATGTGCGAATGCTCAGAAGCATGAATTTTTCATTTGAAAATGTTAAGTGAGGAGTCATTCTTGCAACCATTCCTCCTTTCTAAGGAACAATTTTAATCCATCCTATGAAGTGTCAAATGACTCTGAAAGAATTTACATTTCTCTCCAGTTTCATGACAAAACTAATTTGAAATTTAATATGCTTTAAAACAGATACACAATTACTCATTTTGATTCCAAACTGCAGCAGTTGAGACATATTGACTGCATTTAAGACTTCACTGCTCATTCTGAATAGATGAAAACCTGATTTTCAAGTTACCCTTTACTTTTCTTCCAAATGTCTTTTGCACTTGCAGAGGTAACAGAGATCTATGACTGCAAAGAATTCTCATGAATGCTATTCCTCCTGGCTTCCATATATATTAACCTAACATTTGTGTGTGTTGGAAGACTTAAGCCACAAGCCAAAGGGTGGTCCACACACTGACCACAACATACTCCCTTGTGTTAAAGACTTATTACTTCTGTTCCAGCCTACTACCAACACATGAAGCCAGGAATACTTCATATTCCACTCCATTATTATTTTTTACCACCTGATTGCCTGAGGAAGTGGACTGCAGGTAGCCTCACACTATTACCAAGTTCAAAAGGCTGGGGGCTGAACTCAGAATCCATTAGAAATCCATTGCTAGAATAACAAAACAAGGTGCTTGCCTTAAGAGTAATATGAGAGTCATTACCAACAACAACAGAAGGTGTTCAATCACGAGGTTATATCTGTTTATTTATCTTATCTTAATTCAGGTAACCAGGGACATCCAGGAAGAATTAAGATATCTTGCTAGATTAAGAGCACTGACTTCTGTCTCTTACCTTAAGCACCATCACTTACACCCAGTTCAGCCTCTCCCTAGCTTAAGCTCATGACTGCCACAAAGATTATGCCCTACAAGAAAAAAGCCCATGCTTCAAAACACCTTCCTCTCAATCTAAGAAACATATGAGAATGAAGATATTTGAATAAATCAGTGGTTGATATGGTCTGCAACAGGAACAAAATAGGTTTTCAGCTTCATAAACACATAATATTAATTACCATCTATACCAGTATTTTGCCCCAAGTGATAGTTATCTAATGTCTGATATGCAAGAAGCACCCTATAATAAAAATTTAAAACTAGTGATTAGGGAGATATTTAAAATTAATACCCCTTGATCATGGCTTCCCCTATTATCAGTAACACTGGTCTGCCCAGGATAGCATACCAAGAACTGCATAAAATTTCTTGAACTATCGGTAATGTATTTCATGGACTGACTGATAGGCAAACAATCAGAAAAAAAACTGTTTGTGGAGAGTATTCCTACCTCCCTGTAAAGGCATTTCACAATTTGACTCATCTGCATTATGTTCCCTATAGCTTCTACTCAAAGCACAAAGACTACCAGGCTGGGCTGCAGAGACAACAATGGGAAGCACCTCTGCATACAAACAGGAACACCTGCAAAGAACAGAGAAATTAAACAGAATAAATTATTTCCATACAGGCTTTTCCAAAGATGATGAGGTGCAATTTCTCATTAACTGAGGTCTCCCTCCTGACAATTCAAATTTCTTTTCTACTGAAAATGCCCCATTTCCCCCCCGGTCCATCCTGACCCACTTAGACAAAAGCCAATATTCAGCCCGGACACGCAAACTATGCTTGAGATCCCTCATTATTCTCCAGCCCTGTAAATGGAAATCTGATAATAAAATCTCCAGACCCCAGCTATGCACAGCCAGGGGAGAATTATACCACTATCTTATCTCTCTCAAATCTCCCTAGCCCGAAAAAAATGTTCAAACAAAGAACTAAATGAGTATTAGCAGCTCCCTCACCAACGTGGGAGAGAGGAAAAACCAAGGATGCTTAATGAACCATATTACTTTTTTCAGATTTCAAAACACTGCCATTTAAAGAGATGTGAGATTTGAAGCCCTAATTAAGTAATATGCATAAATTTAAAGCAAATGTTCACAGAGTCCACATCTCCAAACCACAGCCTGTGATTTGGCTAATGCAATGCTCCACTCCCACCAGCAGAAGTAAGTCTCAGCACAGGACAACCTCCACACTTGGCTAACCCACTCCCAACACTAAACCTCAAAGTTTCTTTTGAAGAAAATCCTCCTGCCTACTTTCTTTCCTTTCTCACCTCCATTCCCTCTCTGTAATTCAGAGAAGACTGTGTTTTTGCTTTTGTTTTTTAAAACAGAATGACTATTCTAAATGAGCATGGTTGCTACAAGGCCACTTCTTACAGCTTTTCATTGCAAAACAGCGTCGTTCACCAGAGGTTCATTTCATTCATACCACTCTCATTACAGGTCTAATGAAAATTTAATAGTTCTGCCATCTCATTTTCAGTCAGCAAAACTAGGAAAACACAAGGACATTTCTTTACAGTAGTTTTAAAGGCAAAAGTAGGAGAACCCAGGCAACCTCAGGACCAGCATACATGTATAAAGAGCAATACCGCCCTTTGATTTCAGAACAAAGACTACACATCAGACAGGAGAACAACCAGTTAAATGGATCAGATTCTGAAAAGATTCAGATTATTGAAACACTTGTAAGGATGGGGAAGGAGAGAAACCAGTCAGCTCTGGATTTTCACTGCATTTATTTCACAGGAAAGAAACTTATTCTTAGTTGTTAGTTTGCTGGGAATTTTTTTATCAAATCTTTCAATAAAAAGTAAGAATTAATTATGAGAGTGAGGGGCCTGTTGCTATCAACTTTAATTGCCCTAAAAAGTTTGGTTTGTTGCTCTTGGTTTATAGCTTTACATTTTTGGATCCTAAAAATTCCATCTTGTCCCACCAGCTGTGCATGCAGGATTAGTCGGAGGAGTGAACTGAGCTGGTTTCACCATGTTTCACCAGTGCTCCAGGGGACTGGAAGACACAAACACTGAAGGCAGACACAATGTTTTACACAACAGAATGTTGCTAAAATTAGAACCAATGCAAACAGAGTTGATTTTTCATGACACACTTTGCAGATCATTCTGAGAACTCCTTTAGGAAGAAGCACATTGGAGGTTTAAAGCCATCTAGGCAGCTCCTCACATCCCCTACAATGTGAAGAGAGATTATTATTAAGAGGCATCAAACTATAGAAGACATAATTTGATTTTACAAATTAAGATTCTCTGTGACAGCCAAGGTTTGTTGACGAGATTTCCAAAGCCAACTAGACTATAGAACTCAACAAAAAACCAGAGATGCTACATTGTGGAAAACCCAGGGTGTTTTCCAAGAAAAGGCATAGCAACTTTGATTTGCCTATGCTCAGAATAGATTGAACCAGGTTGACTCCCCTCAAAATAGCTGAGATATCCTTGAAAGGCCTTGATTTTTACAGTGCAGGTAACAGCATCTCCATGCATCTTCATGACTCACGGTGACACATATTTTAGCTTACATAGGCCTGTGAGACCTGACATTAAACTATTTTTGGTTCACTTTTGGGCTACTTTCTTACTTACCCACACAGAACAATACTGTGAACGAAAGTGTGTCTTTTTTTTTTTTTTTTTTTTTTTTTTTTTTTTTTTTTTTGGATATGATCTCAACTCCCTGAGCCTAGGCTAGAGCTATTGTAAGCACCGCATCATTTAATGACGTTCACACATTTTTCTGTCTTAAAAGTGGGCGCTTTTTTTGGCAGCACCAGACCTAGAACAAACTCTTCCAGATCCTCGTACCTGTGGACACTGCAATTTTCCAGCCTAAATGTATTTATGATCATATTACATCCATCTACTCTTGAGCTAATTTCTCCTCACTCGCTCTTACCATGAGATGTATTAATAGACACTGATTGTATCCCCTCTGAGCCTTTGTTTCTGCTGGATTAAAAAACCAAACTTTTTTAGTTTCCTTCTGCAAAATCAGTACACCCTTTCTGCCAGCACCCAGCCAGCTGCCCTCTGTGCCTGTTCAATTAGGGTCTCTCCTTCCCAGCTTCCCTTCTCTTCAACATCACAGTCCTGCAGGATGACAGTAAGGTGCTGGTCCTCCTGCATTGACATCCTTCTCCCTGCTCCTTCCAAGGAGCTGCTCTTATTAAAAGTGATGAGCAGCAAACAGCCAAGCCTGCAACTCTCACATTTCACACTGCTAGATTTCACATCACTTTAACTATGCCTGTGCTCAAGATCTCCCAGCTCTCCATGAAAAGTCCCTCTTTCCCTGAACCAACAATATTTATCACTTGTATTGTTCTCCCAGCACAGTGACTTCTCCTTTCAGCACAGCCCATCGTAATTCTCATTCCCATCAGTTCCCAATCACTGTAATTAACAGTAACAGAAAACAACAGGATACATATAAGAGCCAGAAAAGCATACAGAAACTATACTGAGAGGTGTTGCTATTTCTTATTTACATATGTTGTTTAATTTTTCTGTTATGAGTTTGCCCAAATAGTTAAACTTTTTGATATATAGAACATTTGATGGTAGTAAATACAAACATTTAATTTGCATTGACTTGCAGTGTCAAGTTTAGCCTTTGATGTTACTTCAGATGTTTAATGACTACAGTGCAGTTTTAGTTCATTCAAAGCTTTTGGAAGAGGACACTCTACCAGCTGTCTTATCAAAAGAAGACCACTACATTAGTCTAGCATGACCTACTTCTGGTGATATCACGTCATACATCTTTTTTTCATATTTGCTTTAGTAACTTTGTACAGTATTAAGAGTTGTACTAAAGAAGGAGACAGGCACGGGAGGATGAGGAGCAAATTATGTCCATCATTTTTATGAGCATTTCCTCTCTCACCCCTGATTAGTAGGTCTATAAATACCAGGAAAGTCCTGTATTTCATATGCCTTTATGCTGCACTCCAGCACAGACACTGGCTCAAGACAGGAGGGTCAGCTAAGTTGGGTCCACTTCCACCTTGCCAACACTGAAGGTTGCTTTTAAACCACACTCCAACATCACACATCTTGCCACTGCCCCTCTATCTCCCCCACTGAAATCTAACACAAACCAAATATTTAATCCTGGAACCATGTTTATACTTTTCTGTCCTACCAACTTGTACGTACACGTAAAAGAACCTTTTACTTCACATGCTTTGCAATTTGCAACCAAGCTTGAACAGTTGGCAAATCCTCCCTCTTCCTACATTTCCTGACATATCAGGATTTTTCCATCCCCTGAAGACTTTTTGCTTATTCCTAAAAGCCTTCTTGAAGCAGTTATTTATATTAAAAAAAAACTGAGTTCTTCCTATATAATATTCTCTTCTGTCTTGCTTGGGATATTGATTTTGTTTAGGCAGGAGAACCTTGGGTTTCCATCAGGCTCCAGGATAACACCCTGGAGCTCCCCTGCCCAGGGACTCCCCTACATGTTGCATTTCCAAAGGGTAGAACTGGAGCCATCCTGGTTACTGAAGTGGCAGCAACTCTCAGCCACCTCTAGGAAAGGCTTGGCAACAGCACTCCTATGCCCAGTTAAGCACTGCTCCCTCCTGGTATGCCACAGTTTTGTTATAAAGGCTGCCCATCCATCCCAAGAACCAGAGCTACTTGTCCTGCTTTGGTCATTGTTCCATTTATTTAACTGATTAAAAGCATTAGCCTTGGTTGTTTGTTCAACAAGCTCACTTACCAAACCCAAGACAGCATCACCTATGACTGGCTGTCTTTTCCTTGTTCTCTCCTAAACCAAATAATGATGCAGTTGTTGTATCTATTACTGTCTAAGCCCTTCTGATTAGCAACAATTATTCTGCAAGTAGATCTGATCATCTAAAGAGTACCATAGCAATAGACCCAACTGGAAATTGTATCCTTTTAATATGGGAAACCTTCTTCATAGGCAAATTCAACCCGTGAATCCTTAGCAAGATTCTCAGTGCTGCCCTCATAGAGCTTTCCATAATAAAATGTAACTTTGTTTAATCTGAAATCGGATGAAGCATAAAGTGCTGCATCTAGCTTTTCCTGTTTCCCAGGTGAAAGAGAAACTTACCTTCACCCATGAGAACCCAAAACCTGCTAGACTATTTCAAATTTCATTATATGCCACTGAGTTGAAAGCTTGCTTTGCCCCTTAAGATTTTGACAACAGATCTACCTAAACTGTGAGCATTCAAATGACTTCAAATAAAGACTTAGAACGGAGGAGGGCAGAAGAGATTCAACATGTTTCAAGGCAAATCCTTTTTTCCAGTATGTTATCACATGGACATTAAAAAAAAAAAAACCCAAATCCAATACCATCAAAAGAACAGATGAGGCAGCACTTATCTGAAGATTATTACTCTGAGACTCAGGTCAAATTTGCATCTCACTTGTATTAAGTGTTTTGTTTTGTTTTTTTTCCTCATGTTTTCTACTTGCATGCTTGCCAATGAGGTGAAAAGGTTAAAATGTGCAGTGATTTTTATTACATCAACTTTTAAATAATGACAGATGTAGTCAGAAGCTTTGCACTTCTATTTTTATTATCCAGCCTACAACAGAGATGGAACAATGCTCCAGTACCACCACTGAAAGCACAGAACACCTGTGTTCCAAGAGGGTTTCATGGGCTGTTGCTCAGTTTCTTTATTTTTCCCCAATTTTGTATGCCTGAAATGACCACATTCAAAGCAGAGCAGCACTAAGTGGCTCTCCTCAACAGACCCAATTGGGTTCCCATGTTTCACCATCATCCCTAAACTACTTTAAAATAAAATAAAAATAAAACAATAAATCAAATCCAGCAAGTTTCCATTACCAGAAAAGTACCATCCAACCCTGTCCCCACCTCCTACCTCCCACTGGTATTAAAGAGGTATACAAAAAAAGTCCTACACAGCAGGATGGGAATACTATTTCAAAAAAATTCAGTAACTTAAATTTAATTTTAGATCTACAAGTGCTGCCAAGCACCACTTTATTTGTCAACAAAACATTTTGATTATTTGGCAGAACAAAGCAAGCTCCCTCCCTGCTTGTTCTACAGACATATTTGGCACTGGTTAATTTTTATGTCTTTAGACATATGTCAAATCTGAAGCTGTTTCAGGCTTTAACCCTGTTTTAAGTACTTGTTTTTCTTAAAGTGGGAACAGCAGCAAGCTAAAGCCAAGAAGGGATTTGGTCCTGCAATGAAATGGTTAAAAATCAGACTCTGCTGATGTGTGCTTCTCTGATCCATTACATTTCTCGCAAGCTGAGCTAAGAGCTGAGCACCAAGTATCAACTGTAATATGATCCAAGAGTTTATGGAAAAAATAACTGCACATACCAAGCATGCACATTTAATAAGATTTTGTTTCCATTAAAATATTCAAGAAACACGATTTTTAAGATCTGCTTCTCTCTCTGACCGATTTCTAATGTTTCTCCTCCCCCTCCCCTAAATACACACCTCCTTTCCAAAACCAAACCCTTAAAAGAAAAAAAAAAAAAAAAAAAAAAAGGGAAGAAAGAAAAAAGCAGTCCTACTGCAGGGAAGAGAGGCTTGAAAAACAACTTTGATTGGCACTTGGCCTGACCCACAGAGGAAGAAAAACAGTTTTTGGACAAAGAGCGCAAATATTTGAGCTCATTGACTTACAGGCTTTCTTAGCGTTTGCAAGAACCAACCTGGAGCAAAATGTGCTGGGAGAGATTGAATTAAAATAAAACCAAAACCAGCATCGCGTTCATCTTGGGCGCTCGGAGACTCGGCGCATTTGCACAGCTCAG